>OX596075.1:83394540-84099540 GCA_951394005.1 Protophormia terraenovae
ATTTTTAGGAGAAATGTGGATTAAATTCATTTGAAATACTAGAAATTACATACATATTTACCTAGAGAGTTACTGCGGTCAATTGATAACATATTCTGGCGAATTTTAAAATTTGTAAAACGTATAAAACTTATGGGTGTAATTTTAAGTAATTTTAGTTAGTAAGTAGTCCTATAATCTGTTATGCTATAATCTGTTATGGACCCATCTCAAAACAATGATTTCTGCACGCAACTGTGGTCAAATATGGACTAAACATATTTATGCTAAGTTTTATGAAAAATATTTACTTATTTGAGCCATTCAATGATGTTAATACCCGAAAAGGCCCCTGAATGTTACGGTCAAAATAACTTTGTATACACGGATAGAAAGGTGGTCGTTGTTATACCAAATTACAATGTTTTCAAATTGTCCAGTATACTTTAATGTGCGATGTGGTAGTCGTAAT
This sequence comes from Protophormia terraenovae, assembly GCA_951394005.1. Lineage (NCBI taxonomy): Eukaryota > Metazoa > Arthropoda > Insecta > Diptera > Calliphoridae > Protophormia > Protophormia terraenovae. The sequence continues at coordinate 83,394,992 of OX596075.1, forward strand.
ATCTCAACCTAATACGATACTATAGAGTATGAAAAATCTCCAATTGTCCAAAAAAGGAATTTTTAAAACGCCATGAGCGAAAAATTGTAAACCCATTGACTCTAAATAACAACGGTGTGTTTAATAATAATTTAAATGAAAGGCAGCAATATCAGCAATGTTTTTATTGTATTTCATGGCTAAAATATAATTTGTTGCACCGAGAATAATAGTAATCATTACCGATTAAAAAAAAAAAAAAAAACATAAAAATAGAAAACTCAAATTTGTTGAATGTGTAAATTTTTTTAAATAAATTTTTAATTCTATTTTATTAAATTAAATTATTCGGTAGAAACACCTAGATAAAAGAAGCTTTAATATTACCAATGTCGAAGGAATCATCTAAGACCCCACAAAGTATATATTTTCTGGGTCCTGGTTAGATTCTGAGTCGATCTAGCTAAGTCCGTCCGTTTGTCCGTCTGTTGAAAGCAGGATAGGGCTCGAACGGGACAACGTTTTGGGACGAAATTTGGCACAAATATTTGTCTTATATAAGGTTTGGGATTGAAAATGGGCAAAATCGGTTAATAAACAAAAAAGTTATGGGGTAAAAACTAGAAGCATAGGGTGTCCGTTTTATACTTTTCTGCTGATATTTCTTCAATAAAAGCAAGTACGACAACGAAATTTTGTACGTATAGTTCGGGGGTCGATATAAACTCGGAAAAAAAAAATGGGCGTGGTCCACCCACTTTACCGCCCACCTCCCATATAAGGTGAAAATCAAAGAAATTGTATTCAAATAGTTCAAGGACCAATGTAAACTCGGATATATAACGTAAAATTTGAAAAAGTTGATGGTGGGTATATAAATTCGGCTGAAATTTTGACAAATGATCTAAATGATTTTAAATTATAGATTTTCAGTAAATCACGATTTTCGAAAATGTTGTCGATTACGATATTTTTTGGCGGTCAGTGATCGATATGATAATTTTGATAATTTCTGAATTAATAATAGTGTCTAGAATTAGATGGGTAAGAAAATAGAAGATCAATAACGTTTTTATGAGATACAGTAAAAAATGGGGAATCAAATTTCGACGCTGTTGATAAATTTCAGTTTTTGCTTATTTTACAGCATTGAAATATTAATAAAACTCTTTGTTTTAATGAAAAACTTAATATTGTTAAAAAAACTATACAAAATCTTTGTTTTTTAAGTGCATATTTTCACGTTTTTTTAGCCAATTTTTCATTTTTTACTGCATATTTAATACGCATAAAACCCATTTTATTAGATTATATTGTGGTTTCCCTGGTTATCTACTTATTGAAATTACGGGCATAAATTTATATTTTTTGAATAGAAAAGAATTTGAAATGTTTCCTGAATAAAAAATTCTCAGAATATTTTCTCTCCTATAGGGAGATTTTGCGGTTAGTTTTTATTATATTTTTTTAGATTTTTTTTTCGTTCTGCCGATTCTTTCAATTTTTTTAATTTTGGCATTTTCTTTTTCTCTTCTGTTTTGTTATTTTCGTTGAAATGCTTTTTTCGTTTCGGGAATTTTTTTTTTTTTTTTTTTTTTTTGTTTCAACGATTTTTTTCTGTTAGTAGTTTTTTTTTACGGCGATATATTTTTTAGTTTTTGCGAGATTTTTTTTTTTCCTTTAAGCAATTTTTGTATTTTAAAATTTTTTTCGTTTATTAAATTTTCGTTTTTTCCGTTTAGACGACTTTTTTTAATTTAACGTTTTTTTGTTTAGACGATGCATTTTCATTAAGCATTTTTTAGGTTAGTCGATTTTTACTTAAGTTGGGATTTTTGCGAGTTATTCCTTTAAGTAAATTTTTTTCGTTTTGAAATTTTTCCGTTTAGTAGATTTTTTTCTCTATTAGAGGATTTTTTCATTTAGCGTTTTTTTTTTTATTTTTCGACGTGTTTTTTTTTTTTTTTTTCGTTGAGTTGATTTATTTCCGCTATTTTTTCTATTTATTCTCGGTTATATTTTTTAATTTTAGCGAGTTTTTTATCGTTTTAGCGATTTTTTGTGTCTTACCTTAAATAAAAATCAGAAAAGAACTAAACCTATGACTTTTATGATAAAAGTTTTAATTACGGTCACTGCTTTTAAAAATCCAAAATAAAAGACTATTAAAATGTGCTTATTCTGATAAAACTTTATTCGATTTGCCCCAATCTATAACTTTAGTTACGACTGCTACTAGCTTTTCTAATATTTTGTCTAATTTTTGTTTATTAACCAATTTTGTCCATTTTCAATGGCAAACAACCTTTATACAAGAGTAATATTTGTATGCTAAGTGGCTATCTAATTGGAGTTTATATCATTGCAACTTGTCTAGTTTGTGTTTGTAATGAAATTCCGACAATGACACTACTTTGAATTGAGAAAGTTATATGAAAGGCATAAGAAATACAACAAAGGAGAATAATATAATTTAACTAGCAACTTTTAACGCTTATAACTCACAAAATACTAAACTGATTTTAATAAAATCCATAATGAACATCAATTTTAAAATTCCATTCTAAAGGTGTACTTTTTATTAAAATCGGATGTATACTGTAGGTGTAAACGGATTATAGCATATGTGTCTGCCTGTCTATTATATAGAATAATAGATAGGTCAGGTTAGGTTAAATGGGATCATGTGGAAGTTTCACATGTCCTCAAAGAGGTTTGGATCGAACCAGCATGACGCACGTATAAAGGATCTGATCTGTCTTATGTCAATCATAGACAGATCAGATAACGCATGCAAAAACGGACTACCAAGTTCCGTAGCCCTAATACCTGCAAGAGCAGGACAGTGACATAGAAGATGCTCCACTATCTCTTCCTCTTCCTCATCTAAGCAACTTCTACAAAAGTCGATATAAGGGAGTCCTAATCTCCTAGCGTGCGCACCGGCTACCGAGTACCCCGTGACAATTGCAACAAGTATCCGTAGCTGACGCCTAGGCAATCCCAGAATGTAGTTCGATCGCAAGTGATCATACTGGGGCTATATACTTCTCGAGGTGGAGCATGTAGACTTATCTGTCCACTTTTGCTGAGCTATTCTCGATAAATACTGCAGTATCATAGATCTGCAAGATGACAGCGGCACACCTACCAGTTGGTCAGTTTCCCCATTTCGAAGGTGGGAACCAGTCCTGGCTAGTTCGTCCGCAACAGTGTTGCCCGGGGTGTTTGGATGTCGAGAGGACACCAGAGAGAGATTTAATCGCTGACTGACTATCGGTACAGATTTGAATATTCACTCCAAATATCCTATAGTACATTAGCCAATTTGCCGCTCTCTTAATGGCTGAGATTTCCGCCTGTAGGGCGCTACAATGATCCGGCAATTTAAAGGAAATGCGCTTTCCATATAAAGGAATGTAAACACCCCCCAACCCACTCATCAAATTTGGACCCATCAGTGTAGACTTCAACCAATCCATCTTCTATGGTAGGATCAGCTGAAATTGACACTGAGAAGCCTCTGTCCAGAAAGGGTTTAGGTATACAATAGTCAATATTGTCAGAGAATAATAGATAGCCAACGCACAAATGTACAGACAAACGTATTCCAAAACAGTTCCAAGCCAGTACATTCAAAAATGTGTGTTTAACCACATTTTTGTGCACTATATGCAACAGCATCAAAAATGATTTCAAACCTATTATTATATTTATTTTAAAGTAAGGTTTTAGATCAATATTTTTTGGGCGTTATAAAAATCAGCACAGATTTTAAATACCCCATTCCCATATAGTAGTTAAGAGATTATAACTGAAAAATAATTACATGAGGTAATTAAGTACCCAATTTACGTTTAATAAAATTTTATTATTCCATGTATTATTTAATTTCATAGCTAATTACTTAGTTGAAACAATATAACTATTTTGTTTTAATTTAATAAATATTTTATAAAATTTTTGCTTAATTTCAATTTAATAAAACAAAGCAAAACAATTGTAATTTAATATGAATTTTATATGCAAATTGTAAAACTTTGTTTATACATATGTATTATCATAATAACTATTAAATGGTTTATAAAATTACATGGAATTCTAATCAAACTTGACATAAATTTACCATTCATCTCATTAATTAAAGTTAATAGCGTAAAGTCACCAAATCAACACATTTTAAATCAATGTATACAATTCAATCAACACATTAAGTGGAAACCAACAAAAAATTCAATTAATATGATTGAATTACTTTTGTAATAAATAAATAAATAAACAGTTATAAGGTTAATAATTCTCACCAAAAATTTTTTTAAATAATTTAAAATTAATTTAAATTGTTTTTATTTTTTTTTTATATATTTTCATTATATTGATTTCCCTTGGAATATTTTTACTATTTTTTGTGAGCTTGTATTATTTAATTTTAAAAAAATATATTATTAAATTGAGTCTAACACATGAAATAACATTTTTTTATTTATTTCATTTCATTTATTTGTCAATTAAAGTTACTTTTTTTTCCTGTATAAACTGTGGGGGAATGCACGATGTACGCAACATTCTAACAAACAAAAACATAAACAAGGACAAATAACTTTGACAAATATTAAAAGTTTTTACAGTTCACAATTTTGGGGGATTCACTCACATAGAATTTTCCTTTTTTTATATTTTGCAACCTAAATTTAGTTTTGTGATCGGCCAAAACTTTTTTCGTCTTGTTTCAAACTTTTTTTTTTTATTTGTTGTGTTGTTCATATATTTTTATAAATTTTTTTCGAAACTACGTGCCAGGTTAGCACATTGAAAAAGTAATGGAAATATTCAGTCAAGGGGAGAGAAAGTATTTTCTCATATGTATAACTGAGACGACAGGGGGAGAGAAAGTATTTTCTCATATGTATAACTGAGACGAATTTAAAATACTCTTTTTTAAGCAGTAAATTAATTTAAAATAGTTATATTTAGTTAAAACTAAATAGCATTCATTCCATAAATTATCATTATTTAGTTCTTCAAATTTTTTTAATATTCATCATACGCATACCCCAGGGATATTACCCATTTTTATACCCACCATCAAAAAGATGGGTGGTATATTGATTTTGTCATTCCGTGTGTAACATGTCGAAGGAATCATTTAAGAAACCACAAAGTATATATTTTCTGGGCCCTGGTTAGATTCTGAGTCGATCTAGCTATGTCCGTCCGTCTGTCCGTCTGTTGAAAGCAGGATAGGGCTAGAACGGGACAACGTAGGGGGACGAAATTCGGCACAAATATTTGTCTTATATAAGGTTTGTATGAGATTGAAAACGGATAAAATCGGTTAATAAACAAAAAAGTTGTGGGCTAAAAACTAGAAACACAGGGTGTCCATTTCATATTTTTATGCTGATATCCCTTAAACAAAAGCATGTACGACGACGAAATTTTGTATACATAGTTTGGGGTCGATATAAACTTGGAAACCAAAAATGGGCGTAATCTGTCTACTTTACCGCCCACCTCCCATATAAGGTGAAATTGTGCAAATAGTTCAAGGACCAATGTAAACTTGGAAACAAAAAATAGGCATGGTCCACACAACGTAGGGGGACGAAATTCGGCACAAATATTTGTCTTATAGAAGGTTTGTATGAGATTGAAAATGGGCAAAATCGGTTAATAAACAAAAAAGTTGTGGGCTAAAAACTAGAAACACAGGGTGTCCATTTCATATTTTTATGCTGATATCTCTTAAACAAAAGCATGTACGACAACGAAATTTTGTATACATAGTTTGGGGGTCGATATAAACTCAGAAACCAAAAATGGGCGTGGCCCGCTCACTATACCACCCACCTCCCATATATTGTGTTCAAATAGTTCAAGGACCAATGTAAACTTGGAAACAAAAAATAGGCGTGGTCCACACACTTTATATACCCACCATCAACTTTTGAAAAAGTTGATGGTGGGTATATAGATTCGGCCGAGCCGAATATAACATTCGCGCTTGTTAATTTTTTATTTTTTTTTAATTTTGAAAAACTGAACAAAGTTATTCACTTTTTTAATTTTTCAAAAGTAAAAACTACCGAAAAAATTTTTAACTTTTAAATTTACATATTACTAAAAGAGGATAATCAAAGTATTATTAAAAATCAAAAAAAAAATATTTATATGAAAAAATTTATATGGGATCGGAGGGAAACGTTCGAATCACTAGAAGTGGTCGAACATTTTGATAATACAAGTTGTATTATACAACTCTAGAGAAATTTGATACTAACGCACAGTGGGGTGCTTGATAAGATAAAGAAAAAATAAGCTAAATCCCCTAAATTATCTCTTACATTTAAAAATATATTTACACTTGAATTTTGAATTTTTGATTTCTTGTCTCGACTTTCTTTCGTTTTGTGGTAATAAGTTCTGAGTTAAATGAGGTAAAAAATTTTTTAAAATATATTCTAATTTATTATATATTTCAAAATAAAATACTGAAAGAATTTTTGGATTTTCCCAATTCGTCTTAACTTGAAAAATATTCAATATCAGCACTCTGAAATTGGTATGAAAAATGGCTGTTTTTTTACAAAAATATAGTACAATTCTTTCACTTTTTATCAAAGTTCCGTTAGTGAAAAAATTGTTTCTTTATACATTTCAAAATATAAGACTTCGTAAATGTTTAATAATGAAATTTTGAATTATTTTAAGTTTGCACACTAACCAGCATTGGTCGACAATGGTGAATTTTAGAAAAAAGTTTAATTTTAATTGATTAATAGAAAAATGTCACGCAAGCCTTTTTTAAATTTATCGACGATATTTTATCAAGAAATAGATAGGAAACGATTTGACACTAAACTGCTTCCCTCCCGGCCAAAAAAGAATGAAGCAGTGGAGATTTTATGAAAAAAGTAAATTTTTTAAACGACCTTTTTTTAATAACACAAAAAACCATGTTAACAAAATATTTTGTAATGTATAAAATAAATATCAGTCTTTTATTTCTGCGAAAATCATTAAAAAATCTTTATTAAAAATATATAAAAAGATATAAAAACCAAAAAAAAAAAATCTTTTGTAAAGCAAAACTCCGCCTACTTTCCAAAAACTTATAAAATATTACACGAATGTAAAAATAGACTTATTTACCAATTCACTAATGTTATAATATGTTTATATAGACGACTTAATTCAACTCTCAACAAATTCAATATTTTACAATATTTCCATATGTGCGTATACGTAACACACAATTGAATTAACGAGTTTTGGTAGTTGAACGAGATAATATTCGTAATAATTGCTTATATTTATTAAATATCTTTGAAAAATTGCCAAAAATTTATTTGTAAAGCTTTTTAAATGATTTTTGCAGGAGTGAAATACCGATATATATTTTATACACTACATAAGAAATAATGGCGAAAATATTATGCTAATATACTTTTTTATGCAATTAAAAAAAAAGTCCTTTAAAAAATTCACTTTTTTCGTAAAATCTCCTGCATTCGTTTTTAGCCGGGCGGGAAGCAATTTAGTGTCAAATTGATCTCAATATATTCCTCGACAAAACACCATCATTAAATTTAAAAAAAATGATTAAGACTTGCACGCTGAATGTAGGGTGCAAGCCTGAATCAGTTCAAAATTTCTTTTTAAACCATTTATGAAGTCTTATATTTTGATATATATATAAAAAAAAATTTTTTATTAATGGAACTTGTGAAAAGATAATCTAAAAATTCTTTTAGCATATTATTTTGGAATATATGAAAAATTATAAAATGTTTTTGAAAAATGTTTACCTCATATACCTCAGGACTTATTCCCGAAAAACGAAAGAAAGTCGAGGCAAAAATCAAAAATTAAAAATGCAAGTGTAAATATATTTTTAAATGTAAGAGATAACTTAGGTGAGTAAACTTATTTTTTCTTTCCAAGCACTTTACAGAAATATAAAAGTATTTAAAATCGGATTTTATTTGTAGAAGTTACGATCTTTTGAAACTTTTACGTACTCGAGGTAGTCAACTTTGATAACCTGTAGCTTATCTCTTGTTATCACAGGGTGACTACGAGATGATTTTTCTGAAGGCGTAGGTCCTCCTCTACAATTCTTCCATACAATTTGATACAAGTAGTAGTTTAGGAGATACAGATTTATTACCAAAAAATTTGCATTTGCCCCACTGTGTGACGAGATAAAGTAACGAGAATTAGGGCGTGGCAGTGACGAGTGACTGGTTAAACGAATTTTAGTTTTAGAGAGATGGACAGAATCATCAGACAACATCATCTCTAGAGCATAAGTCAATTATTCAATAAATATTGTATTTTTATTTTATTAAAAATGAAATAAATATTTTATTAATTAAAATAAAACAAAAATTTGAAAAAAAAAATAATAAAAAATAATAGATTTTCTTGTACCAGAATATTTTTTTTTAATTTTATAGTAAAGATATTGCTTTCTAACTTATTAAAAGAAAATGAAAATCGAAATGGTAGGAATTTTCAAAAATATATTATAAAAACTGCTTTTGTACTATGAATATTAAATAATAAATATAAAATATAAATTGTGATTACTTCGGCGAAACCGATTTCAGAAGTATGTAAATGTACGGCCCTTTTGATTTGTCCTTAATAAACCCAACTCATTGAGCCTAAGCAAAGTTCATACCAAAATTTCTACTATATGTTCATTCTCAATAGGAGATTAAGAGAATTTCGCAGAAACCGAAACAAATCAGACAGTACAAAAACCGGGATTTACGGTGGGAACATCAAAACTTCTGAAGCAAAAAAAGTCAATTTTTCGGGAGTCATCAAAGATGTGTGTGATCTGGCATGGTCATGATGGAACACAACAGCTTTTCTGTTGGCCAATTTTTGTCGCTCTTTCTTGATTACTTCATTCAAACCGTCGAGCTGTTAATAGCTGAATTTTAAGTTTATTATTTCGCCAGGTTGTAGCAGCTCATAATGTATAATTTTTTTCCAATCCTACCAAACACTCAGCATAACCTTGTTTGTCTTCAAACCAGACATTAAAGTGTTTTATGGAGGGTCACCGGTTTTTGCCAAATTTGATCCTATTTTTCAGTGACTGGCCTTAACGAAATCGAGCAAACTCTTCTGGGTCCAGCGTTTACTCACATCAACCTTACCGTATACTATATAGATTTTGCGGCATTTTTTTCATTTTTTATGATAAAAATTCATCACATATCGTATTTGCAAAAATACCACAATATTGGAGGTCGAATATATATAAAGCTAAATTTTCTTCATTCGATATTTAAATTTTTTGTACGTTAAAAGTAAAGTAGAGTAAATACACGAAAATATATTCATGTAACGTAGCATGAAGGGTTTCTATCTTTGAATTGTAATACATGAAAGAGATTCGTAAATTTAGCACATCTAAATTCTCATTTTTAAATTTCAATATGATTAATAACCTTGGAAATCTAAATCGGCCACATTGCCCAGTCCATTACTTGTAGTCCAGGAATAAAGTTCACCCAACATGATTCTAACATCTGAGAACTATTTTCCCAGACAATATTTTCACTAATTTGTAAATAAAATCAAAACTTATGCATTGATTTTAATGAAATATGTCTTGTTTTATTTGCAACAAATTTATCTTTATGATTAAGGAATAAGAATTAAAATTTTTGACACTTTCGAATTTTTATGATTTTTTGAAAAGAAAAAAAAATCCATTTTTTGAGAAATGGGCTTGAAAACGACTTGAAGACAATTTTAATTATAATTTTTGATGTTTTTTTTAACAAAATCAAACGAGTAGTTTTCGAGATATGTTTCAATATATGGTGCAACCTCCTTAATTTTATCGCGAGAACTAGAGTCAATTCAAAAAAGAAGTGGGTTAGAGGCTTAGTACTTATTAATACGTGCCGCAGAAATTTTGTTTCATTTTGTAACTCTGTGTTATTATTATAATTATAATACTTATATCATCTATCTATCTTCTTCTTCTATATATACATATATATTCATGTAAAAAATAATCGGATAGGTGTTTGGTACTTTTACGAAATTTGTCTCTTTTAGGTAGAAAACGAGTAAAAACTGTATTTTGGTACTTTTTTGGCTTGCTATCCATCTTTTAATACAGTAAGCATTGAAAAAAATGTGCTTTAAATTGGTACCTTATCGAAAATTGGCGAATACAAGTTTGGTACTTTTGGGAAATTCAAACGTTTAAGGGACAAAAATTGTACCTGTTTTTGGTACCTTTTTTACACAAAATATATTTTTTTTACTGACACATACATATGAATATTTTAACATTAGATCCCAGTACAATTTAGAAATTCATTGGAGTATAATCTTTCTTACATCCTGAGGTAACAAAAAGTACCAAAAAGGGGGATGAAATCGGAAAATTAAATTTTATTCAAATTAAATAATGCATTTTTTCTAAATATTTTAAGCCTAGAAACATGAATTTAATTAAATGTAGTCCTAAGTACATTTAATATTTAAGTGTAATACGTGGGAATTCATAAGAGGGAACTTTCTTCTAATAGTACTTTTAAAAATTATAGAAATTTGAACATTGAACATAAAATAATGAAGTTAAAGATATATGGTCCTATGTAGGTAAGAATTCAAGAGGGTGAACTTTTTGGTTTTTTCTATAATATTTAACCTAAAATCATGAAATTAAAGATATATGATCTGAAGTGAATGAGAATCCATAAAAGGGTACTTTTCGTTATTATAATATTACTCTTTGAATATTATGTAATAATAATTAACTTTTAAACGTAAAATTAAAGAAATATCGTTCTGTGTTTAGAATCCACAAGTTCTATTGGTCATATTATTTTCTGCTAAAATATAATAATAGAAATAATTTTGAACCTTCGAACGTTAAAGATGTAAGAAACTGGTAACTAAAATATTTAAAATTTGTATTGTTCTTAATGCCGAAAGAACACCAATATTATAACTATTCCCATGGTTGATAGGAATCATAGTTAAATTTTAAGGGTTTGTTCACCTTTGACATTTCATTTTGTTTTTTTTCTTGCCTATGTAGGAGTACTGCAAGATCGGGTTAAATACTATCTATATAAAAGTGAACACATGTTCTTTAGTCTGTACAATGGGGTAGAGAAGCACATTGTGTTTAATTTTATTTTTTTATTTATTTTTTTTTTTTTAATATTATTAAAAAAATTAATTTTTTATAAAATTAATACTTAATAAAACACAATTTATAATATAGTATGGTTTCAATTCAGAAAAATCTATGCTAACAAAGTAGCGGGTGTACTTATCGTTACTAATAACTGTAAAACAAAGAAAAACAGGAAAATTTTTCCAATATAAAAATTTATTAAGTCAATCAAGTGATAGAATGAATTAAATGAAAAAAATATCTTACTTGCATTTCATTTTTTCTTCAATATCTAAATTAAAATTTGGTGTTAAATGAAACAATTCTGTTAATTGAAAATGTAAGGTAATATTTTTTCTTTTTGCTGTTCTTAAGAAATTGTTCATTAAAATTTTCGTTCAGCTTTAACTTAAATTTGGTTTTAAAATTTAATTTCTTGAAATATCTTAAAATTTACAGAGTGTTTCGAATTTTGTATATGAAGTCATCTCGAAAAGTTACCTTATTTCGAGAGAAAACAAATATCACACTATGGGAATATTTTTTTGCATCTTACTTTTTATGTTACACTTTAACTAATAATTTTAAAACTACTCACCTTTTATTTTTGTTTTTTTTCTTTGCAGCCTCTAGCAAAGAAAAAAAACAAAAAGAGAACAGCGTTATAAAAATACTCATAAAAAAGTTTTTGTTAAATATTTTTTTATATTTTTTATAACATTTATTTAGAAATTATTTTTACTATGACCAACAGATTTTATTTTATTTTTTTCTTCTTTATGCTTGATGTGGACAGCAAACTTGATTTTACAAAAGAAAAAATATACTTCAATAATTGGATCAATTAAAAAGAAATGTGTGTTTGTGTGTGAACTTACTTATATACATAAAAATAATTCTCACATATAAATAGTTTTGTTCATAATAAATATTTTTAATACTAAATTTAATTAAAAGTTTTAAAAGTAGGAAATAAAAAAGCTACATCTTTCAAGTGCATTAAACAAAAAAAATCCCTATAAAAAATGCATTAATTAATATTTAATTATTAAATGTCATATACATAAATATATTGATAAGAAAATATTTAAAATAAGGACTGCGCACATGCATGCTCTTGTGCTTATAACTTTTGATGTGGTGAAAAAATAATAATTCTGTTAACTGGTTTGTATTTGCCATTATGCTCACTTACCATGTGCTAAGTTTCATGGCAATAGCAAAATAGGTTTTTCTTAAAATGGAAGTTTAACATAAAACACCTAAACGCATAATTAAAATTTTTCATGAAATATTGCATTGGTCATAAAAAATAATTGCTAGGAAGACTGTTGTGCCGTAAAATACAGTTTCTTGGGTCATAATATTATACAAAGAAGTAATGATCACTGAATGGTAACCTGGTAATGGAAGACAAATAGTATATTCAGGCTGTAGGCATCAGGCAAAATAGAAAGGATTTTGAGAGAAATTCACCTCGTCTCTGGCAGAAAAGTATCACAAAAAGTTAAACAAGAATTTGGAGGTAAAAAATAACATGAAAGTACTTCGGACGATTTTTTTCAGAAATTTTATTTCTGTATAGTAGACGATGAAACATTCATACTGGGTGATTTCCTAGCCAGGAAATATTCAATAACTTGGAAACGGTTGATCTTAGAGTTTTCATTATTTTTTTTAATCATTTGATAATTTAGCACAGATCACAGAAAATATAATTTTTTGGTTCTAACCACTAATTATAAAATTGTGGACCATTTTTGAAAGCCCTTTCTTTGGAGATTTGACAGTGTGCATCTTCTGTTAAAATCTTCGGTATTTTGGGACACCCTTTCTGTGCTCTTGAATTCACTTTTCACAAGAGCTCAATATCTCTCCACTGGTCCAAGCTATGGACAATTTTGAAAATTGACTTCTCTTGGTACTAAAACTATGTTATTGATTTGGTACCACTCCAGAGCTTTCTTACCGTAGTGACATGACACCAAATGGGTCCAAAAATATGTGGACACGTTGTGCTTTCTTAAGAAAAGAAGAAGTCTTTTTTGCAAATATTCCTTTATGCATATTTTGGTATTTATAGATCCGAATGTATCAAATGACTTTCCTGTTTTGCCGCAACTGCAAAAAGAATTTTGTAAGAAATTTTTTGCTGCTTTTGGGTCTTAAACTTATCTCCAACATTGCTTCGAGCATTAGCAATAAAAATTTTTGAGACACAAGCTGCGAAGATTCTGCCAGCACCTACGTTTCTTCGTCAATTATACAGCTTGAGTATTTTTGTATGAAATTTGGTTTTAAATTCCGAGTCCTATTTTTGGCTTGTATTTTTTTTTTTTTTTTTTTGCAGAATTTCAGTTTGGAATTTTTTGAACTTTATATGTTATCAACTTTCCCATTAGCTTTAAATTTTCGCACCAAATAGTCGAAGCACTGAGAAAACTGAGCTGATTTTCTACCAGATGTGTTTGGAGTTCCTTTCAATATGCTTTCAATTTTCTGGCCTTCCCAATATCATGTGGTCCTTTTTTCTTACCGAACTAGGTTTCACATCAATAGTCAAATTCTCCTGATACTGTTTAATAACATTATAAACGGTTTTACGGACGACATTTAATTCTGTAAAACCTATTTGGACTTTTTTAAATTTTTTAATAACTTGTAGGACGTAAATCTTTTTCGTCACTTATTTTGATGAAAATAAGGACAAATTAACATGGTTGTTATTAAAAAATAATAACTGAAGTATTTTTCCATGAAAACTAGATCAAAAAAAATTTTGAATATTGATTCCGAAAAAAGTTATGAGGCAAAATATGTGTTAAGATTTTTTCGATCTAACTCCTTATAACAAAAATATTTCGTGTATCAAAGAAATCGAAATTCCCAAGAAAGTTTTGATTTGGGAAGTCATATGCATACGCAGGAATGAAGCACTTCATTCTTAAAAAATGGTTGCATTAAGACAGAAGTATGCGTGAATGAGTGCCTTTGGAAAAGACTTCTCCCTTTCCCTAATAAAATTCGGTGTATCCGCTGTTTTCTGGTCTGTTTCCGCTTCTTCTCATTACAACAACAAAACAATGGAGTTGTAACAAAGAAATTGTAAGAGTTTGTACCGAAAGAGGCTAATTCATCAAATTGCCCAAAACTCGGTGCAATTGAAAGTTATTGGACTTTATTAAAAAGTAATTTAAAGGACATTAAAAGCTCGGCATAAAATGAAACGGAGTTTAAAAATAATTGGATTTATTCGAGCAAAAATGTGACCGAAACACAATAAAACCTTTAATTAGAATAATTCCGGAAAAGAACAGGAGCTAATTTATTCTTTTATATTTAGAACTTGAACATAACATTCATTAAAAAATGTCACTTTAAAAAAATTCGTCCACTGGTTTAGTTTTTATAAGCAGATTTGCATGCACGGATTTTTTTCGTGCGCAGTCCTTAGATTTTTAATAAAAGTTAAAATTTTTCTTTTTTTGTCTATATAAAAGTATTTATAAAGAATTTTATTTCAAATTTTGAGAGCTTAAATACTGACCGTTCGTTTTGTTAGGTAAACTAAAAAAAAAAAAAATATTCACAAAATGTTGAATATTTGCTTTTATCCGCGAAATATTTAACTATATTTTTGTAAACTACATCATAAGTTTTAATTTATACTTTTATATAAGTTTAACATTCCGTTGATTTGAAATGGAAATAAATTTTTATTACTATTATTTGTTATAAAATTATCTATGTTTCAGACATACGCACGGACATAATTATATAATTACTAAGCTTCATACTATCATAGAATATACATATATATGAGCAACTATTACGATGACCAGTTAATTTTTATATAGTTGTTATTTGGTTTCTAATATTTTAATTTTTTTATTTAAAAAAAAAAAATATATTTTATTTAATTTAAAATGCATTTAATGCATATCAAAACTAAGTTGAAGGATATTTAAAATTCGTCATTGCTGAATATTGCAATCTGACTTCTTTATTCTATAAATTCTGTACATTTTATAGCAAAATATCTAAAAAAAAAATAGAAATAAAAACCATTGGATTATTCGTCTGTCCTTCAATAACTTAAATTGCACAGAACTTTGTTAATATTCGTTAGAACTTTTGATAACTTTGGTCTTGTTGTTTGTTGTTGCTGCTATTGCTGTGGTTCAAATAAATGTTAAAAGTGATTTCAGTTTTACTTTTTTATCTACAATTTTTATTAGGTTAAAACAGCATTGCTAGTCAAGCGGCAACAAAATAATAAAAAAAAAATTAGAAAATTTAAAAGTTTAAAGCTGACCAGGCATAGCTACTAACATTATTTAGGTCTAACTGACACACTTGGCAAATACTTAATCACTTTTTTTACAAAAAAAATAGTAGCCTTTGTTTGGTTTTATATGTTGTAATTGATGCTAAATTGAAAGTATTTTCTTATTTAAAAAAGGAATTAAAAATTATTATATTAATAATTTATCAAATATTTGTCTACTCTGACTGCATATTAAAGATAATTTTCTTTAGTTTATATGTTATATAAAAATAGATAATAGTTTATTTAAAAATAATTTTCTCAAATTTTAAACAGACTTTTTATCGTAAATAAAAATATCAAATCATTTCAAATATAGAAAATCAAAGCATTTAAATATATTTTCTTTGTATTTTATAAAATATTCCCTATTTGCCATCTTTAAATAACAATAAACATCTAAAAAAAAAAAAAAAGAAATTAAATATTCTCTTGAAAAAAGAACTAAGTCATTAAGTAAACACATGAAATTGAAATGAAATTCCCAAAATTAAAAAAATACAAACCTAAATATTTACCCTTATGTTACTCTTATTTTCATTTTTTTCTCAACATTAAATTATCTACGGGGTTTCCTTGGTTATTTAGCTTCAGTATGGAAAATAAATATTAAACAAACAAAAACAGGTGAAAATCATTCAACAAAACAAAGTATTTGCAAGTGTTGTTAACTCTTGAACACAAATATTTTTATACAGAAAATTACTTAAAGAAAAAACTAACAAGAAGTGTTAAATTTAAAACACTTTTTCGAAAAAACGCACAAGTTTCTTAGTACAAACTAGTACAAACCATGAAATATAGAAAACATTATGAAATAAACAAAAATTCATTATATTTACGTAACATGTTATTGTATTTATGAAATAACTAATTAATACAACAACAAACTTTTCACAATTATTCTATACTTTGAAATCTTATATTCAAATAACACTAACGCCTAACAACACCCTTTAAATTATACAAACAAAAAAATATTAAATTTCTCTATAGCACTTATACATACTCATGTAAGTACTTATTTATGTAGGTACGTAAAAATATATACACATCTTGTTGTTTAAACGTGAGAATTTTCAGCACCATATCTAAAAGCCCATTTATATAAAATTTAATTTTACCTCAATATGACGCAGAACCCCTTAAGTGCCATTTACCAGCCAATATGCGCGAAATATATATATTTTTTTTCTTTGTTTTAGTTGTTGGTATTGTAGCACAAAAACAATAACAACAACAAGAAAAGGTATTCTTTCATCAATGTTAAGCATCATTTAAGTTTTTAATAAAAACAAAAAAAAACATATTAAAAAAAACCAAGAACAAAAGAAAAACTTATAGAACAACAAACATTATTTTAAATCACACTCATATAATTTACTGGAAAAATAAAAAACTACACTGGGAGATTACAATATACATGGAACACTAGAAGAATTTATTATCAAATATAAAAACTATTCCAATTACATTTTTAATTGTATCAATTATTGAATTCATAAAAAATTCAAATTTTCTAAAATTTGTTACTAAAAGTAAAACAATTTGTCAGCCATAAATTATTTTTCTTATTGTATTAATTAATAAATTAATCAAATATAAATCAAAATAAGCGATAATTTGAATAATTATTATTTTGAATTTCAATTAAAAAAATAATTGAATATATGGGAAATTCTTCAATTCTTCGTTTACTTTTGTCGAAAATTTTTAAATGGCACATCAATGATATTTAGTACCAATATTCCTTGGAACACAGATCTGTTCGCGAGAATGACTTTTACCGAACAGCATCAATGTTATGGCGATTTAAGATACAAATTTATAAAAAAAAAAAAATTCCCAAATTCTATTTATAGTCCTAAATCAAAAATTTTTGCATTTATGTACTCTACAATGCTGTATCTAAAATACAAATTAAAAATATCCCGATAAGTTAAGTATGCGTGGATATATTAGCGATTTAATATTTGTTAAACCTTCTTATAAAATTTGCAAACTTCAGTTTTTAGTGATGTAGTCTTGTTCATATTCATCCATTTATTGCAAAATTCATAATTTTTTTTTAAAATAAGTCATAAGACAATGTCATTTATATAAATTTTAGTCAAATTCCTAAAGATGCATTTAATGAAAAATCGTACTTTTTTTCGAACGCCATATTGATTTTGATATATGGTATTAAAGCAGCTACAGATTGACATATATCATCGCCAATTTTGATTAGCGCCTTAGGTGTGCCTCGACGACTAATGTTAAACTAAAAACACCGCGTTCTTAGCTCATGAAAACCGTTGATGAATATTTTTAGTGAAATTATATTTTCTGCGTAAGTAAAACTTTGCACAGGAAATTATTTCAGTTTAAAATTGATTTATAACGACAAAATGCGCTACAACAAAATGTGCAAAATTGCTGAATTCTTTAAAATAGCTATACACGTTTAGCATATTAATATTTTAAAACGCCACAATGATTTTTAAATGTCTTTTGGAAACCTTCTTTGATAACGCTATACTCTAGCTTCATTAAAATAACGTTGCGAGTGTGCCTCGCGAAAAAGGCACCTCTTGGAGCCATTCACGTTTTTTCTCTCCAAGTTTCTGTACCTCCTACAGCATTTCCGTTGAGGTCACATTAACTAGATATATGTTAAATGATGCATAATTTTAAGAGCCATTAAGAATTTTTAACATAATTGCATCAAAAGTTGTTTAAAAAAGTCAGAATTTAAAAAAAAATTTTTTGAGGTTGAAGGTCGGTTTCATAAAGGCAAACGTAAAAAAAGAGAATATATATTATTCGTACATTAAATTGGATTTTAGATTTTTCTATGTAAAATTTTAATTTAATTTGTAAGAATACATGGAATTCAAGTAACCTGACCAGGCATAGTTACTAACATTACTAAAGTCTGACTGTCACACTTGGCAAATATTTAATCACTTGTTTTACAAAAAAATATCAGCCTCTGTTTGATTTTATAAGGAATGAAAAATTATTACATTTTTTCATCAAATATTTGTCTACTCTGACTGCAACTTAAAGATAATTTTCTTTAGTTTATATGTTATATGAAGATAGTAGATAATGGTATACATACTTAAACATGATTTTCTTAATTTTTTCCAGCTTATTTAATAACGAGAAAAGATATATTCAGTCAATACCGACTATATGATACCCTACACCATAGTGTATGAACATACAAATTCGGGTAGGGGTTTTATATTAGACCTGTAGCAAATTGTAGACCAACACTTTTACTAAATGTAAAATAAAATATACAAATACAGAAAAATGCGTTAATAATAACATCTAGATGATTCCCGGAAGTGGGTTTATATTGGAGCTATGGAAAATTATGGACCGATTCTCATAAATTTTTACAATGTTGATTTTAATTGCTTAAAACTTATTTGTGTCGATTGTGTGATTTCCGGAAGAGGGGCTTATATGGGAGCTATGGTCAGTCGTGGACCGATCTTCATATAATTAAATTGATACAAAGATTGATACATATACAGAACTTTTTTGCACCGAATATCTTAAAATGTTCTTATTTTAAGGCATTTTTGAGTGTTGAAACTGTATTCCGGGAGGACATTAATACGGGGCCTAGGTGAAATAATGGACGGATCACAAACAATTTCATTAAGCTCCGTTCATGTATCATAAAAATCCCACGTGGCAAATTTCATTGAATTATCTTCAAAATTGCGACATGTACTTTGTGCACAAGGTTTACATAGACAGCTAGCCAGCCAGAAGGACGGACAGACATTGTTAGATTGATTTAAAAAATTATTCTGAGTCTATTGGCATACTTTAAGGTGGCTGTTGAACAAATTGTTCTATGCGTTATAAACATCAGCAAAAACACATAATACCCCAACCACCTATGGCGTTGTAGGGTACAAAAATATTAAAAGTAATTTATAAATTCGATTAATAATTTAATTGATGTTTTTATAAACAATTTTTTTCTGTATAGAAAATGGTTAATGGTTTTTAGTAAAAAAAAAAGGGAAAGATTCCATAAGGAAAATATAAATAGCAGAAATAGTTGAAATATTTGAAACTTTGTGTGGCTTAGACTCACTTTATACAATGCAAAATCTTAACTTCTAATAAAATTAAAAAGCAACAGCTTCTTGTATAAATTACGTAGTAACCTTAATCTCTACTCTCAGGTTTACGTGGCATGAAAATAAAATTTAACTTTTTGTAAAAACCAAACTTTGGTACCAAATAGAAGTAGACAAAATTATATATTAATAGCACTAAAAACCATTTGTTAAGGTTAAGGTCTTTTTTTACCAATCTGTCAAAACATTTTAAATATATTTAAATGTTGGAAAATAAAAAAAATAAATTAAAAAAAAATTAAAATATACTTTAAGCATACGTTTTTTAACTAAAGTTCCTTAAAGAACTTCTGGTATTTTAGTATTTTTTTGAAAATTTCATTTCTTCCAAATATTTTCAATATTTTTTGGAAATTGTCCTAAAATGCATTAAGTTGAACTCATAATTTTTATTATAAAAAATGATTCCAGCACGTTAATAGTCCCTAAGATATATTGGAATTAAGATGCTGAATGCAGGAAAAATTTTAAAGTACATGCTATCTGCACAGCTATTGCATAGAATATAAATTTTTTGGAAATAAAACTGTAACATCTAATCGGTTTAGATTTACATAAAATTTCACATACTTAGGCGTTGCAGGGGAATGTACAATTTTAGGTTTCAGGCGTCCCTTGTACCCTTCAGGTGGGGTGCTATTGGGGCTCAAGATAGGGTATTTCTGACATAGAAATTTTTTCATCACTTGCTAAAATTTTTGTTTCTTATCCGATTTCAAAGCATCTGATAAGGCATAGTTTTATAGTTTTATAAAACTAGAAAACTACCCAGCAAAAACTTTTTGGTTTTCGGTAATGGCAACTACTTATTAAAGTACTTTCCTGGAAAGTAGGCGTCATTATTATTTGCCTTCTCTACATTACATAAATAAGTACTCAATAGTATAATTGCAGAGTAAGTTACAATCACATGGATCAGTTGTCTAGAGCGCAGGATTAGCAACCAGAAGGTTGCTGGTTCAACCCCATTCTAATGCTATTCGTTTTTTTAACAAAATGTTTTAAAAATATATTTTATGCTAAAACAAGTTTTTTAGCTTTGAATATTAGGTGCGAGATGGTGTACTGAGTAAGACGTGAGTCATTAAAAACGACTAGTTAATAGGGTCCCAAGTTCGAAACTCACTGACGGCAAATTTTTTCGTTTTTTTTTTTATTTTTGTTTAGATACATATTTTTTAGTATCAGTAGAGTCTAAAAATAACTACTAGAATTCATGGACAACTCGAACAAAAATAACTAGTTATTGAGACAAAAAATAAGTAGTTTATTTTTATTTCCAATTATACCTGCTAGCTTACAAGGAAAGCAAACTTTTGTTTGAAATATAAATTATATCAATATTGCAATATATTGTTCCAGTTTTTTTTTTTCTGATCATGTAAAATTTTTAAATTGGTTAAAAAACAAAATTATCTATCGAATAAAAAAAACAAGAATTGGGGTAAAATGTGTCAAAAGTGGCTATTAATTTAATTTTTAAATTAAAATTTTTTAAATAAATTAGGGCACCGAATAAAAATGGACAAACTTATGTATCAATATCAATTAAAATCTTTAATCTAGATTGTGTTGTTTTCTTATAAGGATTGACAGCTCCTTTTTTTTAACATTTTTGAAAAAGAGTAAAAAATTAAATTTAATTGAAATTTAATTAAAAATTAAAATCATCAACTTTCAGTGAATTTATTTTAAATAAAAAGTCTTTTAAAGTAAACAATTTAAAATGAAACTTCAGGTATTTAAGTATGTTTTTCTTCAAGTATTTGTAAATTATATTTTGTCCTAATATTTTCGTTATTATTTTGAAAATTTTCCTAAAATAAACCAATTTTAAATTTTCATGAAATGCAACTTATAATATTACAGGATATTTGTTCTGAAAATTTTCTGAAAAATAGTACATATTATATAATTTAAAATTATGAAAAAAATCGTGCGCATTGAGAAAATATTTTTTTTTTTTTTTTTTTCAAAAAAACCAGTAGATTTCATACAAAAAACAGCTTAAGTGCAGTAGAAATTTTCTTTGTTTTATCAAACATTTAACAGTGGGGAAAAATCAAAATAAATCTGTAGCTTCTAATCTGCTTCTAATTGGATTTACAATAAATTTCACATTGGCGTAGCAGAGGATACTAACATTTTAAGTTTAGAAGCAGGATCTTATTTACTCTTCAGGAGCGGAGCTATGGAAGTTCAAAATAGGGTACTAATGTCATAGAAAATGTTTAACCAATTGTTTTTTTGTTGTGATTTTTATATCACCTTAAAGTCCTAGGCAACTCCTTTAAAAAACATACTTGCATGTACTATTTCTCTTATATATTCTTCAAAATATATTCATTTGAAATTTCAACAATCTCAATTTTGCTAGATGTTGGTCAAGTCTTGTCCATATATATCCCAACATTTGCAAACGATTTTATTATGTTTTTTGTGGTTTATCAAAGAACAAAATTGTCTATCGAATAAAGAAAATTTTAAGTCGATATCTTTAATGGTTAAAAAAAATAAACGATTTTGAATTGGCAAGTTTGCAAAAATTAATAAACAGACGGACGGAAGGACAGACATTAGAATTCTGTAAAAAAAAAAAGTCTTAAAATTCCAAAAGTATATTTTAGTTTTTTACTTCTTGACCAATATAAAAACTAAATCTATATAATAAAGTATTAATGTCACCTTTCCCTGAAGTAAGTGCCATTTTCAACCCATTTAATGCAAGTGTATAGACGGACCGACATTGCCATTCCGCCAAAAAATATTTTAGAATTCTAAAAATGCATTTTTTAATAACTAATAAATAGAAAAAATTTAATGTGATCATCAAAATTCGGATATCACCTTTTTCTTAATTAAGCTCCATTTTCGACCCTTTTAACCCAAATGTATAGACGGACATTACAATTCAGCCAAATACATCTTTACTTACTAATAAATAAGAAAATTAAACGTGACCTTTAAAGTGTTGATATCGCCTTTCCCTGAATTATGCATAATTTTTGATTCTAATGTATAGACAGACGGACATTTCCATACTGCTAAAACAATTTAATGATGTCCGTCCGTCTACACAAACGCATCCGTCTGGTTGGCTGGCTGTCCATTAACATTGTGAAAAGGTACACGTCGCAATTTTCAAGATATCCTGATGAAAGTTGTTAAAAGTTATTAATTTGGCTCAGGAACGATGCTTATTAAAATTGGTTATGATCGGTCCATTATTTCACCTATCTTCCATACAAATATTCTCCCGGATAAGCTAAGCCGATGCAACCATACCACAAGTACTGCAGGCAAACACTTTCAGGGCCTTTATCCAATCTCAGTTTATGTTTTATTATAGTGGCATAAGCTAAGTCACTGCAAAACAGAATTCCCAAAATTTGCTGGTTGTGCTCTTTATTTTCTTCGTGATAGTGGTGGAAAGTGTCATTGTTGGTAATAACTGCAGGTGCCTCACAAATATGAATCAGACTTTATAAAAAAAAAAATACTGCTTTAGGGTTGTAACACAAAATTTTGCGAATAAATTTTGTGTTAAGATAAATAAACACATCAAAATAAAAATTGGCACAATGGGGTTGTTTTTTTTTTACTTAAGGTTTCTTCTTTTCGTTTTGTAGCTATAAACATACATACTTATTATCAATAAAACTGTGCTAACAAAGGTCATGTTGAATTTTTGATATCAACAGGATGTCTAAACCTTAAACTCATACAAACAAGTAGCTGTATTTGTCAATATATAAATGTGTCAGTGTGTGTGTGTGTGTGTTTTTTTTTTCTTTTGTGAATCTATTTAAAAATAGCGAATAGTTGATTTTGGCTGCCTTATTTATTTGTATCCTTTTCGTTTTCATTCTCTTTCATTTGTTCATTCACAATTTAACTTAGAATAAAGTTTTGCTCGCCTTTTTTTTTATTAAAAACAAGTAACAAAAAAATTTACCGAAAAAGGTCGAAAAAAATTTAAAACCACTGGGGTGGTATTAAAAATTTTGTTTGCTCTATTTGATTAAACTAAATTGGTCTTGTTGCTGCTGCTGCTGTTGTTTTTATTGGAATGAAAAGAAAATATTTTAGTTGTTTGGATTGCGTTGGTTTGGTGGCTGGACTGACGAGTTTCATACCAAAAATCCATTAAAGATATTTAATCTAAAAACGTAGAATATGAAAAAAAGGAAAACTTTTTTTTAAAATACTTGTCTCCTTGTCAAAGGAATTGCTGTAAATTGTTTTAAACTATTGGCTCTATTTTTGCAAAAGATCCAAAGTATGAAAAAGAGTTGGAGCAAAATAAAGAAATTGAAAGCAAATCAAATTTACAAAACTTTTATTAATGATATCGAAAAGTTTAAGATTTTTTTTTTTTTAGAATTTTAATTTTCTTGAAAAGGCTTTTTGCTTTTATTTCATGTCTTAATTGTATTTTTAGGTTTCTAAGATTTGGCATTTTTTTTTTTTTTTTTCTTTCAATTAAGGTTTTATATTAAATGATTTTATTTAATTTCTTTTGGTAAATGAATTTCATTATCTTAATCAATAGGTAAATTTAAATATTTAAAGATGTGGAATATTACTATAGGTACTATTATAATATTTTTATTTTATTTTTTATATGTATAACTTGTATTTAGATAAGCCTAAATAGCTCTAGGATGATTCCATGTCAAAACGAACTGAAAATATTAATAAAAAGTATTTGGCAGGTAACGCCTAGAATCGTTCATTAGGTTGTAAAAATATATTATGTGAAATATTAGGAAGATCGAATATCGCTTACCCGTGCTACATTGGAGCTGAATTTGTTATGGTGCATATATACGGGTAAACAGTTTTTAGACAAATTTATCTATTAAATACTTTGCTTTGCAACAAAATATTTAAAAGTTATAAATTACACATAATTATCTATTAAATGAGATATAACAAGCGTGAATGTTAGATTCGGCTCGGTCGAATCTATATACCCACCATCAACTTTTTCTAATTTTACATTATATGGGAGGTGGGTGGTAAAGTGGGCGGACCATGCCCATTTTTGGTTTCCGAGTTTATATCGACCCTCAAACTATTAATGCTAAATTTCGTTGTCGTAGATGCTTTTGTTTAAGAGATATCAGCAGAAAAGTATGAAATTAAGCTACAACGGACACCCTGTGTTTCTAGTATTTAGCACATAACTTTTTTGTTTATTAACCAATATTGCCCATTTTCAATCCCAAATAAACCTTATATAAGATTAATGTTTGAGCCAAATTTCGTCCCCCTACATTGTCCCGATCGATCCTTATCCTGATTTCAACAGACAGACAGACGAACGGACATAACTAGATCGAATCAGAATCTAACCAGGACCCAGAAAATATATACTTTATGGGATCTTAAATGATTCCTTCGACCACTCATATGTTTTACACCATTTGTGTCATAAAATATATTCGAAATTTTTGAGAATATTGGACAAAAATAGTTTAAAAAACACGAAGATCAAAGTTCAAGATTTTAAATATTTGAATGTTTTAAGGAAAACATAATGAATTTCGATATAATTTTATGAAAAATATTAAAAAAAAAAAAAAAAACGAGCTGCGTTGATATTAGCAGCAAAAAAGCAAATTTAATCATCAACTGAGCTTTTTGAAGAACATTTTATAATTTAATATCATGGTCAAATAAAATGACAAATTAAATCATGTTAAGCCATACAAATTTCTCACAGAAATCATTGCATCGTAATCCAAATAAAAATAAAAAAATATTTTTCGAGATGTTTTCCTTAAAAATTTTATGTTTAAGCCAAAGGTTAAACCTTCTTATTTTATTTAGGATAGAAAAAAACATCGAAATGGTTTTTTTTGCCGGAATATGTCAAAACTTAGCATGAATCTCTAAATTGTTGAAAAATTGTATATGATGTCCTCGAGAAGATCAACTACTAAATTCGTTTTTCGAGTGAAAACAAAAATTTTAATTTTGAAGCAAAACTGATCGACAAATGGTTAAGATATGTGAGCAGAAACTGGAACAAACATAACTTTTTTAAACAGTTGGGCTTAGATAATAAACGGCATTCGTTCAAGTTGTCAAACAATTTCATTTATTTAATTCGGTCTTAACACTCTAACGGTATTAACTGCCTCAAACCATCTTTAAAAAACTTTGGAATTCTTTTCATAAACTATTGATTTAATAGTTGATATAATAAACTAAATATCTAGATATGAAGTACTCTTAAAATTTTACATATTCGGCTCAACTTTTGTACCCGAACAGATAAAACTCTTAGAATTCGTTTTTCAAGATTGTTTCGATGGTTTTCGAGTTCTTGCGCATTGGAGATATCCCCTGTCATAATGAATTTTTGATGTAGATGTCGCAAGAAGATTAATATTTATCATATTCTTCTTGTATGATTTTATTTCGGATCAGGAAGAATTATAGAAAAAACATTACGAAGATGATTTTAATACTTTGAAAAATGGTCAAATTTATGTTAAATACTTAGATGTTAATAACTTCATTAACTTGGTTTAATGCCTAAATTTACTAATAAAGTTGGCAGAGTTCATCGCATAATGGTTGCAGGGGTAAACAAGAGAGAATGTTATAATCGGCTTGGCCGAATATATATACCCATCATCTGGAATTTTTGTGCCATCCTAATTTAAAATTTAACCTTATATGGAAGGTGAAATTACGCCAATTTTAGATTTTCGAGTTTATATCGACTCTTAATTTATATTAATTGACGTACAGACAGACAGACAGATGGACGGACATATTTAGATCATCTTAAAATATACATTTTATGAGGTCGTAAATTTATATTTCGATACACAGAAAAAATTATTATTATCGTCTTTTTTTGCAATTAAATCAATTGTTTAATTTTGCATCAAAATTTAATAAATATGTTCAAGAAAAAATAAAATAAAGAATAAATTTTGGTATGATTTACATATACACATATATATACACATTTTTATACCCACCATTAAAAAGATGGGGGGTATATTGATTTTGTCATTCTGTGTGTAACATGTCGAAGGAATCATTTAAGACCCCACAAAATATATATTTTCTGGTTCCTGGTTGAATTCTGAGTCGATTTAGCTAAGTCCGTCCGTCTGTCCGTCTGTTGAAAGCAGGATAGAGCTCGAACGGGGCAACGTAGGGCACGAAATTTGGCACAAATATTTATCTTATATAAGGTTTGTTTGGTATTGAAAATGGGCAAAATCGGTTAATAAACAAAAAAGTTATGGGCTAAAAACTAGAAACACAGGGTGTCCGTGAAATACTTTTCTGCTGATATTTCTTCAATAAAAGCATGTACGACAACGAAATTTTGTACGTATAGTTCGGGGGTCGATATAAACTCGGTAACCAAAAATGGGCGTGGTCCGCCCTCTTTACCGCCCACCTCCCATATAAGGTGAAAATCAACGAAATTGTGTTCAAATAGTTCAAGGTCCGCCCACTTTACTGCCCACTTTACCGCCCCCTCCCATACAACGTAAAATTTGAAAAAGTTGATGGTGGGTATATAGATTCGGCCGAGCCGAATATAACATTCGCACTTTTTTTTGTTTTTTTTTTTTTTTTTAATAAAATTAACATTTAAACATTAATAAAATTTAAACGAATAGTGATATTTTATTGAAATTTTAGTATAATATGTATAAATTTGTTCATAAATCAGAGAATTAAAAACATTCACACTTTTTTACATGAAAATACCCAAAATTCCAATCCGTATAAAACGTGTTAAAAAAAACTTACTTTTTTTATTGAAATGATCATCCTGTCATTATAAGGGGCCTCCATCAGAAAATACTTTTTGGATACATATCCTACATATAGAGCTATAAAATTAAAATAATTTTAAGTCGATCCCAGCTTTGCGATTTGAGAACATAACAGAAAAGAAATAAAATTTAGATAGGGCTTGGAGCAGACCTTTGCCTTAAACTCCTCCGGATTTACTTTACACGCATTTCTTTAAGATTTCTTTTGAAAACAATAAAAAATTATAAAGCCCAGAACAAAAAACAAATTTTATCAGTGAATAAATATTGCCACATTTTTGGAAAAAAAGTAAAATTTTTTTTAAGTTCCTATTTTAGATTAATATAACTTTTTAACAGATTCATATATTTATATTATATTGCAGCAATATTATATAGAATTTTGTAAGGAATTTGACTTTTGTGCTAAATTTATTTTATAAAATTTTGCTTCGTTAACCATTAGAGGGTTAATATTGTCCAGAACTGTATGCTACTCCTAATTTTATATTATTTCTCTTCGCAACAAAACTTTCTTTAACAAGTGGCAAAATTATCAAAGAAAATAAAAAAATAAACATCGTTAGACTAAGTAAAAAAATTACTAGGTTACCAATGACATTTTTGTCTCAACTCAAATAACTTTTAAAGAACATACTTTTTACTAAAGATACCAATGATGTTGTTGATGATTATAAAGCATTTTTAACAAATTAATAGACTGTAAAGAAAATAAAAAAGAAACCTTTAGTAACAGTAAACCCTTCATTACTCTATTCAGTCCATAAATTGTTTATTAGAATTTTGAGAAATGTAAGTAAAAACAATGAATTAACAGCTGGGTAAAAATATATTTCTTTTTTTATTTTATTCCAATTGCCATGAATTAAATGTTGGTGGTTTTCTATAAATTTTTAAGATAGCTTTTTTTAATTACAGACATTTCTAAGGGTCTTTAACTTATCAAGTTATTTTTAGTTAAAGGTTATGTTATCATCTAAAAAAAAATAATAAAAAGGTCAGAATGGTTGTAAATAAAAAAAATATATAAATAATAAATAGATACAAAATTCAACAAATTATACAATTTATAATGAACTATAATAAATAAATAAATACGCATATAATTAAAAAGTTTTTATTATCTGTTGCAATAACTTAAATCAAACAACTTATTTTTAAAATCAGCTACATGTTAATAATTCATAGAAAATTTACCTTTAACCACACATAATGGAAATTACCTGGAAATTATTTACTTTTCACTTTATTTTTTTCTTAATTATAATTAAATGAATTTGTAGGTACTTTAAGCATTTCTTAAGAATTATATCAATTAAAATACTTTGCAGCAATGAGAGTGAAATTTGATTAAAGAAGAAAATAAAGTTGTTAAATGTAAAAAGATGTTTCAAGTTTTCATTAACTTGAACAATTAAATATTTCATTGTCGTTATTGTAGGTGGTGATAATTGTTATTTGAGAAAGAACCATAATAGTTTGAGGAATAAGAAGAAAATTTTGTTTCTTTAATGGTGGGTGTTTCAAATGTAATTGAATGAGTTAAGTGTTGAAATTTGACTTTAATTCATTATTGGAAGTAAGTAAATTAGGTGTTATATAAGACGAATTAAGAAAATTTAATTAAATGACAAAAATGTTATTTGTAAAGTAATAATTAAGTACACACAACTCTTTAATTGTCCTCGAACCACCAAAGGGTATACAAAGTAGAGATTGCAACCCGGCATTTTCCGTCCCGGTATTCCCGGGAAATTTGCAATTTTTCTTGTCACGGGAATTTTAAAATCTCTGAAATTGAAGAAACAGCATGAATTTTAAGAAAAAGTTATGTATTTGAGTAATGTTTTAAAGAAAATTTAGAAATTGCGGTTTTGTCTCATAACTTCACTTTTTACTTTAGACACGTACTAATCTATGTGCTACACAGAGGTTTTAAGATATATGCTTTTACAATATTTTTAAGTATGGGGGATCTACTAAAGCCTGATATGTTTGGAGCATAAAATGTCTTTATATCATTTAGCTATAGCGAAAATATATTTCAACATCTTTAGTATACAATTTTTGATTCATTGTTCAATAGAGTTCCGTAGACAACGATGCGTAGAGATTAGCTTAATATGGGAAAAATATAAAAAAAAAAAAAAAAAAAAAAAAAAAAAATTCAATTTATTTTCAATTCCCTACCAACGATTGAAAGTCACGGATATAAAACATTTCCTCCAAAAAAAATAGTATTGAGTTTTGTCTTGAAATAAGTATCAAAAAATTCGTAATTTTTATCCAATTATAAAAAAAATTCCAAAAAATTGTTCATCAAAATGCCTTAAAAAGTCTTCCAGCGAAACAAACATTTTTAAAATATTTTTCTCCATAACCAGCATAAAATTACGAATTTTTTGATACCCATTTTGATTAAAAAATCTAAACTTTTTTTGACCTAAATGTATGGGACCCATAATTTTTTCAATCGCTGGTAGGGAACTGAAGAAAAATTTTAAAAATTGTTTAAAAAACTTTTTTTTTCGTATTGAGCAAATGTTTACTCATCGTTTAACAGGTCTTTCTACATCGAAATCTCGAAAAAGGCTTTTCTCGGGACACTCTAATTTATAACCTACATCACCTTAGGTGTGGGGAATTAAATCTTTGTGCTAACGTGTGTAACATCCTTAAATACTTTCTAAGACCCGTTTTTTTATTCTTAGAATCACTGTGTGGATATAACTATGTCCGTCCGTCGGTCTGTCTATATAAACATTGCATTCAAACTACAGATCGCAATTTTGAAAACAAATTAATGAAATTTTCTATATCGATTTCTTATGGCCGTAAATCTCATACAAATTATAGTATCAGATAAATATTTGACATAAATCTATGGTGTATAAGTAAAAACTGAAGTACCAAGGATCGGCCCATATTTGAACATAGTTCCCATAAGGTCCACTTCCAGAAATACCACTAAAGTGCATAAATAACTTAAAATAGTGCATAACCATTTTTCATAGAAATATACACTTCACCTTAAAATCGCTATTATATAAGATGCCTCTCCGAATAAAGCTGCATATACCTAAAGATATAGGCCTATTTCTTGCTTTTTTAATGCAGCAAAGGTATATTTTTTAAAAAGTATTTAATATTTTATGATTTTTATTTGAAACATAACAAATACATGCAAAATACAGTTAAATATAAATCTATGTAGGTATATATATAAATAAAACAAGAACGATGCTTTGTCAACATGTTTTTTTATCTCGCCAAGCACTTTACAGAAATATAAAATCTTTGAAATCGAAATTGATTTGTAGAAGTTACGATTCGTTTATATAACGAATTGGTCAACTTTGATACCATCTAGCTTATCTAGTATTATTACAGTGAAACTACAAGTTAATTTTGCGTAAATCTTATGTCCACCTCTACAACTTTCTTATACATTTCAATTCGATACGACCAGTTTAGGAGATTATTATCATAAATTTTGCGATTAGTCCCACTGTGCGTTATGGCAAAAACTAAGTTGTGTTTACAAAAACACTATCAACATGTGAACAATCATTATCTCTATGACAATCAGTGTTGCCAGGACTTGAGAAAAAAAGAAGCTAAATTGGGCTTTAAAAAATGTCAAAAAAGGCTAAATGCCCCAAAAAATAAAGCCAGAAAAAAGCTAAAAAATTTTTTATTTGAAAACGCATTTATTTTTTTCTTCTCATTAGTTTTTGGTATTTCTTAATGATTTATTAGTGAATTTGTAAATATAACATAAATAATTCCTATGGGTAATAAAGTTTGTTAAAAAATAATAAAAGTATTCTTGTAAAATAAAGCGCCGCAGGCGAAAATTTTCGTTACGTATAAATAATTTCGTTTTTTTTTTGTGCGGATTAATACACAAAAATGCTTAAATTGATGATTCTGTAAATATAAAATTAGTAAATTTTTAGCCTTTTTAAAGCTATGCTAAAAATTAAAAAAGGCTAGAAAAAAAGCTAGAAGCTAAAACGAAAATAAAAAGGCTAGATTTAGCCTTAAAAAGGCTAAACTGGCAACACTGATGACAATTGTGAATTTTTATAAAATAAAAAAATCTTAAAAAATACATGTTAATATGCTCAATTTCGATGTTTCTCGATCAATTTTTCTCTCTGTGTATATCAATGTTTAACCTGGTTTATATGTTGTGGTAATACTACTTTAAACAAACAGGCTACAGATCTGAACTCACAAGACTTAAAAATAATAGAGAGCAAAGATTTTATTATCTTTTGATCCTATATAAATAAATGAAACTTTGGGGAAAAATTCTGTCGTGACGACCAAACCAAAAACATAACAATTTTTAAAAATTTCGAAACATCACCATTGGGGTAAAAGAAATCGAAAATGGCGATTAATTCAGGGAAAGGTGATGTCAATATTCTAATGATCTCGTTTTTTTTTTTTTATTAATTATTAAGAAAAAAAATTCAGTTTTAGAATTTTAGGATTTATTTTGTATGTCTATCTGTCTATACATTAGAGTTAAATTGGTCGAAAATTATGCATAATTTAAGGAAAGGTGATAAAAACACTTTAATGATTACGTTTAATTTTTATTAAAATGCAGTTTTAGAATTATAAAATGTTTTTTGGCAGAATGGTAATGTCCGTCCGTCTCTACATTTGGGTTAAATTGGCCAAAAATGTCGCTTAATATACAAAAAGTAAAAAACTCATTTTTAAAATTTTAGAATATTTTTTGGCAGAATGGCAATGTCCGTCTATCAGTCTATATAACTGGGTTAAATGGGTCGAAAAATGGCACTTAATTCAGGGAAAGGTCAATATTTTAATATTTAGATTTAGTTTTTATATTGGTCAAGAAGTAAAAAAGTAATATACTTTTGGAATTTTAAGACTTTTTTTAAAGAATTTTAATGTCTGTCCTTCTGTCCGTCTGCTTATTAATTTTTGCCAATTTGCCAATTCAAATTTTCTCTATTCGATAGACAGTTTTGTTTTTTTAATAAACTGCCGAAAAATAGTACACGCAATCTTATTTTCTAAAGGATTTATCAAAAAAAATTTAAAGTTATATAAAAATCTTGGAAATCAAGTAAGGAACAAAAATTCACTAGTATCCAAACATTTTCTATGATATATATGACCTATTTGAACCATAGCTTCGCACCTGAAGCATATATGGGATCCTGCTTCTAAACTCAAAATGTCCTTTGCTACGACTATGTGAAATTTCATGTAAATCCAGCGAGCCGATAAGAAGTTACAGATTTATTTCGATTCTACTGTTTAATGTTTGATAAAGCAAAGAAAATGTCTGCATTTAAGCTGTTTTTTGTATGAAATCTACTGGAGTTTTTTCGAAAAAAAAAAATAGCTTATCAAATAGGGCTATATATGCGCACTAATTTTTATCATAAAATTAAAGTGAACAATATATACTATTTTTGAGAAAATTTTCAAAACAAACATCCTGTAACATTTTAAGTTCCATTCCATGAAAATTGAAAATTTGTGTGTTTTAGGAAAATTTTCAAAAAAATAACAAAAATATTAGGACAAAATATAATTTGCAAATACGTGATG
This sequence comes from Protophormia terraenovae, assembly GCA_951394005.1. Classification (NCBI taxonomy): domain Eukaryota; kingdom Metazoa; phylum Arthropoda; class Insecta; order Diptera; family Calliphoridae; genus Protophormia; species Protophormia terraenovae. The sequence continues at coordinate 83,428,028 of OX596075.1, forward strand.
AAAAGTAGACTTAAATACCTAAAGTTTATGGTTCTATTTAAAATTTTTACTTTAACCTTTATGTTTACAACCAAAAATTTATACGTATCCTTACAACCAACATGCCTGGGTATATCACACATTTTGTATGCAATATTTGATACTTTAACATTTTCAAGTATTTTTACAATGGAAAGAAAATCACATGGCATTTGATAATAATGTTTTCCTATAAGGAATTTTAGAATTTGCACTTTTTATTTTCATTTGCAGAAAATATAACCGCTTTTACCTAATATTGACTGAGTTATGGTAAGAATATAAGAAAAAAAGGTATTTTTTAAAAACCTTTTTCCATCAATCGAAATTATAACGGTTTTATTTGTTCCGCGCGCATTCAAATACTAAATTGAATTTCCATTGATCTTTGTAAAGTACCTGCAGATTTTACTCATGGAAATTATTCCTGTATGCATTTTTTACACTTTTTTAAGTGTTTTTATGATAGGATTTTAAGGTTTTTATATTTTTAATTATCGGTTAATTATTATATAACATTTTTACCTAATCTTGACTGAGTGTTACTAAAAAAACATGAAGAAATATTTAAAAGAATTCTATGTACCTTTCAGTTTTTTCCATTCAAATAAAATCGGGCTTTCCCATCATTTGAAAGTGCATTCTAAATAAGGTCTGCAATTCATTCAGTGACCTTCGTAAAGTACATGCAATTTTACAATTTTATGGTTATATAACCGTTTTGACCTAATCTTGACTATGTGAATGGTTTCTCATTGATTTTTAAACTACCTTTAACTTTTTCCCATTCAAGTAAAATAGTACTTTTGAGATGCACTCGTTGGTTTTTAATTCACGGACCTTTGTAAAGTACCTGTTGATTTGATACATTCATAATATAGTTACACTTTTAACGGCAAAAAGTACTTACAATATTCCTGTCATTAGCTTCCTTCTTGCGGACATAACTTTTATTTTGTTCTTATTTATGGAATATTATGCTGTGTCTGTATTTCTCATGTATCATTTACCAATTATTAATTATTACCTATTGCTAAATATGTTTCGTTGTGTTATATTATAATTCGAGAATACAACAGAAAATGCTACAAACATGAACACGAAAGAAATCCAACAAAACATATTCAAATAAAAACCTATTATTACATCGGAATTTGAAGCTTATCGAGAAATACTATTGTTTGCTGGATTCTCACATATAAACAAAGTTCCTACGTCTGACTAATGGAAAACAAACTGGCATACGTTATATTGAGCTTCAATGGAAATTCAACATTTCTTTACCATCAGTCGTTTTATCGAATTTGATACTGGAAATACATGCCAGGAGCGCAAGCAAAACGACAAAGCCATAGCCATTTCAGATATTTTTTTGATGCTGAATTCTACAGGAGTAGAAGTCAATATTGATGAACAATTATACCCTTATCGTTGAGGTAAGGAGTGAGATCGAAAAATTCTTAACATACATAATATTCATTAACTTGGAAACGGTTGATCTTAGAGTTTTCATTATTTTTTTAATCGTTTGATAATTTAGCACAGATCACAGAAATATATAACTTTTATGGTTCTAACCACTAATTATAAAATTGTGGACCATTTTTTAAAACCCTTTCTTTGGAGATTTGATAGTTGCTTCAATCACTTTTTTGGAACAGTGTGCACATCTTCTGTTAAAATCTTCGGTATTTTGGGATACCTTTTTTATGCTCTTGAATTCACTTTTCACAAGAGCTCAATATCTCTCCACTGGTCTATGCTATGGACAATTTTGAAAATTGACCTCTCTTGGTACAAAAACTATGTCATTGATTTGGTACCATTCCAGAGCTTTCTTACATGATACCAAATGGGTCCAAAAATATGTGGACACGTTGTGCTTTCTTAAGAAAAGAAGAAGTCTTTTTTGCAAATATTCCTTTATGCATATTTTGGTATTTATAGATCCGAATGTATCAAATGACTTTCCTGTTTTGCCGCAACTGCAAAAAGCTTGTCATACCATGAATTTTGTAAGAAATTTTTGCTGCTTTTGGGTCTTAAACTTATTTCCAACATAGCTTCGAGCATTAGCAATAAAAATTTTTGAGACACAAGCTGTGAAGATTCTGCCAGCACTTACGTTTCTTCGTCAATTATACAACTTGAGTATTTTTGTATGAAATTTGGTTTTAAATTCCGAGTCCTATTTTTGGCTTGAAATTTTTTTTGCAGAATTCCAGTTTGGAATTTTTTGAACTTTATATGTTATCGACTTTCCCATTAGCTTTAAATTTTCACACCAAATAGTCGAATCACTGAGAAAACTGAGCTGATTTTCTACCAGATGTGTTTGGAGTTCCTTTCAATATGCCTTTAATTTTCTGGACTTCCCAATATCATGTGGTCCTTTTTTCTTACCGAACTAGGTTTCACATCAATAGTCAAATTCTCCTGATATTGTTTAATAACATTAGAAATGGTTTTACGGACGACATTTAATTCTGTGGCCAATTATTTGTAAGACCTATTTGGATTTTTTTAAGTTTTTTAAATTTAAAAGTTAAAATTTTTTAACTTGTAGGACGTAAATCTTTTTCGTCACTTATTTTTATGAAAATAAGGACAAATTAACATGGTTGTTATTAAAAATAATAACTGAAGTATTTTTCCATGATAACTAGATCAAAAAAAATTTTGAATATTGATTCCGAAAAAAGTTATGAGGCAAAATGTGTGTTAAGATTTTTTCGATCTCACTCCTTACTGGAATACCTATACCTTCAAAACCAGCTAAATATGTCATGGTATGGCATGGAAAATATGGGTGCTCTTACTATATTTATTATATCTATTGAAAACAATTCACAATTAAAAACTTAGCAAATCGCAGAAGATTGTTTCTGCAGCAGCTGAAATTCAAAAAAAATCACAAAATGTGCCCAAAATGTACACTTTTATGGAATTGAAAGCATGTTGGGAGACACTACTGGAAGAATTAAGCTTAAAGGTAATTGTTTTATATGTTCTAGAAGAAATTCAACACGAAAGGCATGCAGAAAATGTCATAAAACAATATGTGCTGAACATTCAGAACATATTACGGAATGTAAGGAATGCGCAGCCTAAAATACATTTTTTGTTAAATTTATTATAAGCTAAAGTATTTAATATTTATAAAAAATAAAACATAATAACAAAATAAATATTTTTCTTGTATTCGATAAAAAAATTTTATAAATTGTTCTATACATACCCAGGTATGTTGGTTGTAAACGTAGGGGGTACCTTCACAAAAACACATAAATTTGGCTATAAAAACTTCAGAATATCATAGCTAACAATACTATTGACAAACATCTAAATTTTCAAATAAATTTGACAACTAAAACTTAGAATATGCAAAATTCTAAAAATCTAAAAAAGAACTTTTATTTAAAATAAATACACTGAAAATTTATGAAAATTTAAATTTTTAATTTGACAGCTGCTTATGAGCAAACAACACAACCTAGCTTAAAGATTTTAATTGATGTTGATACATAATTTTGTCTATTTTTATTTTATACCCAAATCTATCACAAAAATGTAAATTTCAAAATTTAATTAATCGCCACTTTTGACACCTTTTACCCCAACGTACACCGTCTAAATTTTAAGATGATCCGGATAAACTTCATTTTGAGGGTAGTTCCTGATCTCATAACTTCCTAAATGTGAAATCAATTTTAGATTTTGAAATTGCTTTAGAAATCAGAATAACCAAGTTTTCTAATTATATTTTTGCATTTCTTTATTTATTGTAATTTTCTAAAACTTGATTTTATTGTAAAGTTAAGACTAAAAATATTTGTATATTAATATTTAAATATAATTTAGTTTAGAATAAATACATATTCTAAATTTTTTAATAAATTATTCATGTATTTAATTTTTTATATTATATTTGGTGCATACTTTTAGGGGTAATAATACAAAATCTATGGAAAGTTTAAGTAAGTTATTCAAGATAAAATCGAATAAGTTCTACAGTTATTGTTCCATTTGAAACTAACTAAAACTTGTATTTACAATAAAAATGTTTTAAATTTTTTTTATATCATTGTATATTATACCATATAAAAATTATAATAAATTATACTTAAAATTTGAAAATTTTAAATAAAATTATAATATTGATTTTATTGAATGTTGTTAAACATTTGTGTTTAATATTTGACCAAAACATAAATAAATGTACAGGCATGAAAAGTCTTATTTTTATAACAGACAAATTTAACAAGAGCCAACAAAACTATAACAGAATTACGAATAAAAACATTTATAAAGGAACACAACAGCATAACTCAACATTTTTGAGTAAAAGTTATACTTTTTTCCATTAATTTTTATTTTTTTTTTTTTCTTTGTCACAAATTTATATAAATTTAAAACAAAGTTTTCAATAAATTTTCCAAACGTTTGGGACCCTTAAAAGTATAATATTTACTATTCAAATCAGTTATACCTAAAAAAATCCTTAATCCTAACAATTAACTACTACAATAAATTTACCTCTTTATTTACAAGAACAATTTTTTTACCATACTAACAAAAAAAATCCAAAATTTAAACTATGTAAATAAAACTCTTCCAACTTAATATCATTTAAAATAATTAGACAACATTCTGCTAATTTAACAAAAGGACAGGGTTAAATAATCGTTATATATTTTCAGTTAAATATTTTCTTTAAGTTGCCAACAATGACAACAAAAAAGTCTTCCCTCCCCCACCTACACCCTGTAACAAAAAGATAGGAAACTAAAAATCTAAAACATAATTAGCACAAATATTATACAAACAACAAATACACAAGTAAAACATAACAAACGCCAAGACTGGAGCAGGATAACAAAAAATATTATAACTGCTTAAATACTTGAAACAAAAAGTTGTCAATTAAAAGAAACAATTAACTAGAGCAAAACAGAAGAAAGAACAACACAGGAATTAAGCATGAAATATTTTATTCTCGAAAAAAAAAACAAAAATAACAATACACGCAATACTTATACCTATACACACACAAATATATAAAGTCTTAAAAAAGACAGGATTATAAACTGGACAGCTTAAACAAAATAACAATAATAATAAAAAACAACAACAACAAAAATACTAGAGTAAAAACAACAACAATATAAATAAAATGACAATGAAAGCAACTTAAGTTGAATGTTGTTGAGTGAGAATATTATATTCGTCTTGGCCGAATTTATTATACCCAACACCTGCATTTTTTTTTTTTTTTTTTTTTTTCAAAATCCCTAAGAAACTTTTACCTAATATGGGAGTTGGGCGGCAAACTGGTTATTTCATGTCCATTTTTAGTTTCCGAGTTATTATTTATCCTTGAATAATTTGTACAAAATTGTGATATTGTACATGTTTTTGTTAAGGATATATCGACAGAAATCTATGAATTTGTGTAACAAAGGATACTGTTTTTTTTTTTTTATTTTTTGGTTCATAACTTTTTTGTTTATGAACCAATTTTGCCCATTTTTGATAACAAATCAATCTTATTTAAGAGAAATATTTGAGCCAAACTTTATGCCCATACGTGGTATACCCTGAGCCCTATTCTGATTTCAACAGACAGACGGACATAGTCTCAGAATTTCTCAAGGACGTGGAATATAGTACATGTATATAGATTTATTCTTTATGGGGATTTTAATACATTACAAATATAATTACAAACTCAATATAAGTACCGCCATATTTTCAAATGGTAGATATAAAAAAGATAAAAATGACAACAAAAACAAACAAAAAATAATATTCTCTCTACAATAAACCTTTTGCTGTTGTATATATACATGAATAAAACTGTAAATTTATGCAAATGAACACACAGAACGACGACAGAAAGACAGAAAAGCAGACAGGAACTGAGTTTCTTTTTTTTTTTTCTCTCTCATTTTTATATAAATAAAGAAAAATAAAACATCATAGCAACATAAAAATATTAAAAACAAAAGGATTTTGAAGCACTTTTTCCTTAAATTTATTTATTTTTTTCTTTTTTTTTTTTTTTTTCTTTTTGTGGCTATGCCCACCACTCCTCAATCATTTTGCTTTGAAAATCTGACTTTGCAAGTTTTTAAGTTTATGTTGCTCTGGTTGTTGGTCTAAGTTTTACAATTGAATGTGTTTTGTTAACAATAACAGACAGAAAGAAGTAAGTAATTGGGCCTGCACGTTAAGGGTAAAGACGACTTTAAAGGTATTCTACAAAGTAAAGGGAAAAGAAAAAGAATAATTTAAAAAGAAAATTGTGAAATACCATTTGTAATTTTTAGAATATTCATTGGTGGTTTCTTAAATATACCTTAACATATTTATCGTTCTATTTCTTAAAAAGTAGTTTTTTACAATGGATTATTTAAAAACATATTTACGCATTTTTTGTTTAAATTTTTTGCAGAAATATTTCTAATATATACACATCTGCTCAAAATAATAGAAACACATTATAATATGATATTAAAGTAATATGCATGCAAATTCATTCAAATGCAACACAATCGTTTTTGATTTGAATAACCATAAATTGTTGCTTATAATAACACAGAGTTACAAAATGAGAAAAAATTTCTGCTGCAAGGGGTTTCTTAGTCAATTCGAATACACGGTATTAATAAGTATTAAAGCCTCTAATCCACTTTTTTTCAATTGATACATTGAAGCATATCTCGAAAACGACTTGTCTAATTTTGTTAAAAAATCTTAATAAAAATATCTTCAAGTCGTTTTTATATTACTTTTTAATACCGTCAACAGTTATGGAGATATTAAGCCCATCCATTATATTTCAGATATCGGCCAAAACGCATTTTTAGACTTTTTGAAGTTCCTATATAAGCTACGGGTTTCGCTGAACAGGTTGGTCAATCAACCAAATTCGTTAATAAACAACCGAGTCATGGGCCAAAAACTAAAAAAAAATTGTTAATAATATAAATACACAGAAAAATATTTATATTAAGCATTGTTGTTGTATTTTGTATGGGCAAGTAGTTTAGTTAGCAACAGCAGTAATATAAAGATTAAAATTGTTGTTCTTGTTGTTGTTTGTATATGCAGTCAGATTGTATATATGTATGTATATGTACATTAAAGTGTCCCGTAGACAAAAATTTTGTAGGAACACCCCTCAAACGATGCGTAAAAATTAGCTGAATATGGGAAAAATATTAAAAAATTTTTTAAATTGATCTTCAGTTCCCTACCAGCGTTTGAATGTCATGGGTCTAGAACATTTCGTCCAAAAAATAGTATTGAGTTTAGTCTTGAAATGGATATCAAAAAATTCGTAATTTTAAGCCAATTATAGAAAAAATATTTCAAAAAATTTTCGCAAAAATTTTTTCTTAAAAAAATAGACAAGAATTTTATAATTTTGCTCCTTTTAAGGCTAAAATTTAAAAAAATTCCATTGTAGTAAAAACTGTTGATAATATGTAATTTTCCAGATTTTTTAAAAAAATTATTCGACACAGGCGAATCTTTTTTAAATTTCATTTTATATTAATTCGAATTCTATTGTACTTTTTTGATTGTTTTTACGTAATACGATAAGAACAGTTGCATAGGATAATTAATTTTTGGCAAAAAAGTTTCCCTTCATTTCTTTAAAGGCTATTTCAGCAGAAATTTTTAATGAAATAGGTCCGCAAAGAGTTCGACTTGATTTTGGATAAGACAAATTTTCGGAAAGAATTTCCGGAAAAGTTCCATCAATGTGTATAAAAAATATGAAGCTACGGTTAAAACTTGCTAAAAAGCACTTACTTAAAATGGAGAAACATATTGTTTAATGGCGAAATGAAAACTAATTTGTTTAGAAGCGACTACCACACAAGTGTCCGCCACCCTAAAGGAAAAAAGATCCACCTTAAATTCATAAAGATGACCGTTCAAGAGTTAAGTGAGAATATTAAGGTTTGGGAATGCTTTTAATGGAATTTTATAAATTTAATGAATGCATTTGGTTACAGGGATATGCTGGAAATTGTTATGTTCTCACATGCCGTAGAGAAATGCCATTTACTTTGGGAATTCGATCAAGATAATGGCCTCAAACTAGGTTCTAGGTTAAATAAGAATAAGTTCTACTAAAATAACGTCCGTGTTTTAAACTGCCTTAGTACATCTCCGGATATAAATGCTATAAATAATTTGTTGAATGATTCGAAGAACATATTGTCGAAAGAAGTAATCAAAAATAGAGATGAATTATAGAGAAAAACACAAAAAGTATAGTACATGATTCCATTGGAAACATATCAGGAGTTGATATCAAGTATGTCCAGACGAATGCAGAATGTTGGCCAAAATAATGATGGATGTAGGGGATATTAGTCCTTCCTTAACATAACCAAATAATTTTGGATAAAAAATTAGCATCGGTCTAAAAACTGGGATTTTGAATTTTATATAAAAATTCATAAAGCTTTTGGGCGAACTTGGATAAAAATAAAAATTTTGTATTTCTACGTAAAATATAGGGAATTCTCTTTTTATACCCACCATCAAAAAGATGGGGGTATATTGATTTCGTCATTCCGTGTGTAACATATCGAAGGAACTATCTAAGACCCCACAAAGTATATATTTTCTGGCTCCTGGTTAGATTCTGAGTCGATCTAGCTATGTCCGTCCGTCTGTCCATCTGTTGAAAGCAGGATAGGGCTCGAACGGGAAAACGTATGGGGACGTAATTTAGCACAAATGTTTGTCTTATATAAGGTTTGTTTGGGATTGAAAAAATCGGTTAATAAACAAAAAAAGTTATGGGCTTAAAATTAGAAACACAGGGTGTCCGTTTTATACTTTTCTGCTGATATTTCTTCAACAAAAGCATGTACGACAATGAATGATGGTGGGTATATAGATTCGGCCGGGCCGAATATAACATTCGCGCTTGTTACGTTTACCTTTATGAAACCTACCTTTTTTTTATACTAATTTTTTAAAATAACTTTTGATGCTATTCTATTAACAACACTTGGTGGACTAACACAACAAAAATTCAGGAGCTGAAACGGTTCCATGTGGTACCGGCAAGCACTCAAAGTCAAAAAATCAAAAAAAAAAGTGAAAATAACGGATTTTTAGCAAAAGTGTTCAATTCTTTTAATGTAAACCACAAAAACTTGTAGAAATAGGCCAACGTGTGATAAATCAGTCTGTCGTAGACCAGTGTTAAAACACATTGTGGATAAGTTGTTAAACCAAAATTTATTAGTTTTTTTATTAGAAAATTTGCGAAGTTTCGTGTATTATAGAATATAGGATGGTGGTTTATTGCCTTTGTGAGAATGCATTATTTAAGATATAACTCTTTAAAGTGCCCTCAATAGGAACGCTACAGGAGGTGCCCGAAATTGGGGAGACATAAATGTGAATGGCTATTAGAGGTGCCTTTTTCGAGGTGCCTTTTTCGAGGTGCCTTTTTCGCGATAAAATATTAATTTGCAAAAAATTTATAACATTTTTAAATCGATCTAAATTTAGTATTTATTTAAGAATTTTTTCGCAATATATGCACACAGAAAAAAGATTGGTTGGAAAATGGTTACAATTAATAATATTCACTTAAAATTATCTTAATTTTATTATGATTACTGAAAATACGTAAATTTAACACTTTTTCTATAGTGACGGCTTTATTTACTTAGTTATATTAAAACTATGATATCTACAATTAAAAAAATAGTTGCTATAATCAATCTGTACTAATTTCAAATAATTAAAATGAATTCGAAAAAGACTACTGAATTTGGTTAATATTTTATTATGAAATATTATTAATGGTAATTATAAATTTGATTGTATTTAAACACATAAAACTTCCAACATCTTTTCAGTTATAGTGCTAACTAATTTAGTACTATTCGATATTCCCAACCAACAGAATTTTAAGGTAATCAAACCGTTTTTATGATTGACATTTGTTAAAAAAAAATTAAATTAAAATGTTTAATAAAAGAAATGTGAAAAAAAATATAAAAAAAAAAATAAACAGAGCAAGTCAAACCTTCTCAAAATTTATAAATTTTTTATATCTTCCACCACTTAGGTAGGGACGATGTGATGAATATCTACTAACACTACCACCCAAGTAGTAGTATGTTTCTGAATTCAAAAATATTAATTTAAGTAGAACGCTTCTTCAATTCCAATATATTAAGGTATGATATAGTGTACCGATTATATTTTTTTATATATATTATACATATATACATATATTCCTCAATAAATGTGTGAATATAATAAAACAAAAAAAAAAATAAAATAATTTCTTTTATTAGGCAGCCTAAAATAGTGGGTATATTTTATAAACAAATTATTATAATTCCAACCGAATTTAATTTTTGAAATGGCAACAATTTTTAGACAAAAATAAAAATAAAAATAAAACGAAAAAATGTTGCCGTCAGCAAGATTTGAACTTGGTACCATATTAACTATTCGTTTTTAATGACTAATGTCTTACTCACAACACTTGTTTTAGCATAAAATTTATTTTTTGACATTTTGTTTGAAAAAAACTAATAGCATCAGAATGGGGTTGAACCGGAATCTGGTTGCTAGTCCTGCGCTCTAGCCAGCTGATCCATCCCAGCAAAAACTATACTTACCCGGTAAGTCAATATATTATATTGATAAAACATTTGTATGGCGATGTCCACGAATTCATGGGTCCCCATTATTAAAGTACTTATTTTAAACAATTAAATAAGTAGTTAATCAAATGCTACAAAACTACAAATACTTTAAAATTACAAAATTGCTAAATTTTGTTAGCTCAACTGAGATTTTAATGTAGGCAAAAACATTCGTTCATGTTTCAAAGACTACTGTTTTACTCAATACGCCATGTATACGTTAAAATTTCTGTGCGTTATTAATAGTTTTAACATACCAATAGAAATTAAAATAATTTCCTTAAAAAATATATGGGTTTAGTTTGGGGTTGAACCGACAAATTTCTGAGTGCTACGCTGTCGCTCTAGCGAACTGATCCATTGCAAAACTAAATGAACTTGTTGTTTACTGGTAACTAGTTATTCCACTACTCAAAGAAATGAGAAAAATAGTGACAACTCATTACCAGGTAATGAGTAGTCATTACCAAAAGCCAACAAATTTTTGCTGCAATGTGATTGTAACTTACTCTGCTATTATACTATTGAATACTTATTTATGTAATGTAGACAAGGCAAATAATAATGACGCCTCATTACCAAGAAAATACTTTAATAAGTAGTTGTCATTACCGAAAACCAAAAAGTTTTTGTTGGGTAATAAGTACATCTATATTAAGTGAAACATAGGTTTCAATCAAAAAATTGCATAAAATATTTTAATGACGCACAGTGGTCCTAAATAATTCTTTGAACCGTTGGAGATATCTAAATAAAATTTCGCATGGTCAGAACTGAGGTTTTTCCGAGTTGATTTGGAGGAGTACATGCTCTTAGTGGGTCACGGGGGTAGAGGGTGAACCTCCAAAGTTAGTCACCTCGGATATGTAATTTTTTTAAAAATTTGCCAAAAATTCAGCTCTGACCATACGAAATTTTATTTAGATATTTCCAACGGTTCAAAAATTACAGAATTATTTACACTGTGTAGCCTAGTTAGTCAAATGTTTCTCGTCAGGATTGCCAAGCCTATTAATCTTCTATCGAAGTTAGGTTTCTCTTCGTGTCACGAAGGAACAAGAAACCTGTGTGCTAGCAACCGCAAGTAGCAAACCTTTGATGTAACTGCATAGACTGAGTATACCCCAGTAAGAACCGAAAACTGGTTTACATAGTTAAATTACAAGGTTTATATGATGGATAGAAGGATAAACGGATATCGCTGTGTGGAGTATAAGAAGAAAACTTGCCGCAATTTTAAAAAAACACATTTTTTAAGAAGAATTATATTACTTTTGTGATAAATGTTTAAATTTGGGAAACTTGAGATACATGTTATTAAAATATTTTTTATGCCTACTTTTTAAGTTTTTTGTTTTTTGATTTATGTAGATAATATTTACTTTTTAAGTATTTGTAATGTAATTAAATACTACCTACTACATATTTGCAATTAAATGCAATTGTAATTACAAATTTTCAATTACTATAATTGCAGTAACTGTAATTGCAATTACAATTAGGTATTTATAATTGTAATTAATTAACACCCCCAGTCCTATATTAAATCAATTACTTCAACCATAATTCAAGAAAAACTTTCTACAAAACGTAATTCTTATTATGTCACATACAAGAGGACAAAATTAAATATTTCCTTTACCCTTACATCAAACTAAAAAAAAATGCATTATTCCACTAGTACAAATGATACACACAAACAAAAATTTGCAATCCATGTGGAGACAAAAATCACAAACCATTGTTTGAGTGAACAGAAAAATGTCTAGCATAAAAAAGTCAAATCTTTACAAGAAACTCCAAGGAATACAAACAAAACAGGACACAAACGCCAACTGGTTTCTAAAAAAAAAAATAAATAAGATAAAACTAAAAATAAAAAGACCAAATCTCTACAAGCACTCAAAGGAACAATAAAAAACTTGCTACAACCAAATGCAGACCATTCATTTCAAGTTAATGTAAAGTGTAGATTTTTTTCTAGAAATTTTATTTTAGCACAGAAAAATGCAAAAAGAAAAAAACAAGTTAAAAAATTAGAACATTAAGCCTAGTTAGAATAAAGATAACAAAAAAATAAATAATGAAAAAAGGTGAAATGAACAAATAGAAAAATATATTTATTCTGTACCTGTAAAAAGATTTAAGGAATTAAGAACATAAACACAATTGAAATTTTGCACACTTTGTGTAGGCAGACAGAAAGAAGGACGGACGGACAGTCTAAAACTGGGTTAGAATGTTTAATTTGTATATTTATCGTTTTGCGTCTGAATGACTATTTTTATGTTTAATGTTTTTTATGCTAAAAAGAAATGTTTTTTTCTCAGAGTCCCTTAGGTTTATTATCTTTTTAAGCAAAGGAACGTAGAAAGAAGCCAGTTTAAGTTGTGTTTGTTACTTGTAATTTAAATTTAAACAGTTTAGAATTGGAAAGACTTTGTAATAGATTTAATTTAAATGTTTCTGTCGAAATTAACGTTATTAATTTTTTTTTGAAAACAGCACACAAACTATATCTAATTTCAAGTTCTAATAAACAAATTCAAGACGAATTTAACCAGTCAGATAGTGATATCGGTGAATTCAAGCAAATTCAGTTACATTTATTCATTCTTTAAATAGGATTTTGAAACTTCGAAAGTGAGAGAGTTATTTATTTTTGTATGCAATATTTTTTACAATATAATAAACGCTGGCAAGGAAAATATCGCAAAAACAAACAAAGTTAAAACAAAAAAAAAAAATTTTTCTTTCCATTTATTTTTTTAAGTTTTTTCCGTTTTTTCGATTTTTTCATTTTGTTGATTTTTCCGTTTAGGTGTTTTTTTTTTTTTTCCTTTTGATTGATATTTTTTTTTTTCATAATGGCGCACAGTGGGGTCAAACGCAAGTTTTTGGGTAATAAATCTTTATCTCCTAAACTACTGGTTGGATTAAATTGAAATGTATGGAAGAGTTGTAGAGGAGGACTAAAGCTTTTGCAGGAGTGAAAGACCAATATATATTTTATACATTACATAAGAAATAATGGTGAAAGTTTTATGCTATATGCTTTTTTATGCATTTAAAAAAAGTCGTTTAAAAAATTTAGTTTTTTCATGAAATCTGCTCTCCCGCATTCGTTTTTGGCCAGGCGGGAAGCAGTTTAATGTCAAATCATTCTAAATCTATTTTTTTATAAAATATCGTCAATAAATTTAAAAAAGCTCGCGTGACATTTTTTGTATTAATCGATAAAAATTGAACTTTTTTCCAAAATTCACCATTTTCAACCATTGCTGGATATAGGGTGCAAACTTAAATCAATTCAAAATTTCTTTATTAACGATTAATGTAAGGCTTCATTCTTTTGAAACATATAAAGAAACATTTTTTTCATTAACGGAACATTGAGAAAAAAGTGAAAGAATTATACTATATTTTTGTAAAAAATAGCTATTTTTCATACCAATTTAAGAGTGCTGACTTTGAATATTTTTCACGTTTAGACGCATTGAGATAATCCAAAAATTCTTTCAGCATATTATTTTGAAATATATTACAAAGTACAAAATATTTTTAAAAAAATGTTTGCCTCATATACCTCAGGACTTATTGCAGAAAAACGAAAAATATGTCGAAGCAAAAAATCAAAAATTTAAAATTCAAGTGTAAATATTTTTTTAAGTGTAAGAGATAACTTAGGTGAGTAAGCTTATTTTTTCTTCATCTTGCCCAGAACTTTAGAGAAATATAAAAATCCTTAAAATCCGGCTTCATTTGTAAAAGCTACGACTTTTTTAAACATTAACATTCCCGAGTAGTAAATTTTGACACACTGTAGCTTATCTTCTGTTATCACATGGTCAAAAGATAATTTTTCTGAAATCTTAGGTCCTCCTCTACAATTCTTCTATACATTTCAATTTAATCCGACTAGCAGTTTAGGAAATACAGATTTTTTCCATTTTTGCGCTTTTTTTCATTTTGGCGAATTTCTTTTCGCTGTAGGGTATTTTTATTTGGTGATTTTTTAATTTTGTTTTTTTTTTACTCCCATTTTAAATTGTCTTTTAGTTTGTTTAAGGATTTTTCCTGTATTGGCGTTTTTTTTAATTTTGTTGATTATTTTTTTTTTCAGATTTTTTTATTTTAGTGATTTTCCGTTTTGCAATTCTTCCGTTTTAAGTTTTTTTGGTTTCCTTTCTGTCTATTATTATTTCAGTTTTTTTCTATTATTTTTTTCTTGTTTTGGCTTTTTTTTAATTTAGAGCTTTTTAGTTATTTCTTGTTTTTATTTTGTAAATTTTTTCGTTTTGGCGATTTTTCCCCGTTTTGCAAGTTTTTTTTTTTTAGCATTTTGAGGGCTTTTTCGTCTTGATTATTTTTTACTTATAAGAAATTAATTCCCGTTTAAAGATTTATTATATTGGAAATTTTGACTTTTTTCTTGAGAATTTCGTTAATTTTCGGTACTTATTTCCGCTTTTGCGATTTTTCCGTTTATATGCTTTTTTTGGCTCCATGAAATAACTCCCTACGAAATAACTCCCAAAATCAAAAATGAAATAACTTCCCAAAATTGGGGATTTATTTCATATGAAATAATTCCCCATGAAATAAAGCCCCAAACGAAATGAAATAAAACCCTAAACTAAAATGAAATAACACCCTATTTTTGGGAATTAATTTCATAATGAAATAAGCACCCAATTTAAAAATGAAATAAGTCCCCAATTAAAAATTTTACATCTTGAAATATTAAACCCCATATTCTGAACTTTGCGATTAATGACAAAGCCATAACAAATGACAATTTCTGAATTTTTTTCATGTAATTTGCTTTTGTAATAATGTTGTTTTTATTTTCAGAATACGGGAAATTACATAAGTAACAATTTATTCAAAATAAACCATATTTTTTTTTTTTACATGAAGCATTCAAACGTGTATAAGCAAAAACTAGCAATTGTTACCCTCATTTGTTATAAATAAATTTTTTGATTTTAAATGCAGAAACACGAACAACTTTATTTTTGATTCAGAAGAATTTTTAAGTCAAATTATTACCTGAAAACAACTTAAGCAGTGTTGCCAATTCAGCGCTTTTCGCGCTAGATTTAGCGCTTTTCAGCAACCCAAAAGTCGCATTTTTTTCCATCAATGCTTTTTCTTGAAAAGGCGCTAAATTGGCGCGTTTTGTATTCGGTTAATTTTGGTTGCAGATTTTAATCATGTTTTCTGAATTCTAAAAAAAATAATCTTCAATTTCAGGAAGAAGCACTGGAGATGCCATAGTAAACATGCTTGGAATCTTGGGATATGAGTCATTTGAAATAATTTATTTATAAACTAATATAATATATGTTTATCTACCCTGATTGTATTTAAAAAAAAAAATAGCCTAAAAAAAATAAATATTTTCAATATCTAAAAACAATCCTGCCACCATTTTTATGAAAATTTACTTTATAAGATATAATTTTGTAGTTTTTTGCTATAATCTATGGAAACATTATTTTTTGTTACTTGAAACACCAATTATAGCATTAATATATTCCAATTAAATTTAAATTGCAGATAAGAGACCTATCTAAGATAATTTCCTAAGGATTAGAAATATCCAGAAATAAAAGTTAGAACTAGTTTCGCTAGCTGTTTTGAATTAAAACTGCCTTTTGTTTGTATCATTTTTTTCCTTCTCCTGTAAAATTACGAAAAGTTGAGATACGTTTTTTCTAATTTAAGCCATTAGACATAAGATGTCAGACTATTTTCATACTTAGGAAAAACTTAAGGGATAAAAAAAATAAGTTTTAAAACATAAAACTATTTTTAAAGCTTAGTATATGGTCACTAAGTCAGCAGGATAATGCCGGGACTAAGAAGATCTTCATATTTAAAATTAACATATTTATTAATTCAAGAACCTTTCAATGAAAGTTATTATCAAATGTATAACCTTTCTTTGCACCTTAAATATTGTTTTTATAAAACATTAATGTTCAATATTGCATAAATAATATTTGCACATGAACTTAAAATTTCAAATATATATGAAATAAGTTGTTTTGTTTTTAATAAAAAATACATATTTAACTAAATAATAAAAAAAATAAAAAATTATTCAAATATAATTTAGCGCCTTTCAGCGCGTTTTTAAATAATGACCGGCGCGTTTTGGATCAGAAAAGTTGACAACGCTGAACTTAAGCAAGAATAAATCTAGTTAGAAAACATATAGAGACTTCGAAGCTAGATTTTATATTCTAATATTAATATAATATTATAAATACTTCACATATGTATATATAATAATTATTTTGTTCTGAGAACTACAGATTGTACTTTATGCTGAAAAATTATTTGTATTTGTTAATTTATTTTATAAATTAGCGAAATAAGCGCCGCCGGCAAAAAATTTTGTTAAATATAAAAAAATCGCGCGATTTTCACAAAATTTTTTGCGTGCAGCGCTTATTTCGCAAATTTCGAATAATTTATAGTTCAAAAAATAATCTAATATATTTTCTAATCAAAGTAATAATGATATATAATTAAAAATAAAATATCAACTTCTTAAGATATGTTCAGACTAGTCAAATATTTCACCAAATATAAACTAAATTAAATATTTTCTCCCTTCACCATTCTAATCGGAAAATAGTTTTTTCGTATCATTAATCGTACCCGACATTTTACCGAATCTTTCTTGACGCTGTATTCTCTTGCAAAATATTTGCAAAATCATACTTCGCTAAATAAATCTTTTGTAAAACTAGTTGATGAAAAGTTTTACTGATGTATGTTCATATTTTATATTAGAACAGCATAATGTAATAAATAATAAAATAACTAAAGAAGTAGACGCTAACTTTTAATGAATGAACATAAATGCGGTAAATATAATGTAATGAAATAAGTCCCCAAAAATAAAATTTGGGGACTTTATTCATTTTGACAATTTAGGGATTTATTTCATATGAAATAACTCCCCAAATAAAAAAATGAATTAAAGCCCTAAAAGATTCGTGAGGAGTTATTTCATGGAGCCGCTTTTTTTATTTTGACGACTTTTTTATTCCCGCTTTAAGATTTTTTTATTTAAATGTGGCCAATTTTTTTATTTCTTTTCGTTTTAACGTTTTTATTTGGCTTTTTTGTGTTTAGCATTCTTTTCTTAACGATTTTTTACCTACATATTTGGCGATATTTTCGCTAAATTACGTTTTGCAATTTTTTTCGTATTGTTATACCCTAAACCAACGTGGTTGGGGTATTATGCATTTGTGCTGATGTTTGTAACGCACAGATAAAAATAATCGGACCCCCAGCCTAAAATATACCGAGTCGATTTAACGATGTCCCTACATCCGTCCGCCCGCCTGGCTGTCTGTCTGTTCATGTAAACCTTGTGAACAAAGTACAGGTCGCAATTTTCAAGACATCTTGATGAAATTTGTGTTATTGTGAACCAAATTGAAATATATTGTGATCGGTCAATTATTTCATATAGTCCCCATAAAAATTTTCTTCCAGAATAGGGGTTTAGTGGACATAATTGCCTGACATATAGAAATGTTTTAATGAAATTCGGTGCAAAGAAGTTCTGTATAATTGTTAATCTTTGTGCTAAATTTCTTATAGATCGGCACGTAATTGGCCATAGCTCTCATTTAAATCTATCTTTAAGAAATTACATTAACGTGCATAAATCCCATACGAATTTTAGTATCAAATAAATATTCGACACAAATAAGTTTTATATATGTATGTTATAAATTTTTTTTGAGAATCGGTCCATAATTTACCATACCTCCCATATATAGATGTTGATATCAACGCATTATACTCTACAATTGACCACAGGACTAATAAAAGTCCCTTTTCCGAATTTTTATGCTCATACAGAATGTTATAGGGTATAATATGGTCTTGACCGACTATATCTTTCTCGTTTTTATTGCCAAATTTTTTAGTTTTAGGTGTTTTTTTTTAAGTTTTCACTTATTTAGTTTTGGCGAATTTATTTCGTTTTAGGGTTTTTTCCCTTTTTAGCAACTGTATTTTTTTTTTTTCTTCTTTTTTTTTTATTTATTTATTTTCATTAAATTTAGTTTTGAAGATTTGTTCCATTTTGTCGATTTTTTTTCGTTGTATTTTTCTTCATTTTGAAGGTCTGTTTTTTTTTTGTCTTACGAAAAGAGTTCTATATGTATCTAATGTGAGTTTTGTATAGTAACAACTTTCACCGCCTATAACTTCTAAAATACTGAAAGGATTTCTTGGTTTCAGTTTATGTGGCAATAAATTTTCTTGCGTTTAACATTAGTGTTAATCCAGCAAAACCTTCAATTCCTCATTTTTACAACTTTTCTGTTGGCCGAGTTGCTCTTTGTTATACACATAGAACTCTTCACTCTTAAATTCTCAAAATCTCTCTCGTCATGTTGCTTCAACTAAATCATAATCCCCATAATGTTCCATCAAAGTACACGGGTGCATGTTTTTGTAAATAGTACTTTTTTCGAAAATTACTACCTGAGCCTTTATAACATAGAAAACAATTAGAAGTCCAACTCATTTCATTCACTCAGCAGAAACAAATTAGGGTCTGATCCAGTGCAACAATTAAATTGTTTGAAAATGAAATGTGTATGAAGATTGTTTATTTTAAAAAATGTTTTTGGAGTAGTTTTTATAAAAATTTTATCTCTAAACAATTTTCTTGTTGTACAGAATCAGGCCCCAAAACGCTTTTTTTTTTGTTAGAAGATTTTTCTACATAACTAATTTATACGTGTGAAGAGAGTAAGGGCCCACAGTGGTTCCAAAATGTTTTTTTTTTTTTTTTTTTTTTTTTTTTTGGAAATAATTCAGTAACTATTGAACTGTTAGAGGTATCTCAATAAAATTTCACATGGTGAGAGCTGAGGAGTTTTCGAGTTGATTTGGAGGAGTACAGGTTCCTAGCGGTTCAGGGAGAAATGGGTGTAGAGATTTACATGGACTACCTATATATAAAATTTCTTTTCTGTCATATCATAAATTAATTTTTTGGCGATTTTTCCAAAAAATTACATACCCGAGATGGCTAACTCTGGAGGGCCACCCACTTCCCCCCTGATACCTTTAACCCTTCGTCATACAGATGTTTCAATTGTCACATTCGTAACAAATATGGTCTGGCCAAACCAGTAGGGCATTTCTATATATTTAAATGAAAATGTTTATGATTTTTTACTTTATTACATTTGTATAACTATATTCTACCATCACTACCACAAATCTTTGCAAGATGTAACTTTTCTCCACCGATACACTTTATGCTTTTCTCCCCATTTTGGGTCTAAAAACGCATACAATATTTCTTTTCAAACATTTGATGTTTTATAGGTATTACTCTCATAAGACAAAATATGAACGAAAACGTGGAAAATCATAAAATAATGTGTGTAAACTGATGAGATTTTAATTTAAAAGGATTTAATAAAATAATATACAATATAAAACGAACGAATAGCATCGTCAAACTATATAATTTTCGGTACAAAATATAACTGGTCCAGCCAGACCATATTAGGTACGAATGTGACATGTACACCAATTTATCCTTATAACTATCATTGTGTTAGTTTTATCATTCTGGTTTTTTCACAGATCGTTAGAAAACAAAATTGTAGGAGGGTACCTGGAATTTCAGGTCTCTAGCTAAATTATAAATATATGAAATTTACATTTAAATCTGCAATTGGTCTGGCCAGACCAGTTTGTAAGACGAAGGGTTAACGGTTCAATAGTTACTGTATTATTTCCAAAAAACCGTTTTGGAACCACTGTGGGTCCCTACTCTCTTCACACGTATAAATTAGTTATGTAGAAAAATCTTCTAACACATACAAAAAGTTAAGTTTTTTTTGGCAGCTGAGTTAGGCTTTTTTTGAGAGCAAGTTGAACTTCTAGTTGTTTTCTATGCTTTACAATTATTTTAATTTTTTTATTTTTTTACTCTCTCCCTTGACTACAAAATATCTCAAAAAAGCCAGTCACCGCAGGAACAAACATTTTAATAGAAACTAAAGAAACAACAACAACTATAAATATAACTATAAAAACTGACAAAAAAAAAAGAAATAATTTAAACAAAAGTTTCCACACGACTAAAATTCCTGATGAAAATGACAAGCATTTTGTGTTGAAAATTGCAGTCAAGCAAAACTGAAAATGGACAAAATTTTAAAGAAACAGGAAGGAAATAAACTGTATTTTAATCTTTATAAAAGTAAAATTCTAAAGAAGGAGTTTGTTCAAATTAAAAATTAAACACATAGAAAAGAAAATTTTTTGGTAACTATAATAAGAAATGTTAAACTAATATTTTTTTAAAGATGAATTATTGTAAAATTTTGGTAGGAAATGTACATTTTTTAAACTTTTTCTCAACTTTTTGTGCCGAAAAATTTAAATAAAAAATCGAATTATTTACTAGGATTCTTACACAGAAAAAAGCAAAAAATAAAATCAATCATCAAATCATTCAGTAAATAATTGATTCAATTAACAGCTTTTTTAAATTTGCACCTCTCACCAAAATGATTATATCAAATTATTAAAAACTGTAAAAAAATTAAAAACAGAAAAAAATTTCCAATAAAAAAATTAATTAAATCAAATAAGTGGATGATTGAATGAGTTAAAAATTTAAATGAGAAATAAAATCTTACTTAAATTTTATTCTTATTTTAGTTTTATTTGAATATATTTAGCAATATGCCAAAAAATATTCAATATATTTTCATTTTCAAGTTATGAATGCCGAATGATTTTTAATGCTTCGGGAGTAGAATCAGCTACCTTTATATCTAATTAGGGAAATATAGGGTGGCTTTAAAACTTGGACTTTTAAACTGTTTATGGATTTAACGCATTATTTATGTTAACAGCTACAAATTCAATGTTTTTATAAGTTGGATAGTTAGTCTGGGTAGTAATCTTCTATTTTCGGATATTGTTGCAATAATACACTGAGAAAAACAAAATGGCAACAACAAAACATGGAAGTAAGAAAATACTACTGCTAACATTTAACGCGGCACAAATTGGGCTGAATATTATATCTTGTAATTCATCACAATTATTAATGACTTCAAAGTCTAAAATTTTGAGGTGGTGCGTGACGCTCGCATTTTTCGTTTACGAGAAAATTTGGAAAATGTAAAAAAAAAATCGAAAAAATTTAAAAAAAATCGTTTTTTTTCACCTTCATTCGTATATAAATTTTGAAGTAGGAATGTAATCTTCAAGCACCACCGCAGAAACAAGAAAATGTGCGTGGTCCGCCCACTTTACCGCCAACCTCCCATATAAGGTGAAAGGTCAAAGAAATTTTGTACAAATACTTCATGGACAAATTTCAAACACGGAAACAATAGTAGGCGTGGTTCACCCACTTTAACGCCCACCTCTTATACAACATTCGCACTTGTTTATATGGTAGTCATTTTTTCTATTTAGCATTCAATTGATGCCTACATTTAATTTAATTTTTTTAACCTTCGAAATTTTGAAGTTAATTTAGGACTAAATTTAACATGATAGAGAAAAAATAAGTATGTACACAGTTTTTCTATATGTCGTCCCTAGTTTCATAATTAATTCATAATTATAGGATACATTTTAAATTATTAACGGAATTGTTTTTATTTGACCTGGAAGATGATCCAGTTTTTTTTTTTTACTGAACGTAATTTTCTTGAGTGCTGAATTTTGTTTAACATTTTTTGAAACATTACAATTCATTATTGTTGCTTAATCAATCGATATTAATTTCCTGCTAAGCTGCTATTAAAAATACAATATTCTGAAAATTATTATACTTGCTTTGAGTTGTTTAACTAGGAAATATGATAAAATATTGTTACTTATTTTTATTGTGTTCCTTTATTTGTATTGTAATCCGCTTACTATATATATTTAGAACTCTGTGTTTTAACAATAGAAACAAAAAAATATAATATTACAAATATCCATAAAATACGTATGTATGTGTATTAGGGTCATTCAACTTTTTTTTTTTTTTTTTTTTGTTAAAAACCTAATCTACGATGGATTCTAAGTAAACTTCCCCAAGAAACTATGGATCCAAAATCAAAACCAAAATAAAAATATATTAAATAATCTTCTGAAGGGCCAACATCCCATGGTGAAAATTTTTAAAATATTTTTTTCATAACTGCGAATTTTTTAAAAATCTTAATTTTTTTCTTCAAATGCTGGTAGATAGCTATGTTTTCATTTTACACCCGTAGTTTTTTAGGACGATTTTTTTATTATTGTGTGTAGATTTCCTCATTTGCTATACGCAGTCAATTTAACACAACACTAATGTGTATAAATGTATGTGTGTTTATATGTATTTATGTATGTGAAAATATAAAATTTAGCTTACCATGAAAAAAATTAATACAACTGCATGTGATTAGAGATGAATTATTAAAAACGAAAATAATATCTACTCACAAATATGAAAATTTCCCATTAATGAACGAAATTGTTATATTTACTCCCGAAGCAATATTTTGATGTATATGAAAGTAATTATATCGTACACCACCATAGGTGGGGAGGGATTTATGCGTTTGTGCTGATGTTTGTAACACCTAAAAATATTGGTTTAAGACCTACCTTAATTTATACCAATCGGCTTAGAATCACTTCCTGAGTCAATTTTCCGATGTCGGTCCGTCAGTCTGACCGTCTGTCCGTCCATGTAGACTTTGTAATCAAACTACAGGTCGCAATTTCTAACAAAAATTAATGAAATGAAATTTGGCACACAGGTTTCTTACAATCCATGGACGAAGCCTATTGAAATTGGTTATGATCGGTCTATTATTTCACCTAGCCCCTACAAAAATGTCCTCCCAGAAAAGGGTTTAACGATCATAAATCTCTTAAATATAGCAATACAAGTTTCATATAAGTCTACATAAGTTTGCCGATTTTTAAAAAGATCGGTCCATAATTGACCATAGCTCCCATATAAGGCCCTCTTTCGGGAATCACCCAAAAATGAATAAATTCATATAAATGTTAGCATCGACGTAATATTCTGTATTCGTATGTTTTACTTTACACTTAATATGAGTATCGGTACACATTTGGCTCCAAGTCTAATAAAAGACCTCTACCCGAATTATAATGTACACAATGGTGTAGGGTGTCATGTGGTCGGGCTTGACCGACTATATCTTTTTCTCTCGTTTTTTTTTTTTTAGATTTTATTAAAATAAATTCATATATGTACATTAGAGTTTCCCGTAGACAAAAATTTTGTAGAAAGACCCCTCAAACGATGCTTAAAAATTATGGGAAAAATATTAAAAAAAAAAATTTAAATTGATCTTCAGTTCCCTACCATCGATTGAAAGTCACGGGTCTGGAACATTTCGTCCAAAAAATAGTATTGCGTTTTGTATTGAAATGGTATCAAAAAATTCGTAAATTATAGTACATCATGCCGAAAAAAATTCAATAGTTTTTTTAAAAAATAGATAAGAATTTTATAATTTTGTTTCTTGTAATGGTATAATATTATAAACTTGCATTGCAGTAAATACTGTTGATAATATATAATTTTCCAGATATTTAAAAAAACAAAAAATCTATAAAATTCCTTAAAAAGTCTTTTAGCGAAACAAAATCCCATTGAAAAATCTTTAAAATATTTTTTCCATAACAAGTATGAAATTACGAATTTTTTGATACCTATTTCGATAAAAATGTCTAAACTTTTTTGGACCAAAATGTATGGGACCCATGATTTTTCAATCGCTGGTAGGGAACTGAAGACCAATTTTAAAAATTTTTTAAATAATTTTTTCGTATTAAGCAAATTTTTACGCATCATTTGAGGGGTCTTTCAACATCGAAATCTCGAAAAAGGCTATTCTCGGGACACTCTAAAGCACATATATTTTTAAGATTAATATCATATGTAATACAAAATAACAATGATTTTAAAATTATTATTTTATGGAAAATTTATTTTACAAGGTTACTTGATTTCAAATAAAATTATTTAGAAAATAAATAACACAGGACAATAAAAAAAATGCTTTTTTTCTGCGTTATGAGATTTTTCAGTCAATTTAAATACTTGTTATCATAGAATTTTAAACCACTTTTTTAAATTGTTTTTAAAATCCCAAAAAAACCATTAGACATTAAGTTCTTTCAACAAACTGCTTATTTGAGATTTTAATATAAAAAACTATTAGTTTCCAACACAAAAAGAAAATATGGTCAATTAAACAATTGATTAAAGATAAAAATTATTATTCCAATTACTTTTTGAATTGCATCAATTATTTAAGTGATCACAATTCAAAGTATATAAATATTTTTTTACTAAAGAAATTGAATTTAACACAGAAAAAATTATTACGGTCTTTTTTTAAATTAACATAGTTGTTTCATTTTCCATTGAAATTTAATAAATTTATTCAAGCAATAATGAAATAAAAATAAAATTTAACTATACTTTTATATCATATATACATTTTTAATTCATACAATCAACTACTTGATTGATTTAATTAATTTATTAATTGGGAATTTTTTTCTGTTTCGTATTTTTTTATAGTTTTTAGTAATTGATGTAATCATTTTGGTGAGAGGTGCAAATTTAAACAAGTTTATAATTGAATGAATTATTTTCATATATATTTGTTAATTGGTGACTTTTTGAAAAAAATATGATCAATTAAATGATTTATAAAAAATACAAATTATTTCCATTACTTTCTTAATTAATTTTCTAAAATGGTTTTCCAAAATTAAACAATTTATCGGCTTTCAATTATTTTTCTTATTATGTTAATTAATAAATTAATCAAATAAAAATGGTAAGATTTGAATAACTGAATATACAATTTTTTTATAAATTGAATTTTAATTAACCCTTTCGCTATATTGTATCCATATGGACCCATAATATCTGGAGCGAAGATGAACAAAATGTAAAAATATCTCAAGTTTTGATTCACGCAGTAAAAACTTGTAGCGAAAGGGCTAACAAAATAATTGAATACGAATTTTTAGTAAACTAAATATGATTAGTTGTTTTTTTAAGTAAAATTTAAATTGTATGTATTCACAGAAAAATATGATCAATTGAAAGATTGATCAAAGATAACAATTATTCCAATTTCTTTTTTAATTTTATAAATTGTTCAAGTGCAAAATTACAATTTTTTAATATTTTTCACTAAAAATAACACTATTTATCGGCTTTCAATTATTTTTTTTTTTTTTATTATAATAATTAATAAACAAATCAGATATAATTAAAGTTATTAATAATTGAATAAACAATTTTTTATTTATTTCGTTATTTATTTGTAATTGAAATATGATTTTAGATTTTTATACCCTACACCACCATAGGTGGGGAGGGTATTATGCGTTTGTGCTGATGTTTGTAACACCCAAAAATATTGGTCTAAGACCCACCTTAATTTATACCAATCGGCTTAGAATCACTTTCTGAGTCGATTTAACGATGTCCGTCCGTCCGTCTGTCTGTCCATGTAAACCTTGTAATCAAACTACAGGTCGCAATTTTGAACCAAAATTAATGAAATTTGCCACACAGGTATCTTTTAGTCTAGGAACGAAGGCTATTAAAATTGGTTATGATCTGTCCATTATTTCACCTAGCTCCCATACAAATGTCCTCCCGGAAAAGGGTTTAACGATCATAAATCTCTTAAATATAGCAATATTTTAATGAAATTTGGCACATATAAGTTTTATATAATTTTAAATAAGTGTGCCGATTTTTAAAAAGATCGGTTTATAATTAAAATCCCTTTTCAGAAAATCACTTTAACGGCCATAAATCCTATTAAAATGTTAGTATAAAGTTAATATTCGACACAAATAAGTTTTATATAAACATAAATGATAGTGCCAAATTTTACAAAGATCGGTCCATAATTTACCATAGATCCCATATAAGCCCTCCTTTCGAGAATCACCCAAAAGTGAATAAATTCAAATAGATGTCAGCATCAACGTAATATTCTGTATTTGTATGTCCTATTTTACACTTACGAGTATCGGTCCACATTTGACTTCATGTCTAATAAAAGACCCCTCCCCGAATTATAATGTACACAATGGTGTAGGGTATCATATGGTCGGGCTTGACCGACTATATCTTTTTCTCTCGTTCTGTATAGAATTTTATGTATTTATAAAAATATATGCTCAATTAAACAATTGATCAAAAATTAAAATTATTGCAATTATTTTTTTAATTGTATTAAGTATTCAAGTATATACAACTCAAATTCTCTAATATTTTTTACTAAAAAATAAACAATTTATCAGCTTTTAATTATTATTTTTTTTTTTTATAAAATTTTTTATTGATAAAATAATTGAGTATGAATATTTCGTAATTAAAACAGATTTTTTCAATTTTCTGTATAGAATTTGAATTTAAAAATTGAATATATTAAAAAAACTTTGTTTTTAAATATATTATTTCATTATAAAAATAATTAAAAGTGCTTTGTATTTCTGATTAAACATTTAATCAATTTATTTATTATTATTATTATTATTTTTTTTTTTTTTTTTGCTTTAAATAATTTTTTTACAAATCTTTGCTTTTGAACAAATTATTCAATTATAAAAATAATTAAATTGAAATTTAAATTTCTGATTATTAATTTAATTATATTATTTATTTTATTATTTTTTTTTTTAATATATATTATACCTTTTTTCTGTGAAACTATTTACAAAAAGAATTTCAGTAGGAGTTAGGATATTATCTCTTAATTTTGAACAAAAAATAACTTTTTTAATACACCACCATAGGTGAGGAGGGTATTATGCGTTTGTGCTGGTCTAAGACCCACCTTAATTTATACCAATCGGCTTAGAATCAGTTTCTGAGTCGATTTAAATATATAATATAAACTCCTCTTCCGAAAATCATTTAACGAGCTTACCATTAAAATGCTAGTATCAAGTTAATATTCGACACAAATAAGTTTTTTATAAACATAAATGATAGTGCCAAATTTTACAAATATCAGTCCATAATTTTATAAGGCCCAATTTCGGGAATCACCTAAAAGTGAATAAATTCATATAAATGTTAGTATCTCCATTATATTATATTTTCATATGTTTTATTTGCACTTAATACAAATATCGGTGCTTAATTTTGATTTACACAATGGTGTAGGGTACCATATGGTCGCGCTTGACCGACTATATCTTCTTTCTTATATCTTTTAATTATATTAATGAATTGGTTAATATTAATATAAACTTTTTTCAATAGATTAGATTTTTATTAATAAAATAATTGAATACATATTATTCGTAACTGAAATTCTATTTTAGATTTTAATATACTAAATTTAAATTTAATTTGAATATAAAATATTTCGATTTTGTGTAATTTATTTAATTATAAAATTATTTGGAATCATTTTAAAATTCTAATTAATGTATTAATTGAAATTTCTTCTAAAATACTTTTTCTGTGAAGATTTTCATAAAATATGAATAATTTGTATTCGGATTCATTAATATGGAGACAAAATATTTTTTTTAGTTTTATATTTTTTACAATATTTGAAAAGAAATGATTAAAAAATATTGTAGGAATAACTTAATTAATTTAAAAATTTCTTGGTGTTAAATCATGTCAAATTAAACTAATTCAACTGGTCTTTCAAACAAGCAATTGGAAAAAATGTGGAACAAAAAATAGCATATATTGCACTATGCACTTAATTAAAAATAATTTTTAAAACAAGTAGTAGCTGTCAATTTTTTTTTATTTTTGTATAGCTTTAATCCTCTTCAATGAAAACTACATTCTGAAAAGAAATTTAGCATTATTCTTGCCTTATAAGATTTCTTATATAACTTTTAATTTTCAGCTGATATGACACATTATTATTATTATTTTTTTTTTGCTAAATATTAAACAAGCATTTCGAAATAAATATTGCCAATTTCATAAAGTGTCAAACAATTTATAACATTTAAAAAAAAAAATTTAAGTGAAATAAAATTTCTTTTAAACCATTTAAACAACAAATTTATTTGTTAAGTTTTTATTAACAATAACTTTAAAAGTTTTCTCTTATTTTTATTTAAGTTTAGCACTACTTAAGATAAATTATTTTCAGTTTTAAACTAACGGCCAAATGTCATAAAAACTTCAGCTACAGATTACCCTTAGGATAGGTAATATCAAGTAAAAATAAAGTAGAACAGAAAAAAAACATAAAAAGAAAACTTGTTAAATTACATCAAAAATTTATTGATTTTCTATATGGCAATAAAAACAAAATAATATATTACATTTAAAAGAAAAAAAACTGGCAGGGATGTGAAATGAAAATTACATATTAATAAAAAAAAATACACATAATTAAATTAATCTATATTGAGATTAAAACTTACAGAAGAAAAATTTTAAGAAAAAGAAAATTATTTTCTAATTAAAAATATTTACTTATTTATTAGCTAAATATTTTAATTGTAGCAACTAAATGTTTTCTTTTATAATATAATCCTTATTAACAAATTGTAGCAAAAACATTTCAGTAAAAAAAAAGTTTATTAAGAAATGGTTACCATGCTTTCATACCTGATCTAACCAAGTTTATGTTAATGCTAACATTTCATTAAAAACGAGAAAACTTTTTGTAATATCACCATCTCTGTAAACAACAAACATATATAAAAACATACAAACACTTAAATACTAAAAACCAAACCTACACCAGCACATAAATTCATTGATATACGAGCATAATACGAATACAATACTTGTACAAACAACAAATAAACTCAACTTATAAAGTCGTTTATTAACAACAACACAAAGAACAAAAAAAACAAAATACCGAGGTAACAAAAACAAGCAAGAAAATTACGCATTGTCGATCAAGACCGAACTTATGATATCATACACTATTGCGTTAAAGAGATTTTCGATGTTTTTGGAGAATGTTGGACCGTTTCTTGTAACATGATTTATATTTCTATAAAAAAAAAATTTTATAATATTATCTATATATATAAAAGAGTAACGTTACTGACTGACTGACT
Source organism: Protophormia terraenovae (assembly GCA_951394005.1). Lineage (NCBI taxonomy): Eukaryota > Metazoa > Arthropoda > Insecta > Diptera > Calliphoridae > Protophormia > Protophormia terraenovae. The sequence continues at coordinate 83,457,877 of OX596075.1, forward strand.
GATTCATCATCCCACAGCCCAAACGGCTGATGCTAGAAAGACGAAATTTGGAACGTAGGTAGGTCTCCCTCTGTATAGATCCACTAAGACGGGATTTTTGGAAATTCGAATGTTTAGGGGGTAAAAAGGGTAAAAACGGTAACCTTATAACTCGCAGACTAATAATGATACAAAAAAAGTTGAATAGTTATCGTTATTCATTAAAAAAATAATTGGACAGGTGTCTGGCTGGTACTTTTTTGAAAATCAACCGTTTTAGGGAGAAAACGGGTAAAAACTATATTTTGGTACTTTGGTATTCAAAATTTATCAAAAAATTAGAAATACAAATTTGGTACTTTTTTGAAATTCAAACGTTTAAGGGGTAAAAATCGTACCTATTTTTTATACTTTTTTTCATAAAACATTTTTTTATATTTATTGAAATCTTCATATGAGTATTTTAATATGGGATACCACTACAATTTTGAAATTTAATGGAATGCAATTTTTGATACTTCGATGGGTGAAAAAAAGTACCAAAAAAAGGGGTAAAGGCGGGAAATTACATTTTATTCAAACTTAATAATGAATTCTCAATTACATTAAACATAGAAACATGAAATTAAATACTCATGGTCCGATGTTGGAAAGAATTCACAAGGAGGGACTTTTTGGTACTTTTTCGTTCTTCTTATGGTACTTTTTGAATTTTCTATAATTATGAACATAGAAACATGAAATTAGAGATATGTGGTCCTTAGTTAATGAGAATCCACAAGAGGGGACGTTGTGGAATTTTTTTGTTATTTTAATGGTACTTTTTGAATTTTCTATAATATTTAACCTAGAAATATAAAATTAAGGACATGAAGTGCTAAGTGAATGAGAATCCGTAAGTGAGAACTTTGTGGTACTTTTTCGTTCTACTGATATTTTTTTTTTTTTGAATATTCTATAATATTTAACATAGAAACATAAAATTAAAGATATTTGGTCCTTAACGATGAAAATTCATTAGAGGGGACTTTATGGAACTTTTTTGCTCTTCTAATGGTACTTTTTGAATTTTCTATAATATTTAACCCAGAAACATGAAATTAAAGATATGTGGTCTTAAATGAATAAGAGAGGTTTTTGTGGTACTTTTTTGTTCTTCTAATGGTACTTTTTGAATTTTCTGTAAATATGAACCTAGAAACATGAAATTAAGTATATATGGTCCTAAGTGAATGTGAATCCATATGAAGGGACTTTGTGGTACTTTTTTGTTCTTCCTATGGTACTTTTTTAATTTTCTATAATTGTAAACCTGGAAACATGAAATTAAAAACATGTGGTGCTAAGTGAATGAGAATCCATAAGAGTGGACTTTGTGGTACTTTTTTGTTCTTCTAATGGTACTTTTTGAATTTCCAATATTATTTAAAGTAGAAACATGAAATTAAATATGCATGGTCCTATATGAGAAAGAATTCACAGGAGGGGTCTGTGTGGTACTTATTTTGTTCTTCTAAAGGTACTTTTTAAATTTTATATAATTATGAATCTAAAAACACGAAATTAAATATATGTAGTCCTAAAAGAACGAGAATTCACAAGAAGAGACTTTGTGGTATATCTTTTCGTTTTTCTAATAGTACTTCTTGAATGTTCTGCAATTTTTATCCTTAGAAACATAAAATTGTAGATGTAAGGTCCTAAGTGAATCAGAAAACTTAAAATGGGTTTTGCGGTCCTTTTTCTTTATTCTAATATACTTTTTCGTAATTCTGATATTTATTTTTCGTTATTCTAAGATTAGAAACCTGAAATTAAAGTGAAATTGTTATTTATGGATGACATAACACCATTATTAAAAATGTTCCCAAGGGAGTAAAGAATCTTAGTTTAAATTTATTATATAATATGGTTTTTATAAAAAATTTCCGCTAACGAAGTTGCGGGTCTACAGCTCGTGTTGATATAAAAGTTTATGCAATTTAGAATGGTTCCTGGAAATGGGCCTTATATGAAATCTATTGTCAATTATGGACCGATACTTAACAAATTTTCTCACATTTGCTCAAGATGCAAACGATGCTTTTACAAGCTATTGTTAATAAACCATGTCTCAAGATATGTTTTTCGAATGCAAACAGCATATGCCAACATAAAAATTAACTTGAATCTTTCCTGAAAAACCAACAAGTTGATATAATGCTAAGGAGTGCGTTCGAAAAAATCTTAACATATATAATATTCAATAACTTGGAAACGGTTGATCTTAGAGTCTTCATTCTTGTTTTTATTTAATTGATAATTTATTACAGATCACAGAAAAATATAACTTTTATAGTTCTAACCACTACTTATGAACTTGTGGACCATTTTTGGTAACCCTTCCGTTAGAGATTTGATAGTTGCTTCAATCACTTTTTTGGAACAGTGTGCACATCTTCTTTTAAAATCTTCGGTATTTTGGGATACCTTTTTTGTGCTCTTCAATTTACTTTTCTCAAGAACTCAATATCTCTCCACTGGGGTAAGCTATGGACAATTTTGAAAATTGACCTCTTTTGGTACAAAAACTATGTTATTGCTTTAGTACCACTCCAGAGCTTTCTTACCATAGTGGCATGATTCCAAATGGGTCCAAAAATATGGGACATATTGCGCTCTCTTACGAAAGGAATAGATCCGAATGTAACAAATGACTTTCCTATTTTGCAGCAACTGCAAAAAGCTTGTTATATTAGGAATTTTGTAAGAAATTTTTTCTGCTTTTGGGTCCTAAACTTATCTTTAACATTGTCTCGAGCATTAACAATAAAAAGTTTTGACACATAAGCTGCGAAAATTCTGCCAGCACATAGGGCTCTTCGTCAATTGTACAACTTGAGTATTTTTGTATGAAATTTGGTTTTAATTTCCGTGTCCTATTCTTGGCTTGTAATTTTTTTGCAGAATTCCTGTTTGGATCTTTTTGGACTTTATATGTTATTAACTCTGCATTAGCTTTAAATTTTCGCACCAAATAGTTGAAGCACTGAGATAACTGAGCTGCTTTTCTACCAGATGTGTTTGGAGTTCCTTTCAATATGCTTTCATTTTTCTGCCCTTCCCAATATCATGTGGTCCTTTTGTTCTTTCTCAACCAGGTTTCATATCAATGGTCAAATTCTCCCGATACTGTTTAATAACATTAGAAACAGTTTGACGGCAGAAATTTAATTCTGTGGCCAATTATTTGTAGGACCTATTTTTTTGATGTTTTAATAATTTGTAGCACGTAAATCTTTTTCGTCACTCATTTTGTTGAAAATCAAGACAAATCAACATGATTGTTATTAAAAATAATAACTGACGTATTTTTCCATGATAACTAGATCAAAAAAAATTTTCGATATTGATTCCGAAAAAAGTTATGAGGCAAAACGTGTGTTAAGATTTTTTCGATCGCACTCCTTAGTTTCTGAAACTCATCTGACATCTCAAAATATATTCCAGATAAATGGATATGTTTTTTATCATACAAAGGATCCCCGAGGAAGAGCATGTTGAGTCTCGGCTATTCTAATAAAAACTGCATTTAACTTCATGAGTGATCTTTATGAATATTATATCCAAGCTACAACAATCTGTATTGAGGATTGTTATAGAAACTCAGTAATTTTATCTATATATTTACCCCCTAGGTTTTCAATTTCAGAAAATCTATATAAACACTTTTTTAAATCACCAGGACTCCGTTTCCTGGCAACTGGCGATTATAAGGCTAAGCATACATTCTGGGGATCACGACTAAACGGGATTAATACTTACAGGCGGTCTGAACCAAATAAGATACCCCATGTGATCGACTTTGGAGTTATAAAAAATATTGCTATGGATCAAAAACTAGTTAAGTCTTCACTGGAATTGTCCTCGGATCATTCACCTACTTTTGTTATGCCATTGAGCCCTCGAAAAATTGTATCCTCGTCTGGTAACTTAGCGATATCAGGTACAAGAATAAATTGGCTGAAATATAGAAAATGCTTTAGTTCTCACTGCACGGGAAACATATGACTAAGTACACCAAAAGAAATCGATCACTATCTCAATAATTTAGATATGAATTATTTTGCTGCTAAACATGCTACCCTAACGCCCCGACAAATCAGATATAATAGAATATATCCTGTGGATGTCGAACGACTCTTGACTATAAAAAAGGAAGAGCTCGAAAAAAATGGCAACTGCATAGATCTCCTCAACTCAAATCGAAGCTTTCTGAATGCAAAAATCGTCTTAATAAGCTCTTGGAATATCGAAAGACTGAATTCTTTAATAAATATCTAATAAGGACTAAACGAGGAATACTACTATTAGAAACGTTACCAGCATCGCCTTTGTCACTAATATCATTATAAACTTTAGGACATTCGATGAAAAATCCTTCAGACGTATTCATCATTGCACAGTGGGGCAGAATCGAACATTTTTGTAAATAAATCTGTAACTTCTGATGGTTGGTTGGATTTGCATTTACTACATGTGTAGCAGAGAAGTCTATAATGTTAAGTTTGAAAGGGGGACCCAACAGACCTCACAGGGGCGGAGCTAAAGAGGTTCAAATTCGGGTACCTCTGAAATAAAATATTTTTAAACGTTTGCAAATTTTTGCTTCTCGTTCGATTTCAAATATTTTTATATATTATTGTGGGCCCTGATAAGACCTACAAACATGCTTGCATGTCCTATTTGTCTCTTATAGTTTTTGAGTTATTTGCCTTTGAATTTTTAAGCACCTCAATTTTGCACATTCTTGGTCCAGTTTTTTTCATATATATTCTAGTATTTCCCACCGATTTTATTAATGTGTTTTTAAACTAGTTAAAGAACAAAATTATCTATTGAATAAAAAAAATTAAGTCGATATCTCTACCGACTCCAAAAATAAATGATTTTGAATTTGAGAATTCCAAAAATGATGACTTTTTATGTTTTTTTGGCCGAAAAAGTATCTACACTCTTTTTTCTCTAAAATAAAATTTTCTTTAATAACATATAATAATTTTATACTTTTCTGAAAGGCATCTTCACAGAGATGACTTAAAAATAAAATGCAAGTCCAATAACTTAAGTGGTCAAGGTACATACCCTCACGAATTTAGCAGAACGGTAATGTCTGTCCATCCGTCTATACATTAGAGTTAAATAGGTCGAAAATTATGCATAATTCAGAGAAGGGTGGTATCAACACTTCAATGATCACGTTTAATTTTTCTATTTATAAGTAAGTAAAAAATGTATTTTTAGAATTATAACATGTTTTTTGGCTCAATTGTAATGTCCTTCCGTCCGTCTACACATTTGGGTTAAATGGGACGAAAATGACGCTTCATTCAGGAAAAGGTGATATACAAATTTTTATGACCACGTTCTATTTTTTCTATTTATTAGTTAGTATAAAAATGCATCTTTAGAATTCTAAAATATTTTTTGGTTGCATGGCAATGTCCGTCCGTCTATACATTTGGGTTAAATGGGTCTAAAATTCCACTTAATTAAGGGAAAGGTGACATCAAAATTTTAGTACTTTCATTTGGTTTTCATATTAAGCGAGAAATAGAAAAAAACGTTTTTCCAATTTTAAGATTTTTTTGAAAGAATTCTAATGTCCGTCCAACCGTCCGTCTGTTTGTTAATTTTTGCAAACTTTCCAATTTAAAATCATTTAAGTTTTGACTCAATAAAGTTAAAATAACTCAAAACTTTCTTTGTTCAATAGATAATTTTGCTTTTTAACCTACTACATAAAATATAAAAAAATCGGTTGAAAATATTCGGCTATATATGGAAAAATCTTAACCAAGATTTTGTAAAATTGAGATTTTTTAAAATTCAAATGTATATAACTGGAAAAATATATATGATAAGTAGCACATGCAAGCATGTTTTCTAAAAGACTTATCAGGGACTTTAAGTTGATATAAAAATCTTGGAAATTGGGTAGAAAACAAAAATTCGCTAGTGGATAAGCTTTTTCCATGACACTGAAACCCCATAGTTCCGCTCCTAATGCGTATATTAGATCGTGCTTCTAAACGAAAGTCTACTGTCCTCTGCTAAGCCTGTGTGCAATTTCATGCAAATCCAACCAGCTGATTAGAAGTTACAGATTTATTTCGATTCTTCCCCGTTGTTTAATGTTTGATGAAGAAAAGAAAATGTCTGCAATTAAGCTGTTTTTTGTATTAAATCTACTGGAGTTTTTTCGAAAAAAAATTATTTTCTCAAATCGGGCTATATATGCGCACGATTTTTTTTCCATAACATTAAAGAGGATAATGTATACTATTTTTCAGAAAATTTTCAGAACAAACATCCTGTAACATTTTAATTTACATTCCATGAAAGTTGAAAATTAGTGTATTTTAGGACAATTTTCAAAAAAATAACAAAATTATTAGGACAAAATATAAAATTGATGGTTTCATTTTAAAATTTTATCTTAGAAAACTTTTTATTTAAAATAAATACACTGAAATCTGATTAAAACTGAATTTTTTAATATTTTTCAAAAAAATATAAAAAAAAAAATTTTAAATTTGACAGCTCCTTATAAGACAATAACATAACCTAGCTTAAAGATTTTAATTGATATTGATACATAATTTTGTCTTTTTTATTAGGTAGCCAACTTTATTACAAAATCTAAAATTTTAAAATTCAATTAAGCGCTACTTTTTATACATTTTACCCCAACGTGCATTAGAGGGAAAAAATTAAACTATCTCTTTGCTTAATTCTTAATTCATCAACTATGCCGGTAAGGTTATTTATTGTAAACATTAAAAAAGTACCGCTAAGTAAAAAGTACCAGGTTGCATTTCTCGTTAAACTGAAATGTTCAATATGTTCTCTTTCATTAAATTTCCATGTCACAGATATGACTCAAACGTTTTTCTTCAATTATTTAATAAAAATTATGTTTAAAAAAAGTACCAAACTACTTACCCGTATTTGGTCCCATCTACGTCATGGTACGTGAGTTCTAAACCACATCCCATTAACTTATTTTGTGTGACAGAATGAACTAACTAGTTCTTAAAACCCTATCAAAATTGTCTCAGTAAAATTAAATGTAATTTCCCGCTTTTATGCTTTTTTGGTACTTTGAATTTTCAAAGTGTATTAAATTTTTAATTAATCAATGGACGGACATCGTTAAATCAAAGTAGGAAGTCAAACGATATACTTCAAGGTAAGTGTCCATATAATTTAGGAGTGCGTTGTAAATATCGGTACTCATTTAGAATATATGTATGTACCAACTACCTATGGTTAGATAGTGTAGGGTATAACAAACCAACAAAGCTTGTTTATATGATGTATATACACATGTATATGTGTTTATATATATATATGCAATATATAAACTCAGGAGTATAAGAAAGAAAGTAAAAAATGTTTTAATATGTTGTTATTGTGTGTTGTTTTTGAAGTATACTTTGGGCTTAATACTCGTACTTGTCAAAAAATATCGTTGTTTGCAAAAAATATGATATAAAAATATGAAAAGAAAAGTTTTTTTAACTTGGCGCAATTTTTGCTGTTAAAGTTCTTGTTTTTGCCTGTACCTATATTTTTTTTCTAATTCCTTATTTTTAGAGAAACAAAAAAAAAGAATAGAAACAACAGAAGTTGTCATAATTTTTCATGTGACACATGACACGCATTGAGTACCATTTTCTTTTTTAAAGACTCTACACACTCAAACATACACTGACACACACGCACACAAATATCTCTGCTATGGTATTTTGCAGAAATGAAATAAAACAGTTTTTTTTAGCAACAAATAACAGCAAATGAAAGAAAAACAACGGTTAGGAGTATTACATTTTTTTCTTTTTGCGTTTTGGGGCTTTTCTATCCAACACAAGTATTCCTTTGAGAGTGTTTTGTATTTCATTTCGATGCTATTTTTTGTTGCTATTTCCGTTTTTTTTTACTTATATCAAAAACACCGCCGTCTACACTAGCCGACAATACAATGGAAACACTTGAAAACAATATTGCAGTTTTATTGGTAATATGATTTGTTCAACAAGTATTTAACGGGAAAAAAGAAAATTACTTACACTGTTCAAGGAGGGAAATTTTAATAAAGAAATATAGAATTTATATGGGAAATTCTCTTTTTACGTTTGCCTTTATGAAACCGACCTTCAACATCAAATATTTTTTAAAATTCTGACTTTTTCTAACAACTTTTGAAGCATTTATGTTAACAACACTTAATTGTGTAACACAAAAAAAATTCAAGACATGAAACGGTTCCATGTGGTGCCGGTAAACACCCAAAGTCAAAAATTCCAAAAAAAAGTGTTTGAAACTAACAAGTTTTTTTTTATTTCTTTTTCTTGCTGTAGTCGCAAATTTTAGCATAAATGTCCAATTCTTCTAAAGTAGACTATAAACACTTGTAGAAAATGATCACCATGGATTTAATTAGCGTGCAATTAACCAGTGTCAAATTGTGTTGTGTAAAAGTTGTGAAACCAAATTTTAAAAAATTTTAAAATTTTTCAGTTTTTTCACTGTGGATTTTACGAATATTTCAAAATTCAAAACAGAGCCTAATAGCTCTTGAAATTATACATCATTTGACATATATCTCGTTAATGTGCCCTCAATAGAAATGCTGTAGGAGGTACCCAAACTTAGAGAAAAAAAACGTGAATGGCTCCAAGAGGTGCCTTTTCACAAGGCACACACGCAACGTTATTTCAGTGAAGTTAGTGTATAGCGTTATCAAAGAAATATTCCAAATGACATTTAAAAACGAGAGAAGAAGATATAGTCGGTCAAGCCCTACTATATGATACCCTACACCATTTCGATCCACATAATTTTGTTTTTACGTATATACAACTTACTTGTGTTAAATATTAACATAATACTAACATTTGTATGGGACTTATGTACGTTAGTGATTTTCGGGAGAGGAGTTTATATGGGAGCTATGGTCAGTTATGAACCGATCTTCATGAAATTTTGCATACAGATTTTTGCTGATATAAAACTTATTTGTACTAAATTTCATTAAAATATTCCTATTTTTAAGGCATCTATAAGTGTTAAAATTCTATTCCGGGAGGACATTTGTATGCGGGCTAGGTGAAATAATAGGCCGATCATAACCAAATTCAATGGGCTTCGTCCTTGTGTTGAAAAAAGTACATGTACCAAATTTCATCAAATTATCTTCAAAATTGCGACCTGTACTTTGCGCACAAGCTTTACATGGACAGCCAGCCAGCCGACCAGACGGACGGACGGACATCGTTAAATCGACTCAGAAAGTGATGTCGATAAGATATGTGTTCCACTAGGGCCAAGGAATATTGGTACTAAATATCGTTGATGTGCCATTTAAAATTTTTCGACATTTTTTTGAACATCAAAAGTAAACGAGTTTGAAGAATTTCTCATATGTTTTTTATTTGGAGTATAATATATGAGTATGCGGCTAAGATTGAATATTCTGTTTTTGAAAAGTCAACATTTTTAAAATTTCAGACAAGATAAATTAAACGAAAATGATCAATTTAAGAACAATACTTTTACTATTACCTTTAAGCGAATTATGCTTTGTCTCTTATATAGCCCATGAGGCTGAGGTAGTTGAATCGCCCATACCAGATTCACAGAAAAAATTATTACCATATATTTTTCAATAAACACAGTAGTTTATTTTTGCATAAAAAATTTAATAAATATATTCAAATAAAACTAAAATAAGAATCAAATTTAAGTAAGATTTTATTTCTCATATAAATTTTTAATTCATTCAATCATTCACTTAATTGATTTACTATAAACGTAATAAACTCAAAAAAGTCAAATTATATATCATTTTAAAAGAAATTGTGTCTTCTTTAAAACTATGTATAATAAATTTCATTATTTTAATATTTTTAGCACACTTTTCTTGAAACAATACGAACAAATGCAAATTATGTTTATATGGACATATTTCAAAGATTTGAGACTGAATAATTTCTAAATGCTTATAGGTATGTATCAACACAATTTTTTCACATGATATAAAATATTTAATTAAAAATTGATAAATGTGAAAATCAGAAACATATATATAATTTTACTATATATTTTTAAAGGTCGAAGTTTATATTATTGAAAATTTGCGTACTTTTGGAAAATTGCCTCGTGTGACTAAGTTTACCGGTAGGCTCTCATAATTTTTTGTAAAACCTTTAAGAACATATTGAGCTATACAACTTAATTCACAGAAGTACCAAAAACGACAATCAATTTTTTTTACAGACTCAAAAAGTTCAACTTCTCATCCAAAATTGTTAATTTTTGACCACTGCTGGATGTAGGGTAAACATTAAGAACTTTTAAAAATTACACTTAGACGTTTTTTTGAGGTCCCATCTTTCAGAAAATGTCAAAAAAATACTAAACTTTTTTATAAAAATTTTTTAAAAAAGTTGAATATATAAAGTTACTTTTTTGGCAAAAAAATTGCAATTTTTGAGACCGAAATTTTGACTTCGAAAATTTTTTTCTTGTTATCGAATTGAGATAACTAAAAATTTTTTTTATAAATATAATTTAGAAAATTATAAAGAATTTCAACATATTAAAAAAATAGAAACTTTATTTTAAAAGATGGGAAAAAAGTCAAAGCCAAAAACTAGTAATTTATTTATATTTTGAAGTAAAATTTTTTTTAAACAATAATTTAGCACAATAAACATATTTTTTCCTTGTCTTGCTTTGGAGAATACAAAAATGTAAAAATATTTAAAATCGGTTAATATTTGTAAAAGTTATTAGCCCCGATATGTTTTTCACCCTCGAGGTGGTCAACTTTGGCCCACTGTAGCGGCATCCGTGCTGCAGCTACAGACTCTATCTAACAATATTCTGAAAGCCTAACTCCTCCTCTATCGATATTCCAAGTTTCATCTAAATCGGTTTAGTGTTTTCAAAGTTCGAGACTTATTACCATTTATTTTGCTTTTGACCCCACTGTGGAATGCCATAGTAAAACATTTTTAAAACTATGACTTGTAACAACACCGTCATTAAGTTTTGTTATTCAGTATGTTTTTATACCCTATACCGTCCTTCTGACCGTCCATGTACTGTGAGCGTCAAAAAAAAGTAAACAGCTCATTCCCTTTTAAACGAAGCCTTGTGAGATGTAGATAAATAATGATATAAAAAAAGTGATATGCCAAAATTATTTGGTAATTAGGTAGGAATTTAACTCATAAAAACAATTTGCGAAAATAAATCTGAATAACGATAAAATTTAATTTTTAAGAAAACATATCTACTTTTACGCGTCAAAAAAAAGTAAACAATCACACCTTTCTTTTATAAAAAGGTCAGTAAATTGTAAAAGTGAGAGAAGATCTTACACTTTTTTTAGTTTAAGTTTCAGGGAAGGACCAAATTATAATCTTAAATGTGTTTCTTGCTTTAAAACGAGGTAAAAAGTGATTGTTTAACAATAGAAAAACAAACTTCAATTCAAACTCGAAAATAATATCAGATTTATATGAAAAAGGAAAAAATCCTTGCGTGAAATTGCAAAAATAGTTTCAAGGGATTATTGCGGAATAATATATAAATATACCAAACATCATACTGCAGATAATTTTCCTGGGGCAAGAGGTCAAATCATTTACAGACAAAAAAAAGTATAGTTTGCGAAGTCAAAGAAAGTCCTTCTTCTAGTACCTTAAAAAATCTGAAAAAGTAACGTTAATTTCCTCTTATTATTTTAGGGCTAGTACCATTTTAGGAACACTATACAAAAAAAGCTTACATAGAAGAACACCACGTAAGGACACTACATATCATAAGCCAGCCATACTAAATGTTTGAATCTCGCCCAAAAGTATAAAAATTAGTGTTAAACCTCCAGGAAAAATCCAGGAAACCGCTCTACTCAATGACGAAAGTAAATTTAAATATTTGGCGCCAAAAAAAAAAAAACACGAAAAATATTGCAAAGATGGAATGAAGGAATGAAGGCATTAATGTCACATATGTGGTTGCATTAGTTGAATATAATCGAGACTCGGTAATGGTCTGAGGATGTCTGGAGGATTCAGGAATCAGTAATTTCATATTTATAGAATCGACAATGAAATAGAAGATCATAAAAATAGCGTGCGAGTATTTTGTTTATTGCACAACTACTTATTCCAAAATGACAAAGATTCCAAGCATTTTTCCAAAATTGTGAGGGAATGGTTGCTTTATCGTACTCCCAAACCTATTTTTAATGCTCTGAAATCCCCAGACTTTAATTCAATCGGGCATCTGTTGGAACATATTGGCAAAAAATTTGAAAAAGTACCATTATTTGCTGTGATCATCTCTAGCTGGCATTACAGAAAGAGTAACCCAAAATATCACCAAATTTTGCCAAAAAACTTGTCGACTCGTTGCCCAGGATATAAAAGGATACAATAAAGCCAAATGGAAAAAATACAAAGTATTAAATACAATTTTTTTTTTTTTTTTTGCATTTAATTATAAAACTGTTTACTTTTTTTTGACGCGTAGGAAAAGATATTGATTCACAAAAAGTGCATTATTTTTTAATGTGCTGTTGTTTTATAATTTTTTTCTTATGAAATCCATATTTAGTTAGTTGCCAAACAAATGTGCATTAATCTTTTCTCTATAGTATTTTTAATCTAAATATCAAATAACTTTATTTTTAAAAATACTTGCTGTTTACTTTTTTTTGACGCTCACAGTATTTCGAATAATAATAACTAATAATAACTAAAGCTAATTTTTATACCCACCATCAAAAAGATGGGGGGTATATTGATTTTGTCATTCCGTGTGTAACATGTCGAAGGAATCATCTAAGACCCTACAAAGTATATATTTTCTGGGTCCTGGTTAGATTCTGAGTCGATCTAGCTATGTCCGTCCGTCTGTCTGTCTGTTGAAAGCAGTATAGAGCTCGAACGGGGCAACGTAGGGAGACGAAATTTGTCACAAATATTTACTTTATATAAGGTTTGTTTGGTATTGAAAATGGGTATAATCGGTTAATAAACAAAAAAGTTATAGGCTGAAAACTAGAAACACAGGGTGTCCGTTAAATACTTTTCTGCTGATATTTCTTCAATAAAAGCACGTACGATAACGAAATTTTGTACGTATAGTTTGGGGGCCGATATAAACTCGGAAACCAAAAATGGTAGTGGTCCGCCTACTTTACCGCCCACCTCCCATATAAGGTGAAAATCAATGAAATTGTGTTTAAATAGTTCAGGGACCAATGTAAACTCGGAAACAAAAAATGGGCGTGTTCCGCCCACTTTACCGCCCCTTTCCATATAACGTAAAATTTGAAAAAGTTGATGGTGGGTATATAGATTCGGCCGGGCCGAATATAATTCGCGCTTGTTTTAAATTTAAATTAAACTTTATTTATACGATATATTATAATTCAGGAATACGTGTTAAAACCAAAAAATTAAAATAATGACTAAAAGTGTTGGCTCATCACATTACGACATGCAGCTTTAAATTGAATAAAAGCTTTAATTTTTAATAACAACTTTAAACATTTTTGTTTCTTGATTATTTTATCTTGGTTATTGTATATTTATTTTGGTATATTTAGATAACCTCAAAAATACGGTTTGGAATTGAGTCATAAAGGCTTTTTGTGTAATCCAAAGAAATCGTACTCCACGCTTTGTTAATGGCTTCAATTAGGTCGGATTTTGTTTCATATTGTTTCCCAGATTCATACACTTTACGAGCTAACCATCCCCATTCAATTTTTAACCACATTTGCTGTATGAATAGGTGCATTATCATGTTGATATGTCCATGATATAGAGCTAAAAATATTGGAAAAATGGGGAAATGTTTTTTCCAGAACAGTAATATACGAATTCGCGTTCATTTTTGAAGTAAAATATTGAAAATCGCTTGTTTCATAGTAGGAAACTGAACGCCAGACCATCACACCTCCAGCACAGCTGTGATGTCGCTACAAATAAATTTCTTCTTTTCGCAAATCGTGGAAATAATAACTGAAGCCATCGGGTCCTTTTTAAATTGAATTTTTTTCCATTGGAAAATACTACTCTATGCCATTGTTTTTCCCATGTCATATGATGCCGTCTAAAAAATAGTCTTTTTTCTTTTCGAGATGGGTTAAGGGGTGGCTTCTTTTTAATTTTTAATCGTTTAAGATTAGTAGCTTTCTGTATTACACGCTTTACTGTTGCTAAGCTTGCTTTAACGTCAGTTTTTTCTTTGATTTTAGCAGCAGAGACTTGGGAGTTTGAAGCACTTCTGACAATTGCTCTTCTATCTGCATCTGAAAGAACAGTATAGGTATCTCCTTTCATATTTTTTTCCATAACTGGATGGATTACGGAGATAATTACTGATCGCACAACGAGTTCGATTAATTTTATTTGCTATTTGGCTAATATTTAGTCCACATTCCTTATAGGCTTTAATTTTGCCAATTTCCTTGTTTGACAACGCTTTTTTTCTTCCCATTTTGTAGGAATTCAAAATAAATTAGTTTAATTTTTATTAAAATTAATAAAAACATACTTTTCAGTTGTTACTTTGTTACAAAATAAAATTTATAGAAAAATGTCTTAAAAAAATCACTATTTTTTTAAGAAGTTATATTAACTTTAATAAATTTATAAAAGCAATCTTTAAAAATGCTTTGTTTAATCTAAATGAAGGACATTAATGTTAACATCAAACTGAAACTGTAAAAACTTTAAATACTCTTATGAATTTTGAGAAGGAAACGGGAAAATCTGAATAACATTTATGTCGTACGCAGATGAGCGGCAGTGTATATTATTTATTAATATAATTAATTTTCTAATTGGTTTATAATTTTTTTAAGATAAATTGACAACTATTAATAAATTAAAAAGAAAAATTCAAAATGTGTGTATAAAGGTATAGAAATAAAATAAATTTAAGTAAATTTCCAACAATTTTTAACTCATTACATTTTTTTTAAGGAAAAGTAGTAAAAATAAAATCAATTATTCTAGTTGTTAATAATATCATTGGGGCAAAATCAATTAAAAATTAATTAATAGAAGCAATTTGGTAATTGAAGTCCATTTTTATTTTTTTCTGTATGGGATTTATGCCCTTTAAAGTAATTTTCTGAAAAGGGGTTTATTAGGGGAGCTGTAATCAATTATGGATCGGTCTTTCTGAAATTCGGCATACAGATTTTCCGGGAAGATATTTGTATGGGGACTAGGAAAATAATGGGCCGATCATAATCAATTTTAATAGGCTTTGTGCTATAAGAAACCTGTGGGGCGAATTTTAATAATTTATGTTCAAAATTGCGACCTGTAGTTTGATTACAAAGTATACTGTGAGCGTCAAAAAAAAAGTAAACAGCAAGTATTCTTAAAAATAAAGTTATTTGATATTTAGATTAAAAATACTATAGAGAAAAGATTAATGCACATTTGTTTGGTAACTAACTAAATATGGATTTCATAAGAAAAAAATTATAAAACAGCAGCACATTTAAAAATAATGCACTTTTTGTGAATCAATATCTTTCTCTACGCGTCAAAAAAAAGTAAACAGTTTTATAATTAAATGCAAAAAAAAAATTGTATTTAATACTTTGTATATTTTCCATTTGGCTTTATTGTATCCTTTAATATCCTAGGCAACGAGTCGATAAGTTTTTTTTTGGCAAAATTCGGCTAGTGATGATCACTGCAAATAATGGTACTTTTTCTAATTTTTTGCCAGTATGTTCCAACAGATGCGCGATTGGATTAAAGTCTGAGGATTTCTGAACATTACAAATAGGTTTGGGAGTACGATAAAGCAACCATTCCCTCACAATTTTGGAAAAATGCTTGGAATCTTTGTCATTTTGGAATAAGTAGTTGTGCAATAAACAAAATACTCGCACACTATTTTTATGATCTTCTATTTCATTGTCGATTCTATAAATATGAAATTACTGATTCCTGAATCCTCCAGACATCCTCAGACCATTACCGAGTCTCGATTATGTTCAACTATCGCAACCACATATGTGACATTAATGCTTTCATTCCATCTTTGCAATATTTTTCTTTTGTTTTTGCGCCAAATATTTAAATTTACTTTCATCATTGAGTAGAGCGGTTTCCTGGATTTTTCCTGGAGGTTTAACACTAATTTTTATACTTTTGGGCGAGATTCAAACATTTAGTTTGGCTGGCTTACGATATGTAGTGTCCTTACGTGGTGTTCTTCTATGGAAGCCTTTTTGTGTAGTGTTCCTAAAATGGTACTAGGCCTAAAATAAAAAGAGGAAATTAACGTTACTTTTTCAGCTTTTTTAAGGTACTAGAAGAAGGACTTTCTTTGACTTCGCAAACTATACTTTTTTTTTTGTCTGTAAATGATTTGACCATCTTTGCCCGAGGAAAACTATCTGCAGTATGATGTTTGGTATATTTATATATTATTCCGAAATAATTCCTTGAAACAATTTTTGCAATTTCACGCAAGGATTTTTTCCTTTTTCATATAAATCTGATATTGTTTTCGAGTTTGAATTGAAGTTTGTTTTTCTATTGTTAAACAATCACTTTTTACCTCGTTTTAACACATTTAAGATTATAATTTGGTCCTTCCCTGAAACTTAAACTAAAAAAAGTGTAAGATCTTCTCTCACTTTTACAATTTACTGACCTTTTTATAAAAGAAAGGTGTGACTGTTTACTTTTTTTTGACGCGTAAAAGTAGATATGTTTTCTTAAAAATTAAATTTTATCGTTATTCAGATTTATTTTCGCAAATTGTTTTTATGAGTTAAATTCCTACCTAATTACCAAATAATTTTGGCATATCACTTGTTTTATATCATTATTTATCTACATCTCACAAGGCTTCATTTAAAAGAGAATGAGATGTTTACTTTTTTTTTTACGCTCACAGTATTAAATGCCAGAAGCAATTTTTGTATGTGTCGTATTCAAGTGAGCGGCAGTGTATCAATATTTTAAAATTTAGATTGAGTTTTCATATTGGGCAAGAAGTAAAAAAATAATATACTTTTGGAGTTTTAAGACTTTTTTTTAAGAATTTTAATGTCTGTCCTTCCGTTTGTCCGTTTATTAATTGTTGCAAACTTGCCAATTCAAAATTTTATTGTTTATTGTTTATTTTTTGTTTCAATAAAGTTATCGACATCATTTTTTTCATTAGATAGACAATTTTGTTCTTTAATAAACTGAAAAAATAAACTGACCAACAAAGTTGAGATTGTTGAAATTTCAAATGAATATATCTCGAATAATATATAAGAGAAATAGTACATGCAAGCATGTTTTCTAAAGGATTTATTAAAAAAATTTAAGGTGATATAAAACTCTTGGAAATCAGGTAAGGAAAAAAAATTCGCTGGTGGTTAAACATTTTCTATTACATTAGTATCCTATTTTGAACCCCCATAGCTCCGCTCCTGAAGCGTATATGAGAATCTACTTCTAAACTCAAAATGATACTGTCCTCTGCTACGCCTATGTCTTGTAAATACAGCTAACCGATTAGAAATTACAAATTTATTACGATTCTGCCCCACTGCTTAATGTTTGATAAAGCAAAGAACATTTTTATTTTTTTTTTTTTTTTTATCTAAATTTATTTATTGAATCTTCACTAAATTAAGTGAACTAACAACAATAAGTATACAAATCTTAACTCTAAATCTTAATTTATATTAAGTCCAACCACTGTCGGACGAAAAACTATATGTAATCAAAGAGTTTAGCTTAGGCGGAGGTCTGTTGTGTTCCTTCTTCTCAAACGGTTGTAGCCATCGCTTCTTAAAGCAAAGAACATGTCTGCTGTTTTTTTTTTTTTTTTTGTATGAAATCTACTCAAGTTTTTTCAAAAAAAAAAAAATCTATAATCGGGCTGATGGTTCCATTTAAAATTTTTAACTTAAAAGACCTTTTATTTAAAATAAATACAATGAAAGTTTATAAAGTCAACATTTGGAAGTCAGCCATATTTATACCCTACACCAAAATAAGTGGTTGGGGTATTATACATTTGTGCTGGCGTTTGTAACGCACAGAAAAAAAAACATCAGACCACCACCTTTAAGTATACCATTCGACTCAGAATCACTTCCTGAGTCGATTTAACGATGTCCGTCCGTGCGTCTGACCATCTGTCTGTCCATATAAACCTTGTAATCAAACTACAGGTAAATTTTAAAGATAAGTCAATGAAATTGAGCACACGATCTTCTATTAGGTCAAAAACGACCACTATTGAAACTGGTTGTCCTTAACCATAAGGAATATTTAAGAATGAAAGATTTAAAATTTACCTTTAACCCGCCTACAACCATGGAAAACGAAAAGCAAAGATAGGGAAAAGGAGGCAGAATTTGCGTAGTTTATAACCAGAGCTGATACATTCATGGATTAAAAAATCTAAAATATGTGCTTTAACATATACCATAAAACGTTTAATATACACTAATAATATGAATATTAAAACTAAAAATATGAGTATCAAAAAAGCATTTTTTAAAAATCATACATAATAAAACTAAGTACTCAATATTTTTCCAGGACAACAAATTTCCCCTCAAAAGAAATTAAAAGTTTCAAAGGATACAAAAAAAAATTTAGAAAATATTTCGGAATAATATATGAAGCTACAAATTCTCTGCTATATAATAATATTTTTTTTTTTTTTATTTAATTAAAAAGTTCAGAAAATATACGTCTATTTTTAAATTTAATATTATTTTATATTTAAAACTTATTTACAAATATAATTGCAAAAGTGTCTTGTTTATTTAGGCTTTCACTGTTGTTAAAGTTAAAGAATGTGTATGTTTAAGAACTTTGTTTTCCCTCATTTCTTTTTTTTTTTTTATCTCCAGCTACCCTCTTTTAAAGAAAAACTTCTAACAGCTTAACATTAGACATTCGTTACTATGTTTGCTAAAACCTACACAATTATTACTTAGTATGTGTTTGTATGTATATTTCTAGGTAAACTTTGTCTTTATACTTTTAACTTTGTCAATGTATATACATAAGTATAAATTTCATATTTTGCAACACTTGATGGAAACATAAATACTCATTAAACAATATTCTTTTTGAAAAACAAAAACAAAAAAAAAAAGAAACTTTGTTCATATTTCAAACAAATTCATTATAAATCTAATATACGAGTATTTATGTTTGCTACTTGCTTATTATATTTTCGATATAAGATTTATTAGAGGTGATTTATTTATATAATTTATTATTATTTATTTAATGTGTTGTTAACAACGCTTGTTAGTGTTGTGACAAGACGTATGAGTGTTATTAATTGAATATTTTTAACACTCATACGCCTTAAGCTTAGTAAATAATGAACAATGTTTATTAAAGATTAATAAAATGGCTAATAGTTATTGTAAATTTTTTTAGCTTAATAGTTTTATTTACTAAATAAATAATAAAATTAATTATTAAACTATAAAGTTTATTTAACCAAATGGCTAGAAGTTTACAAGTGTTTAAATCATTTAAAAGGAATTGAAATAAAGTTTTTGTTATTGATTTAAATAAAATAAAATTATAATAAATATTTTAAAGATTATTTAATTTTACTTATAAACAAAGTATAGTATAAATAAGAAAAATATGTAGAAATTAAGGTTTTTGCAATTTGGTTTTCGTAATTAATGCAGAAAAATAAGGCCAATAAATTACTTATTCGCGGTTAAAGGCGGCATATTTCACGAAAGCTGAGCAAAAACTATGCAACTGTACCATTTTGTGGTCGTATACATAAGGCGTTCTTGAGGATAGTTTCATATATACATTTATTTTTCAATCATTTATTTTCTAGTTATCTATCTAAATATTTAAAGAATTTCTGCCACCTTATACTTCAAGAAACCCTCCCTCCTTTCAAATTAAATTTAATTTGTTCAAAAGAAAATGTTTAAAAGATTTCATGTTTTTTCCTTTTAGTACGTGTGCGGAAAAATTTCAACTTAATAACAAGACACATTTAGACTTTTATTAACATAAGTTTTAATTTCCGTACAATTTTTATATTATTATTTTTTTCCATTTTGCCTGTGATTAACAAAATTATATACAACAGATTTAAAAATTAAAATGTTCTACAAAAATAGAATTTGAACGTGTTATGAAATAGAAAAAAGGGTAAAGACTAAAAGGAAAGATTACGATAAAGAGTTGTGAAAAAAAAAATTGCAATTAAGACGACCATATGAAACACTACAACATAAGAGATACTGAACAGCTGTTTTCTATATTATATTATGCCTTAAAGTATGCTCTTTTAAAAAATTTCTTGTAGCGCATTAAATTATACAGTTTTTTTTTTTTTTTTTTTTTCTTTAAATACTAAGATAATCTAAATGTTATTAATAAAATGCAAAATTTTTCCTTCAACCATCCCAAAAAGGATCAAAGACAAGTTTTATATTGCTAATTAGTTTTATCAGTAAATTTTTTTCTTACAACAATAACTAGATAAAGTTAAAAAAGGAAATGTTACCAAAAGAAAATATGAATTCCTTTTCGGTTTTTTTTTTTTAATCAAGCTAATTAAAATTTACTCCATCACAGATTTTTATTTTTTTTGGTTCTTCAATTTTATTGTAAAACTTTTTGTTTTTTTCAGTGACATCATGAAAATGTTAACATTAGACCCTCGTTAAAATAAAAAAAAAAAATATTAAGTTGTTAATTAATTTAAAACACTCTTTTTTTAATCTATCTTTAAAAAAATGATTTTGCTTTAGACCAAATCAAATGAATAATAAACAGAAGATTTAGATTTTTTTCAAGAAAGTATTAACCATTTTTTAAGTATTTTATTTAATTAAAATTTATTTGTTTGAAATTATTAAGGTGTTAAAGTTTTCAGTAGAAAAAGCTGAGAATTTTAATGTTTTCTAAATTTTTAATATATAGAAAATAACGCAGATGTCTTCATTTTCTATAGAAAATAATGCTGGTGTTAATGTTTTCTATAGAAAATAATGCGGATGTCAATATTATCTTTAGAAAATAATGCGGATGTCTATGTTTTCTATAGAAAATAATGCGGATGTCAATGTTTTCTATAGAAAATAATGCGGATGTTAATGTTTTATATAGAAAATAATGCGGATGTCAATATTTTCTATAGAAAATAATGCGGATGTCTATGTTTTCTATAGAAAATAATGCGGATGTCAATGTTTTCTATAAAAAATAATGCGGATGTTAATGTTTTCTATAGAAAATAAGGCGGATGTCTATGTTATCTATAGAAAATAATGCGGATGTCTATGTTTTCTATAGGAAATAATGCGGATGTCTATGTTTTCTATAAAAAATAATGCGGATGTCAATGTTTTCTATAGAAAATAATGCGGGTTTCAATGTTTTCTATAGAAAATAACGCGGATGTCAATATTTCTATAGAAAATAATGCGGATGTTAATGTTTTCTATAGAAAATAATGCGGATTTTTTCATTTTCTATAGAAAATAATGCAGGTGTTAATATTTTCTATAGAAAATAATGCGGACGTCAATATTTTCTTTAGAAAATAATGCGGATGTCAATATTTTCTATAGAAAATAATGAGGATGTCAATGTTTTCTATTGAAAATAATGCGGATTTCTTCATTTTCTATAGAAAATAATGCAGATGTGAACATTTTCTATAGAAAATAATTCGGATGTCTATGTTTTCTATAGAAAATAATGCGGATGTCTATGTTTTCTATAAAAAATAATGCGGATGTCAATGTTTTCTATAGAAAATAATGCGGATTTCAATGTTTTCTATAGAAAATAACGCGGATGTCAATATTTCTATAGAAAATAATGCGGATGTTAATGTTTTCTATAGAAAATAATGCGGATTTCTTCATTTTCTATAGAAAATAATGCAGGTGTTAATATTTTCTAATGAAAATAATGCGGACGTCAATATTTTCTTTAGAAAATAATGCGGATGTCAATATTTTCTATAGAAAATAATGAGGATGTCAATGTTTTGTATTGAAATTAATGCGGATGCTAATTTTCTATAGAAAATAATGCGGATGTCAATATTTTCTATAGAAAATAATGAGGATGTCAATGTTTTGTATTGAAATTAATGCGGATGCTAATTTTCTATAGAAAATAATGCAGATGTCAATATTTTCTATAGAAAATAATGCGGATGTTAATGTTTTCTATAGAAAATAATGCAGATGTCATTATTTTCTATAGAAAATAATGCGGATGTCAATATTTTCTATAGAAAATAATGCGGATGTCAATGTTTTCTATAGAAAATAATGTGGATGGTAATGCTTTCTATAGAAAATAATGCGGATGTCAATGTTTTCTATAGAAAATAATGTGGAAGTCAATGTTTTCTATAGAAAATAATGCGGATGTCAATGTTTTCTATAGAAAATAATGTGGAAGTCAATGTTTTCTATAGCAAATAATGCGGATGTCTACATTTTCTATAGAAAATAATGTTGATGTCAATGTTTTCTAGAGAAAATAATGCGGATGTCAGTGTTTTCTATAGAAAATAATGCGGATGATTTCAATAGCAAATAATGCTGATGTCAATGTTTTCTATAAGAAATAATGCGGATGTCAATGTTTTCTATAGAAAATAATGCGGTTGTCCACGTTTTATATAGAAAATAAAACAGATGTCAATGTTTTCTATAGGAAATAATGTTTTCTATAAAAAAGTGCGGATGTTGTTATTTTCTATAGAAAAAAGTGCGGATATTACTATTTTCTACTTATACAAAATTAAACCAGTATGTTACAAACAAAAAGTCTCAAAATTCCTAAAGTTGTTTAAATTACTTTTTTATCTTTTTTAATATTTTTGACTTTAAAAAATGTACTTACTTTGATTGCATCTGTTCATATTCAATTACTATAAACAAAATATTATCCATTACAACAGACTTTTGTAAATAAATATTCCAAAATTCATAATTTAAATATATTTTATTACATACATATCACATGATGTATAGATTTCCTGCAAAACATTCATGTCTTTAAAATATAACAAATACAATCAAATTATCAAAAGTAAATCCTGCTGCTTTGAATATTGAAATTTTTCAT
This sequence comes from Protophormia terraenovae, assembly GCA_951394005.1. Lineage (NCBI taxonomy): Eukaryota > Metazoa > Arthropoda > Insecta > Diptera > Calliphoridae > Protophormia > Protophormia terraenovae. The sequence goes on from OX596075.1 coordinate 83,481,051, forward strand.
TTTATTTTTGTTTAATCTATTACAACTTGTATATGAAAAACATTTCAATTTTATAAACATACATTTATATTAAGATAACATTTTCCTGATAGACTTTTGCTACTAAAAAAAAATAAAGCCCAGCAAAAAAGAAAATGATTTTTGAAAAAAAAATAAACTATAAATAGTTGGATTTAAAGATATAAGTAAATTTTTAATAACTATAATTAAAGAAAAATATTTTTTTTATCGTTTTCTTTAATACAAAGAAATTTTTGATGTAAACACAAACTTTAGCCTACCTGCTTTTTAATTTATAAAATATTTTGTTGGGTTTTTGTTCTTTTGATATCACAAGAAATGAGTAACATATAAGTATGTAGGTAATGTAGGTTTTAAAAGAATTTAAATTAAATATCTTAAATTAAAAAAAAAATAAAAATAAAAGACACAAAATCATTTTAAGACTTTACAAGCTACATAAGGATTTTAAATTATAAAATATCTAATATAGACATATGTATGTATGTTAAAACAAACTCATATGTGTTAAACATATTTTTATTTTTTTCTCTTTACTTTTTTATTTTAATAAGTTTTAATACAAATATGACAAAGTTTACGTAAGTTAATTTTAATAAAATTTACAAAAATTCTAAAGTGAAAGAGAACTTGTAAAGTGTCAGCTCTTTACATCAGTATGTAAAGTATTATAGACTTTTAGATATAAATACTTATATATACATAAGTATATTATGTATTATGCACTCATACTGTATGTAAAAGTATAGAAAAATTTAACATGTTAAAGAAAAATACACTTAAAGAAGTAAAAAGTAAACATTTTCCAAATATGATCCAAATTTAATATACAACAAACCAGGCTTTCTATAGAAAATATTGCAGAAGTATAAGATTTTCTATAGAAAATATTGAGGATATCAAGATTTTCTTTAAAAGATTGTGCAGTAGTTTCAATATTTTCTAAAGATGTCAATGTTTTCTATAGAAAATATTGCGGATGTCAACATTTTCTTTAGAAAATATTGCGGATGTTAATATTTTTTATAGAAATATTGCGGATGTCAACATTTTATATAGAAAATATTGCGGATGTTAACATTTTCTATAGAAATATTGCGAATGTCAACATTTTCTATAGAAAACATTGCGGATGTTAATGTTTTCTATAGAAAATATTGCGGATGTTAATGTTTTCTATAGAAAATATTGAGGATATCAAGATTTTCTTTAAAAGATTGTGCAGTAGTTTCAATATTTTCTAAAAATGTCAATGTTTTCTATAGAAAATATTGCGGATATCATCATTTTCTAAAGAAAATATTGCAGATGTCAACTTTTTCTATAAAAAATATTGCGAATGTCAATAATTTCTACAGAAAATAGTGCGGATGTCAACTTTTTCTATAAAAAAATATTGCGAATGTCAATAATTTCTACAGAAAATAGTGCGGATGTCAAAATTTTCTATAAAAAATATTGCAGAAGTCAACATTTTCTATAGAAAATATTGCAGATGTCAACATTTTATATAGAAAATATTGCGGATGTCACAATTTTCTATAGAAAATATTGCAGATGTCAACATTTTCTAAAGAAAATATTGCGGATGTCAACACTTTTTATAGAAAATATTGCAGATGTCAACATTTTATATAGAAAACTTTGTGGATGTCAACATTTTCTATAGAAAATATTACGGATGTTAACATTTTCTACAGAAATATTGCGGATGTCAACATTTTATATAGAAAATATTGCGGATGTTAACATTTTCTATAGAAATATTGCGAATGTCAACATTTTCTATAGAAAATATTGCAGATGTTAATGTTTTCTATAGAAAATAATGCGGATGTCAATGTTTTCTATAGGAAATAATGCGGATGTCAATGTTTTCTATAGAAAATATTGCGGATGTCAACATTTTCTATAGAAAACATTACGGATGTTACTATTTTCTATAGAAAAAAGTTCTGATGTTACTATTTTCTATAGAAAAAAGTTCGGCTGTTACTATTTTCTATAAAAAATCATGCGGATGTCAACATTTTCTGTAGAAAATTTTGCGGATGTAAACATTTTCTATAGAAAATATTACGGATGTTTAACATTTTCTATAGAATATATTGCGGATGTGAACATTTTCTATAGAAAACATTACGGATGTCAACATTTTCTAAAGAAAATATTGTGGATGTCAAGAATTTCTACAGATAATTTTGCAGATATTAAGATTTTCTATGATGTTCGAGATATGATGATCATGATGTTCGATTTTTTCCATGGAAAATTTTGTGTATCTTTAAGATTTTCTATAAAAAAATTTACAGATGTTTTAGATTTTTTATAAAAAAAAAATAAAAAATCACTCTAATATTCGAAAAATGTTCTAAAGAAAATTTGCAGATTTTCTAGAAAAAATATTGCGGACGTAAAGTGAAAAAAACTCGTTAATATGACCAAATTATCCGATGTATACGTATTGAGTAATTAACTACATACGCACAGTGTTCTTACCTCTAGAAAATTTGCATAATTTAATTCCCTTTTTTATTTGTTGATATTTCTACCATTTATGTTTATGTAAGTAATTAATTTTTTCTCTAAGTGTAAACATATTGAGCGCTTTTTAATTTGTTTTATTTTTTTCTCACATTTTTTTTCTACTAGTATAAACATGTACCTGCCACCCTTAATATGAAAGCATGTAAATTAGTGTACCTCGTTGAAATGGCACTTTAATAGTGACGACAACAAGCAAGCTAGCAAGTAAGCTTATTACTAGATACATAATTAGACATTTTTTGGTGGATACTTTTAGGCGTCTGTTCACTTTTGAATTGCTGCTCTTGTCATTATCGTTAATATTGTTGTAAGAGTTGTTGTTGTTGCTGTTACTGCTGTGCCATTGAAAGGTGATTCGTTAAGGTTTACTTTTTTATTTTTTTTTACCTACTTTTTGCCAACATCATTTTAATTTTGTTTATAATTTAAAAATGCAATTAGCAATTTATATGCTACAAGTAGTAGATTTTTAGTTTAAATGAGGGTATTTTATTTAATGAGTGACAGCTTAGGAGAATGACATTTAAATGAAGTTATTGTAGAGGAAATGATGTAGTTTATGATGATATACAATAGAAATTGAATTGATAACTAGATCGTCATTAAGATAGGTTACTTATACGTATAAGTATTGTAGATTTAAAAGAAAAGCATATATGATTTTAATAATTTAGTGTAAGATATCTAGTTATTTTACAAATTCTTTATTAGATATATTCGCATTCTCGCCTTTAAATGTACCGCTTGACTCAGAATTATTAAAGATATCCGTTTTCCCGTCGGTTTTCCATTTATAGAAATTTAACCATTTATCTGAAACTATTTTGAAGCTAACAGACAATTGATATTTGAACTATCACTGTAATTGACTAGAAAACAAGGTTTTTTAATTTGACATAATTCTAACCGATTTGGTGATAAAAATTACATTATTCTTATGGCATAATTTGGGGATAATTTTACTGTCATACCATCCATTCGAAGAACTCATTGTTCTATTAAATACTTATAAAACTTGTGTAAATTAATTCATTTCTAATCATTTTAATAAAATTGACTCTCTTTTACAAACTGACGACATAATTTGAAGATTATTAGAATTGATCAATTTTAAAGTTCTTTTACATTCCTTTAATTTATTAACACTTGTCAACACTTTTTAAGAGTGACATCTTAGGCTTAAGAAAACAAATACAGAAAACAAAAAGAAATTAAAAATTCTCAACATTACGTTAAGTAATATAAAAACCATGAATCACCAGGGTTGGAAAAATCGCTTCTTGTGTCTTAATTTTTATACCCTACACCACCATAGGTGGGGAGGGTATTATGCGTTTGTGCTGATGTTTGTAACACCCAAAAATATTGGTCTAAGACCCACCTTAATTTATACCAATCGGCTTAGAATCACTTTCTGAGTCAATTAACGATATCGGTCCGTCCGTCTGACCGTCTGTCCGTCCATGTAGACTTTGTAATCAAACTACAAGTCGCAATTTTTAACAAAAATTAATTAAATTTGGCACACAGGTTTCTTACAATCCATGGACGAAGCCTGTTGAAATTGGTTATGATCGGTCCACTATTTCACCTAGTCCCCATACAAAGGTCCTCCCGGAAATCATAAATCCCTTAAATATAGCAATATTTTAATGAAATTTGGCACATATAAGTTTCATATAAGTTTAAATAAGTGTGCCGATTTCGGTCCATAATTAACCATAGCTAACGGGCATAAATCTCATTAAAATGTTAGTATCAAGTTAATATTCGACACAAATAATTTCTATATGAACATAAATTATAGTGCCAAATTTTACAAAGATCGGTCTACAATTTACCATAGCTCCCATATAAGGCCCTCTTTCGGGAATCACCCAAAAGTGAATAAATTCATATAAATGTCTGCATCGACATAATATTCTGTATTTGTATGTTTTATTTTACAATTATGAGTATCGGTCCACATTTGGCTCCAAGTCTAATAAAAGACCCCTCCCCGAATTATAATGTACACAATGGTGTAGGGTATCATATGGTCGGGCTTGACCGACTATATCTTTTTCTCTCGTTCATTCATCCACTCTACAGTGGGGCAGAATCCAAAGCTCTTGAGAATAAAATTGAAACTTTTAATCGGTTGCACATTGGGGTAATAGGGGTCGAAAATGGCGATTAATTCAGAGAAAGGTAATTTCAATATTTTAAGGATCACGTGTTTATTTCTTATTTAATATTAGGTAAAAAAATTAGCTTTAAAACTTTAAGATTTCTTTTTTGGCAGAATGGTAATGTCCTGTTTATATATTAAAGTTAATTTATATTAGAGATCGAAAATTATGCATAATTCAGGGAAAGATGTGAGCAACACTTTAATAATCACGTTTAATTTTCCTGAGATGTTGTTTGGTTGAATGGCAATGTCCTTCCGTCTGTCTGTACATAACTATAAATATTTTATTACAAAATACAAAATATTTATAATTTCTAAAAAAAAAAAAACAATCTTTCAACATGTATAAAGCCTAGATGGGCTTTATGTTATCACCCTTAATAAAATATATCAAAATACTAATAACTAATTTTCCATCCCTGCCCCATACAATCTAAACGTTGACAACTCTTACTAATAGAATAATATAGTAGTGGTAGTATTTATTATATTTATTTATTATACTTAGTATTTATTATACATTAACAAAGAAATGTATGTAGGTACCTATCACTAAAACAATTTTGTCTAGCAAAACAAGAACTTTGAAAACTAAAAACAAGTTTACAAAGAGAAAGAAAATCAAAATAAAAATAAAACCGAAATGAAAATGAAAATCCTACCACTGACAAGTGGTATCATTTGAACTCATTAAAAATGCTAACACGTTGACAACATAGCATTAATGCTCACAGCTCATATTTGAATCAAATACTCTTACAAGCACATACATCAAAAAATACATGCGTACATAAACCCCACAGTTCTAAAGGTGATGGATTATATACAGATTTTATTAGCAATATTGGAACACCATAGCCTTGCAAAGAAATATATGATTAGATATTTTAATATGAGGAATCTCTCTTAATAATCTTTCCCAAGATTATTAAGAGAGATTGTTTAGAAGCTAGTACAAGTCAATGGACTTCCACTTGTAAAGGAATATATGGCTGTTAAAAAAATAGTTGGACATAAGTGAAGTGTATAAAAGAATTAGTACTATAATGCTTTTAAATAAAAGAACTGTAAGGTATGTATATCGTACTTGTATTTTTAGTTGTAACAAATAAAAATTCTCTGTAGATTTTAAAGGAATTAATTTATTTCAAAATATATTTACACTCACATTCAAATAACTACGAATATATGGAGAATTCTCTTTTTACGTTTACCTTTATGCAACCGACCTTCAATTTTTTTTTTTTTTTTAATTCTAATTTTTTTAAATAACTTGCTTCAATTTTGTTAACAACACTTGGTGGAGTAACACAACAAAAATTCAAGAGCTGAAACGCTTCCATGTGTTCCCAGCAAGCGCTCAAAGAGAATATATGATGGAGTTTTATTGCTTATGTAATTATACATCATTTGAGATATATCTCGTTAATGTGCCCTCAATAAAAACATACAGGAGATGACCAAACTTTGGGAGACAAAAACGTGATTGGCTAAGAGGGGTTTTTTTCGCATAATTTCAATGAAGCTTTTCAATACTTTGCGAGTTCAAAAAAGGTTCCCAAATTACGTTTTAAAATCATTGTGGCGTGATAAAATATAAACTTGTATAAAATTTATAACATTTTTAAATTGATCGAAAATTTTGCGTATTTTATAGCATTTTTTCGCACTATACCTGAATTTAAATTTCAACAAAAAAATAGCGTAAAATAAATTCATGAATTAAGATCCGTTAAGTATCGAGTAGTATCGATTACCCAAATGAAAAAGTATTGAGTAGTATAGAGTATTCAAATGTAGTAGAATTTGCCAACACTACTTTATATAGAGGCTATTACTTCCCTCGACCTATGCGCTCCAAAACTTGATATTATGGTTTTTCTACAACTGTTTTTAAAACGTTCACTAAATAATTACCACTTCCCCTGGCCATATCTGTGATATTTTTATTTAATGACTGCAATTGAAAAGTAAGTAGCTTGGGTTAAAATAATGCAATAAAACGTTAAGATTTTTGCTGCAAAAGTACTGAACTTATCGGTTAATAAGTATTTTAACATTCTCCCTATACTCCACAAAAACTTAAAAACTTTTCTTAATGAGGGGGCTTATACTCCCCCTCTACCTATCGCCTTCAAAATTTTAAATACTATTTTTTTCTCTAACAGTTTTTGAAATTTACACTAAATGAATACTTAAGATCAGGGGTTCTAATCTTTTAATATTGCAATGGAAGCACAACTCATTACAACTCTGAATAATTTAAAACCAGATAGAATGTTATGTAAACATAAAATAATTAAAAATAATATCAAAAATTGTAACATTATTTTTGCTTCATGAGATCTTTAATATTAAGAGACTTTTTCGTATAATGCATATGTAATATTATTCTCGGCGAACACAAAAAATCGATACTTTATTTTGAAGGACAAAAGTTCGAAAAAGATAAAAATGTATGTTGATGCAAATTGTCCTAAAACTTTTAAGACTTCAGAGCCAACAAGTGGATATACTTTGCTATATTTCAACAAAAATGCTTTTAAATCTGCTGATTAAAAAAAAAATATTAGGGTGGGTCAATTTGTTCGAGTGAGAAAAAACGTGACAGGCGTATAGCAAAATCGAAATCTACATACAATTTCTATGAAAATTACCCAAAGAAAGTATGAGTCTAAAATGAAAACCTAGATCCCACCGAGAGACATGAAAATTTTAGTTTAAGGTATTTCAAAAAAAAATTGCATAGATTTAATAGAAAACAACATGTTATCACTAAATCCAAACATAAGATATTATTAATTTGGGCTTTTTTTATAGGACATTTAATAAGCTTTAAGAATCTGCTTTAATTTTGTTAAAATTTAGATTACTATCCCGTGTTTTCTTAAAAGTTTGATTATATATAAAAAAAAATAGCAACGTCTGGTATATCACTACAAAGCACAAATGTATTTGCTCTTTTTGGACCTATTTACCCCATTTTTTTCTTTAAACCTTATTTGATAATATGTTCCCGCTAAGTGTTGCGCAAGAAATATGGCACATTGGTCTTGCATCGATATTACATTTTAATTTTTGTACGAATTACGAATCATAAAAAAGATAATGATTTGCTGAGCTCCTTTCTTCTCTTTTAAAAGGTATAATTTAGTAATCATCTGTGAAAGTTATAAACAAAGAGTAATTAGAATTCAATATTATTAATAGTTCTAGTCATTGTAGAAATTTACCGTTTATGCAATTTGTAATAATGTGGTGTTAAACATTTGCTTTGTTAATTTCTTTAAAAAAATAATAATAATAAAAAATGCCAATTGACTCTTCCAGCTCAAGTTTTCTGAATAATCAGAACGCTAGTATCATTGGCATACCAAGTGCCTTAAAAGTAAAATAAACATTTCGTTGTAGGGTTTATCTGATTTTGAACCGATTTTATTGAAAAATATGCCTCCATCTTTGGGCGCTAAGGATGAAAAATATCTTTCTACTGACGATTAGCCAAAGCTGTATCGGAAGGTTTGTGTCCAGACAAATAGTTTATTCCCGCTGGTTAACAAAAACCAGTAGAATCTTGCGTTTATATGTTGCAACTAGTTTGCCTTCAACCAATTTAAAAATATTGGCTTTAATAAAATTTTATATTGACGTGAACAATTGTATGACTCAACTAAACTCAGGGCTTATAAAAAGCATCCCATTAATTTTAATTGCACAGATTATATGGTCTCTAAAATATGGCTTGAAAAGATAAAACATAATTAAACCCTACATTATTGAAAAATATGGTATTTTTTGCACAAAACAGTATTTCGTAAAACCATATATCTCAAAAACTAAAAGCGATAGAACATTTCCAAGGCCATATTCAAACTCAGCATGCAAAAAACATTTATGAAAGTGTATTTTGGTAAAAGTATCTTAAAGAAAAAACAAATATTTTTTCTAAGGAAAATACACAGTTTCATTTACCTGCCACTTTCTTTTCATTAATATCTCAGCATCCAAGCAACTCTCTATTCCAAATACTTAAGTAGTATAGGAAATCTGTATTAACATACGGATTTTGGCAAAATTTTCAAAATAACGCTTGAGATATAGCTTTCCAAGACTTAAGGTTTAACCAATGACCTTTAACCTTTATTTATAAAAAATGTAAAATGCCATTTTGAAGGTGCTCTCATTACCTATTATTTGAAACCTAACTTGAATCTGTATCTTGAGCAGTTTTTGAGTAGCAGCATTTATGTTAATACACTGTTGTTAAATTTAAAAGATTTTCCCCAATTTCCAAGATTCCATTATGTCTCAAATTTAAACAATCGACAATCAAATTTAAACAATCGACTTCATAAAAAGTTCTTGGCATAATAAATCTACAAAAAAATTAAGTAGGGTTATAGTTTCATCAAATCAAAGGGAAATATTTATCTTTTCAATCGAATGTTTTTCCTGCTACATCATGTGTCATTCGACAGCATCACTTTCTTCATTTAATCATTTGATCATTAACAAATATTTATCTTATATAAGGTTTGTTTGGTATTGAAAATGGGCAAAATCGGTTAATAAATAAAAAAGTTATGGGCTAAAAACTAGAAATACAGGGTTTCCGTTTCATACTTTTCTGCTGATATTTCTTAAACGACAACGAAATTTTGTACAAATAGTGTGAGGGTCAATATAAACTTGGAAACCAAAAAAGTTTCATACTTTCATTGGAATTTATATTTGCACTTCTACTTAATATTTACTTTAAAAAATTGTGTGTTTAAGAATACTTTACATGAACACTTCGCGACCATCCACGAATGTTCTTACAGGCCCCTTGTGGCTCGCAGACCCCCATTTGAGAACCGTTGCTTTAGATCAGCCAAAGGCAGAAAGAGGGACATAAAATTTTGAATGTATTTTTGTTTACGCTCCTTGTTTGTTATATCTAGCACTCAAAAAATTAATAGATTTTCTTGCGCTCTTTATTATGGGTTATATTTTTGTCTCTGCTTAACCATGCGACATGATCTTGCTTTGTTGAAATCTACAACACAACTAAATGATTTTTTGTTTTATATTCATACTCTATTGTTTATCTTCGTTGGCATTCGTGTTGTGTATGTGAAAATGTCGAAAACATTCGGCTGTGGAATGCTATGGGTGCCATTACCTGCTTTAGATATACGAAACCTAATAGTTCCTTTATAAGGGGGTACCACATAGCCCGGCCCTAACTATGCTATTTTCATTTACAACATGATAAGAAAATAGTTGCTAAAACTTTTACTGTAATAGTTTCTAAGATATATGATATTTAATATTTTCGTTGCACGTTGGGGTAAAAGGGGTCGAAAATGGCGCTTAAATCAGGGAGAGGTGATATCAATATTTTAATGATGAGGATCTATTTTTATATTTATTATTAGGTAAAAAAATGTATTTTTTGAATTTTAGGATTTTTTTTTTGGCAGAATGGTAATGTCTGTCCGTCCGTCTATACCTTAGGATTAAATGGGTATGAAATCGCCGCATTATTCAGAGAAAGGTGATATGAATATTTAAATGATCATGATTTAATATTTTATCAGTTAGTAAAAAAAGATATTATTAGAACTCTTGAATTTGTTTTGGCAGAATAGTAATGTCCGTTCGTCTGTCTATACATTGGAAAAATGGGTCTAAAATGGCCGCATAATTCAAGAAAAGGCGATATCAATATTTTTATAATCACAACATGTTTTGTTTTTTATTAGTTAGTTAAAAAATATAAACTTTAGAAATACTCCGATTTTTTTGGCAGAATGGTAATGTCCGTCCGTCTGTCTATACATTAGGATTAATTGGCTAGAAGAAAGCCGCATAATTCAAGGAAGGGCGATATGAATATTTTAATAACTACAACTTATTTTGTTCTTTACTAGTTAGTAAAAAAATGCACCATTATATCTCTACGATCTTTTTTGGCTAAATGGCAACATCCGTGCTTCTGTCTGTACATTGTGAAAAAATGGATCTAAAATGGCCGCTTACTTCAAAGAAAAGTGAAATCGATATTTTTATAATCACAACTTGTTTGATTTTTACTAGTTAGTAAAAAAAATGCATTACAAGAATCTTACAAATTTTTTCTGCCTGATATGTAATGTCCGTCCGTCTGTCTATACATTGGGGTTAAACATGTCAAAAACTAAGCATACTTCAGAAAAAGTGATATCAATACTTTAGTGATCACTTTTGACTTTATTATTTATTAGTAAGTAAACAAATTCATTTTTAGAATTCTAAGGCTTTCTTTGCAGAATGGTAATGTTTTCATACAAAAAAAAAAAATCGTCATCAGTGAGAATAATCAACTGCGGATTGTGGTAGGTCTATATGTTTTATTTTATACTTTTTCCCCATACTTGATTGGATCGGAACTTATCAATAGTCTATTAAATATATCTTCGTTTGATTTTTGTCTACTACATTTTCGTGAAAAATGTTTCCGGTAATTTTTGAAATCTTTTTCTCTTGCTTCTTGGGTGTCTCAGAAAGTTGGCCATTTCGTGGAAGAGTATGTTTTATAATTTCTGGGCCGTGAATACAAAACTTGTGGAGGATAGGAGACATACAATACCATGGATATTTATCAACGCAGTATCTGGCTGTATTGTTCGCATAGTTCCTGAATTTTTCAATATTAAATACCAAGTACCAATATAAGACACATCACTTTGTAGAATATAAAAACATTACATGAAATCATGTTCATTTTAACTGAGTTCGACTGTATTAAGCAGTAAAATTATTTTGTTTATTTAAAATCATTGTACAAAAGAATAACAAAAAACAATAGTGAAATAACGAAAAATAAAACAAAGTAAAAAAATAAAAAAATCTGCACTTAACCTGTTTTTGGTTTGGAGCAACTTTTGTTTTTTTTTTTTTTTCACAAAAATGTAAATTTCTAAAATCGGGCAAAATATGCGCACGATTTTATTTCAGAATATTTAAGTAGACAATATGTAATATTTTTCAGACAATTTTTCAGAACAAAAGTCTTGTTATATTTTTAGTTGCATTCCATGAAATTTGAAAATTAGTGCATTTTTGGACTATTTTCAAAAAAATAACAAAAAATAATTTACAAATTCTTGCATAAAAGTAAACTCAAATACCTGTAGTTGATGGTTCCATTTTAAAATTTTTCTTTAAAGCTCCTTTTATTAAAGAAAAATTCACCGAAAGTTCATGAAAATTTATTTTTTTCTTCTTTTCTTAAAATATAAAAAAAAATTTTGAACTTTGACAGCTGAGTACTCAAAAACCACGCAACCTACTTTAATGACTTTTATCGTTATTGATACATAATTTTGTCTATTTTTATTCGGTACCCAATTTTATTTAAAAAAGTTAATTTTCAAAATTCAATTAAACGCCACTTTCGACCCCTTTTACCCCAACGTGCGTTGTATGCATTTTATGTTTAATGATTGATGAGGAAGATATTTCCGCAAGATTTTAAGATTTTTGCTTTAACAGTATTTAAATAATCTGATAATTAGTATTTTTTTTATGGGGGCTATCACTTCCCATAAACCTACCCGCTTAATATTAAAATTATTTCCACAAAATCTCAAGATTTTATCTGTAATAGTTCTGGAGATATGTGAAAATAAATATTTACTTTGTATGGGGGCTACCATTCCCCCTTATTCTATCGAAAAATAAAGTAGCATACTTTCGGGTATCACAAAATGATATTGTGAAAGTTTTTAGAAAATCATTCTAGTCTATAAGTCCCAAAAGCAAACACAGTTTTATTTTTATATATATAAATTAATATTTGCAACCTTTTATTTATTAACATTATTTGAAGAGTTTTTTCGCGGTAAGACATAAAAAAACACATGAGTAAATTAAATGCAGTTAAAAAAATTTTAAAAATCTATGCATACTTTGTTTTTACTCGATATTCCTAAGGAAGGAGATATATGATCGCGATTATGTTCACTAATATAAAACTTATCGAATTTGTTGATTGACAAATATTAAAAATATATCAAAGAATGATATGTTAAAAAATCTTTATGATCACGATTATCTTAGGCGTTATCAACCACATTTAATTTGTATTTTAGACATAGGTTACACACGCGTAGTAATTTTATAAATAATGCTGAAAATAGACTTTTGGCGATTTTTTCTAATTTTTTATTTTAAACCTCCATAACACTAACGACAAAGTCATTCAAGCGAACAAATTTGTTTTTCATTAAAGCCAGTTAATATTTGTATAAAATATCGTTGATATGCCACTAAAAAATTCAAACTTGTTTGAACCCCAAAAGTAAACATTTTTAAAGAATTCCCCATATATTTAATTATTTATTACTTGAATTAAAAGTACTTTGTGGCCCGAAGGCAGATTAGTTGGGATACTTTTTGTCTTAAATTTTTTATGAGTTTTATATGTATGCACTTTAAAAAACAATTTTATTTTGTTTATTTCATTTATCATAGATACATATTTGTAATGATTTTTTATTTTCCCTTAGATAACATTTAATAAAAAGAGGCCATAAAAATAATCTTAAAATGAATTAAACAGAACCCTAAATTTTGTAAATATAAATGTGTCACAGTGATACTATTGGTTACCATTGGATAACAAATAAAAATGTTAAATTTATTAAAGAAGTATTACTTAAAACTTTGAAATATATTTACATACCTGTCTTTTTGTTAATAATATTGTTAAAATGTTTTCTTTTCCAGCTCCAAGTTAATTGTAATATTTTGTGTATTATTTGGTTTTAGGGCCACTTTAAAAGGTTTTCTAAAATTTCATTGAAATTCTTTATTTATTATTATAGGTGGGAGAAATGTTTTATAACTTGATTAAGCAAAGGATTATTTTTGATATTTCTTTTTTATTTATTTCTTTTTCATTTTATTTTTTTTTTACACTTCACACAAAAAAATAGTTGCGGTTTTTTATCTCTTTGTTGTTTATTTATTTATTTATTTATTTTATTTTCTACTTAGTGGGCTAAAAATATTTAATTAATTAATTGGAATTCTTGGTAAAAACCACTTGAGAATCAATTTTATACCTGCTAGCATTTTAGAAAGAAAGATTTTGTAAAAAGTAACTATTTTCTTACTTCTAAACAATAATAAGTAGATAGAATATAAACTTGTTTACATCAAATATTTGTAGACATTTACTCTGAAAGCTCAGTGCTTTGTGCGATAGACAAAATACAAAATAGAAACATTTTTTAAATTGAGTTAAAATATACGTTTTTAGAAAGGTAACAATATAGCTCACACAGAAAAAATTATTACCGTCTTTTTTTCAATTAACATAGTTGTTTCATTTTGCATCGAAATTTAACAAATTTATTCAAGAAAAAATGAAATAAAAATAAAATTTAACTATACTTTTATATCATATATACATTATTAATTCATCCAATCAACTACTTGATTGATTTAATTAATTTATTAATTGGGAATTTTTTTCTGTTTTGTATTTTTTACAGTTTTTATACCCTTCACCAAAGGTGTAAAGGGTATATATAAGTTTGTCATTCCGTTTGTAATTCCCACAATTTTCGTCGGAGAGCAAAAAAGTTTACATTTTCGGGATCCTCGTAAGTAATGATGACGATAGGACCATGTCCGTCCGTCCGTCCGTCCGTCCGTGTGTCGGTTGAAATGGCGTTTATGAAGCCTACCGATAACTGACATATATAATATATATATCAATCGATCGGAAATGCTTTCGAGAATTTTGCTATTGGAATTCAACAAGATCGGTTCATACAATGCGGAGATATGTTAAAAAACCGGTTTTTAGAACCGGTTTTCTAGTTTCTGAAGCCTCTGTATATACTAGGGACTTCGTTTTTACAAAGAAGTCTCGGACATTTTTTTCTAAATTTTTGTTCTGAAAAAATAAAATAAATCGGTTCAATAATAACTGAAATATCGGACAAAACGCATTTTTTATTTTTTGAAGCCGTGGTTTAAGCTATAGATTTTTATTTTTATACAGATTGGTCACAAATATTTTTATAAAATTTCGGTTTTTTGAATCAGCAGGATCGGTTTATAAATGGCGGAGATATGCTTTAAAAACCGGTTTTTGGAACGGGTTTTTCAGTTTCTGAAGCCTCTGCATATACCAGGGACTTCGAATTTTTAAAGGGGGCTCGGAAATTATTTTCTGAATTTTTGTTCTGAAAAAATGAAATAAATCGATTCAGTAATAACTGAGATATCGGGGAAAACAATTTTTTTATTTTTGAAGTCCTTGTTCAAGCTACAGATTTTATTTTTATATAGATCAGTCATAAATGTTTTTATAAAATTTCGTTTTTTTAATAAACCAAATTCGTTCATAATCAACAGAGTTATGGCCCAAAAACAAATCTGTTAAGAATATAAATACACACACAAACATGTATATTAAGCATTGTAATGACTATTAGTGACGTTTTTGCCTATAAGACAAGTAGTTTAGTTAGCAACAGAAGTAATATAATGAATAACAGTGTTGTTGTTCTTTGTATATGCAGTCAGTTTGTATATACACACATACAAAAATAAATATTTAAAAAAATAATGAAAACTCTTTCCAAGTTATTGAATATTATGTATGTTAAGAATTTTTCGATCTCACTCCTTACATAAGATTTTTCCAAAGCAAAGGTACAGTCACACTAGGAAAACATTTGACTGAAATTCAAAAATATTTCTTTGCTGCAATGTGAATAAAATATGTGTGGTAAACAACAAGTCAGCTTATTTTGGCCAAACAAAATTATTTATGGCCAAGAAAAATTTTCGTAATGTGAACACAATGTGACCACATTTTTTGGGCAAATAATTATTTGATCTTACAAAATTTTTGTAAGAGAAAACAGTATCAAATAATAGTTGTATTGAGCCATGTTGTTTACTATTGACTCTAAATCATTAAAATTTTCAATATATAAATAAATTAGAAGTTTTAAGAATATAAAGAACAATATTCCTGATCATTTTAATAATTTCATTAAGCATGCAAATAAGGTGAAAAAATGGCTTAAATTCGGAATTTTTGCATATAACATCGTTTTGGTGTCTTATACATACTGGTAAAGGTCACCAATAATTACGTGTTTGATGCACGAATTATTCGCGGTTAAAGGAGCCAAAATTAATTTTATGCTTTTTATGATATATTTAATGCTATTTCAGGATTATATAGTAAAATATTGAGGATAATTATACCAACCATTATCTAAAGATATTTATTTATCTTCTGTTACATATATTGTCGAGAAATATTTTCCTGGTCCATGTGGAAGTGTCCCCAAGTGTAAAATTTTAAATGAGGCAATAGAGTAAAATTACAATAACAAAACGAAAAGACTTCGGGCACACACTTGAACAAGTCAAAGGACTGTCCCACAAGATGATGTATAAAAATGTGCTTTAGCAAAATTGTGGCAAATTTTATATTGTATAAATATTGTAATAGCATCAAACACGTATGATTAATATTGAGCGAGATATATGCATATAATTACCTTTAACCGCGTAGCAAACATGTGATTACAGATGACTTTTATCAGTATGACGTCGTTATGTTGTGGCAGATTAAGTTAGATTTGCTTAGTTCGAAGATGGATGAGGAGTACTTGGGCAAGCAGTTCAAGCCGGGATCGCTTAAGTCGACGGAGAGTGGTGGGTAGAACGGGGCGCTCTAGGAAGAAGCGCCCTACTTCGGTAGAGGGTGACGGATGGATTGGGTAGGTGAAGAAGATCACGGATGATCTTAAGGAGTTGGTGTTTAGGAAGTTGGTGATTAACCTCCCATAGAAGTTAGAAGGTGCAATTATGAGGCCCTCTTGATGGGTCTCACTGCTGACAATGAGTGGTTGAAGGGACGCCTTGATGATATTCACGCTGGTAGTATTAGGAGCATTATGGGTGCTGCTAGTGCACATTCTAACAGTTTTACTATTTCCTCTTGAAATATAGCGAATACTAATAACCATTAAATCTAACTTGCAATTTTGCTCAACCTCCTTCTTCATTTCGTGTTTGAACCAACTTCCGAACCCATTGCCATTTCCTTTTATTCATCCTATGTTTTGCTTTCTTCCTCTTCTAAAAAAAGCAATCGAAGCTGTTCCACATCATAAAACTAAAAAATTTGCGTCGTCTTTGTTTATTATATTTTTAGTAAAAATAAATTTATTGTTTTCGACAGTTTGATGAAATAATTTTTGAAGAAAAATAATTTTTCAAGTATGACCGAACAGGTTCCCAAATTTACCTACATATTTCGCTACATATAATGTCTGTCTGAACTAGGGTTTGGGGTCCGAGAATTCCCGGGCGGGAAATCCCGGGAATTCCCGGAAATTTTTCATCGGGAATTCCCGGGAATTTTTTTTAATTTTCCCGGGAAAAACGGGAAATTTAATATTCATGTAGTTTTATAATCCTATAGGAAAAAATGTTACTGTTTGTATCGCCTAAGTGAAAATTGTATATTTACTAAAGGAATTTTTAGATGCTAATACGAAATATAAATAAAATTAGATACAAGTGATATTTTAGATTATTGTAAAACATTTCATCGGTGCGCTGATGAAAAGACCTATTTGACTACTTTTCACTAGGAAAAAAACGTTTTATTTTGTCCAATCACATTCCGAATACACGAGTTTTTAACTTTATATTTCTACAATCTTTTAAACATTTAATGATGATGTACCATTTTAAAATTTCATTTAAATACTAATTTTTCATTCCATAACACCATTCACAAAAGTGAATGGGTGAAAAGGGTAGACATTTTTCAAAAATGCCTCCTAAAATAGCATTTGCATTATGAATGCATTTTTAAATTGTAATATTATTTCTTAACTACTATATTAAAAGAGGACATATTCATCTTCTACATGCAGTTTAAGTCATTAAAATCCGTTAACAACTTTTAGAGTTATTGATGTTTCCGATTATTTTGACTTTTCGAAAAATTAAAATCGTGAATAAATACGCGAATTTTTTGAAATTCAAAAAAATAAAAATGGGGACATTTAAACGGCTCCATAGGAAATATGCGTGCCAAATAAGAACAATATCGGATGACCTTCCGTCAAAAAATTGGCATTTTTTATAAATCTTTCATGAAATGGACGATATATATATATTTTTTTAGTTTTCAATAAGTTTGTGCCAGTACTTTTTGGGTAAAATGAGAAAAGGCTGATATTTCTCTAAAAAATTTACAAAAATACGGGAACACGAAAACAATTTATTTAGAAGGTTAACATCAAACTATTTGGAAATTCATTATTTTTTAGCATATATCAACGTTCTTAATTTTTTTTTATTGAAACTTTCTTCTTAGTACCAAAAACTAAATATTTATTATTTATTTTCATTCAAAGTTTTTATTTGTATATTTTTATTTTTTGTTTATTTGACTATTTACTAAGTCTATCCAAAGATATAGTCTAGGCTGTTTCGTGCAAGAATCAGAACATTATTCTCTTAAAATCTCTATCAATTTTGGAGTACGGGAACACTTTTCGGTAAAATAGTGATCCCGCGTGGTCCAATTTTGGTACATGAACAAAGCTTATATTTTACAAAATGAACCAAAAAATATTTTCTAAATATAATTCGTAATAGATTTGAATAGAAGAAAATTTGAATTATTCAAAATATTTTTTAAACTTGAATTGTAATATTGGTAGTGGATTCTTCAAGCAATTAATTCTTGTGAAGTTAAAGAATTTAAGTCTATGAATTAAATATGAAAGTTTTAAAGAAATTACTGAGAAAATAAATTTAATTCGATTTTCAAAAGTGAATTAAACAATTGAACCTTTGGAGCACTTATTTATTTATTTTTTTTTTTTTTTTTTTTTTTTTGTGAAATATTTAAGATTGTTTAAATTTTTAATTGGTTTTACACTATAATACTTTGTATTAATACCAAAAATATTTTCAAATGTATTATGCTGTAAATAACTTCAATATTTTGTATGTTGAAGTCTTTAAATTTTTTAAATGTAATTGCATCTCTTAAAGCAAATTTCGGCACATTTTTTATTTGTAGTCAACTCTGTTCAATTTTTCGTTTTTAATGGTATTAATACAAAGTATTATAGTGTAAAACCACCTTAACTAATCATAAATTTGAATTATAATGTTGTTTTATAGTACTGAATAGAAAAAATTACATTCTTTATAAAAAATCATTGCTTTTTTTCTTAAAATTTAAATTTCCCGGGATTCCCGGGAATTCCCGGGAAATCGAATTTTTTATTCCCGTTTCCCGGGAAACAAAATATCACGGGAAACCACAAAACCCTAGTCTGAACAAACAAAAATGGGAAAATAAATGTGCGTAATCTGATCGCAAAATAAACTTCAATGGCTATCGCAAATTTTGATACTGTTTTGACCAATATTTTAGAAGAAAATGTGTTTCCCTCATTTCAAAGTAATATGGGAGGAAGGGGTGTTTTTGTTGTGATTCAAATTAAAATTGGTAGACTCACAAATAATCTATATTCAACTGCAATCACAAATTTTGGTGGAATTCTGACCAGTATTCGAGCAGTAAATCCATTTTTTATTTCAGGCTATACGAGACGTAGTCATGTTCTTACTCCGATTAAAAAGTAAATGAGTAGACTTATAAGCAATCACCTATTTTTAATAGCTGTCACAAACTTTGGTAAAGTTCAGACCAGTATTTTAGAAAATATTTACTTTTTTTAATTTCAGGATATATTGGAGCTAGGCGAGTCCTTGCACCGATTTTTTTTCAATTTACTATGACAACTCCTTCTATTTTTGTCCCATAGTTGCTTTGAAACAAAGCACTGTGAAGAGTTTCTAGTTTTTAGGTTTTATGGGAAAATGTTTTCATATTTAAAATTTCTTTATAATTTATTATTTTCCCGACCAAAAAGTCTATCTATCTATCCATCTATCTATCTATCTATCTATCTATCTATCTATCTATCTATCTATATATCTATCTATATATCAGTCTGTCTGTCTATCTATCTATTTATCTATCTATTTATCTATCTATCCATCTATCTATCTATCAGTCTGTCTGTCTGTCTGTCTATCTATCTATTTATCTATTTATAGATTTTTATATATTTATCAATCTTTCACAAAGGATAATTCATATAATATCTACACATCTAAATGAGACTCAAAAATACACTGTTTGATATATTTATTAAAATATTTGGAGATTTCTTTCCATCTAAAAATCTAATTGGAAAATATTAACATCCTAGTTACAATTTAGTTAAATCTTTTTTAAAAATGCTTGCAGGGATTTTATTAGTAAAATGTGTATGTATGTATGTATGTTTATTTGTATAATTGCGAGGAGAGTGTTTTTAAATATACATTTGTGAGTAGTATTAGTAATGGCTTATTTATACTCCTCGTATAACTGTGATTTTCTCATGAACTGCTGAGATTTTTTTGTATGTAAATTTGCTTGTGTGCTTTAATAGTATTTCTATGAAATGAGGTTAAAGGGTGTTTTTTTTTATTGTAATTAAACGTGGTGTTGTTTATCAGTCTGTGTGTGTAATTGTATTATATATATTAATGCCGGTTTTAATTGTTAAATACACCAAACAAAAATAAATATTAAATAACTTTTTAACTGATATTTATCTTTAAAAACTCTCACACCTATACCTTGACACTTACACTTTGAATTCTTACAAATTATAGATACATATAAATGATATTTAAATACGTTATCTTTGCTCAAATTTTTACAAGAGTAAAGATCTCTTTATTAAGACCTCTACTGGTAGCTTTAATTAGTTAGGAAATCGATAACATTTTCAATGGATTTCAACTTCATGATGTTATTTTTTCCATAAAAAATCCTTGCAGGATTATGTTATATACCCCTGTCAAATAATTATATGTGCAATATTTGTTTTCTGGTTTTTATATATTCCAAGAGTGATAAAAATTTTTTTGGTTTATAATTTTTTTCACTCTTATCTACTGTCCTTATTTGCAAAATTTTAGGTTTCTCTTGGCATTGTATTCGTATTTTAGATTAAAATTATAACTCTTGGGTGGGAAAAACATAACTTATAGAGCGGTACAAAAATACACAAGCAGGATTTTATGATTAATATACTTTTTTGGTTAAAAACTTTAATTACACCATGAGTTCATGTATATAAGAGATAAAAAATATTATATTTAGATCATCCAAGTATTTACCATAAATATTACATGGGTATTCGACGTCTACAAAAGACATGCTTGAAGCGTAATCATAGTGTCGAATCGCTCATAATGTAAATGAATTTTAGTTATAGATAGAAGTTGAAAATATTTATTGGATGTAGCAAAATTAATTCACAGCACAACATAAATTTACTGGACAAAAATTCAAATAGCTTCGTTAATGAATTTCGTACTTAAATTAGATTTTTCAGTAAATTAATGTGACGATGTTACTATATCGGGTTTCAAAATCGGTTTTTAAGTCACAAAATATCATATTTCTGCAGCGACCAGCAATGATCTTTAGACCTTTATGACATAAGGATTTCCAAAGAATAATTTCTGCTAAGATATATTTAGATTCAGAGATATATGACAATATTAAATGTTTCAAATTGTTTTTATATTAGTATACTACAGTTTTGACCTACATATATATTTAAAGAAAAAAAGGACGAATCGATATAACGAAAGATGCATCTGGTAACGCTATATTAGGACAACACAATTCCTTAACAACTATCATGAATATTGAAAATTAACTTTATTAAAATAAAGGATTTTTATAAAATTCCTGTCGTACACATATAATTATTTTCTATGAACAATTTTAAAATCAATTAAATTTTGCCACAAAATACACAATAGAAATAAATTTTTCATTTGACTTATAAAGCTCTAATAAACATAAAAAGTATAAAAAAGATTTGAATTTGAAAATCCTATTTTTGAAGAAAACAAATTATTTTATAGGTATGCACATATAATTATTTGACTGGGGTATGTATCATATGTGCGTACAAGTGTATTTAAATGGATTTTGTATTCGATTTTAAGTTTTCCTTTTTCCTTTCTTGAACAATATAAATTTTTTTTTGTTTTTGTTTCCTTTCTTCATTATTTTATGTTTTTATTTTAAATCTCTTTATCATCATTATAGATTGTAGTATGACAGTAACAGAAGAAAAAAAAAGAAGATTCAAACATGTGTTGGCGTTAGCAGGAATACATTCAATTGCAATATACAAGAATATGTATATAACTACCCAGCAAACATACATATTCTATAAAGAAGGTTAAAAAAAACCAAACTATTAGTTATTTATAAGTTTCAGACAATTTTAAGAATTTTGGCATTGACTTTTGCAATTTAAATGACATATTTTTGCATATTTTATACTTACGAGCATAATTTTGCATATTTTACACTTAAAAGTAAAATTTTGCATATTTTTCATAATAGAATTTTTTACATAATAGTAAAAATTATTTACATATAAGTGAAAATTAATTTATATAATCTAAATCTTACAAAATAAAAGACATTTTGTAATTTCCTTATGCCGTGAGTATTTTTAAGTGCAAATAGAAAATATGTTTCAGCAATTGCTAATAAAAATCTAGTTGCTTTAGCATGAATATAAATAATTTAAAATTAAGCCAGATAAAAAAATATTAAAAGAAGAGCATATTTTTTAATTTTAAGACCATATTTTTAAATTTTAAGAACATTTCTTATACACATAAAAGACTTTTTTAAAGCATATTTTTGGTTGCCCTTCTTATTAAACATATCTTCATATATCGGATAGTTTGCAGGTTTCTCATTATGTATTTGATGTTCAAGGATATGAAATTACATTTTAAATGTTGAATCAAAAAAAATTTAAAATGTAAATCATGAATCTCTTACACTCAAAGAATAATCGACCATATACGTACTGAAAACGACATCATTCAGTGTCAATAGTTAAATTGCCTCCTATATTTTCAAATCTTAATGAAAATTGATACTTAATTGGCATTAAGTTGACACCATTTCGGTATCAAATTATTAAATTGCATTATGTTTTCTATTAAATTTGTTAAACGGTACCAAATAACCGATAGCCTAAATCACCAATGTAATCACAACCGTGGTGCATTTTTAATCGATTTTTCCCTCAGTGTAAATTTAAGCAAAAAAGAAAGTTTTTATTTTTTCTCGAAGTGGGTGCCAGTGTTGCCAGGACTTGAGAAAAAAAGAAGCTAAATTAGACTTTAAAAAAGGTCAGAAATGTCCCACTGGCAACACTGGTGGGTGCTGAAAATTTTTTAATTTTGATTTAATATTTCTTTTTAGATCTTTTTAGTACATTTTTGAGAACAAATTGTTTAAAACTACTGCAAAATAAAGCAAAACAACTTTTTTTAATATTGCACTCATAGAAAAAATCAAAAGTATGAAATTTTCTTATATTTTGCATAAAGAAAAAATATATCGACCTTTTTTCTTTGATATACTTATGGACCGACATTTTATCACATATTTTTTGATATATTTTTTACTAGGCCTGTAATTTTTAATCGCTGTACAATGGGGACGATCATAAAAATTTATATCGAATTGAAATGTATGGAAGAGTTGTAGAGGAAAACCTAAGCTTTCAGAAAAATTATCTTATAATCATTTAACCACCTCGAGTATGAAAAACTTTTAAAAAATCGTAACTTCTACAAATCAAAAAAGTATATGGGCCGTTATCAAAAATTTTTAACTTGGCTGAAACTGACTTAAATCCTTAATAAGTTTTGTGCTAATGATATTTTAAAAAAATTGGTTACAGATCTAAACTCACAAGACTTGAAGTTAATAGAGTGCAAAATTTTAGCACCATAGGTTTCTTCTTACAGTCATGATTGTTGTTCAAAGTTCAAAAACTTAGAAAAACGGCTAAAAATTAAAAGTTTTTCCCATTCTTCTGGACTTTTTGTTTGCGCGTTTATACTTTTTGATCTTATTCTATTATATATAAACTAAACGGACTTTGTAGGTAAATTCTGCACCATCTCCGTTATTCTCCACACTTTCATCAGTTAGATAAGGGTAATCGAGTTTTGATGGCAAAATGTTTCAATTTTTTAAAATTTTTCAGTTTTTAGGCTGGTTCTGCTCAACCGAATACAAAATTTGAGAAAAGAATTTATTCCTGTTGTAATTATGCGTATTTGGTGCTATATCTTGTTGATGTGCCCGAAATAGTCAGCGTAGTAGATAGTCCGAAAGTTTGGAAAACAAGAGCGAAAATTTTTCAAAAAGTCAGTTTTTCGCTGGGCACATTTACAGTTTCATATGGAATAGCTTGGATTACTGCTTGAACTTAGTTTTTTGTAATTTTACACAATAATATCGGTGAAGCATTAAAAATAATTTTAATACTAACATTTTATGGACTGTTTGAAAATTACGTAAAAATTGCACTTTTTGTTTTTGTATTTTTATATAGCAAATTGCAATTCTTCGTCATAATTAAAAGACGATGAAAAATTATCAAAGTCAAGAATATCAAATTAATTAGGATTTCTTAACTTTTTTACTAAAATTTGATTAAAAAAAAAAAAATATATATTTTTTTTTCACATACATATTTCAAAAGAAAACAAAATATAGTCGGTCAAGACCGACTTTATGATACCCTACACCATTGTGTATGAGCATAAATATTCGGGAAGGGGACTTATATAAGACCTGTGGCCAATTGTAGACCAACACTTTTACTAAATGTAAAATAATATATACAAATATAAAATAATGCGTTGATACTAACATCTATAGGATTTTATGCCCTTTAGGGCGATTCCCGGAAATGGGTTTATATGGGAGCTATGGTAAATTATGGACCTATTCTCATGAAATTTGGCAAATATTGTTTAAACTTATATAAAACTTATTTGTGTCGATTAATAACTTGGGACTTATGCAAGTTAAATTGATTTTCGGAAGAAAAGTTTATATGGGAGCTATGGTCAATTGTGGGCCGATTTTCCTGAAATTTGGTACAACGAATAATAATTATACGAAACTTATTCTTACCGAATCATTATTAAAATATTCTAATTTTTAAGGCATTTTTGAATATTGAATCTCTATTCCTGGATGACATTTGTATGGGGGCTAGGTGATATAATAGACCGATAACAACCGATTGCAATAGACTTCGTCCTTGTATCATAAAAGTCCAACGTGCCCAATTTCATTGATATATCTTCAAAATTTCAAGCTGTACTTTATGCACAAGTTTTGCATGGACAGCTAGCCAGACGGATGGACAGATAGATTTAAAAAGTGATTCTGAGTCGATTGGAACGATCAAGTTATTGGATATTTTTTTTTATGCGTTACAAACATCAGCACATACGCCTAATATCCCAACCAGCTATGATGATGTAGGGTATAAAGATTCAATAATGAATAACAAGAAAATTATTACACTATGCAACAGTATTTTGAAGGCGGAATTATTTCTTATGCAATTGATAGTTCTTGATAAGGGTAATAAACCTTCCAAAGGATCTTTCACTGGTAGGTAAAATTTTAGTTTTATAATCTTCTAAACTTTTCTGTTTTTGCAACAAAGTAGTCTAAGATAAATCGAAAAAAATTATATAAATATAGTTTGAAGCTCAATTTTTTACACATAAACGGTTAGAGCATTTAAATGATAATATTTCATAAGAGCTTTCTATTCATCTATCTCACATTATAAGGGGCCATTTCTATTCCTTTTTGAAAAAATTACATAAAAGTCGATTAAATCATGAGTTTAATGGGTTAAAATGTTCCTTAATTCTAACCTACGCACAGAGTCACATTTATCCAAATTAGAACGACAAAAATAAGAAAACAAAAGCTTTTTAATTGAAGTAATTATTTTTGCATTTATTAGTAAACATATCATATATTATGGAAAAAATACTTAAAGTATTGGAAAGTGTCTATAGCGCGAATTATGGATTTTCAAAGTTGCAACTTTTAAAAATATTTTAATTTTATTTACAACTTTTATAAAGAAGTATGTAAATACTACAGATATTAATATGATTCTTTTTTTGGTATAATAAATGTATCCTAATTGTTCTATTCTAATTTGCTAAGTTAAAAAATCAATACTGAAAATATTGTCTTTTATTTAAAAGAAGTCATAATATTAAAAAATATATATTTTTTTTGGGCAATTCTATTTTTAATGGTCTGGAACTAAAAAGTTCCAACACGTTTCAATCTAAAAATACAATTTTTATATAAAAGAACATCTATAAAATTATATTTGAAAAAATTGGCAGCGACTTTTTGCGATCTTTTAAAATATTAGAAAAACATTTTAAGGTAATGGCTGAAAATTTGTTATACAAATATTACACAAAGGTCAGTGTGATTAGATCTTGCCACGCCTACTTTTAAAATATCCGTTGTTTTAATAAAATTTACAAAAATATATCCGAAAATCATACAAATAAAGTAATTTTTTTCAGTATGGGATTGGAAGTGATTCTACCCGCCTATTTTTAGTGGGAACGGCTTTATTTATTAACAGGATATACAAATTGAAACTAATTTCACCAAATCTGGATTTTTGTCGTTCTAAAACTGTCAAATGTGATATTGTGCTACGCGTAGGTTTCTAACCCGATTTTAAAGATTTTTATATCACCTTAAAGCTGTTGATAAATCCTTTGAAAAACATGTTTATAGGTACATAGCTTTTTTTGACACATATATGCATTTGAAACTTTAACAAACTAAAAGTACATTTTTTACTTTTCGATCAATATAAAAACCAAATAAAAATATTAAAATGATGATGTCAACTTTCCCTGAATTAAGCGCAATTTTCGACCCATTTAACCACAATGTATAGACGGACGGACGAACATTACCATTCTGTCAAAAAAAAAAAATCTCAAAATTCTAAAAATGCATTTTTTTTACCTAATAATAAATACAAAAATAAAACGTGATTATTGATATCACCTTTCCCTGAATTAAGCGCCACTTTTTGACCCCTTTTACAATGTGACCACATGCGATATTTTTCAAACTGAAAAAAATAGTTTTAATAATTACACACACATACACAGATTGATTTGACACTAAACTAGTTCCCGCCCGCTAAAAATTTAACACAGGAGAGCATATTTGATGCGAATGGTAAAATTTTTGGAATATTTTACATATTTTATCAAATATCCTTGTTTGTAACCAATTTTCAAATAATATTTATTTATTTATTTATTTATTTATTTATTTATTTATTTATTTATTTATTTATTTATTTATTTTTTTTTTTTTTGTGTAATTTCATAATTACTGAATGTAATCTCTACATCACAAACCACAAAAATTTTATTTGAAGCAATTTTGCAAAATCCTTAAAGGGTTTTCTTCGTTTGAGAGCATCGTTTTTTTTTTTTTTTTTTAATATTTATTTAGGGATCCTGTATAAGAAAATAAATTCTGCCTGTTTTTTTTTTTTTTTTTTTTTTTTTTTCTTTATCCGTTGATGAATTAAAAACAGTTATATTTGCAGGGGAAACGAATAACAAAATCCCAAATTTATTGATATATGATTATATTTTTTTAATGATTTTTTAAATTGTATAATTGTACCAATATTTTCAACCCTGATATTGATGCTTACAAAAATTAACAAGGGAGAAAATGCACATTCGTGGTGTGTGTAAGAAAAGCGTTGTAAAAAAATGTTACACACATATAACTTTGATAAAAGGATAATGGGAAAAGTCAAAAAAAAAATAATTCATTAATATTACATGTGAGGATTTAAAAAATCTTTCTGGTTGTTTTGATAAGTCAGAAATTATGCATGTTACATTTTTATTACATAAGCATGCTTTTTAAATGGAAGTTATAGTTTCCTATCTTTCTTATTTGGAACTCAATGGTTTAAGCCCGATATTTAGTTTTACTCGTTACAAATATAATTCAGAAATATATTCCAAAATTATATTAGATTCTTACTTTCATCCATGTTTTGAACCTGATCCAGGTAACTTTGCAATCTATCACAAAAATGTCCACAATTTTTAAAAGTTTAACAACTCTCTAATAATGGATTTTAAACATTCCAAGCACTTTTAAATCCAACACAATTCCCAACTATATTTTGTTCAATAAAATCCTTCAAAGTTATCACCAAAAGATGTTATTGGGAAGAATTTATATTAAATTTTATAATGTTGTTTTTCTTACGTTTGTTTTTCTATTTTTTCCCTTAATAATAATGCGAATGGTAGAGGTGGTGGTGGTGGTAATGTTGAAATTTATGTAGAGGGGGTGGGGTAGCAGTTGACTCCGAGTGTTAGTGAATGTTGTTGCGAACTTTTGACCCGATTTGACAACGTGCACTGTACTCGTTTTGTTGTTATTTTTACTATTTTCCTTTTGTAAGTGTGCAGATGGTTTGTGTGTTTTTAAAAACACACATGCATGTAACCCTACAGTTCTGTTAGAAAATTTAAAATATTTTTAATAAAACTCTTTTGGGAATATCTAGTTACTTATTAGGCATTAATTTAAGTGTTATTTGTAGCACATTTGACTCGTATGTGTCATTACCATTTAAAACTTAATTGAAAATTTGCGAGCCTATTAAGTGATAAAAATCTACAACGCCTTGGGACGGACCGCCAAAATAATAAAGGCTCCGTTACTCTACCGTAAATGTAAATGCAAAAACGTAAATGTAAACGGAACGTAAGTGGATGCTTACTCAAAAAGGTTAAAGTAGCCAGTACTTTGTTGTGGTTTTGTACACATCAACATCAGTGATGTAAATTACACATTTTCTTAGTAAATCAAATTCAGTTTAAAAAACGCTAGATTTAATGGTTTGTATTTTAGCGATTTGTATACAAAACGAAATTTGTGCTTTTATGACAAAAATTTTAAATTTTAATTTATTGATTCAACTTCGCACTTTATTTAAATTATTTTAAGTTTTTTTCTGAAAAAAAAAAACAGCAAAACAAATTGTTCAATTGTTAAACTTTTTATAACGATTTTTTACGCAGATTTGTTATATTGAAATAAAAAGCTGTCAATACTGTTCTTCCAACATAACTCTCATAAGCAAAACTTGTCAACTGATTCGCTACATTTACATCTACGGTAGAATAACGGAGCCTTAAATCTGTATCTCCTATGAGAGTTTAGCTAAAAAATTATAAATTTTAGTATTTATAATTTTTAAGAAAAAAATATAAGAAATAACCCGTTAAAACTATCAAAATAATTTTAGTTCCACGAAAAGATAATTATTTTCTAAGATACTGCATTAAAAATTAATTTGAATATGTTTTTCGTGCACTCAAAAAATATGATTCTAAATATTTTACTATTTTTATAAAATATGCTCTCCTATCTATATTTTTTAGTAGGCGGAGTTTAGTGTCATATTAATCTATAATTATTAAAAGTATTTTTTAGATTTTAATAATCTTAGCTTGACATTTTTTTTAGCCGAATGAACTTGAAATTTTGTTCAAAATTTTACCATTTCCGACTAATGCTGGACGTTAGGTAAAACTCTTAAACAAATAAAAATTTCTTTGTTATCCATTCTTGAAGCCTTGTCTTTTGAAATATGTGAAAAATATATTTTTATTAAATAAGTTTTGAGAAAAAAGTGCTTTTACTTTTCGTAAAAGAAAAAAAAATATATGCTTTTATTCGTATTCAATTTAAAGTCTTGGATTTGATATTTTTTCACGGCTAAACGAACTGAGATAATTCCAAAAAAATTCAACTTTTTATTTTGAAATATATTGGGAATTTTAAGATAACACTAGTCGACAAAAAAATCCTCCACCAAAGACAAATAGTTGAACTTGATGCATTTTGATGTGCTAAACACGAATCTGCTTTCAGTTTTTTTCCATCAGGTCTGGATTTTTTTTTATGGGCGTGTCTAATATTTCGCCCATTACTATGGTATATTTCCTCATAACTCAAGAAGGGTGTGTACGATTGACATAAGTGATACACCAAAAATGCGTAATAGAGATGTCTTCAAATCACCCAAACTTAATTTTTTTATGTGCTCAATAGTTTCGAAGTTATTTTGAAATAAGTGTCTAAAAAAAATCTTTTTCATGCAAAATTTTCGATTTTTTTTTTTTTTTTTTTTTTTTTTTTTGCTACAAAAATTTCTTTTAATAAATTAAAACATAAAAAATTTTTCAGTTTATCATATTTATTTTAAAGCTGGTAATGTTGCTAATAAAATAAGGTATGTATCTTCAAAATTTATGCACAAATCTTGATTTTATTCATAGTCAAATAAAAATACCCATGTATACATACAAATGAGTAAAAATACAGTGGTAAGCAAAAAAAATAAAAAAATTATTTTTTCTTGAAACAAAAATAGGTGGACTAGGTGGATTTTGACTAGTTAAACAAGAATCTTCTTTCACTTTTTTTCTTCCACGTACTGAAGTCGGGGTCATAGTAGTCATGCCCATAAAAAAATCAATACATGATAGAAAAAAAGTAAAAGCTGATTATTTTTTAACACGTTAAATTCCATTTAATTCCCTTTTTTTTTTATTTAAGACGAAAAAAAATTTTTTTTTTTTTTTTTTTTTTTTTTTTTTGCCCACTGTATTAAGTGTATTTCCACTTAACTGTAGGTATGCATGGGTATCCTAACTTACTTAATGCATTCAAGATTTATGCATCCATTTTTATGATACGTGGCTTTATTTACTCGTAGTTTTGCCAGCTTTGAAATAAATATGATAAACTGAAACATTTTTGATGTTTTCACTTTTAAACAGAAATTTTAGTAAAAAAAAAAGAAATCTTGAATTTAGCATGAACAATTTTTTTCGGACACTTATTTCAAAATATCTCCTAAACTATTGAGCGTATAAATATTTGACTTAAAGCCAATTTTATTCCACACATTTTGGTGTATTATTTATATAAATCGTGCATACCGTTCTCGAGTTATAGTGAAATATACCCCAGTAATCGGCTTATTTAGTTTTTCTCATCAACCTGATAGGAAAAAACTAAAAGCAGATTCGAGTTTAGCATGCGGAATTCCATCTAGAACTGCTGGTATGTTTACATTCAAGTGTGTATGTAGCACTATTTGAGTGTAAATGATAATGTGTGTGTATTATAGCAGCATGAGAGTATTTTTTGTTATTTCACACTTAACTGTTTTTTACTATTAGTTTTGTTGTTGTCTTCAATTTTGTTATTGTTTTTTTTTTTTTTTTACTTCTTCCTCTTTTATTTAAGGACTTTTTTCTTTTCCAAAGTGGCCTTTTCTTAAAAGGATTTTTGTTACTTTAAAATTTTTTTCTCGCTTTATTTTTAATTCATTTAAATTTTTTGCACATCTTTTGTTAGTTTTACACTTTATTTTAAGAAATAAAAAAAAATCCGCAAGACTTTATTTACGCGCCGTCTGTTGTTAACACCCTTGGCAAAAAATCAAATACGACTTTATTGATTCTGTGCTTCTTTTTCTACTTAATTTTCTTTTTTTTATTATAATTTTCTTATATTTATTCCACTTTTATATTATACACATATGTATGTGTGTTTGAATTTCGGCAAACAATTTTAGCAATAACAAAAGAATAAGACAGGAATTTCTATTTTTACATATAATAGAAAATTCGGCAAACAATTTTGGCAATAATATAACAAAAACAACAACAATAGCCTTTAAGGATTACGCACCATTTAAAATTTTCACTTGGCTAAGCAAAAACAAAAATTATAACAATGGTTTAAAATTTAAATTAAATTTTGTTAATTCAAAAAACACTTTCATATAGAATTTAAATAGAATTTCTAGCACTTTAAATTTTCTACTTTCACTTCTTTTTAAATTTTTTAACTTTATTTATTTGAATAATTTTCTTTACTTTTTTTAATTTTTATTTATTTATCATTATAATTATCATAAAATAATTTTCTTAAATTTCTTTAATTGTCACTTGCAATTTTTTTATTTTTCTTTATATTTTCGTTTGTTGTTATTTTTATTTGTTTCTTTTTTTTTTCTCTTTTTTATTTGTATTTTCAATTTCCTTTTTTTTATATTAAAATTACGCGTATTTCCGTTTATTGCTAACGTACTCTTAGCCAGCGCCTTTTGTACTGACCTTACAACGGTTGTTTACTTGTCAAAACTAACTAACATGTTTCTCGTACAAACATGCCAGTTTTTTCCCATAAAATTTTGTTGCTCAACTTTTTTATTCATTAATATCCTTTTCCTTAGCTGCTTCGTTATTATTGTTGTTGTTAATTATAGTAAAAGGCGTAGTAATTTTTTCCCCCAGTAAAAATCTCTCTGTTATTGTTTTTTTTTACTTTTAACTCTCTTCTATTGTCAAAATGCAAGCTTAACT
The DNA here is from genome assembly GCA_951394005.1 of Protophormia terraenovae. NCBI lineage: Eukaryota > Metazoa > Arthropoda > Insecta > Diptera > Calliphoridae > Protophormia > Protophormia terraenovae. Next base: position 83,513,284 of record OX596075.1, read on the forward strand.
GTCATTTTTCTAAAATGACAGTTATTAAAATGCGCATGATTCTGTTATCGATAGTAAGAAAGTTTAAAGAGCTTTATGTTATAGTTGTAAGCTTTATTGTGCTATAATTATTATTGCATAATATAATTATAGCATTGGAATATATAATTTGTTATAAAAAAATACCATTATTTTTCTTCAAAGCTTTGTATAATATAATGAATAACTTAAAATATGGTTAAATTATAAGTTATAACAGTGTATTTATAGACAAAAAAATGTTTTTTCGTGCTCCTTCAAAAAAAATATGTGGACTAGATGGAATTCCGCATGCTAAATTTTCAGTTTTCTCTCATCAGGTCGAGATTTTTTTTATGGGCGTGTCTAATGTTGCGCTCTAAATAAGCCGATTACTCGAATATACTTCACTATAACTCGAAAACGGTATGCACGATTTATATAAATAATACACCAAAATATGTGGAATAAAACTGGCTTTAAGTCGTTCTACTAACAAAGTTGTATCCGCTCAATAGTTTCGGAGATATTTTAATAAGTGTCCGAAAAAAATTTTTTCATGCTAAATTCAAGATGTCAAAATCCACTTAGTTCACCTATTTTTGTTTCAAGAAAAAATATTTTTTTTTTTTTTTGCCCACCACTGTATTTCTATACAATTGTATGTAACATGGGTATTTTTACTTAACTAGTTGTCTTCACCTAACATAAAATATTTAACATTAACACTAACATCATGTTACTGATAAATGTAGGTCGTTCAATTTGGAGTTAATGTTAATTTTTTTCGATGTTTAAACACGGTCGTTAAAGCAAATGTTAAAGGAATCATGTTTAAACATCGATAAAATTAATATCAAATGGAACGATGTACATTTATCAGTAACATGATGTAAGTGTTAATGTTAAATATTTTATGTTAGGTAAAGACGACTAGTAACTGTGAATAAAATTTATGCATCAAATTTAAAGATACATGCCTTATTTGATTCGCAGTAGGGTTTTACACTTTCAACAAAAAGTCGACTTTTCGATTTTTCGACTTTTTTTAATTTTTAAATAGTCGATTTTTCGACTTTTCGACTTTTTCAATTATTAAATAGTCGATTTTTCGACTTTTCGACTTTTTTTAATTTTGAAATAATCGACTTTTCGACTTTTTCCGACTATTTTCGACTTTTTCCGACTATTTTCGACTTTTTCCGACTATTTTCGACCTTTTCCGACTTTTCAACTTTTTCCGACTATTTTCGACATTTTCCGACTATTTTCGACTTTTCGACTTTTTTCGACTTTTTCCGACTATTTTCGACTTTTTTTGACTATTGACTATTTTTTGTTAATTGTCTAATAAAAACTTTAAAAATAAAAATGAATACAACGCAAACAAATATATTGATTGATTAACAAACAAATCTATCCAATGAGAGTGCTAGTTACACACAAAAATATGTATTAACTACACGGTTTAATGGTATATAAAAAAGAGCTGAAAATAGGATAATTTAAATAGGATAATTTTTAAAAATTTTTTCTACTTTCCGACTATTTTCGACTTTTTCCGACTTTTAAACTATTTTCAACTTTTTCCGACTTTTCGACTATTTTCGACTTTTTCTGACTTTTCGACTATTTCCGACTTTTTCCGACTATTTTCAACATTTTCCGACTATTTTCGACTTTTTCCGACTTTTCGACTATTTCCGACTATTTTCGACTTTTCGACTATTTCCGACTATTTTCGACTTTTCGACTATTTTCGACTTTTTCCGACTATTTTCGACTTTTGGCATCAAGAAAGTCGATTTATCGACAATTTTCAAATCAAAAAGTCGATTTCGACTTTTCGACTTTTTACAACAAAAAGTCGATTGTTCGATTATTCGAAAGTCGATTTGATAAACCCTAATTCGCAGCATTACCAGCTTTAACTTTGAGTCTACATTAGACAAATTTTTATCAAGACAAACGTCAAAATTTTATCATGATAAAGATTTGTCTAATGTAGACTGAATTTGTCAGTATTATTGCAGCGTTAAAAGAAAATTGTCAGCGCTCGAGCTCTGACAACTTTGTCTTGATAATGCTTAGTAAAAGTCGCCATCTTGATTGTTGTTGCTACTTTTTGCATGGTTTATTATGACATACGTTTTCCCCTATAATAGATAGAGATAACAAATTATCTGCAACTCAAATAAAAATTTGACGTTTGTCTTGATACAAATTTCTCTAATGTAGACTCAAAGTAAGATAAAGATGATAAACTGAAACATTTTTGATGTTTTCATTTATTAAAAGAAAATTTTAGTGACAAAAAAATCCAAAATTTTATATGAAAAAGTTTTTTTTTTTTTTTTTTGGCACTTATTTCAAAATAACTCCGAAACTATTGAGCACATAAAAAATTAAGTTTGGGAGATTTGAAGATATTTTTAGTACGCATCACTTATGTCAATCGTACACACCGTTCTTGAGTTATAAGGTAATATACTGTAGTAATGACCTTACTATGGCCGAAATATTAGACATGCCCATAAAAAAAATCCAGACGTGATGGAAAAAAACTGAAAGCAGATTCGTGTTAAGCACATCAAAATACATTTTTAAAAAAGTAGAAGTCCAACTATTCGTATATGGTGTATTTTTTTGTCGACCAGTATAATTAGTTACTAAACAACTTATACGTAATGCAGACAGTATGTTGTAACCACATGTCATTAAAAAAAAATAAATGCATATCGCCCATTCCATGAGAGATTTATAAAAAATGCCAATTTTTTTACGGAGGGTCATCCGATTTTGTTCATATTCGACACGCATAAAATCTATGGAGCCATTTAAATATCTCCATTTTTATTTTTTTGAATTTTAAAAAATTCGCGAATTTATTCACGATTTTGATTTTCCGAAAAGTCAAAAAAAATCGGAAAAGTGTGTGACTTTAAAAGTCAATAATTCTAAAAGTTGTTAACGAATTTTAATGACTTAAACTGCATGTGGAAGATGAATCTGTCCACTTTTAACGTAGTAATTTAGAAATAATATTGCAATTTAAAAATGCATTCATAATGCAAATGCAATTTTAGGATGCATTTTTGAAAAATTTCTACCCTTTCAATTTTAATTTTCTTTTAATATGTTAAAAAGCAATATCTTTACTATAAAATGCAAAAATAACTGTTCTGGGACAATAAAATCTACTGTTTTTAATATTTTTTAAAAAAAGTTTTCATAAATTTGTTCATACAAAAATTTAAATTTTTCAAAAAATTTTGATTTTTAACTTTTTCTGATTATACTCCTTTAGTAACATGTAGCTTTAAATGTTTATAACTCCTTAAGTATACGAATTTTATTTGTTTAAAAACTAGTATAAAGTTTATTACAATAAAAATTGTAAATTATATTGTATGAATCAAAAATATATATATTTTTTTTTTTTTTTTGCTAATGATGCACTCACGAAAAGAGTACAATTTTCGGATGCAATTTTAAGAAATTTCTACCCTTTTGATTTTAAATACTTTTGCTTAATATTGAAGACAAATATGTTTATTATATAAAACATTAGCACTTAATCTGGGACAAATAGGTTTTCTAGCACAAATAACAAATCATGAAATATTATGATTAAAATTAATTTTAAAATAAGGTCACAAAAATTAAAAAATACAAAAATTAAAAAAAAATAAAGTTTTTTTTGTATGAAAAAATTTGAAGAAATATTTTAAAAAATGTTTTTAAAATAGTGAACCATTTTTTCCCAGAACAATTTATATTGCAATTTTTAGCAAACATAATAATGTTTTTTTATATCAGAAGAAGAAAAAAAATTTAAAGGGTAGAAATTTTTCAAAAATGCATGCTAAATTTGCATTTGCATTATGAATGCATTTTTAAAAAATAATAATATTTTTGAATTACTACATTTATAGTAGACATATTTTTCTTAAATATACAATTTAAATCATTAAAATCCGTTAACAACTTTTAGAGATATTTATGTTCAAAGTTAGAAACTTTTGCGATTTTTTAGACTTTTCGAAAAATCAAAATCGCGAAAAAATTCACGAATTTTTCAAAATTCAAGAAAATAAAAATGAAGATATTTAAATGGCTCCATAGGGTATGCGTATGCCAAATATTATTAAAATCGGAAGACATAAAAAATATTCTTGGGCGTTCTTTCATGGAATGGACGATATTTTTTAAATTTTTAGGGTATATTTTGAATTTTTAAGTGCATTTTTTAGGCGCATATTTTCAAATAATAAATGCATAAAAATCCGCCCCCTAGACAATAATTCTGCCAAACAAGATCTTACAATTTTAAAAAATTATTTTTTACTTACATATAAATATAAAAATAAAATGTGATTATTAAAGTTTTAATATCACCTTTCCCTGAAATAAGCATCAATGCAAAACTCTTCATTGACTAAATAATTGATTTGCAACATAAATTAGTAACTATCCAACTGATTTAAATTTTATGCAGTTTAATTTGGACCGCTAAGTGTTCTATTGATCTCTGTCTTTTTTTCACTTAATTTAAAGCCATTTGTCCATTCCTTTTTGGTTTTCTACCACAACCAACATTGATAAACTTTATTAAATTCGAATACTTCCGAAGTTTAAACTCCTTCAATTTCATATTTTAGGTCTCTTTTTAAAAAGGACATTAAAATTAAATCTACTTACATTTGTATATACGTATAGGTATAATTAGTAAATGTCATATAAATATTGCTATAAGTATAATGATTCCTTTACTTAATATTGCCACCAATCAATCGCAGTGTAAATTCTGCAAATAAACTGCTCTTCCATATTTTTTTAAACTCCTCAATAATCATTTAAAAACAGTTGGTTTTAATAATTGAACGACCAATTTTTTATTCCATCCTTTTCCTATATTTTACTATTTCTTCTTTTTAAATACTCACATTCTTGTAAATCGTTTAGAAAACTGTTACATGCAGCGTAATATTTGAACTTTGGTACATCAGACGGACATTCTCCTTGCACTTACTAGTACAGACATACAAGCAATTTTAACATACTACCGAGGTACCCTACAGTTTTAGTTCCAAGATTATTTACAGGGAGTAAAAAGAAAATGTTTACTCTTATGTAAGTAAATTGCAACTAACAAAACAATCATAGATAGTTAAAGGAGAACTGTAGGGTACTTATTAACTACACACTAGGGTGATCGATTATTCGACTTTTTTGAGAAACCGGTTTTCGAATAGTTCGAATAGTTGGTATTTTAAAAAAACCGGTTGCACTTTTTGAAATTCAGAAAAAACCGGTTAACCGGTTTTTTGCAGAAGTTAATATTTATTTCAAAAAACTACATTTCTTTAAAAATCAATTCTTATAATTAAGTTAAAATTTATTTAATACAAGCATAAAAGCCTAACAATGTCAGGAAAAATAATATAATAATGAAAATATCCGAAAATTAAAAGAAAAAAATATGAACAACATTTAGACACCTTCCTCTCCCTAATCGAAGTCAATTATTTGAAGCCGTTCATATTCAAAATAAAAAAATCGTCGTAAATGTGCTCCCTGGCCGAAATACAGAATCAGTTTTTTATAGGATTTGGAGAGCAAACAATAAGTATAGCAACTCAAAAGATCTTAATACCAAAACAGACTTTTTGGTCCCTGATAGAAACATCTGGCACTGTTAGAATTTGTTGAACGAATAGTTTTATAAGTATGCCGATTTTTAGTTTCTTACGTCGTCTGGGAGCTTCAGAAAGCTCTGAAACGGAAACAATGCTTAGGAAAGATATATTTAAATCCATATATATAGATCCACGTATTTTCGCTCTCTGATAGAGATTTCAAAATCTGAATCCGTTAGGATTTGTAGGACGAATATGGTTATAATTAAGCTGAATTTTAATTTTTTATGTCTTCTGGGAGCTTTAGAAAGCTCTGGAAAGAGAAAAAATTCTTAGAAAAAGACACATAAATCCTCTTATATCCGCTCCCTGATAAAAATTTCAAAATATGGCTCCATTAGGATTTGTTGGACAAAAAGTTTTATAATTAAGCCAAATTTTAATTTTCTACGTTGTTTGGTAGCTTCAGAAAGCTCTGGAAAGAGAAAAATGCTAAGCAAATTATATATCTAGATGAGTAGAAGATAATTATGTTTCAAAATTGTAGAAAAAATCATCTAAATTTTAGTTAGCATAAACAGAAACCATGGCTTAATATGGAAGCCTGTCTCAATTGAAACGATTCTGCAGGTGAAACTTTTTTAACACAACACTTTTAAAAAATAAAGGAAATATTGGATCAAAAAAATTAAATTGGGTCATACAGGATAATTATTAATTATTTATTTGTTTAATATTACAGAATAAATTCCAATTTAGACTTAAACTATATTTTAAAAACATAAGAAATCAGTCTTTATGAATATTTAAAAAATTATTCCTAAATTTTTAAATATCACTATCAATATTTAGTACATGTTTTCTGAAATAAAATGCTATTTTTAAAACCGGTTTTTTGTGTTTAAAAAAACCGGTCTATTCGACATTCGAAAAATGAACATTTTGAAAAAACCGACAGCACATTGACTGAAAAAACCGGTTTTAAAACCGGTTGGAAAACCGCGTCGATCACCCTACTACACACTCAAAAACAGTTTCACAATTAATCAACAGTTTTTTTATTTAAGCGCAAAGAATAAGGAAAATACGGAAAAATGTAAAAGAGCCATGTTTGCTTTTTGTAATGAATAATGTCTTGTAGCAAAAGAAATCCTGGAATTGGAAAATGAAATCCAATGAAGGGTAAAACATTACAACGAATAATGGTAGCAGAAAAAAAACAAACAAAAACACACTCAAGTAATCTTGACATATTATTAACAGAGCAAATGAGAAGAAAATTGTAAATTCCCCTCCATAAAAAAATTATAATAAAGGGAAACTGGGCAAAGACAAAGAAATGCGTGGTTTTTAAAATTGGTATAAATAAATTAAACTTTAAAGAAGTTTAATTAATATTGTCTCAAACAAAACGAGAGAAAAAGATATAGTCGGTCAGGCCCGACTATATGATACCCTACACCATACAGTATATTTCGGGGAGGGGTCTTTTATTAGACATGGACCCAAATGTGGACCGATACTTATAAGTGTAAAATAAGAATATTACGTTGATGCTGACATTTATATGAATTTATTCACTTTTGGGTGATTCCCGAAAGGGGGCCTTATATGGGAGCTATGGTAAATTATTTACCGATCTTTATAAAATTTGGTACTATCATTTATGTTTATATAAAACTTATTTGTGTCGAATATTAACTTGATAGTAACATTTTAGTAGTATTTATGGCCGTTAAATTGATTTTTTGGAAAGGGGTTTATATGGGTGCTATGAGTAATTATGGACCGATCTTTTTAAAACTCGGCACACTTATTTAAACTTATATCAAACTTATATGTGCCAAATAATATTAAAATATTGGTATATTTAAGGGATTTATGATCGTTAAACCCTTTTCCGGGAGCACATTTGTATGGGGGCTAGGTGAAATAATGGACCGATCATAAAAAAATGCCGTGTACCAAATTTCATAAATTTTGGTGCAAAATTGCGACCTGTAGTTTGATTACAAGGTTTACATGGACGGACAGACGGTCAGACGGACAGACGGACGGACGGACGGACATCGTTAAATCGACTCAGAAAGTGATTCTAAGCCGATTGGTATAAATTAAGGTGGGTCTTAGACCAATATTTTTGGGTGTTACAAACATCAGCACAAACGCATAATACCCTCCCCACCTATGGTGGTGTAGGGTATAAAAATTTAATTTACCACCCTATACATATTTAATTCGAATTACAATTGGAGCAACATTAAAACAAAATAGGGCGCATTTTAGTTTCCTTATAATTTTATATGAAAAATCGAATCTTAATGAAAAATATACTCATTTTAGTTTTCTAATAAATTTCAGATGAAAAATCGAATTTTGATGAAAAATATAAGTGATCACATATTGACGTTATTTTCGCAATTGGAGACTTATTTAAGAAACTACAGCACATTTTAGTTTTCTAATGAATTTCAGGTGGAAAATCGAATTTTGATGGGAAATATTAGTTATCACAGATTGACGTTATTTTCCCAATTGGAGGCTTATTTAAGAAAATACAGCACAATTAAGTTTTCTAATGAATTTCAGATGAAAAATATAAATGATCACAGATTGACGTTATTTTCTCAATTGGAGACTTATTTAAGAAACTACAGCACATTTTAGTTTTCTGCGAATTTTAGGTGGAAAATCGAATTTTGATGAAAAATATAAGTGATCACTGATTCACGTTATTTTCTCAATAGGAGGCTTATTTAAGAAACTACAGCACATTTTAGTTTTCTAATGAATTTCAGATTCATTAGAAAACCAGAATTTTAGGTGGAAAATCGAATTTTGATGAAAAATATAAGTGATCACTGATTCACGTTATTTTCTCAATAGGAGGCTTATTTAAGAAACTACAGCACATTTTAGTTTTCTAATGAATTTCAGATGGAAAATCAAATTTTGATGAAAAATATAATTGATCACAGATTGACGTTATTTTCTCAATTGGAGGTTTATTTGAGAAAGTACAGCACATTTTAGTTTTCTAAACAGATTGCCATTATTTTCTCAATTGGAGGCTTATTTAAGAAACTACAGCACATTTTAGTTTTCTAATGAATTTCAGATGGAAAATCAAATTTTGATGAAAAATATAATTGATCACAGATTGACGTTATTTTCTCAATTGGAGGTTTATTTGAGAAACTACAGCACATTTTAGTTTTCTGCGAATTTTAGGTGGAAAATCGAATTTTGATGAAAAATATAATTGATCACAGATTGACGTTATTTTCTCAATTGGAGGTTTATTTGAGAAACTACAGCACATTTTAGTTTTCTAAACAGATTGCCATTATTTTCTCAATTGGAGGCTTATTTAAGAAACTACAGCACATTTTAGTTTTCTAATGAATTTCAGATGGAAAATCAAATTTTGATGAAAAATATAATTGATCACAGATTGACGTTATTTTCTCAATTGGAGGTTTATTTGAGAAACTACAGCACATTTTAGTTTTCTGCGAATTTTAGGTGGAAAATCGAATTTTGACGAAAAATATAAGTGATCACTGATTCACGTTATTTTCTCAATAGGAGGCTTATTTAAGAAACTACAGCACATTTTAGTTTTCTAATGAATTTCAGATGGAAAATCAAATTTTGATGAAAAATATAATTGATCACAGATTGACGTTATTTTCTCAATTGGAGGTTTATTTGAGAAACTACAGCACATTTTAGTTTTCTATTGAATTTCAGGTTGAAAATCGAATTTTGAAGAAAAATATAAGTGATCACAGATTGACGTTATTTTCTCAATTGGAGGTTTATTTGAGAAACTACAGCACATTTTAGTTTTCTAAACATATTGACATTATTTTCTCAATTGGAAGCTTAATTAAGAAATATAAAAATATTTATAGTACGAAAATTTGTTGAAGATACAGTAGACGCTCACAAATTAGAACCGCTTTGTTTTTGAGGCAATTCTAATTTCTGAATTATTCTAATTTCTGGACGTTTATTTTTTTCGAATAAAAAATAAAAAAATTAGTAAATTTACTTCCAAAAACTAAAATAAAACACTTTTGAATTTTTTTTAAATTAAATTTTATTTGATAAAAACAAGAAAACAAAACGTAACAATTCAGTCCAATACATTAAATGTGTTTTTATAAATTAAATTAGAAAACATAACAATTCAGTACAAAAAACTAAAATATTTTACATATGTATTTAAACAAAAAAAAAAAAATACTAAATAATAAAGTTAAAAGTTATTGGAGGGATATACTGCACAATGGCCAAATTTACAACTAATCTTTGTTTGACATATAATCAGTTATGTATATTTGTTTGTATTTTTGGTTTCATCGAATTCGAAATATCAATACGGAGAGCCAAAAGATTGCTTATGTGCTTAGTGGAAAACAATTCACTGTTATTGCACCATTTTATTAAATTATTTACGCTTTCAATGGCTGTAGTATTAGATACAACTGACGAGACTTCAACAACATCGTCTTCACTGCTATCTGAAGACTCACCATCGCTACTGAGAACATATACAGATCCGTCATCAAACACATCTTCATTCCATCTGTCGATGTCTTTTATACCAATGCAATCGTTTGGAGCTATTTCTTCTAAAAGAGCTTGAGTTCTCTAAATAACTTCGTTGCAGTCCTGATCTATTTGCAATAATTGCGCTATTGGCACGCCATCGTCGCTGTCGTACTGGTTAGAGTCCCAATTGGAAAACTTTGATCAAGATTTCTTCATAACACTTTGTGGTACCTGATCCCAAGCATGTTTCAGTAATAATATTGCATTGGGATTTCAAATGATTCTTCAGTTCACCACCTTCAGCAATTAATTGAGAAAGAAACATACTTCTGTAATTGAGCTTTGTTAACTTAATAGGTTTTTGAAACATTGGTTGTAAAGCTGCTGTTACATTTGGTGGAAAGAATAATGCAACTATGTTTCCATCGTCACTTTTAAGTTTCTCATTGGGTGCATGAGCGGAGCAATTATCTATAAGCAAAATGGCTTTCGGTGGCAATTTATTTTCCTGAGAAAAGCGGATCACCTGTAAAATTTAAATGTTCTGTCTGGTAGGCAACGAAAAAATAATCCGGTTTCATCGACATTATATATTTGTGATTCCATTAACCCCATCTCAGCGACCTTTTCACGATATCGATGAATAAAAGGACGACATACGACTTTCCATTTTGGGATATTCAGCACTGTGCAAAGATTTATTGCTTGCCTCCTGATATGTGTTGGAAACAGCATTTAATATTGCTGTTCTATGTGATTTGATGTAGCTAATTGAAGATGTTGTCACATTAAAATCTAGGCCTAACCGCTTCCCTTGAACTCCTTTGTCAAGCTTTTCTAATATTTTGACTTTAGTTTCCAATTGTTTAGTTATGAAGTGCCCATATTAAAATGTTCCTAAATGTAACAAGAGAACACTACAAAGTTGTAGTTTCTCACTGTTTTCTCTCTCTAAAGATCAGTGCTACTTATATCTAAAAACAAATGTAAATGAAAAAAAAGAAACTTTATAATAAAACATAAAAACACCCCAAAGAGATAAGAGGTTCGTAACCTAACATAAATAAATTTTGTTTAATTAAACCCCACTAATCCCCCCTATTGTATTTTTCTTTAAAATACTTTTCACGGAGTCAGCGCAACATTTTTGATCCAATCGAGCCGAATCCCAAAACTCGTGAATATTTTAAAGAATAATTTTAATTTCAGAAAACGCATATATCTTCCGTGGATGTCACAAAGATTTAATGCTCTGAAACCCGTGGATATCACCAATATAAACCCCATATTTTCTCAAATATTTTGGATAGCAGCATAACTACTTTGCATAGCAGCATAAACCCAGCAGAGTGAAGAACTTTAATATTGTTTTGCCTAAAATCATCAAAATCATCGCTATATTCTGAAAGTAAGTGTTAAATAATTTTGTATACTTAATTATTAAAGTGCACATAAAAGTGGAAAAATAAATATAATATAAAGTGCAAAAACAAAAACTTGTCTAAACAGTTAGGATTCTGTGTACAAAAATTTCCCCCCCCATTAAATGAAACAAAATCCACATTCGAAAATTACATTTTAATTTAGTGTCATTAAAAGAAGCAGAAAGAAGTCTGTTAAATCAAAATTTAATATAGTACATATGCCTTTTATATTTATCCGTTTGCATAAATTCCTTAACATTGTTTATAGAAACACAACATTAAGTTTGATATGTTAACAGCAGAGTAAAAATAACATTTTATTAAAAAGCTCTTACTTCAAACCTTACAACTCAATGTCGTAAAGGAGAATCATTTACAGAAAACGTAACATAGTTCAAACAAGACACAACTTAAGATTATAAACAAACAAACGAACAAAGAATAAAAAAAAAAAAACAACAACTTTAATAAAAAGTGGTTAACAGCTGTTTATCATCTCAACAACTGAAATTGTAAATAATAAAAAAAAACAAACTTTTATATACATATCTGTATCTGTAAATTTTAAATAGTGATCAGCAGCATCTATAAATAAACTTTGTATCTGCTAATACTTCAACGAACTTTTGCTTGTGAAGATAATTTTGCCAAACAAACATTTTAAATCAACATCGAATAAAATTAAAATAAATTGAAATCAAATATTTTTTATATTAGACAACTGATATTAAATGATCCAAAATAAATAAAATAAATCGAAAATTAAAGCTGTATTTCGGTCAAACATTTAAAATACAAAGTTAATTAACTGTACACATGTTTTTGCAACTTTATATCTACATTTTTTTTTTTTAAAGTGCATTTTACCATTCCCCCCAAATACGTATATTTATTTATATTATACTAAAATATTTTTACGCTATTTCTGGACCAACATTTATAATTTGGTCTTTATAAAGTGATCGTCATTTTTTTGTTTTTTCTTTTGGGACTAAGTTAGATCTAGTTTACGGTTATTCTTCCCTCCCTTTTTTCGTTATTGCGTTTGGAAATATTTTCGCATATTTCGGTATTTTTAGAAAGTTATATTGCAGTACCCTTCGAGAAATTTTATTTTACGGAAGTTTGGGTGAAATCTTTTGGTTGGTAATTCGATCGTTAAAAAGGTCAATTTTTTCTCGTGTTTTCGAAACAATAACTTTTTTTGAGGGTTCGTCCTGTCTGTTCTCGATTCATTCATTCGCGCTTCGGATCGTGTGGTCGAATTCCAAGCGTACTTTGATACACTTCCTGCTGAAGCACATACCCTTCATACGTTGGAGGTCCAAAAAGACGAAATCGTTCGTCTCTGGTCGAATTTTAGGGCATGTTACGACGATATTTTGAACAAATTTAATGAATTGGAAGAGGATGTTGAGGTAGAAACACTCAAATCGCGTTTTTACTCAACCTTTGAAGCTCATGTCAAGGTTTTGGCAAAATCTAATGAGCTTTTAGACGATCTTTGCCAGCAAGCTGGTCCCAGTACCTCTACCAACCCCCCTCCGGCACCTTCAATTGACGTTACATCCAATATTTCGTTACCTCCTTGCGATACTGAAGTATTTCATGGAGATTATCAATCATGGCCAACTTTTCGTGACATGTTCACGGCTTTATATCGTAACAGCAAACGGCTCTCCCCTGTAGAAAAGATGTGTCACCTTATTAAGAAGACACAGGGAGAGGCCCGTGATCTACTTAGGACATGTCCCATAACAAATGACGGGTTCGAAATGGCGTGGCAGAATTTAGTCAATAGATATGAGAACAAAAGGATACTCGTCAACGCTCAACTCAAGAATCTTTTCAACATCTCCCCCATTGTTAAAGAAACCGGAAGTAACATAAGGCGTATACAACGTACTATTAACGATTGTGTTACAAACCTATCTCTGTTGAAAATCGATACTGGGAACTGGGATATAATATTCATATACATTTGCTCAACTTGTTTGCCGGAAGTTACCCTTAACTTATGGGAACAATCCCTCCCAAATAACACAGAGCTGCCAACATGGAAGCAAATGGATGCCTTCTTAACTTCTAAATTTCAGACTTTAGAGTCAGTGGCTGATATTCGCACCACTTTCGTTAATCCCAATAGTTCCAATAACAAATTCCCTCATTCAAAGAAACAAAACGTATCCGACCAAAAGAAAGTTAAAAGCTACCGCACTAGTGTGTCTAATGACAAAACTGGAACATGCTCCCTTTGCCCTGAAGCACACCCCCTTAGACTTTGCCCCACATTTATCGGAATGCCTGTTGAAGAACGGTTTTCAGTCGTTAAAAGACAGAAGCGATGTACAAATTGCCTCGGTACGTCTCACGAGTTTAAGAAGTGTAGAAGTCAATATGTATGTCAGATCTGCAAACAGAAACATCATTCTTTACTCCATCGAATAGAACACCACACATCTACAAATACCTCTAACCCCCATACGAACGCCAGGGTAGCGGTTTCAAATCCTAATACAACCCCCCCTAATTCTCGTGCTAATAACCCCTCTCAATCGTCGTTTTTAAACACTAACCCCTCTACTTCTGCTGAAGCTGCTGCGCAAATGCGGCAATCTTACTCAACACAAATACAGTCCACCTCGAATTCTACCGTTTTGCTTGGAACAGCCCTCGTAGATATTTATTCAAACGATCTTAAATACACCGTTCGTGCCTTAATCGATTCTGCTTCTGAAGCAACTTTTATCTCAAAGAAGCTACAGAACAAGCTTCTACTGAAAACTCGGTCATCTCAAACAGAAATACATGGCTTGAATAATGCCTTGACTGCTACTTCAACCCAATTGTGCTATGTTCGTATTGGTTCCCCCATTGACAACTCATTTGAAACATATGCAGATGCTTTTGTCGTGAAGAAGTTAACTGGTCAACTCCCATATTTCCCATTATCAGCTCTCAGCAATAGCGAATTTTCTGATTTAAATATGGCGGATTCTCACATTACGAACAGTTCTGATATAGAATTACTTCTCGGTGGCGACATGTATCCTAAAATCATTCGCAATGGTTTACGGTGGGACAACACCCAATCCTTAGTGGCACAACAAACCGTTTTTGGTTGGATAATTACAGGGAAGATTGCGACCAATAATCATATCCGATCAGTTTCATCGTTTTATAACGAAATTGCGTTGAATAATCAACTCAAAAGATTCTGGGAACTAGAGGAAGTTCCCAAAAAACCACGACTCTCTGAAGAAGACCTCCACTGTGAAAGTGTTTACAGGACTACTACATATCGTAATGCCAGTGGGCGGTTTGTTGTCTCCCTACCCTTTCGACGCGAATACCCTGAAGAAATCAATATTGGTTGCTCCCGAAATATTGCTCTCACACAATTCTTGCGAAATGAGACTCGATTGATGAAGAACCCGCAATTAAAATCGGAATATGATCGAGTTATTTCTGAATATTCAACTTTGAATCAAATGACCGTTGTGAACCCCTCTAATACCAACTCAACATATTATCTACCCCACCATGCAGTTCTGAAACCCGACAGTACTACGACAAAATTGCGTGTAGTCTTTAACGCTTCTAGCCCTTCGTCAAACGGACATAGTCTCAACGATTTACTCTACCCCGGTCCTATTTTACAAGCAGATCTAACCGTTCTCATTTTGCGTTGGAGACTTTTCCGGTATGTTTTTAATTCTGACATAGAAAAGATGTACCGCCAGATATTGGTCAACCCATGCCATACCCCCTTTCAGAGAATAATTTTTCGAAATTCCCCCCAAGAACCTCCTCAAGATATTGAGCTAAACACCGTAACTTTTGGTGTAAATTGTGCCCCCTATCTGGCGATTAGAACCTTGCTTGAATTAGCAAATTTGTATGAAAAATCAAACCCCGTAGTTTCGGATATTCTCCGTAACTATATGTATGTTGACGACGTTTTGGCTGGCGCTCACACACTTTCTTCTGCTTTAAAAGCTAGGAATAAACTCATCGAAATTCTTCAGTCTGCGGGCTTCTCTCTCCGGAAATGGACAGCAAACAATCAATATCTGCTCAAAGATCTCTCCCCTGATCATTTACTAGATACAGAGTTCCTGAAATTATCAGACTCTTGTACAACGAAAACTCTAGGTTTACGGTGGAATGCAGGGAGTGACCATTTCTACTTTCGCCTGAAGAATAAACCCGATCGAAGCTCCATAACCAAAAGGTCAGTACTCTCTAAAATCGCCAAACTGTTTGACCCCGCCGGTTGACTTGCCCCCAAAATAATTGTTGCCAAAATGATTATGCAACAGATCTGGAGGGATGAAACAAACTGGGACGAGGACCTCAAACCATCAACTCTATCACTATGGCATGCTTTCTTAGATGACTACGTCAATATAGAACAGGTCAAGATTCCCCGATTCGTGGACTTCGACCCGTCTTATTCTATTGAATTACATGGCTTCTGTGATGCCTCAGAGAAAGCATACGCCGCAACCCTGTATCTACGCGCAGAACATTTAGGATATGTCACGTCTCATTTGTTAGTCGCTAAATCAAAAGTTGCCCCAATTAAGTTTGTCTCGTTGCCGAGGAAAGAACTGTGTGGAGCAGAACTAATGGCTACCATGATCGATTATATTCAGTCCCAACTCAACCTTCATACTCATAAGCTATTTCTGTGGACCGATTCAACAATAGTCTTGGCATGGCTACAGAAACCCCCAAATCGATGGAAAACTTTTGTAGAAAATAGAGTTTCTTCCATTATTGAGAAGGTTGGGAGTCAATCTTGGTCTCATGTTGACTCTAAAAGTAACCCCGCTGATTTGGCATCCCGTGGTCTCACAGTCTCGCAACTTATATCCAGTGATTTGTGGTGGTACGGACCCTCGTGGCTCAGATCTCCCAAGAGTGAATGGCCCCAGAGTACTTCAGACTTTTCTACCGAAGAAGAAGCCAAACCCGTCCAAGTACATTTCATTCAAGTTCAAGATGTCGATATTCTCAAGGATTTTTCAGACTTCCCAAGAGCCATGCGTGTTATTTGCCAGATATATCGCTTTTATTATAGATGTCACCGAAAGTTACGTCATAAACTGGTAACTAATAACGAATTAACACGAGATGAGTTAAATCATGCAAGATCTCGTATGGTAATCGCTTGCCAGAAGTTATATTTTGCAGATGAATATAAAATGTTGTCACAAGGCCAAGAAATCCCCAGAAAAAGTCATCTTCTAACATTAAATCCGTTTTTAGATTCAACCGGCATTATACGAGTTAACGGACGATTAATAAACTCCCCCACTCTGAATTATGACGAACGATTCCCAGTAATATTGCCGTACCATGGAGGTTACACCCGATTATTTTTATCTTACCTTCACAAATATTCGCTTCATGGTCAAAATGCTTTACTGTACAGGTTAATGAGACTATACTATTATGTCCCCCGGTTGAAAATTTTGATTAAAACTATTTTATCACAATGTCGGATATGTGTGATTGAAAAGCGTAAAAAAGCCAACAGATAATGGCAGCCCTACCCCCCGAAAGAACTACACTTTCTCGTCCATTCACAAACACAGGAGTGGATTTTGCTGGCCCGTTTGACATCAAAACCTATGCAGGACGTGGTTGCAAGGTCACAAAAGGCTACGTATTGGTATTTGTATGTTTTGCCACTAAGGCTATACACCTCGAGGCCACGAGTGAGATATCCACTCAAGCTTTTTTAGCTGCGTTTGCCCGATTTTTTTCCCGACGAGGGTCGCCTAGTGCTCTTTACTCTGATAATGGCCTTGCTTTTGTTGGTGCATCAAATGTATTGGACGCTGACAAATCTCAATTCATCTCACTTGTTCGACGGAAACTCCTCGATCAACAAAGTTTTGTTTCTCTTGAATGGCACTTTATCCCGCCAGGAGCACCACATATGGGAGGACTCTGGGAAGCAGGAGTCAAAAGCTTTAAAATCCATCTCAAGAGAATTTCTCACTGTCAGAGTTTCACATTTGAGGAGTTTTCTACAATGCTAGCCCGAATAGAAGCCTGTCTAAATTCAAGACCCCTTAGCCCGATGAGCGATAACCCCTTAGATCTGTGCGCACTAACCCCCGGTCATTTCCTTATAGGTAATTCATTATTATCGCCCCCAGAACCTGATTTGTCTGATCACTCTTTGAGCTATGTTAATCGTTGGCAAAAACTAAAAGTATTGCACCACCATTTTTCTCGAAGGTGGAAAGAGGAGTATCTTAAAGAGCTCCATAAACGTATTAAATGGAAGTACCCCCAGCGTGATTACGCAATCGGCGATCTTGTCATTATAAGACAGGATAACTTACCCCCTAACCAATGGCGGCTTGGCCGCATTGAAAAGGTTATTCGTGGCAATGATAGTCGAGTCAGAGTCGCCGAAATCCGAACTGCTAATGGCATCGTGACTAGGCCAATTGTTAAATTGATCCTACTTCCAAGCCCCGAACAGCACTAACATATATTTTCTTATTTATTTACAGCATCAACAATGCCCCGTCCACATCGCCGCAGCCTCTCACCCCTAGAAGAACGGGACCGCCATCGCAACTCACGTCATCATAAAAAGTCTGAATGCCGCTTATGTCGCAAGGATCATCCTCTCAGGAAATGCCTCAAATTTAAACGCCTCAACGTCTCAGAAAAATTGAAAATAGTTAAAAGATACCGGTATTGCGAAAATTGTCTGGCTTACTCTCACCTCGTCAACCGTTGCCGCAACACTGATCGTTGCCACCAATGTGGAAGCAGACATCACACCCTTCTTCACCGGCATGAACGTCTTCGTTCACCAAAACCCTCCTCTGCAAATTTGACAAACTCCAACCTAAACTCCATAACACTACTCCCAACAATAATCGTCAAGATGGATTTAGGAAAAGAATGGGGTAATGTGAGGGGTTTGCTTAATCCTTGTGCAGAGATAAGTACTATCGCCGAGTTTTTAGTAGAGAGGTATAAACTGTCTGAAGAAAGAGTTGGCTTGGATCGCTGGTGCAAGATAAAGATACGACCACGTTTTGAGGATGGACCAATTTTTAATTTGACGGTCAAGGTTGCCAATGATTTACCCTATAAGCATCCTAAAGAACCCCTCGACGAGAGAGTTGCTGCAATGTATAGCAATCTACGTCTTGCAGATCCAAATTTTTATAAACATTCAGACATAAATATAATACTTGGTGCGGATATATATCCTCGCCTCATAAAGTCCAGTATCCAGCCTGCATCGGTTGGGTCTCCCATGGCGCAAGACACGGTCCTCGGCTGGACTATAATCGGGAAATTTGGTGTTTAGTGGCAGATTCAGCGGAAACCTAATAAGCTGTTTTCATTCATATTTTTTATATAGTTTTTTTTTTTTTTAATCTTGCTCTTTTGCATAGATATTTTTATTATTTTCTCTTACAATATGTACAAATTTCTTTCGTATAAAAAACTTATTTGAATTATTAAGTGATACCATTTTTTTTAATTTGTATTATAGAATATGTATATTCTCCTTTTTTTTTTTTCTTATATTCATATAATGAATTGTATTTTTTTATTTTTTATTTTTTTTTTTATTTTATATTAAATAAAAGCACCACTATTATTTTGTATATACCATTGTTAAATTAAGATTAAAATATGGAAGTTTCCCGGTGTCCTTGATTGCAATACAGCAAGGGGGCCGGGATGTTTAGTTATGAAGTGCCCATATTAAAATGTTCCTAAATGTAACAAGAGAACACTACAAAGTTGTAGTTTCTCACTGTTTTCTCTCTCTAAAGATCAGTGCTACTTATATCTAAAAACAAATGTAATTAAAAAAAAAGAAACTTTATAATAAAACATAAAAACACCCCAAAGAGATAAGAGGTTCGTAACCTAACATAAATAAATTTTGTTTAATTAAACCCCACTAATCCCCCCTATTGTATTTTTCTTTAAAATACTTTTCACGGAGTCAGCGCAACACCAATGATAAAGTGTTTTTTTTTGCGTTTATTTGACATTTCTAATGATATATTTTCACTTTTTAATAGAGACTGCCAAAATATGTACACGCGTATCAAATTTGGCAAATAAACTAGCCACAAATATACGGCCCCGATTACCGTTTACAACAGTTGTTATTTTAGTGTTGTGTCTTTTAAAATGCGATCATGATTTACAACTGTTGCCGGCACTGTTGTATTTAGAGTTGTCTGTGTTCTGTAACATCGATTATGATTTACAACATGTGTATTTATATGTTGTCAGCACTGTCAAAAACTTACAACTGCTTGTTTGGTGTTGTTTTATGAACGTTACAAGTTGAAAAACGAATATGGAGACAAATTTGTAAGTATGAATATAAAATTTTCTTTGCAAAACATAAATAACTCTAAATAATACTTAATTATAAATATTTCTTAGCAAAATTACAAATAAAAAACAAATGGAGAAGCTGGTTGAGCTGATGAAAATTCATCCAGGCATTGGCCGAGGCAAGCTACCATTTGGATTTAGCAAAATGCAACTTAAGACCACATGGGATACGTTTACGGAGCAGTTAAATAGCTTGGGACCGCCGATTAAAAACACCAAAGAATGGCAAAGAGTTAGTAGTAGATATACTATCTAATTTATATTATATTACTTAAAAATAATTTGTATTTTAACATAGGTATGGACTCACTATAAGGCAAATTTGAAACGAAAATTGGCTGCAAACAAAAGAAACTTGCAAGCTACTGGTGGTGGTCCGTCCACAGAAATAAGCTTGAGCTCATTAGAGCAGAGCACAGTGGAACTTATATCAATGCAAACCCAAGTAAATCCAAATGGTTCCGCAATGGGTTTGGATAATCAAGCAGATTCCGATGGGGTGGAATTAGCATTTATACCTGAGGAGCCTTCACAGAATGTTGAATCTACGGGACCACAATTGCCAAAGAACAATCGCAGAAAAAACAAGTTGGAGGAGGAACGTTTAAAAATATTAAAAACGCAAGCAAAAAAATCAGGAGAAGATCTTAGAGACGTTAAAAAAAATGGAAAGTAATTCATACAAAAATTACCAACTAAATAAAAAAATGTATGATTTAAAAAAGAAGAAGGCTGACTTAGAAATGAAATTGATAGTAGCCAAACTTGAATTAACTAATAAATGAATTCAAGAGTTGTGATAATCATATCATATTAAATAGCTTTTGTTTTAGTTTTAAGTTTTTCTTTTTATGTACATATGAATAAGTTTTTAATTTTTTATTTTTTTTTTTTTATTTACATATTAATAAGTTTTTAAGTTTTTCTTTTTTTATATTATTTTTTAATGTCTAGTGAATTATAGCAATAAATAATATGTTAAAAAATTTTATTCACTTAAAATTGCAAGCATTAAATTATTTCTAATTTGTTGTGCAGACTCTTCAATGTTTGTCACTGTAGGTTCTGAACCTTATATTTCTGGGTCTAATGGAAAAGGCAATTCTTCATTAAATTCAGTTTTAAAGTGTTTGCTTAAATTGTGCAATGCGCAACAAACATTTGTAATTTGAGTCGCTTTTTCGGGAGTGTAGTGCAAACCTCTCGCAGAGAGTAAACAACGGAATCTGCTTTTAAGAACTCCAATTGTTCTTTCAACTACGTTTCTTGTTTTTGCATGGATTGTATTAAAACGGCTTTCTTGTGATCCCTCAGCAGCACTTCGAAATGGAGTTATTAAAAATGGTTCCAACGGATACCCGGCATCGCCTAAAAAATTTGTGAATTTAAAGAAAAAGAAATATGAAAAGAAAATTTCCTACCTAAAATCCAAGTATTCTCTCTTGTGTTAACAACACAACACTTAGGTGTTGTAAACGATAATCGGAAATTAGAATTTTAAATTCGAATTTCAGAGTGTTTAATGTATTGCATACACTGATTCTAATTTCTGGACGTTCGAATTACTGAAAGCTCTAATTTCTGAGCGTCTACTGTATTTATAATAAGAAAATTTCCAAAAATGGGTATTTTTACTATTTTAGCTTTATCTTTCCAAAAAATTAAGAACGTATTAGACGATGTGAAAAATATAAAAAGTTTTTGATTCGAGATTTGCGTTTTGAGAAATTAAGGAGAAAATTAGAAATTCATTGGAAAAAAATTTAGTAAACCCTGGTTATTGCGGGAATCAACTATTTCAAAATTTTTTCCTTGAGAATATTTTCTATTTAGTAATTTCTCAGAGAATGCGGCCACTTTTGTGCAAAAAAAAAAGAAAGGGTAAAATCGACTTTTTTTAAATTCAAATTTAAATATGTATAACTTTTAACTCCGTAAATACTTTTTCAAAAAACGTCTGAAATAAATTTCACGGTACGTTAAAAAGTAAAAATTTTAATCTTTTAAGCCCAATATCTTGTAAAATAAAAGAGTTGATACGCATACGATGTTTTTTGTAGACTCTGGACAAAGACAATTATCATTACCTACAAGAAGACTTAATTTCATTTTACAACTGGCGTAACATAAATCTAATGGCTCTTACTTTGAGTCTACATTAGAGAAATTTTTATCAAGACAAACGTCAAAATTTTATCAAGATAAAGATTTGTCTAATGTAGACTGAATTTGTCAGTATTATTGCAGTGTTAAAAGAAAATTGTCAGCGCTCGAGCTCTGACAACGTTGTCTTGATAATGCTTGGTAAAAGACGCCATCTTGATTGTTGTTGGTACTTTTTGCATGGTTTATTATGACATGCGTTTTCCCCTATAATTGATAGAGATAAAAAATTATCTGCAACTCAAACAAAAATTTGACGTTTGTCTTGATACAAATTTCTCTAATGTAGACTCAAAGTTATGGCCGGGTTAGTTGGTTGTTTATGTGATGTTGATGTTCCGTTTATTTACGGGGAGAATTTTGTGCAATTATCCAAAATTAATAACGTGACATATGCTTGTGAAATTTGTTACCAAAAACACACAGTTACCATAAATTATTTACTAAAAAAATCATAAAAATGCAACTCTGTTTAAAATTAAACATGCCAAATATTTATCTACTTAATTGTTTGAGCATTTAATTATGTTTGTTCATTTATTTCTTTGTTTATTTAGTGGTTTTTCCTTTTTATTTCGTTAAGCATTTGTTTATTTGTAAGAAAAAAGTTATTGTTTGGCAACACTGCTAACAGCTGTCACGGAACAACGCAAGAAAATTCTGTTTTCAACAGAATCAGACATCACATCAACGTGAAGTTTTTATAATTGTTAGCATTACAATACATGCAATATAAACGATCAGCTGTTTACTTTGCGGGAGGAAACGTCACATAAACAACCAACTAATTCACGCTTTAACCTTAAAAAATGTAAAGGCTCAACTACATAGAATACTTTTGCTTCAACTGCAACTGACAGCTACGCAACACATAAATAATATTAACCCAGTCGTTGCATTATTTTGTTATTAAAATTTTATATAATAAAATATAAAGATGTAAAAATTCTATTATGTTCTCAGTTGAAATAATGAATTGCAAATTAAAATTTCCGACTTAACGAAAAAATATTAAAATAAGAATAAAACAACCGACAAAATATATTTACGTACTTCGACACTTCAAAGTTGAACATTTTTCATCTTTGAAGTACTTCACGCAAAAGTTTGGCGTACTGATTTGGTTCCGCTCAATATAAATGCATGTATTTAACTTAGCTGTCAGTCGCAGTTGAAGCGAAAGTATTCTATGTAGTTGAGCCTTAAATATATGTGTTTTGCAGGAAAATGTCGTTTACCGATTAATTATGTTCTTGGAGGCTATCAACTAGAAAGAGTTGACACTATTATAGACCTCGGAATTTTGTTGGATTCTAAACTTAATTTTATATCGCATATCTCGGTTACTGTAAATAAAGCTAGAGGAGTTCAATGACCCTTACGTGACAAAAGCTTTGTTTACATCACTTGTTAAACCTATTATAGAGTATGGATCTATAATATGGGATCCTATATATCAAAAATACACTAACCTCATTGAATCAGTCCAAAAGCAGTTTCTTCTGTTTTGCCTTCGAAGTCTTCATTTCAACCCGCTAAATTTGCCACCATATACTTCTAGACTTGGCCTTATCAAGCTACCTACTTTAAAAAGCCGTAGAACTATGCTCAATATAACTTTTATGCTGAATATAATTAATGATAATGTGAGTTCTGGTTTTTAATAAATAATATCCAGTTCTTAGTTCCACAACGCCCTACTCGTTATTTCGCACCATTAGCAGTTCAATTCTATAGAGCTAATTATGCCAATGATGATCCTCTTAGAAGAATGTGCAATGAATTTAATAAATATTATAATTTTATTGATTATTCACTAAACCTAGAAAAAGTTAAATGCAATATTTTATTCATTCTTAACTCTTAAGAAGTGTATTGTAAAAAAAAAATTAACTTATTCATATTTTAATATTTAGTAAAAAATGTATTTTTTTTAATTGTCTGTAAGGAATATTTTCCATCAAGGTTGGAAACCGAAACTAATAACGGTATCGGTAACGGTGTCAATTTATTTTTATTTCGGTAACGGTATCGATAACAGTATTTTAAATTATATCGGTTTCGGTATGCCGTTACCGAAACAAAAATACCGGTAAATACCGTTTTTATTAAAAAAAAAAACTGGAAAAATCTTAAATAATTTAAATTTTTAAATAATTTTTAATTAAATTTCGCGAAAAAATGATTGAATTATATATTTGAAATGTTTGAAGTATGAATATTTTTCGTTAGAGAACTTCATAAAATTTTTACAATTGCTTGTTTTATAGCAACAAAGCATTTAGGAATATTAAACTCGACTTCTTAAAGACAAATTGGTATAATTTTTTACAGTACAGTGAAGTTAAAAATTTTGACAAAATTAGTATTTACTACAGATTTTAATAAAGAAAAAAATCGTTCAATTCATTTTGCAAAAAATTTTTCAAAAAAAGGCTAATTTTATTATAAAATTGCAAAATGTAAAATTGTGCAAAAGATCTGTGGAGTAGCACAAAAAACAAAATACCATGAAAGGAATTTTGGACGAGAGATTTTGTGGAGGAGAAATAGTGCTCTAGCAAGAAAGTACTAATTATGTTCCATTTACTCACTAGAAGTTTTTAAAGTTGCAGGATTAAAACGACGCGTCATAACCATGATTGAATGAAAGTAAGAAATTCAAATGTAATTCAAACTCTGAAAACGTTCAGGAGAAAATTTCCCGGACTTTTTGATCTCCCCGGTATCGCGATGAAAAAAGAAATTTAAACAATTGTTATTGTACTGATTTTTCAAATTAAATGAATTCTGACTTATATATTGTGAGACGCGTTTTTGGATATCCGCAGAATCGTTATTCATACATATATCAGACATGTATCAAAAAATGTCGTATATGAGCCAGAAAATGAAAGACATTTCATATACTTTATTTAAACATTTTTACACAAGCTTCGAAACACGATATTAATGAATTTATTAAAAATTCACTTAAAAATGTAGTTTAATAATTTTTAAAGTAGTGGCTGATGAACGTCTTAACCGAAACCGTTTGAGGTAATTTAAATATTAGTTCAAATGGTATAAAATTGTCTGTAGATTCAATAGGCTGTTCCATCAACATTATTGAAAATAATTAAAGTGTATGACATATTGAAACGTACTTACCTAAATTGTGAAAGTGATCGAATAAAAAATTTTTGAAAAATGTCAACTTCTTATAATAATTGGAACATAATGCTATAAGGTTTTTCTCTTAAAATTCTAAATGTTTTTTCAAAATTTCTAGAGATTAATTCCGGATGTTATCCATACCAATGAAAAATTTATATCGTATATTTAAGATGCCTACAAGATCCTTTAAATAAGTTTAAGTTTTTTTTCTTGCTGCTTCTTAGTGCTGACACGATGTTTATTTGAATCCATACCTAAGATTCATCCTATACAAGAAATTCAGAGTAATGAAATTATATGTATACATAGTTCCCAGCTGGATTTAGCATGTTATATTATATTCGTTAAACAAATTTCGAAAATATATTACCTATTGTTGAAATTCATGCAGTTTTCTATCACTTAGGTGCATTTAAAATTCCCGGAAATCACGGACAAAATTACATCAGAGAAAGACATGAAAAATCGCAAACTTCCTGAGAAATCGTGGTATTCATTCTTCAAAGATATCCCAAGTTGTTACATTTCTGAAGAACATTTGTTTGGAGACTCCAAAATTAAGGAAAGAATCTTCATAGAAGCAAATATCAAGAACCTATCAATACTTTCAACAGTATGTTCAAATGTAGTAAGACTTTTTATCAAATAGAATTCGCATTAAGTTAAAGACATTGAAAACTCTTTAAAAATATATTTATTGAAATCTATATAACAAAGAAGTGAACAATAAATGTCCTCTTTAAAACAATATTCTATAAATATTACATTAAATAAACTCTTATTATTAAGAATAATATTATGTTGAAAATTTGTATTTTTAAAATACCGAAACTAAAATACCGGTATATACCGGTACAGAGGGAAACGGTATTTGAATACCGGTATTTTTAACAAATAATAATTTCGGTATCGGTACCAGTTACGGTAACCAACTTTAAAAGGTATTTAATCGGTATCGGTATTCATAACGGTATCAGTTTCCAACCTTGTTTTCCATAGACAAAATTAATAAAATAAAATATAAAAAATAGCATACTTTTAGGCGATAATATTTATTAGCCGCATAGATTTGCATTGACTGACGAATATTTTCCAAATACTTCATCGTATTTATTGCATTTTTGGGATACTTATTTATATATACTTTTTATAAAAAAAAGGTAATAAAATATTATTTTAAAAATATGAACACTTAATTTGAGTTCTTCCGTTGAATGGTTTAAATTATTGTACAACATTTTTGTTTTCTTCTTCAATTCTTTATTAAAGAATTGAGACTTTTATTCATTTTCTTTTACAATCAGATAATTACAAAAAGAAAACAAAATTAATTTTTTTTTTTTTTATCATTTGGTCGATAAAATATTAAAAATTTCTAAAATAAAATGCAAATACATAATATGTTTCTTATATGCAAATACAAAGCGCCTAATTAAATCTGCTTAAATAATTGATATACATTCCGCAATTTCAGTTGTATCAGTGATAATTCTTTTCTTTAACAACAATGACCATCATGATTGCTGTGATCGTGGTTGGCGGGACCCGATGATTCACGATAATGTATTTTATTTTCTTTATTTTCTTGCTGATCCTCACTATCAGCGGTCTGTTTATCATTTGGTGCAATGAATTCACTTAAATCACGTCTCATAGCATAAGCATCCTCACCATCTGCATAATATTTCGGTTCGATTTCAATTATTTTAAATTTTAGAGTATTTGTATAAAGATTCAAGGCAGCACGATTGCTTTTACGTACATGCAATGACACGTAATGAGCATCAAAACATTCCACCATGGCCTTGGAAGCTTGATTCATTAGTTTTTGAGCTAAACCCAAACGACGGTAGGAACGCTTAACCGCTAACGATGTAATATGACCACGTTTACTATCTTCTCCAGATTCGGGTTCTTCCATTTTTGCAAGAACATAACCCACAATATTGCCCTTATCATCGGCGGCAACATAACTTAGTTGGGGCCAGGTAAGACCATGATAAAAATAATATTTCATTTGATAATTTTCCGGCAAACACAACAAGTTGCAGTGTTGCATGGCCATTAAGTCTTCGGGTTTAGCACAGCGTATATTCATGTTGTTAGATTATTTTTTTACGGACTACTACTAAGTACTGGTTGGTTATTTGAGGTGTGGATGTGTGTGTCTGAAAATTAGGCAAGTTTTCAGTTGCTGTTAGTCTTTTCTTAGTTTTTTTATTTTGTTTTGTGATTGCACAGATCCACTTGTTGTACTTGTAGATTCTGCGGTTGTATATGGTGTGCCGTCTGCGTTTGTTTGTCCCAAAAGTTCTCGTACTAAACGGAATTTAGACAAGAATGCTTTCCAAATCAGGAACCAGCCTAAAAGAAAAAATAGAGTTTTTATAAAATTATGTTTTAAATATATGAGAATTGTAGATTTACGGATTCTCTAGAAAGTTTTTAAAGTTTAAAAACGATTATAAATCCGGCTTTATGATTTTCACAAAAAATTTAACTTTAAAATTTTCATGTTATTAAATAGAATTATCGAGTTGGAAGATTTCCAAAAATAATGGTATAAATAGACCACCCTAATTCAGCTACGATTTATTTGATTTTTTTTTGTTGCCATTGATAGTACTTTTAACGGTGAATATAATGATGTAAAATTTTTTGGCCGCAAATAAATATTTTGGAAGTTATAGGGCTTTGAAAATCGAATTTTCCTAAGAAACTCGTATAAAAAAACTTTCGTTATAAAAAAAGTTGGATAAAAAGAAAGACATTTGGACATTCCCTTCCGCCCGGCCGAAGGCCGGCTATTAAGAAAAATTATTTCCACAAAAAAAATTTTTTTTCACAAGAAATTATAAAATACTTCAAAAGTTGTGTTTATGATAAATAGTATAGGAAATATTTACGATTTTAAGTGAATTAGGGAGGTAAATGAGTACCAAAATAATTTTTAAGACCCATGATCATATTTAAGATTTTTGTAAAATTAAAAAAAAAATCTAAGGAGAATTTAAAAATTAATGTTCGTGCCCCTAAGCACATGTTCATTACTTTAAATCTTATTACTTATTCATTTCAGTTGTGTTTAAACAAATTCAAACTTCTAGCATATAAAAATCGAATATCATTAAATGGGTCAAAGTTTAATGTACTTAAAACCAACTTTTAATTATAAATTAAAACTTTGCGCTTTAGCAACACAAGAGATCTTAAGCTAGCATTATTAAACATTAATGTTTCCCACATTGTATGATGTCATAATGGGAAATCATTAAGTGAAATTTGATTTCCTAATAGTTTATAAAAATTTCATATCTTTTGAAATTTTACACGCTTGCAAATAAAATAATTATCAATTATAGATTAAATGGCATAGTGATATTCATATTGATTGCTTACCCAACAAGATAATAACAGAAACAATGCTAACTGAGGCCAAAACCGTAAAAATCAAAGCCAATGTTGAGGCTACAGACATTATTGCATTTATAGTTTGTTGTTTTTAACAGATTAGTTTGTTTTTTTATTTTTATTTTTTTGCAATGCAAATTCAATTAAATAAAACACTTAATGGTTACAATTTTTTTAATTCTTTATAAAATAAATTCGTTCTTTTGGTTTGTTGGACAATCAAATTCACAAAATTAATAATGTAATAAAAAATATAAAATAGGGACAGCTTTTTAACACGCAACAAATAAAAATATCACAGAACAAAAACAAATCGAAGAAAAAAAAGAGAAATAGACAAACTTGACACAGCTGTTGACAACAAAACATACTCAGTGACAATCACAGGGGAATGTTAGCAAAACGTTTTGATTAAAGGCCCAACCAGTCAACTGCAGCGAAACGTAGAATGAAGAAAAGTAACGTGAAACATTTTGTTCAAACAGTCAGCAAAAGTAAACGTATCTTATGTTTTTGAACATTCATTGTGTAAACAACCCTGTTCTTAGGTTATTTTATAAACAAAATAAACAACAGGGTTGTTAAAAAGTCACGCAGCTACGTAAAAATCTATTTTCTGTAGATTTCTGCGATACGCTACCTAGAATTTTTGTGTCAATAGCTACAACCACACATTTTCATAAAGCTGGTTGAAACAGCTGATTGCGATACGATGATTTTTTGTTGACTGGTTGTGCCTTAAAATATATAAACGTTAACGTTACAAAACAAATTCATGCTAGGGTTTTATAGTTAGAACAAAAAGTCGACTTTTCGACTTTTTCAATTCTAAAATAGTAGATTTCTCAACTTTTCGACTTTTTTTAATTTTAGAATAGTCGACTTTTCGACTTTCCATTCATTTGCGATTTTTTCCGAACATTTTCAACTTGACTATTTTTTCATATTTGTCTTATAACAACTTAAGAAATATAAAATGAATACAACGCAATCAAATATATAGATTAGTTAACATACAATCTATCCAATGAAAGTGCTGGTTACACACAAAAATATGTATTTCCTATACGAACAGTTCGATGATGTATAAATATATAAATAAAATCTCCTAAGAAACTGTTTCATTTAAGTAAAATAATTTTATAAACTTTTTACTATTTTCGACTTTTGCCGACTATTTTCGACTTTGTACGACATTTGGCATCAAGTCGATTTATCGACAAATTTCAAACTAAAAAATAGATTTGGACTTTTTACAACAAAAAGTCGATTGTTCGATTATTCGAAACTCGATCTAATTTTCATACCTTTTCTTAAATGGTAAGAATAAAATGAAATAGGTAAGAAATAAATTAAAAACAAATACGACTTTTGGCATCAAGTCGATTTATCGACAATTTTCAAACTAAAAAATAGATTTGGATTTTTTACAACAAAAAGTCGATTGTTCGATTATTCGAAATTGGATCTAATTTTCATACCTTTCGTTAAATGTAAGAAAAAAAAATGAAATGGGTAAGAAATAAATTAAAAACAAATTGGGTAGGAGATTTTGAAAAAGAAATGTAGGTATAAATTGAGATACCCGATTCAGTACTTTTAGCGGTAAAAATATTAATGAGATCAATTGAATAGTTTGGAATAGTTCAAAAGGTTATGAAAAACATATTTCTCTAAGAAACTTATATCAAGAGAAAATGTTTCGCCTAAAAAATTTTATTATACAAGACTAATAAGGCTTTATCCCAAAAATTCTCGGGAATTTTGCAAATTTTTTGTTGGGAATGCCGGGAATTAAAAACTAGTTCAAAATTTGCAATTTTACCATTTTAAAAACCAAATATAAAAGAAAAAACGTTTACTCATCATAATCATGGATGCAAGCATGCATCCAGTTCGATGTAAATAAATATTGAGAGTTTATTTAAATAGGCAAAATGACAAAACTCCTAATGAAATAAGTCCCATGAAATAAGTCCTAATGAAAAAGGACCCAAAAAAAATGAATTAAATCCAAAATATTTTAAATGAAATAAATCCTAAAAGAAATAAAATTACTTCAAAAACAATAATGAAATAAAACCCAAATTTTAGATTTTATTTCATAATGAAATAACTCCCATACAGGAAAATGAAATAAATGCAAATGAAATAATTTCAAAAAGTAATGAAATAAGTCCCAAATTATATACATATGTATATTTTAAAAATGTTTGAAGCTTTAATATTAATATTTAAGAGTAATGCTTTCCTTTATAAAAATTTCTTGATTTCTATTAGAAATTTAAAAAATTAATTGTTAAATAGAAAAAGTTATAAAAATCGGGTGACGTTTTATTGAAAATGTCTCTGACTTTCAACTAAAGGTTTTTATTTTATTTATTTATTTTATTTTTTTTCAAGTTATTAATAAGATATGGTAAAATGAAAAAAACTTTTCTATTGAAAATTTTTAATAAAAAATCACGCGATTTAGTATTAAAAATTTTCACCTGCAGCGCTTTACCATACAGATTCTTTTTTTCCATATATTTATAACAAGTTTCAAAATAGTTCTTTTTTTAAAAAATTTTAATAAAAAATCGCGCGATTTTTTATTAAAATTTTTCGACCGCGGCGCTTCATCGCTTCCAGCTATTATAATCATCTTCATTAATAGGTAAATTTAATATTAGTATATCACTCATTTCCCGCAATAGTACTGATATCGGTTTAAAATCACTAATGAATAGCAAATAAAGTTGTTTTATTAACTGAAAAAGTCTGGTGTATTAACATTTCAGATTATAAGCAGGGCCGCGAAAAAATCATGTTGTTCTAATTACGTTACCTATTGCGTATTACTTGAAACAATATATTATTTAAGCTATGCTTCGGCTTTTGTATAGTCATCAACACTAAAATATCTAGAAAAACTACCAAATTGACAATAATATTATTTTCATTTAAGAGTTAAAAAAAAAAATACAGAACTTTTAATAACTAAAACTGCGTCTCCTGAAAAATTAGATTCTTAGTTTATGAGAAACATATGAGCGATATGCATTACATAACATATAAGATTTCAAAAAAACACTCTTCAAACTTGCTGAAATAAATGACTTCTTAAAAGAATTGAAAATATAGTTCATAAATAAAGACTTAATTAGACTTCCATTCAGAAATGTTAAAATTAACTCAAATTTAAGAAAATGAAATAAATCCTTAAAAAATGAAATAATTTCTTACTTCCTTGAAAAATGAAACAAATCCCAAAATGAATTTTTGAAGGGATTTATTTCATTATTCGTATTTTTAAAAAATGAAATAATTTCATAAGAAAATGAAGTTACTCCCTAAAAAAATGCAATAATTTCAAAAAAATTTAGGAATTATTTCATATGAAAGAACTTCCTAAATGTATGGAATTTTTTGGGACTTATTTCATTTTCGTTTTTTGAAGTTATTTCATTGGGAGCTATTTCATAGAGCCATTTAAATACTTTAATAAAAAGTCGAATTATTTTTTCATCCATATTATGGACGCATTCACTCAATGTTTTTGTATAATAAAAATTCAATTCAAATTCTCCGTTATCAGGAGATGTCCGTCTATGGGATACGGTTCATCATAGTTTTTAATAAGAGGTAATTCAGTAGCATAGGTACTGGTATCTTTTTATTTCAACATCCAAGATTGATTGTAATGAATTACCTTATAGATAAAAATATTCTTATATATACATATTAAAACGTGACGTAAAAATCAAATTTCAAATTAATTAATTATTTGATTTATTCAACAATTTGATTAAATATATTTATGATTAATCAATTAATCAGGAATTTAAATAGTTAAAATCGTGAATAATTAAATAATTTTAAATTTATTTGACTTTCTTTTTTATGTTTTTAATTTTCATTATAATATAAAAAACTGCATGCAAAGTCGTTTGAAAATATAAAATGTGGGTCGTTTAATCCCCAAATAACATATATTATATATTTAGCATTTTTTGTTTCATTTGTTTAATTGTAAACTAAATTTGAGAACATTGAATAATATTATTCAAATTTGATTAATCAAAATTAAAAGTAATTAATCAGAATTTTTATTAATTAGAATTGTTGATTAATCGATTAACTGATTAATATGTGTATAGATTAAATAAAATTTTGTATAACCGATTAATCGCACATCCATAGTATTGACAAAAGTCAAATGATAGTAACATTAATTTCAAAAACAGTCATAAAATTTGTTCCATTTAAGAAAAATGTTATTTGAAAAGTGTTTTATTATTTATCTATTTTTGCATTTTAAAGCAAAAAAAAAAAATAAAATAAAAATAGCGGTTTCTCTTTTATTTTGCTTCAGCGGCAATAGACGTTATGCATTTTCTTTAGACATTATTTGGAATAAATTATGATTTTATGGAATAATAGCTACAGTTTGCTTCTCTCCATTTTCATTCCATTTTTCTAAAATTTCTAAATTTAGTTCGTACGCAAAAAAAAAAAAAAATAAATCATCTCTTAACTGGAGAGAATGGGGTGATTTTCTATAAGATGTGTTTGGAGTGCTTTTCAATATGGTTTCAATTTACTTGTTCATCCAATATCATGTGGACTTTTTTTTCTGAACCATGTTTCCTATCGATGGTCGAATTCCCCTGATACTGTTGAATGACGTTGAAAACAATTTGTTTATTTTTCTTTTTTTTTTTTTTAATTTTTAATAATTTATAGCACGTACATCATTTTCGTTACTCATTTTGGTCAAACTCCCAACAAATCAACAATTTGTCTTCAAGAATAATAACTGACATATTTTCAATGATAAAATCATTTTAAAAATTGCTTCGGGAAAAAGTTATGAAGCAAAACGTGTGTTAAGATTAAAAAATATGAACTAAATACATACTAACCCAATTCACAAAGTATATTATTTTAGTTATTGTGTTATCCCAATAAACCTTAGAACGATATGATAGCGGAAACGATATCATATTAAGTGTCGATTATAATATCATATTGTATTGCAGAAAACGATATTATTATGATATTGATATTTCGAAATATTTCGTTTTAATAAAATAAAAAAATATCATTTGGAAAAAACTTCAAATAAAAATAAAAATTTTTCAACATACAAAAACAAGCTGGGAATCAAATACAAAAAATTTCATTGGTTTACAGATTTTTAGTGGTAAAACCAAGTTTTTTAGGTATTTAATTGCAGAAATATGTATGAGTCCAAGGAATAATCATATTTGCAAATGTTGTTGATAATATTTGCATTAAATATATCATGTATGATGATTTTTATATCTTTTTATATATTTATTTAGGATTTTTTCTCATTTTAGCTGATTATGGTTCTTTTCATATTATTATATTAATTATATTTAGTATATTTAAATGCAAATAAACATAACCAAAAATTTGGTTCATGACGATTTTACTGTCGTTATTTTTGGAAATAACGATACCGAAAACGATATCATAATTTTATGGAAAAACGATATCATAAGGAAAGGTACACTTTAGTCGGTAAAAACTATCGTTATAGACTCGAAAACGATTATCACTAGCGATAGTTTTTTTCACCTAGATGATATCGTTTCGATATCGTTATAATATCTTTTGGTTTATTAGGATATGTTATTTAATATTATGTTCAGACATATATGTTTTTTACTACACTATTTTTAAGTTAAAATAAAAACTTTCTATATGATATTATGAAAACAACAATTTAAAATGAGGTTTATGAATTCAGTTTCAGAAAAGAACAAATGAGAATGAGATATTCCAATTCAAAATTTGAAAATATCATTTTAGTTTATGATTTTTTTATTATAATTCAGAAAAGAACATATTAAAATAATATTTCGCTTTTAATTTACAAAAAAATTTACATTTTTCATATAAAGCATGTAAACGAAAAAAATTTTACATTTTCAAATGTAAATATTTTAGTACCTATATAGGGTATGTCAAAAATTTGGTATTTTTATGAAACTAGAGACTCCAAAGAATACTAATATGCTTATTATTTTTGCTTAAAATTATTAGTCGCTGAATAAATATAAAAATTGCAAAAATTCAGAAAAAAAAATTTGAACTCGTTTTCCACACCATATCTTAAGAACTTTGGTAAAGGTTCAACATTTTTTTACATTTTACACGTTTTTTATTTTACGGTTTTTTATTATAATCTTTTTCCCGATTCACTTAGCCGGAGTGTTAATCAACACATTATTTAGCATAGAATAGAACTAGAAGTTTATGTGAGAGCCACCCTATACTAAATTTTCAAAAAATTTACTCATTTTTTGAAAATACAAAAACAAAATATATGTGACTACATGTATTTTGTTTTTGTTTGAATTAGGTTTCTGACAATTGAATTAGGTTTTTTTCTCTCACATAAATATCTAGTTGTTAATCTATGTTATTTAGTATTTCAGTTGATAGATTATGACATTCTCTTTTCTTTGATGTATCATTTACAAAAATTATCATTGTTAAAGTAGGATTTTTTTGACTTGAAGTTGGTTAATGCAGTGTCCAAAAAAATTTTGCTCAAAAATTATTTTGTGTCATTTTCCAATTTTTAAGAATATAAATTAACAGTTTGGATTTAATAAAAAAGTATTACATATTTTAAAACTTCGGACTTCGCAAATTCAGAAAAATTTTCGATCTATATCATATTGCTAATAGCGACTGAAATATTTACGTTTTAAAATGTAAAAAATTTTTCGTTTACACATTTTTTTAAGAAATTTTTCCAATTTTTTTTTTCTGATTTTTTGCAATTTTTAAGCTATTTCGTTGACTGATATCTGGAAATTCAAAAGGTAAATGTTTATATATTCTCAAGACTTTACAGAATCAGAAACCTTTTAGCAATTTCCCATACTATATACTGTGGCTTAAATATATGCAAATGAAAATGTAAAAAAATTTTCGTTTACATGCTTTCAATTTCAGAATTGACCAATTAAAAGTGAAACTTTTTATTTAGAATTGAAAAAAAAAATTACTTGAAAATTAGGTTTTCTATTTATAATTTTGAAAATAACAACTTAAATTGGAATTTTTATGCTTTAAATTTCAGAATTGACCAATTAAAAGTGAAACTTTTTATTTAGAATTGAAAAAAAAAAAAATTACTTGAAAATTAGGTTTTCAATTTATAATTTTGAAAATAACAACTTAAATTGGAATTTTTATTTAAATTTTCGAAAAGAACAATTTGTAAGAAGATTTTTCCATTTAAAATTCAGAAAAATATTGAAATTTTGAAAAAACTTACTTAAATTCAGAACTTCAACTGAAATAATATATAGAATGAAATTTGCATTAGGAATAATTTTTCCAGATGGATTTGAAATAATTTCTTAATTTTATTTGCTTAAAGGTCACATAAATTAAGTTGATCTAACATTATTTCATCATTTAAATCACTCTTATTCAATGTTCTAAATTTTAATGAATTATTCTAAATTTCAGTTGTTGTTTTTGAAATTCAAAATATAAAACTGAATTTCATTTGTAGTCTTCTGAATTTAAAACGTAAAATTTAATTATAAATTGATCTTTTGTGAATTTAAAATATAAAAACTTATTTTAAATTGTACTTTTCTGAAATAGAAATTGTAATTTTAAATAATTGTTTTCTAAAATATTAATGAAATATAGAAATTTCAACAGTTCTTTTCTAAAATTTAAATGAAAATTCTAATTTTCAATTTTTATTTTCAAAAATTTTAGAACACTTCTTTTCTAAAATTTAAATGAAAAATCTAATTTTCAATTTTTATTTTCAAAAATTTCAGAACACTTCTTTTCTAAAATTTAAATGAAAAATCTAATTTTCAATTTTTATTTTCAAAAATTTAAATGAAAAATATAATTTTCCAATGATCTTTTTTAAAATTTAAATTTATTTTCAAATGATTTTTAAAAAATACCATTAAAAGTGGTGTAGTTTTTTAAAAAAGTAAAAAAGTTTATGCATCACTGCTCACATATAATTTTATTATGTTTTTCCTTTGCCAAAATATTTTCATAAATTGTTGATTTAAATAAAAATTTTACACACATATACTTTCTAATTCCAAAAATAAAATTTGTAAACAAATAATAAATGTGAACAAATATAAATTCAATTTTTAATTCACCCAGGAAATATTGTATTAGTTCTACAACTAGTTCTAAAACACATAAAAATAGCCTGTATTTGTTCTACTTTGGCTACGACCAATGATTTTTGTTTGAAATTGTCACCTCCAGAACTAGTTCTGTGGAAGTGTTACCTAGCCAGTATCCATTCTATGGAACGGTTCGAGAAATAGTTCCTTAATCAATAATTTTTGTTCAAAATTGTCACATTCAGAACTAGTGCCATAGAAGAGTTTGGGAAAGGTTTCAGAATCTGTTTTTATTTTTATTTTGTATTCTAATGGGCTATTTTCTAAAGTCCACTTTTGAAATCAATTGAATTTTGTAAAAATATACATATATATTTTTTTTAATTTTTGAAATTTTTTATACAAGTTTTTTAAACAGTTCTAGGAAGTTCTCAGAAGTGATGTAGAAGTCATACAGAATTAGTTCTTAAGCACTAGTTCTCTAAAACATTTTTCAAAACGAATTTAGACGAATGTCAGAATTGGTTGTGATACCACTAATTCTGAGGATGTTATTAAAGAATCTGAAGTGGTTCTGATAATGTACTAAAATACTAAAAATTTCTTTCCTATGGAAACTTAGTTGTTTTTATTGTGTTAAATTATTAAACAACACAAATCGATATTGAAATATATTAAAAAACGAGTCAATTTGTTTTTTTGGAATAAACATCACAATTCTGCATTTTTCAATATTACAGTTTTCAATAAATATTTAGCCGTATTCCAAAAAAATTAATGTAGGTTACATAAAGAGTTTCTAACTTCCTCTTACGGAAATTTACATACACAAAATTAGTAATTTGTTATCAAGCTTACGTTAGAATTTGTATCATCTATTTTAACTTTAGGAAAAATTTTTAGAAATAGTAAAAAAGCAATGAATTAAAATATATATATCAGTGGACATAGTAAAATATAATTTTCTAAAGTTTAATTTTTGGAGGTTGATAATTAGCATTAAACTCAGAATATAAAGAAATCGGAAGCTGTGAAAATGGCAGTATTTTCAAAGAATTTAGTTTGAATATAATCTATAATTTTACAGTCGTATTCAAAAAAACCAACCATTTATAATCAAAATTACTTAAAGTTGTATTCAAAAACATTGATTTGCTTACTAAACCATTGGTAAAGCCTTGTAAACTTTAAAAATTTTAATAATGGTTCGACCCTACTTTAAGACCATATTTTAAGATTATTTCCGTTACATTTTTCAAGAAAAATAAAAATAATGATGAATTTTTAGATTCATTTCAACAAAATCAACGTATTTAAAATGTCCGAATGTTAAAATCTGTAATAAAATAAAAAATGTTTCAAAATATCAGAATATCCAATTTTGTGTAGGGAGAAGAGCTGTGTCAAGATCATATATACTTTTTTTAATAATTTTAAAAATATAATGTTCGAACAAACGGTCTTCTGTTTTGACACTTTAGAAGTACAAAAATAGAAAAATGTATGTTATAAATCTTTTAGGAAATAAAAAATAATGTTCAAACAAACGGTCTTCGAATCCCCTTACATCTAAGGAGACTTAGAACCACATTTGTGAACCAATGTACTCTATAAGACGATGCGAAAACTAGGAAATAAAAAGTTGTTATGTTCTCCTCTCAGCCGGCTAACAGCCGACTTTGAGCCGCCGCCAACAATTTTTAGCAAAGCCGCCGCCGCCGTTAAAATCGTTCGGCGCAGGTCTCTGGGAAAAAGCCCTAAATAATTGTTCAATCTTCCAATTAATATTACAGATTTTAACTATTTCGAAATCATTTAATATTTATTTAGATACTTCATTTACTGATATTTAAAAACTTCCTTGTATGTAATACAGACCAGACCGCACGACACCGGTCGCTAGGTTAGAATTTATATAAAAGGCCTTTCCACAACAGGTTTTCGCTTGGAAATTACCAGAAAAATGAACACAACTTACCTCTATTGTGTTAATGAACAAGTTTTATAAATATTCTTTTGTATTTTTAGCAAAAATTAAATAAAACGTTAAAAATCCTACAAAGTGAACAGCACACACGCGAAAATTGTATATAGTGAAATATGACAATCATATGTTTTCCTTCACATTCATAAGGAAGTAATAACCCAAAAAATAAATGTCAATAAAAGGTACTAAAATATAATAAAAGGTAGTAAATTACAAAATAGAAATTCAAATAAAAATATTGTTACTATATTAATAAAATTTGAGATAAAATTTAAAATTTTAACATAATTTTCTTTAGACGTATAATATTTCATTCAAAAATTTTAAATTATTTGTTTTTAAAGA
Source organism: Protophormia terraenovae (assembly GCA_951394005.1). Taxonomy (NCBI): domain Eukaryota; kingdom Metazoa; phylum Arthropoda; class Insecta; order Diptera; family Calliphoridae; genus Protophormia; species Protophormia terraenovae. The sequence goes on from OX596075.1 coordinate 83,552,513, forward strand.
TACTGCTAGATTTTGCAACTATGCAGTATTTTAAGGTTATTTTTATACCCTTCACCACAGGTGTAAAGGGTATATATAAGTTTGTCATTCCGTTTGTAATTTCCACAATTTTCGTCGGAGAGCAAAAAAGTTTATATTTTCGGAATCCTTGTAAGAAGCGATGACGATTGGACCATGTCCGTCCGTCCGTCCGTCCGTGTGTCGGTTGAAATGGCGTTTATGAAGCCCACCGATAACTGACATATATAATATGTATGTCAAACGATCGGAAATGCTTTCGAGAATTTTGCTATTGGAATTCAGCAAGATAGGTTCATACAATGCGGAGATATGTTCAAAAAACCGGTTTTTTGAACCGGTTTTCCAGTTTCTGAAGCCTCTGTATACACTACGGACTTCGTTTTTACAAAGAAGTCTCGGACATTTTTTTCTGAATTTTTGTTCTGAAAAAATGAAATAAATCGGTTCAGTAATAACTGAGATATCGGACAAAACGCATTTTTTATTTTTTGAAGCCTTGGTTTAAGCTATAGATTTTTATTTTTATACAGATCGGTCACAAATATTTTTATAAAATTTCAGTTTTTTGAATCAGGAAGATCGGTTTATAAATGGTGGAGATATGCTTTAAAACCCGGTTTTTAGAACCGGTTTTTTAGTTTCTGAAGCCTCTGCATATACCAGGAACTTCGAATTTTTAAAGGGGGCTCGAAAATTATTTTCTGAATTTTTGTTCTGAAAAAATTAAATAAATCGGTTCAGTAATAACTGAGATATCGGGGAAAACGAATTTTTTATTTTTGAAGCCCTTGTTCAAGCTACAGATTTTTATTTTTATATAGATCAGTCATAAATATTTTTATAAAATTTCGGTTTTTTTAATAAACCAAATTCGTTCATAATCAACAGAGTTATGGCCCAAAAACAAATCTGTTAAGAATATAAATACACCAACAAACATGTATATTAAGCATTGTAATGACTATTAGTGACGTTTTTTGTTTTTTGTATAGACAAGTAGTTTAGTTATCAACAGCAGTAATATGATGAATAACAGTGTTGTTGTTGTTGTTCTTTGTATATGCAGTCTGTACAAAAATAAATAGATATGGAATTGTAGTTGTTTATTTTTAAAAACTAAAACATATCTGTTAAGAATATACATAAATACATACACAAACATGTATATTAAGCATTGTAATGACTATTAGTGACGTTTTTTGTTTTTTGTATAGACAAGTAGTTTAGTTAGCAACAGCAGTAATATAATGAATAACAGTGTTGTTGTTGTTCTTTGTGTATTCAGTCAGTTTGTACATACAAAAATAAATATATATGGAATTGTTGTTGTTTCTTTTTTAAAAGCAAAGCCTGTTATGATTGTTTTTTTTTCATATTCAAATTTTCGTAGTTTGAAAAAAATTTAGATTTAGAAAATATGCAAGCATACGTTAAGGCGAAAATTTTATTAATTGTCGGTAATATGGTAATATGATGTCGATAAGATGGTAAGATGGTAATATGGTGAAGGGTATCAAAGATTCGGCACAGCCGAATCTTTTTTCATTTATTTTGGTAGTGTTATCCAGAGAACTGCGCCGATCGGCTGTAAGCCGGCTAAGTCGAGCCGCCGGAGGTGTTTTAAGAGCCGCCGCCGCCGATAAAATTTCGGCTAAAACACGACTCAATTACAGCCGCTGATTTCGGTCAAGCTTAATGAATTTAATATAAAACCTTTAGTAAATTCATGATATTCTTGAAATTTTAAATTTTAATATTAATTTAAAATTTTTTTTTTCATAAATTTCCTTATAATGTCGGCGACATTTTTTGCAATGCTGTCGACTCATGAATTTCTGCTGCAAATTTGCTTAAATATATTGAGAAAACATACAGTTTTTTTTAAGAGAAAACACTAACTTCTCTTTTAAGAGATCATAATTTTTTCCACTAACAACATAAACATAAATATGTAAAAAATTTGAATTTTTTAAATTAATAATTTAAACGGTATAATTACGAGATTTAAAAAAAATAATTCTAGATTTATTAACTGAATTTTGTTTGTCTATTTGTTAACTTTATAAGGCAAAAAACTGCAATCAAAAATATTGAATTGTTTCCAAGTTATTCCAGAAATAGTATGAAAATTCATCGAATTTACCTCACAAAAGTATTTGAATTTTTATCACGTTTGTATTTAAAAATTTCAAAAAAAGTAAAAATTGGAGAAATTCATGTATTTTTTATTAATAATAGGTCATTAGTATCACTATTAAATATTTAATAATTTATTTCCCCAATTCGAAGTAAAATTTTGTGGGATTTTTTGTCCAATTTTATATTTAATGGACTTAAAAGGTTGATTTATGAAGAACACGCCTATTTTTCTTCTATAAATGACAAATGCAATATTTTTTTTTTGTTATTATAGTAAAAGAAATTATAAGGTTTTAGTTCCTTATAAGTTTTTTTGTTAAAACGCCATATACGAAGGGTCCAAGTCGTTAATTATGAGACATTGCACCATTAAAAATAGAATGCCTTAAATATCAAGCCCATTTTAGTACCCTACGTATCAAAAATGTATTTCAAAATGTTGGGGAATATCTTCCCGATATATAGCCAATTATAAATTTGAAGGCTAAAATACCTGACTTTATGATATAGCTCCAAAATATACCCCGACATAATTGTACTTGGGTTTATTTTTCTAATTACTTAGACATATTATTTTTGGATCAATAACTTACAGTCCAGAAATGTTGGAGCGAAAAATGTTCAACTTTATTTTCATCAACATAAGTAATATTAACAGAATAGTAAACTTTTTCGGGTTTTTTTACCTTTTTATAGTTTCCCGTATACTTTGAAAGTCATATAGTTATGTAACTTAAAATATGCCTTTTGTCGCGTTTTACACTATGGCTCCAATTTCTCAGTATTTTTGTAGCCGGTATCTAAATCTCCCATTTAATGACAGCTAATACCTACAGAAACACAATCTGAAAGTTTTGTTAAATTATGTGGACCAATACTTCAGTAAAATAGGCTCAATGTTGAAAAATTTTTAATTTTTAACAACATAATGAAACTACGTACCCCGCTTGGAATGTCAATATTTAGAACTTTTGCAGTAAAAATTATTTTTCGAAGATATGATATAGTCCATTTATATTTCCGAATAAAACAAATTAAATTTAAGAAATAACTTAGGAAAAATTACCCGATTATTCCAATTTTCCCTTTTGTAAGATATATGTAAAGAAACTTCGCTTAATTTCTCTAAAATTTTACCCCCAAATTTATAAAAAGAATTAGTAAACGCTTAACACTAATACTTAATAACAATTAATATAAAAAAACTTTTTTTTTGCCTTTTTGTATTTTGAGTATCTTCAAATATAAAAAAATTAAAAAATTCAAATACTTTTGTGAGGTACCTGAAATGACTGCACGTGTTATTTTTCTCAATTTCTCGGAAACGATTCAACATTTTGTGCTACTTTTTGCAGCATTTGGTAGAAGACAACTCAGGTAAAAAAAATCCAATTCATAAAAACTAAAATTCACTAACTTATGTGAGACACACGTTCTATATGATATTATGAAAACAACAATTTAAAATGAGGTTTATGAATTCAGTTTCAGAAAAGAACAAATGAGAATGAGATATTCCAATTCAAAATTTGAAAATATCATTTTAGTTTATGATTTTTTCTTTTAATTCCAGAATATAACAATTGAAATTTACATTTTTCATATAAATTTCAGAAGTGAAACTTTTTATTTAGAATTGAAAAAAAATTGCTTGAAAATTAGGTTTTCAATTTATAATTTTGAAAATAACAACTTAAATTGGAATTTTTATTTAAATTTTCGAAAAGAACAATTTATAAGAAGTTTTTCCATTTAAAATTCAGAAAAATATTGAAATTTTGGAAAAACTTACTTAAATTCAGAACTTCAACTGAAATAATATATAGAATGAAATTTGCATTAGGAATAATTTTTCCAGATGGATTTAAAACAATTTCTTAATTTTATTTGCTTAAAGGTCACATAAATTAAGTTGATCTAACATTATTTCATCATTTAAATCACTCTTATTCAATGTTCTAAATTTTAATGAATTATTCTAAATTTCAATTGTTGTTTTTGAAATTCAAAATATAAAACTGAATTTCATTTGTAGTCTTCTGAATTTAAAACGTAAAATTTAATTATAAATTGCTCTTTTGTGAATTTAAAATATAAAAACTTATTTTTAAATTGTACTTTTCTGAAATAGAAATTGTAATTTTAAATAATTGTTTTCTGAAATATTAATGAAATATAGAAATTTCAACAGTTCTTTTCTAAAATTTAAATGAAAAATATAATTTTCAATTTTTATTTTCAAAAATTTAAATGAAAAATCTAATTTTCCAATGATCTTTTTTAAAATTTAAATTTATTTTCAATTGATTTTTAAAAAATACCATTAAAAGTGGTGTAGTTCTTTAAAAAAGTAAATAAGTTTATGCATCACTGCTCACATATAATTTTATTATGTTTTTCCTTTGCCAAAATATTTTCATAAATTGTTGATTTAAATAAAAATTTTACACACATATACTTTCTAATTCCAAAAATAAAATTTTTGAATAAATAATAAATGTGAACAAATATAAATTTAATTTTTAATTCACCCAGGAAATATTGTATTAGTTCTACAACTAGTTCTAAAACACATAAAAATAGCCTGTATTTGTTCTACTTTGGCTACGACCAATGATTTTTGTTGAAATTGTCACCTCCAGAACTAGTTCTATGGAAATGTTACCTAGCCAGTACCCATTCTATGGAACGGTTCGAGAACTAGTTCCTTAATCAATAATTTTTGTTCAAAATTGTCACATTCAGAACTAGTGCCATAGAAGAGTTAGGGAAAGGTTTCAGAATCTGTTTTTATTTTTATTTTGTATTCTAATGGGCTATTTTCTAAAGTCCACTTTTGAAATCAATTGAATTTTGTAAAAATATACATATATATTTTTTTTAATTTTTGAAATTTTTTATACAAGTTTTTTAAACAGTTCTAGGAAGTTCTCAGAAGTGATGTAGAAGTCATACAGAATTAGTTCTTAAGCACTAGTTCTCTAAAACATTTTTCAAAACGAATTTAGACGAATGTCAGAATTGGTTGTGATACCACTAATTCTGAGAATGTTATTAAAGAATCTGAAGTGGTTCTGATAATGTACTAAAATACTAAAAATTTCTTTCCTATGGAAACTTAGTTGTTTTTATTGTGTTAAATTATTAAACAACACAAATCGAAATGTTTTCTGGCTTTGAAATATATTAAAAAACGAGTCAATTTGTTTTTTGGAATAAACATCACCGTTCTGCATTTTTCAATATTACAGTTTTCAATAAATATTTAGCCGTATTCCAAAAAATTAATGTAGGTTACATAAAGAGTTTCTAACTTACATACACAAAATTAGTAATTTGTTATCAAGCTTACGTTAGAATTTGTATCCTCTATTATGAAAATAATATTATTCTGTAGAACAATTTTTAAACAAGATATTTGGATAATTTAGATCTATCTAATAGGAAAAGCTTAACCCGCTAACTTTAGGAAAAATTTTTAGAAATAGTAAAAACGCAATGAATTAAAATATATATATCAGTGGACATAGTAAAATATAATTTTCTAAAGTTTAATTTTTGGAGGTTGATAATTAGCATTAAACTCAGAATATAAAGAAATTGGAAGCTGTGAAAATGGCAGTATTTTCAAAGAATTTAGTTTGAATATAATCTATAATTTTACAGCCGTATTCAAAAAACTTAACACAGCTTTACCAACCATTTATAATCAAAATTACTTAAAGTTGTATTCAAAAACATTGATTTGCTTACTATACCATTGGTAAAGCCTTGTAAACTTTAAACATTTTAATAATGGTTCGACCCTACTTTAAGATCATATTTTATGATTATTTCCGTTACATTTTTCAAGAAAAATAAAAATAATGATAAATTTTTAGATTCATTTCAACAAAATCAACGTATTTAAAATGTCCGAATGTTAAAATCTGTGATAAAATAAAAAATGTTTCAAAATATCAGAATATCCAATTTTATATGCTGTGTCAAGATCATATATACTTTTTTTAATCATTTTAAAAATATAATGTTCGAAACGGTCTTCTGTTTTGACACTTTAGAAGTACAAAAATACAAAAATGTATGTTATAAATCTTTTAGGAAATAAAAAATAATGTTCAAACAAACGGTCTTCGGATCCCCTTACATCTAAGGAGACTTGGAACCACATTTGTGAACCAATGTACTCTATAAGACGATGCGAAAACTAGGAAATAAGAAGTTGTTATGTTCACCTCTCAGCCGGCTAACAGCCGACTTTGAGCCGCTGCCAACAACTTTTAGCAAAGCCGCCGCCGCCGTTAAAATCGTTCGGCGCAGGTCTCTGGTGTTATCTCCAGAGAACTGCGCCGATCGGCTGTAAGCCGGCTGAGTCGAGCCGCCGGAGCTTTTTTAAGAGCCGCCGCCGCCGATAGAATTTCGGCTAAAACACGACTCATTTACATCCTCTGATTTCGATCAAGCTTAATGAATTTAATATAAAACCTTTAGTAAATTCATTATATTCTTGAAATTTTGAATTTTAATATTAATTTTAAAATTTTTTTTCATTGTAAAGAATAATTCTGCTTCTCAGTTCTGCAGCAGCGCAAAACAAAATAAAATTTCAATTAGATTTTTCTTTCTCATTGTTTTACTTGTGAAGTACAAATCATCTTATGACGGATAAATTTAAAACATTGTACGTTATTTTTATGAAATTAAATTTTAAAGTTTTGTGAAATTTTTTTAAATATAAATTTAAAACTTACAACTTTTTTGAAATACATCAATATATGTATATATAAAGAGTAACGTTACTGACTGACTGATTCATGATCACACAACCCAAACGGCTGAACCTAGAGAGACGAAATTTGGAACATAGGTTGGTATCCCACCATAAAGATCCACTAAGACGGGATTTTTGGAAATTCGAATGTTTAGGGGGTAAAAATGGTAAAAAAGGGTAAAATCGGTAACTCTATAACTCAAAAATTAATATAGATACACAAAAATAGTAGGATAGTAATCGTTATTCATTAAAAAAATAATTGGACAGGTGTCTGGTACTTTTTTGAAAATCGGCCGTTTTAGGGAGAAAACGTGTAAAAACTGTATTTTGGTACTTTTTTGGCACCATATGTATCTTTGAAACAAATCAACATACCGATAAAATTTATGCCGCATTCATAACTTATCAAAAAATGAGAAATAAAAATTTGGTACTTTTTATAAATTCAAACGTTAAAATCGTACCTATTTTTGGTACTTTTTTCATAAAAAAATTTTATATTTATTGAAATATTCATATGAGTATTTTAATATGGGATACCACTACAATTTAGAATTTTATTGGAATACAATTTTTGATACTTCGATGGGTGAGAAAAAAGTACCAAAAAAGGGGTAAAGGCGGGATATTACATTTTATTCAAACTTAATAATGAATTTTCAATTACATTAGACATAGAAACATTTTAAGAAAATGTAGATAAGAGTTCAAAAGGATGGACTTTGCAGTATTTTTTTCTTCTTCTATTGGTACTTTTTTGCATTTTCTGTAATATTTAACCTAGAAACATAAAACTAAATACACATTTCCAACATCGGAAAGATTTCACAAGGGGGAACTTTGTGGTACTTTTTCGTTCTTCTAATGGTGCTTTTTGAATTTTCTATAATTATGAACCTCAAAACATGAAATTAAGGATATGCTGTCCTAAGTAAATGTGAATTCATAAGAGGGGGATTTTGTGGTACGTTTTTGTTTTTGAATTTCTAATATTATTGATCTTAAAACATGAAATTAAAGAAATGTGGTCCTAAATGAATGCGAACTTTGTGGTACTCTTTTTGTTGTTCCTATGATACTTTTTTTAATTTTCTATAATTATGAACTTGGAAACATGAAATTAAGGACATGTGGTCCTAAATGAATGCGAATCCTTAAGAAGGGACTTTGTGGAACATTTTCGTTCTTCTAATAGTACTTGAATGTTCTGCAATTTTCATCCTTAGAAACATAAAATAGAAGATGTAAGGTCCTAAGTGAATCAGAAACCTTAAAATGTATTTTGTGGTATTTTTCTTTATTCTTTGTAGGCAAGACATGGGGCTAAAAAAATAAAGTACTAGTAAAGTCTCTAATTTCTCACACATAGCCTCTAGAAGTCGTTAAATTTGTAAAAATCAAGAATTTCTCAATTAACCCTCATAAAACCATTAAATAATGAGGGATAAGGAGTGGGTGCATAGGGGAAATTTGTATTTAATAGTATACAAGACCGCTGATTTTAAAAATGGTAAAAACTTTAAAATTCCATTGACAGAAAATACGTAGACACCAAAAGTTCGAAAAAATAAAAATCCAAGTTTAAATAACAATGCTAATAAAAAATTAGGAATAAAATATATGTATCTTGAATAATTTTGTTTAATTCTTACTTCTAATACTAAATACAGTGAAAAAATAACATGAAACATGTCCATCACATCAAACTTTTAACTCATTGATGACCAAATGAAATATCTATCTTCAAAAAATTTTTAGGTTATATAATTTTCTGGATAATAGATAAAGTAAATTATGGATCCGAATTTTATAGAGAAGGAACAATAAAATAATAGTTTAGAATATGTCATGTCTATAACATGCCCTCCACAGCACCTAAAAGTCTTTAAATTTAAACAAATTAAAAAAAAGAATAAATAATAAGAATAAAATGAATAATAAAATAACATCGCTATTGTCGACTATAAGCCTTTTATATTTTTAGTAATACAAATTGTTCCGAAATCAATGATTTTTATGTTCTATTTTTCCTGATTTCGAGATGTTTTGTTGCTTCGTTGAACACTTGAAGAACCATGTTCATGATGGATGATGATGCTTTGACTACTTTTTTTCAACAACATACTGTGGCTCACAGCCAGTACTTCTTTTTGGAAAAGTACTTCCATGCAGGGTCCACGCACAGTGCTATATAAAGGAGTATTGGTTACAAATCATTTTAAAATGGTCACTTTAAATGGTTAAAATATATGCTTATAATACAAGAAATCATTATGAGTTTTTTTTATGAAAATCGGTTGGACAATAAAAAGCATTGATGAAGTTCCGAATAAACATTTATACAATCGCAGTCTGCGACAACCTACGGATCTCAGCACAAAAACTGACATCCGGAGTTCAAACAACGCATTGCGTCAAAACTTTTTGCCATACATTGCAAATACTGGATTATTGTACTCGTCTTCATGGCGTATAACTGCCGGGTTCTGGAGTCACAAAGAACATACATAACATTCTTAAGTGTATTCGTATTACAAATTTATTGGAATATTTATTTATTATATTAATATATTCAATTAATTTAGGTAAATAGAAAAAGTTCTTATTGGACGGGAATACGCAGGACCGGTTCGTAGAAAACTTCTAGTGCCTACAAGTCTTTATAGGTAGCAAAACTAAACTTCTTCGTAGAACTATGGGTCATTTGTCGTCAATTTATTGTGTTCTATTATATACTAAACTTATTATAACAGGAGCTGATGATCTTATAAAAATATGGTCCGCAATGGATGGCCGATTATTGGCTGATTATTGCATGCAAGAAGACTTTTAAATATTTAAACAAAAAAAGAGCTACATAATCAACTTTACCAAGGAATTTGTTTCCAAAGATCCAATGTTTTATTATTTTTTTATCTATTATTTTTTGTTAATTAGTTATAATTCTATATATTAGGCTCTTTTTTGTGCGAGAACCGAATACCGAGCTGAACCAAGAAAATTTTAAAATAACAGTGAAACATGTTGGTGGCAGTTTCATGGTTTGGTACGTCAGTTAATCGATTTAACGATTTTCAAAATCGATTAATCGGTCCCCAAAATCGATTTTATTTTGAAGTCGATTTTTTATTCATAAAGTCAAAAGTGATTTAAAAACAACTAAAAAAAAATTAAAAATAATAAACCTATAAAATGATTTTAAACGTTCAGGTCACAAGTAATACATGTATAAAAGTTATGTATATAAAATATAAGAAATCTGTAAACATTTAATTTATCCATCAACCCAATCTTCTTCAGCAAGCTTACAAAGCCTTACATTTCGTTCCCACGACAATTGGATCTTCGCTCCGGAACGACCCGAGTTCAGCTCTGCCAAAGATTGTCAACTCAGCGACAGCTGTATCAACCGACATCAGCAGAACTGTTACAACAACAACAAGCCTTACATTTAAATCAATGCTCACTACTAAGCATGTTTCTTTGTTATTATTAGGCCATCTTTCAAGAATTGGCGTTCAAACGTTACTAAACGTTCTGGAGCTATTTGATTAATATTTGGATACATTTTTTTTTCTTTCAGAGGATTTAGAAGACTGTTTTGCCAAATGCCCTGCTAGGGATAATATGTAAAAATTCTTAGATCTTTTTCAAATTGAATACTTACTGGGATTTTTTCCATTTTCCTAAAACATTGGCAAACTCGAGTTGGGCCTTTATTAAATTTCACTTTTAATTTAAATTTTGATATTTTTTAGTCCTTTGTAGATTGTCATAGAACTGATTAAATATAACTTTATTATTATAGATTGCAAACAACCGATTTTTTCCTCCTGAAAATCGATAAAATCGAAATCAATTTACCTTTCCCTAAACAGTGGTAGATACCTTTATATCGTAAAGGATAATTTGTTGCAGAGTGCAAAAAATCAGGTCATATTGTCATATTTTTCATATTGCCAATATAACGATCCGAATAATAAATTTGGTATTGTGTACAATTTGCTAATATGTAAAGACCTCAATATTATTGAAAATTTGTGGCCCATATTGGAAATTTACATAATAAAATAGGTATTAGGCCCTAAAAATGCACTATGAACACATTTCGCCTAATATTACATTACTTTAATCTGTTGCATACAATTAAGACATCCATTCCACATAAAAAATAATCAGGTATGTAATGAAAATCGATTTCGAGCCAAAAACGAAAAAGGTTGTGATACACATAAAATTTTCGATTTCAATTTCGTTTTATTGTGAAATCGAAATCGATTTCATTTTCCATTTTATTTTATGAAAATCACAATAAATTAAGTTGTGATCATGGTTTGATAAAACGAAATTGACATGATTTTATCGTTTTCAAATCGAACAAATTTTGTTACTCGTTTTAAAATTTAATTTGATTAAAACTGTTACAAAAGAATTAGAATCATTAAGCCATAGAGTAATATATAGAGACGAAATTCTCAATTGACAATTAAACAAAATTGTTGTTTTGTAAACAAAAATGTGTTTTTATTTTCTTTTAGCAACAACAAAATGTATTTGATTACATGTATTTTGTTGTTGCATGTGGGTAAAAAATAAAAGCTATATTATAGAAAGAAAATAAATAATACCTTTTAAAGAATATATATTAAGGCAGAGGTTAAGAAAAGTATAGAGATTCTGTAAATCCTAAAATTTTTTATTCTGTTGCGTTAAAACACTGAATTTTAAGTTTAAAATTTAAAATATATTTTGTAATTTGTGATGGAACTTGTGGTGAGGCGATGTACCTTATTGTTTAAAAACCTATCAGACACTGAAAACGATCGAAATTCATCACAACTTAATCGATTTAAGAATACAATTTACTTTTGAAATCGATCGAATTTCATCACATACCTAAATGTAATTATCGGTCGTAATTTTCAATTTTTTTATGTCATAAGTGGGTGCTTAAAATAATCTGTGAGATAAAAATATTGGATTTTTTGTTTTCATATCATTAATTTGCTTAAAGGTAAACTTTAAAACTAAAAACGTGTGTTATAATATTAATGAAATATAGAAATTTCAACAGTTCTTTTCTAAAATTTAAATAGAAAATCTTATTTTCAATTGATTTTTTAAAAAATACCGCTAAAAGTAATGTAGTTTTTTAAGAAACACAATAAGTTTAAGCATCACTGTTCACATATAATTTTATTATGTTTTTCCTTTGCCAAAATATTTTCACAAATTGTTGATTTAAATAAAAATTTTACACACAAATATTTTCTTGTTTATAAACTGTTTGTAAACATTTCAACAATTTTTACAAATCCTTTTATAAAAAATTTTCTATGTACTAAAAATAAAAATTTCTTCCCTGTATGGAAATTTAATTTTTGGGAATAAACATCTGTATTCTGCATTTTTCAATATTATATTTATCATTAAATATAAAATTTAAAATGTAGAATTTGATCCCCTATTATGAAAATATTATCCTGAAGAACAATTTTTAAACAAGAAATTAAACAAAATGTTTTGATAATTTTGATCTATCTAACAGGATAAGCTTAACCCGCTAACTTTAGGAAAAATCTTTAGTACTTAGCTCGTTCATCAGATATTTTTTGTTAATAAAAAATAGTAAAAACGCAATGAATTAAAATATACATATCAGTAGACATAGTAAAATATAATTTGCTAAAGTTTAATTTTTGGAGGTTGATAATTAGCATTTTTATACGATAAGATTCGAAACAAATCTTATATTATGTTCACATTCACAAGTTTTTGACTCGTTTTTTGGAAAACACTATGAAATTAAACATTACTGTTCACATATCATTTTATTGTGTTTTTCCTTTTGGACTGTTTTTCGTCTGACAAAATATTTTCACAAATTTTGTATTTAAATAAAAATTTCACATACATACACTTTTTAATTCAAAAAATAAAATTATTAAGTAAATAAAATTTATGAAAAAATATAATTTTCATTCATAATTTTTAATTTTTTGTTTTTAAACTGTTTGACAATTTTTACAAATTCTGTTTTCAACAAATTTCTATGTACTAAAAATACTAAATATTTCTTCCCTGTATGGAAATTTAGTTTGTTTTTATTGCGTTAAATAATTAAACAACTCGAATCGATATGTTTTCTGGCTTTAAAAATATATGAAAAAACAAGTCAATTTCTTTGTATTTTTTAAGAAAACGACTCGTTTTTTAAAAAACCTTTGTATGTGAACATGGTATTAAAGAACTTATTAAAATTTTTTGGACGCGTAGGGAAAAATCGTTTTTTTTTCATCAGCTGTAGGTATTTTAAAAAGTTTCCACTGACAACACTGCTCCAGCTTGAAATTTCACATGTGTAGGGAGAAGATCTGTGTCAAGATCATATATATTTTTTTTTTAATAATTTTAAATATATAAATAATGTTCGAACAAACGGTCTTCTGTTTTGACACATTAGAAGTACAAAAATACAAAAATGTATGTTATAAATCTTTTAGGAAATAAGAACTGATGTTCAAACAAATGGTCTTCGGATCCCCTTACATCTAAGGAGACTTGGAATCAATGTACACTATAAGACGATGCGAAAACTAGGAAATAAAAAGTTGTTACTTTGAGTCTACATTAGACAAATTTTTATCAAGACAAACGTCAAAATCGGTGCGAATTTATACAAGGTAGCCTCAGTTAAACAGCTGATTATTATTTTTGGTTGTTTCAGCTGTCAAACTGCATACATAAAAAACATTAATGAATTCGCCATATTGTTGTTTTTGCACAATTGTTGCCACCTTCCATAAATTCGAGTTCATTTTGACGTTTGTCTTGATAAAAATTTGTCTAATGTAGACTCAAAGTTATGTTCACCTCTCAGCCGGCTAACAGCCGACTTTGAGCCGCCGCCGACAATTTTTAGCAAAGCCGCCGCCGTTAAAATCGTTCGGCGCAGGTCTCTGGTTATCTCCCAAGTAGCACTAGTTTGTTGTTATTTAATATTATCTTTTAGATTATAAAATATAATTAAAATCGACATGTTGCGACGATTCCCTTTATTAATTGTACAACAAGTTCGGGGCAGAAGCCAAGAAGTTGCAAGAACTTTTGCTTCAACAGCGGCAACTGGAAAAAAAGAAAAATGGGACCTATTCGCCGGTGTTCTGGTGGAGAGATTACCCATTGTTTCCAAAGAGTTCAACGAAATTGAAAAAGATTTTCAACAATATTTGTGGCGTGTAGAGTTTGAAAAGTCGCTTAAATCTAATCATGAGCTACAACATGAACGTGACTTGAAACAAGCTGAACTTTTGAAAAAGGGACAAATGGAAGTTGATCTTGATGAGTCTGTGGCCAAGCAAACAGCCCAAGATCTTAAAGATGCCTACATAGACGAATTAAATAAATTTAAATTTGCTCCACGAACTACAGCTGATGATAAAACTAAGAATGTTACTTCTCCTAACCGTTGCTTAGATGAAACTTTGTATTTATTAGTTGAGCATAAATTGGGTTCCAAAAATCATTTACTATTGCCTCAAGGTCCTCGTCTCGAAGGAGAAACTATGAGACAAGCTGCTGAACGTGTTCTCCGTGAAAAGTGTGGAGATAAATTGGAGGTTCAATTCTATGGTAATGCTCCTTGTGGTTTCTACAAGTACAAATATCCCGCAGCTGCTCGTGATCAAAGTGTGGGTGCTAAGATATTCTTCTTCAGAGCCTCTTTGAAAAATGGAAACGTTGATAAGTCTTTAAGTAGCAAATACGAATGGCTACAGGTAGCAGATCTGAAAGGAAAATTGAATCCATCATATAGTGAAAGTGTACAAAAGTTTTTGTTTTAATTTGTAATGTTTTATGGGAAATAAAGAGTTAATGTTATTTAATTACAAATTTTAAATTCCTATAAAGATATTTGTATACCGATTTCGTTAAAGAAATAATATCAAAGAGTAACAAGAGACGAAACTAATTGTCAAAAACCTAAGTCGGTTGCCAAAAGCCTAACTCATGTAACAACAAAATACATGAAATCAAATACATTTTGTTGTTGCCAAAAAAATAAAAACACATTTTTGTTTAGAAAACAACAATTTTGTTTAATTGTCAATCGAGAATTTCGTCTCTATGTGTTACTCTATGATTTCGTCTAAGTACATGTTTTCTTAACAGGAAGTATACTTGTTATAAATTATTAATTAATTTATATTACTCATACGATGTGTGTGAAATATGTTTTATGATATTTGGTCTAGGGTTCATCAAATCGACTTTTTTTGTAAAAAGTCGAAAAGTTAAAAATAGTCGGAAAAATTCGAAAATAGTCTGAAAGAGTTTAAAAAATATTCTATTTAAAAGGAATAGTTTCTTAGCAGCTTTTATTTATATATTTATACATCATCAAACCGTTCGTACATACTTTTGTGTAACCAGTACTTTCATTGGATAGATTGTATGTTAATTAATCAATATATTTTATTTCGTTGTATTCATTTTATATTTTTTATGTTTTTATAAGACAAATGACAAAAAATAGTCAGGAGTCGAAAATAGTCGGAAAAAATCGAAAATGATCGAAAATAGTCGGAAAAAGTCCAAAATAGTCGAAAATTCGACTATTCCAAAATTAAAAAAGTCGAAAAATCTACTTTTTATGAATTTAAAAAGTCGGTGACGTGGTAGACAATTAAAATTCCACTTACTTATAAAACTATTCGTCTTGCGAACCCGAACAGATCAAGTTTTTTAAATTTCTTTCAGGAAGCGATTTATTGTATATGTAAGTTCCTAATACGTAAAATTCCCTTTTCAGAGGTCTCTGAAGATCCCAGACATTGTAAAAAAATTAAAATTTGGCTCACTTATAAAATTGTTTGTCCTACAGATTCTAACAGAGCTAGATTTTGAAATTTCTATCATCTTCCATCAGGGATCGGAAATAAATGGATTTATATATCGAAGGCTTATATTCAAAACGGGCATCATGCAAAGCACCAATTGTTCAGGAGAACATAACTGTTTATTTCCCTCATTTTTCAACATTTTGCAATCCGTTCTTCTACGAGTTATTAATATTACGTCTACTAAATCTCACACTGAAAAATAAATCTTTTAACCACATTATTCGCGAAATTATGGTAGATAGCCCGTTTTGTTTTAATTATTTTTAATGTATTTTATACAATGTTCATATAGCCCGTTTTGTTTATTGGAAATTAAAGAAGTAAAACATAATATTTTTTGAAAAAAAAAATTGACAATATGTTAAATTTATAATATCATGCCAATCAGGAGATAAAAAAGCGAAATTTTGCGATTGACTGGACCATTTTTAAATTAAATTAAATTTTGAAAAAAAATAAATTGCATGCGAAAAAATCGACATAAAAATTTTTGAACCAATTAAAATTTTATTAAATTGCATATTAACAACTCAAAAATGATTAAAAACTTTAAAGACGATGTTTATTGCACTTTTTATTTAATTATAATTTTTTTCAGAAACTGCTTTTGGTATCTAAGATATTTTGCTTATAATCATGAATTTTATTACAATTTTTTTTATACCTGTCTTTAAATCTAGGATATAGTGCTCCCACTTAGCTTCATAAAATGTTGATGGGTGTACCTGCGTATGATCTATAAGCATCTAAAAAAGGCTAAAAATCTAACTTCAATGGCTTTTTTCTTCAGACTGCATTGAGATAACAAAATTTTTGTGAGATATATTAAGACTCTAATTCAAAACGTTTAAAAAGTTCAAATCGCAAAGAAAATTATCATTATTTATCAATTTTTATTTTTACATTTTTTGAAAATCAAACAAAAACTTGCAGATAGCCCGTTTTTCCTTAAAAAAATATACTGTTTGTAGATAGCCCAAAAACAAAAAGTGAAAAACATAGTGTTAGAATTAACTTTTGGCTCCAAAATTAACACTTTATATAAAAAACAGAAAACTAAAGAGTCTGACGCAAAAAAAAAATAAATCTGCATGAGGACCAATTTGAATATAAGCCCTCGATATATATCATTTCATAGAAATTGTTCTCCCTACAGAGCTTTCTGAGGCGACGTAAAAAATAAAAATCTGCTTAATTGTAATACTATTCCGTCACAAATTCTAACGAAGCCAGATTTTTCTATAAGGGCTTTGTTTTTTTACTTAGTATTTTGTCTATTTTGATTTTAATAAATTTTGATTCGCTTTGGAGAGCAAACAATGAGTAGTTTGCTCTCTGAATCCTATAAAAAAAATAATTTTTCATTTCGGCCAGGAGCTTATTTACGTCGATTTTATTTTTATTTTTTGTTTTATGAATTTAATACTTTAATTCAATGTTGGCAAAAAAGGTAATAATTTAGAATTATTTCGTTAAAGATATTTTAGCGTTATTTCGGTAACGCTGTTTTAGCGTTATCGGTATTTCAGCTTATTTCGGTAATGATAGTTTAAGGGTAGCGGTTGTTTCAGAAATTTCGATTTTCAGTTCGTAACCAAGAAATATAAAGTGGAGTCAAGTGTTACAAAGTCGTCTTAAGATACACATAACATTATTACATGTTTTATTTTAATTTTATTAAAAATAAATTGTTTTCTTAAACCGAGAAATAACGGTAAATGGTATTTTAGCGTTTTCTTTATTTTGGCCTATTTCGGTAATATAGTGTTATCGGTATTTTCGGTTATTTCGGTAAAGGTATTTCCAATTATTAACGGTTGTCAAGTTGAATAGGTTTTTTAGCGGTAGGGATATTTTAGCGATAACGGTAGCCAACCTTGCTTTAATCAATATTATCTCATCAGATTTTAACGGCTTCAAATCATTAACTTCGATTAAGGAGAGAAAAGGCTTCCAAATGTTGTTCATATATATTTTTTAAGATTTTCAGAGTTGTTTGTACAAATTTTCATTATTATATTATTTTTACTGCCAGGCTTATACGCTCGTTTAAAATAAGACATAGTAAATTTTCATTACGACAGATTTATGAACAGAAAATGACAAAAGTTTTCCACTGTGAGCTGCTCAAATATTTCGAAAATTTGTATTTTATATACAAATATACATTGGTACATTTGAAGCAAATTAAACTTGTAAAATTTATACTCAAAAAATATCGAACTTAGGCATTAAATTTATATTAATAGCTTCTCCCCTTTATAGATCCACTTTCTGTTATTACTCGCAATTAAAAAATATTGAATCAAATATAATATTTTTTCTTTTATCTGAGTCCAATTGATGTATGTTCAAAAAAGGGAGTAAAGGGGCATGTAATACACTCAATGACATTTTCTTAAAAAAAAACTGCAAAATTACATTTAAATCTGTTCTCTAAGAAACAAAGTAACACTTTTTTAAAAAAGTAGGCGTGTCATCTAATCAACATTTCATTCAAGTATATTGTCATATGATTACTCATGTACTGCAAATAACATCTTTGTAAAAATTTAGTTAGATAATAATTATCTTTAACACAAGTTGACGAAATGAAACAAATTCTGCTGTACGGGATATTTCAGTCAATTCGGATATACGACATTTATGAGTACTAAGCCTATAGATCACTTTAGAATAAGTACACGATATATACGTGTATAGAAGCATATCTCGAAAACGACTTGGCTGATTTAGTTCAATTAAATATCTAAAAAATCGAATTGAACACTCGAAAACGACTTATCCGATTTGGCTCAGTAAAATATCAAAAAATTCGAATTAAATTTAACTTCAGGTGATACACATTATTTTTTAATACGCTCAACAGTTATAAAGACATTAAGCCTATTTTGTTTAAAAAATAAATTTCCTACAAAATTAAAAAAAAATATTTTTTTTGTTCAAACGTTTACGATTTTAGTATCCTAATACTTACAACTAAACAGCTAAACACGTCTATAGTTAGACCCATGATATATTTTTTATATCATGGTTAGACCTATTCTCGAATATGGTTCTATTGTATGGGATCATAAACGTAATTTCCTTTCTCAACCTTAGAGTGTATAACAATTTACACTCAGAATCTCTCTTGGGTAAAATCAATATCGCCTCTCGCGATATTATCAATTGCTCGTTTTTAAATACTTTCGCTCAAATTGGGGCCATTCTGATTCATTTTGCCGTATTTGTATTGAATACAATAAACAGTATCACATTATCGAATTTAATAAAAGTTTAGTTTGTTTTTAATAAAGATATAATTTATTATTATACAGTTAGTTTATTATACATAACTTCTTATTTACGAATAAATTTATTTATAAATACTGAAGTCACAGTTTATACGCAGATAGTATACTGTAAACAGAGACCGGATATTAATACTAAAAAAACAAACTTTTTATTTTTATTTCAATCGAAAAACAATCTTTAATGTTCAAAAAATAATAATTTTGCTGTTAATAAAGATATAATTTATTATTACATATATAGTTAGTTTATACATACCTTCTTATTTATTTAATTTATAAATACTTTATTTTATTATAAATACTGAACTCACAGTTTATATGCAGATAGTATATTATAAACAGAGACCGGATTTTAATATTAAAAAAAAAACGAACTTTTTATTTTTATTTCAATCGAAAAACAATCCTTAATGTTCAAAAAATAATAAAAATCCATCATAATTTTTTATTTTCATCAATAGTTTTATCATAATCGAATTAAAAAATATAAATATCTTTTATGATATTTATCATAGTATAATAATAAAGTATACTCGTAAGACCAGCTGTTTTACAATTTTTTCATTGACAAACCTCGCGGTACTGCCAAATTGTTTTTGTATTCACATGTAAAATATTTTTTGAGTTTTTTTCTCTTGCTCACTTTCGTTCTCTCATTTTTCCGTTCAAAGCATTCTGACATTGTGGGCAGTAGTTTTACACTAACAAAATACAAGCAATTTTTGTTTTTGTAGATGTGCGAGTACTTTATTATTTTACTATGGATATTTATTATAAAAGTTGAAAATTATTTTGAACTATTTCATCGGATGAAAGAAATTCTAAACAACAACAATTTCTTTGAATAAAGATTATTTTTTTGAAACAAAAACAAAAGTTTGAATAAAAAAACAATCATTTGAAAATTTTTCCATGCTGATATTTATTTTTAAAGATATTTATTATTTTCATCATACATTTACATATATTAAAAAATAAAAATCTCACATATTTTTTTCAACAAATGAAAAAATATTTTAAACAATAATGATATTTATATTGATTAAAAAATAAGAAGTTTTCGGGTGCTAGATTGTAAATAAAAAAACTATTTTATTGTTTTATAAATAATTTTATTGTTTTTTAATTTTTATTTTTTACACAATATCTTTAAATATATGTATGTCACATTTTTTAAAACACAAACAAATTTAAAAAGATGCCAACATTTTAGACCTTATTTTAAAATAGTTTTCTTATTCAGGAATTGTTTTCGTGAGTTAGTAAGTTACAATAAAAAAATTATACGGCAACGCTTTACACTTTTAATCGCAAATAAGAATTGTGTATAAACGTAATAATAGAAAAAACAAATAATGAGTGATTCCATGTAAAAACGGACAGCAATCGGATTTGACATCTCCAATTTTAATGAAATTCGCTACAAGCATTGACCATTGGAAGCGTTTCTGAAAACATGAAATTTCAGACCGATTTCTTTTCGGTCCCGATATATGACGGTTTAAAAAACGTAAAAATTTTAAAAACTTTAAAGATGAATAGTTATTTAACTTCTAATAACTTCTTAAAAATACATGGTAGATCTCTAGTTGTTGCTGCATATTAAAGACAAAGATATTACCTTCATAACGACATATACAAAGTTTTTTACATCAAAAGTTCAAAAGTTAAAGTTGGAGCTAAAAAAAACCAAACTATTACATCTCAAAACCGGTATTTTTAAAATTCTTAAAAAATTATATATTGTTGGCATATCTTTTTTCCATATGGATATACAATTTCAAGTTGGAGCCTTATTTAGTTTAGGAGTTATGGACAAAAATAAAATCCAGTTATTAAATACTCCTAAGCTATTTAAAATAAAAAGTTAATTTCAGTGTAATTTAAAAAACAAGGACATTACCTTAAAAATGATATATAGTGAGTTACTTTAGATCGAAAGTTCAAAGGTCAAAATAAGATTTACAAAAAATAAACCATTATATCTCTGAAAAGGAAACTTTGAAAATTCTAAAAAAATTACATTAAATATTAATAAAACTCTTCTTTATACATGTGCAAAATTTCTTGTTGGACACTCCTTTAGTTTAAAAGTTATGTATCAAAATATAAACTGAAGTCAAATGTTAATTATAAAATTATTTTTTCTTTTTTAAATATGTGCTCATAAAAAAAATAATTTCAAAATAACTTTTGTAAATATTTTAAATTTTACACATAAAAAATATGTTTTTTTCTGTATTTTGCTTCATAACTCCTAAACCAATAGAGGCTCCAACTGAAATTTGGCACAAATATGGATAAGGGTTCCATTATCAATATATGTATTTTTTAAGAATTTTAAAATACCGTTTTTTGAGATTTTAAGCTTTAATCTATAAATTATTAATTTTGACCTTTGAACTTTAGAAATATATAAATGTTTTACTTGTCGTTTTAAAGTCTATGTGTTTTTCTTTTAAATGAAATAGAAATAAGAATTTTACAATGTATATTTTAGAAGTTATGAGCAATAAAATGTGATTACTTTTGGAAAAAATTCAACCGCTTTTTGATTTTTGGCCCGGGAGGAGTCTTTACTCAGAAAGTTTGTGATTTGAGCAACATTTGCAATACTTAATATCTGTAGCGAATTTCATTAAAATCGGAGCTATCAAATCCGAAAATGTCTGTTTTTAGTTCGTTTTGATATGGGATCACTCTAATTTAATTTAAATAAATAAATAAATAAATAAATAAATAAATAAATAAATAAATAAATAAATAAATAAATAAATAAATAAATAAATAAATAAATAAATAAATAAATAAATAAATAAATAAATAAATAAATAAATAAATAAATAAATAAATAAATAAATAAATAAATAAATAAATAAATAAATAAATAAATAAATAAATAAATAAATAAATAAATAAGTAAATAAATAAATAAATGAATAAATAAATAAATAAAATATGAGACGTGAATGCATACTTCTATGGTCTATTTCATACATGGGAATTTTTCATTGAACTTTGAATTTTCATTACCATTACTTGAAAATAATGATAATTTAAAAAATTTAGTTACTATTTAATGATAATGATTTTTTTAATTACAATTTTTTTACATTTTTTTTACAAAAAAGCATTGTTTGAATAAAAAAAACTATTCTTTTTCAGATGTGTTTCTATTTTTTGTGTAGTAGTTTAATATCGTTTAAAGATTTTTGAATCATTTAAGTATAAATCTCCATTACAGAAAGATTTGATGAATATAAAAAGTATCCAGGAAAAATTCTGTTAGTTATACAACTAGTTCCAGTTATACAACTAGTTCCAATGATTTTTGTTTGAAATTTTCACCTCCAGAACTAGAAGTGTTACCTAGCCAGTACCCATAGTAGCGTAATCAATGATTTTTGTTCGAAATTGTCACATTCGAACTCATTACATAGAAGAGTTAGGGAACGGTTTCAGAACCTATTTTTTAGAAGTGTTACCTAGCCAGTACCCATAGTAGTGTAATCAATGATTTTTGTTCGAAATTGTCACATTCGAACTCATTACATAGAAGAGTTAGGGAACGGTTTCAGAACCTATTTATACCCTACACCACCAAAGGTGGTTGGGGTATTATGTGTTTGTGCAGAAGTTGTAACGCAGAGAAAAAATCTTCGGACACCCACCTTAAAGTATACCGTTCGACTCAGAATCACTTTCTGAGTCGATTTAACGATGTCCGTCCGTCCGTCTGGTCGGCTGGCTGGACGGCTGGCTGGCTGGCTGTCCATGTAAAGCTTGTGCGCAAAGTACAGGTCGCAATTTTGAAGATAATTTGATGAAATTTGGTTATTTGGTTATGATCGGCCCATTATTTCACCTAGCCCCCATACAAATGTCCTCTAGGAATAGAGTTTTAACACTTATAGATGCCTTAAAAATAGGAATATTTTAATGAAATTTAATACAAATAAGTTTTATATCAGCAAGAATCTGTCTGCCAAATTTCATGAAGATCGGTCCATAACTGACCATAGCTCCCATATAAAATCCTCTTCCGAAAATCACTAACGAGCATAAATCCCAAACAAATGTTAGTATTATGTTAATATTTAACACAAGTATGTTGTATATAAGTAAAAACAAAACTATGTGGATCGAAATGGTATAGGGTATCATATAGTCGGGCTTGACCGACTATATCCTCTTCTCTCGTTTTTATTTCATATTTCAATAGACCATTTTCTAAAGACACCTTTTTAAATAAATTTTGTTTTGTTAAACATTTTTTTTTTACTTTTGAACTTTTTTGCAATTTTGTATTTGTTTTTTTAAACAGTTCTAGGGAGTCATTCGAGAACCAGTAATTTATTCTCAGAAGTTATGTAGAAGTGATACAGAATTAGTTCTTAAGCACTAACTCTCTAAAACATTCCTTAAAACGAATTTAGAATCAGAATAAAGTTCTACTGCATTAGTGTCAGAATTGGTGGTGATACCACTAGTTCTGAGCATGTTATTAAAGAATCTGAAGTGGTTCTGATTACAGTAGTTCTAGAACTCATGATTTTTAAATATGTTCTAAAATTTTTCCTGGGAGTATTGCGGCAAGAAAAATTACTGTGTATGAACCCCGGCTAATGAAATTGGAAATTCAGTAGTCGATTTAATAAATTACTTCCATGTATGGTCTATTTCCAATAAAAAACAACACGTGGAACAAAAATCTGTTGAATTCATATTCAAATTCCAAGACGACAGCCTTCATTCACAAGGTCTTTTATTGGAATGCCGTCAATGAAATCAGACGTAAACAAAGTTATTGCGCCGACTCCAACATTTGTTTATATTTACAAATTTAATGTAAACAAATTCCTGTTGCATGCTTCCGTTTGCCGGTACACGTGGCAAATGTAAACAAAAACAATGTTAAAATGCATGCGTTAATTTTTTTAACGGCTGCGTAGCTCAGTTCTAGAAGAGTACAGACTGCATAAAATTCACATACCCATAGAGGTCTCTTTGTAACACAAGTAAAGTCATTGATGAACTCATCGCATTGATAAAATTCATAACAATTTTCTTCAAAACTGACAGTATAGATACAGGAAAAGGCAAAAAAAATTTTCAACGAGCAGCAATAATTTTTAAAAAAGATAAAAATAATTATAAAAAAATTAAATAAAAATTAAAACATTTTAGTAAAACATTAAAATAATAAATATTTGAAACTACTAAAACATTTAACTAAAAATAATATTGTAAAATTCCTCCAGTTACGCACAAGATTTGAAATCAAAAAAAAAAAAAAGTGATGTTGATTGCCTGATTTTTGTTTTTACCTTTGTCATTAGTTTGTAAAAGAAAAAATTTGCTTAATTTATTGTTTTTATCAAATAAAAAAAAAGTTATTAAAATGTTGTTAAGAAATTTAAAGTCCATATTATTTAAAATTGTATGCTGTTTCTTTGTGCTTTATCCAAATGGTGCCAACTTAGTTCCTGGTGAAAAAATCAATTACAACTTGTAAATATCCAAAATTAAATTATGAATTATTTATAAGGAATTTTCTTGAACATAAAATATATTTTAACAACAAATTTTCAGAGTACATTCGTGGGCAGATAAACTGGGCATGGAACTGTTTCATTTAGGAGATTTTATAACACGTCGGAAAGAGGTTCAAGAGGTATGTAAATTAAAAATGTTATAAATATATTAAATTTTCTTGTATTTTTATGAAAATATATACTAAATACCTTTAGTTTCTTGCTGGAGCATAAAATATTGATTTTTACCCAATTATTTATTAGTATGCAGTACTTGAATGTAGGTTAATATAAAGAATCTCTGTCCTAATTATTTACATTCCATTAAACAATTCGTATATAGCATATGGTGCAATATTTATAAATGTATTTAACTTCTTTATTAAAAAATGTACTGCATATACATATAAGGAAAATATATTAATTTATACACACATATATACAATAAATACATAAAACAGTTAAGTGGTTTAAGAAATTTAAATTTTCTTTAAAAATATTAAAAAAAAAAAATTGTTGATACAGTGAAATACATGTATTTATAAAATTATACATTTAAAGAATGTAAACGAAAAAAATTTTACATTTTCAAATGTAAATATTTAAGTATCTATAAAGGGTATCTCAAGAAAGTTGTACTTTTATAAAACTAGGCACTCCAAAGAATACAAATATGCTTATTTCTTTTGTTAAAAATTATCAGTCACAGAATATATATAAACATTTTAAAAATTCAGAAAAATTTTTTTGGACACGTTTTTCACACCATTTTCTTAAACATATAATAAATGGCCACAATTTTCTTACATCTTACACGTTTTTTTGACACGATTTCAATCTTGGATGTAAAATTTTTTAACTGGTTTTGATCTTTATTAATTTTTTTATGACACCCATACAGTGTGTGTTTTACAGTATTTTATCATAACCTTTTTCCCGATTCACTTTTCGATGCCAAATCTAGCCAGAGTGTTAATCAACACATTTTTTAATTGATAGATTATGACTAACGTGACCAGAGGGTTTTTGTCAAAAAGCGGGATCCGAACGACTAAAAAGCGGGATTCTGAACAAAATTTTATGGAAAAAGCGGGATTTTGAAAAGTTTTCTAAAAAAGAGGGATTTTCTTTTTATATCTCAATTAAAAACCTTAATCAGTTGTTCTCTCGCAAGTACTTGATTCACGACCCAATTGAGAAGTTACAAATTGAGAACGACTAAGTAAATATTTACCTACAAACTGAAACATTAAAAATTATAATTTTAACGTGTTTCTTGATATGTTTTCAAAATATTCCTAGTTAAATTTCAAGAATGAATTCAAACACGGATAAATAAAAAAAGAAAACTTGATACTTTTTTAATTTGATAGCAATTGTTTTTCTTAAATAATTCTTAGACCCGTTAACAATAAAACCAATGTTGGTTGCCTTTACCGATAAAAACATTTTACTTGACTAGTGAAATAATTAAAATTAAAATTACCGCTAAATATATAACACTAAAAAACAGTTACCGAAATAGCTCGAAATATCGTTAGCGTTATTTTTGGTTTTAAAAAAAAGTATTATTATTTTTAATAAATTTTGAAATAAAACTTCTAATTAAGTTATGACAACCGCAGCTCGTCATTATAATACTTGACTACAGATCATTTTTATGGTTCTGAACCCATAAAATACCGTTAAAGATAAATACGGTTATCAAAATAACTCGATATACTGTTACCTTTTCACTTTTTTGAATCGGCTGCCAACAAGTAAAAAATATCTCGAATAATTCTGCAAAATTATTACTCTGTTTTTTAAATTAGTATTTTTTTTTTTTTTTTTTGGCTAAAAATCTTATCATTTTTGAGATCTACGGTCTTTTTTTTTTTTTTTTTTTTTTGTTATACAAAATACAAATTTTTCCTCTACACCTAATCCTTACCCCTCATTTTTCAATCATTTTATGAGGGTTAATAGAGAATTTCTTTATTTTTACAACTTTAAAGACTTCTAGGGGCTGAGTGACAAGTTAGAGACTTGACTAGTACTACATTTTTATAGCCCATATCTTGGCTAAAAAGCCATTCGTGACTTATTTGCTCTACCGATTACTTGGAAAATTTTATTACCTAAAAACTCATCATGGAACCATATTTTCTTTGGCTCTCAATGAGTAAAAAATGTGACGTTAGGGAAAAAAACCCAAACGTTCCTGGTGATTGGGATGACTATAACTACAATATCTGCAACATGATTTTCCAGATACTTTTTTAGTGTTGAGCTATGTATTCCGTTAAAACAAAAAAACATAATAAAATCATTAACACAAGCACTAACTTTAAGTAAACTTAATTGAAAACACAAATGTTATCATGAAATGAGTTTTTAATATCTAAAAATATCTGAACGAACAAAATTTAGGAAGGAAAGGAAATCGAATAATTAATTGTTAGAGTTAAAAAAGCGGGATTTCTTAATAAAAAGCGGGAAAAATATTTTAGGCGGGATCGAAGTTTAAAAAGCGGGATAATCCCGCCAAAAGCGGGATGTCTGGTCACGTTATAAATTATGACATTATATCATTTACCGAAATTATCATTGCTAAACTAGTATTTTTTGTTGACTTAAAGTTGATTGAAGCAGTGTTCAAAAAAATGTTCTCAAATTTAATTTTGTGTTATTTTCCAATTTTTATGATTATGAATTAACAGTTTGAGTTTTATAAAAAAGTATTACATACTTAAAATCTTCGGACTTCTCAGATTCAGAAAAGTATCCGATCTATATCATATTGCTTACAGCGACTGATATATACACGTTTTAAAATGTAAAAAATTTTTGGTTTACACATTTTTTTAAGTAATTTGTCCAAAATTTTTTTTCTGATGATTTGCAATTTTTAAGATATTTCGTTGACTGATATCTCGAAACTCAAAATGTAAATTTATATATATTTTAAAGACTTTAGAGAATCACAAACCATTTAGATTATTCCAATACTATATACTGTGGCTTAAATATATGCAATTGAAAATGTAAAAAATTTTTCGTTTACATGCTTTAAAATATATAACATTTATTACTATATCAGAACTAACTACGTATGTACATTAGACTGCACTGAAATTTACTTTCGAATTTTTACCATAACTCCTCCTAGAATCATTTTTTGGGATGCGAAGTATTTGTGAAATCGGATATCGTTAACCCGACCCGCATCGGACCTGAAGTTTGTAGGGTGTGTTTAAGTATATGGGAAAAAATTAACTTTTTAACGTTTTTTACAAATTTTGATTTTAAATACTTTGTTTTGAAACGAAACGTTTAAAAATTTTAATATACACATAATAGTCTATCTAATAAGATATGCAAAGAGTATATCGGTTAAAAAATTTTAAAGTTATTACGAATTCTCCAGACCATTAATGTGTTGTGTAAGGAGATTACAACGAATTTGTTAATTTTTTGATAGATGTTTAAATAAGATACTATTTTCAATTAAATTTGAACCATAATTACTGAAAAGTACGTAAAATATCGATTCTTGGAGGAGTTATGGTAAAAAGTCGAAAGTTGGTAAATTTTAGTGCAGTCTTATGTACACATAAGAGAATTTTGAATTAATAAACTCTTAAAACTTAATCGTTTTCTTAGCATTTTATATTAATGGCAAAATTTAATTTAATATGAAGAAATATTAGTAAAAACTCGAATCAGAACTTCCGCTGAAATATGCCTAATATTCTTTTTACACAGAAAAAATAATTTTCGAAGTTGTTATTTAAATTTTTAATCATTAATTTTAAAATGATTTCAAATATTTTTATAATTAAATAAATTATTCAAAATCGAAGTATTTTAACAAATTAAATTCAAATTTTACATAGAAAAATCTAAAATCCAATTTCAATTACGAATAACACATATTCAATTATTTTATAAATGTAATTCATTCTATAATTTATTAATTGATACAATAAGAAAAATAAATAAAATTTTGAATAAAAATTATTAGAAAATTATTTTAAATATTTTTATAATTAAAAGTATTAATAAAAATCAAAGTATTCTAATAAATTAAATTCAAATTTTACATAAAAAAACTAAAATCTAATTTCAATTACGAATGGGACATATTTAATTATATTATTAATTGATGTCCGTCTGTTCGTCCGTCTGTTTGTCTGTTGAAAGCAGAATAGGGCTCGAACGGGACAACCTAGAGGGGACGAAATTTTGCTCAAATATTTATCTTATCTTATATTGTAACTGATAATATATTTTATGTATAAAACTATATTTAAATGTACAGCTTAGAAATTACAAAGACCAAATTAATGGTACTGACAAATAATATTCATATTTTAATTTAATTGTCCCAATCGACATAGTCAAAATAGCTTCTAGAACCGGTTAGTATGGTTAACATGATCAATTTTAAAGTAGTAGAGAGCTACATTCTACTAACGTGAAGAATTTGAGAGCATGGGGACAGAAAATCGATTAAACTTGTAAATATTAAACAATTGTAATAAAAAGTCGTTACATATTATGAAATAATGATAGACACAAACGTTTTCCAACCAATCTTTTTTCTGTGTGTAGGAAAACGATTCTGCCCATCACTTGGCGAATGTACCCCATGGGATGGGGTAGTTTCGACGTTTTTGGTTACTTCACATATTCTCAATAAAAATTAACTTAACATGAATATAGTCAGGATTAAAAGGGCTTAAATATAAGCCAACATATCAAGGTTTAAATTACTAAAGAAAGTATATTGATATCGTGAACCGTTTTGAAAATATGGCATTTTAAACAAAAAAGTGACGAATGCTCCCCAGTCTACCCTACATCAAGCGATAGCGAATAAAAAATTATTTTACCTATATTTTGTAATTTTTGGAAAAAAGTAAACATGAACGAAAAAAAGGACATTTTATATAAAATTGTTTAGTACAATTTTACTTTTTATTTCTACGTAATTTTTTAGTGTGAGTTATTTTTATTAAAATGTCGATTTTGTCCTTCCTTTTGGGTATATTTTTTCCTTTAGCTATCGTTTGATGTATAAATCATTAATATTGGCGATAAAAAATTTTACAAAAGTTCTAATTATATTTCAGAGTTTTAAACAAGCCCAAGTTGTTTCAAGATCGGGTGCAAAAATTGTGGAAAATATGGCAAATGAAATCAAAACAATGATGGATTCAAAAATAAGTGCTGTGCGCGTAAGTGGAAAATTAAATTACAAAAACATATTAAACTAATTAAAGTTCCTTTTTATTAAATATTTTACATAAGTTAAAAATAATGCTTATCTCACAAAAATGTTCAATTACATGCAAACATTTATAAAAACGTTAATAATGCGAATTTATTAATTTGAAAATTTAGCGTATAATGGACACGGCTGAAAACACCGCCTTAACATATCAAAGTGAAAAACCCGATAAATTTTTCTCATATTATAATGCTAAAGAAATGATTGAACCCCACGAACCAATACCCACAGAGCCACCTAGAGATCTAGAAGATGCGGGGGGACCAAAAATTTTCGTTCAACCGAAAGAGATTGTTCTAACACCCAAAGCTGAATTTTTTAATACACCCGTCAATATGAGTGTTAGCTCAGTGCATGTGCCGACGAATGTTTACGATAGAGGTTTGAATTTTTTTGTTTCCTTTTTAATTTTCCGTTTTAAAAAAACGTTTTACTTTCCTATAACACCACTTATGCCGATGCTAAACGCACTCGTTTCGAAATATTTATTAAAAGAAAAATAAAGAAAAAAAAAAAGATTTTTAACAAAAAATATTGCACAAACATGTTTAAGGCCATTAAGATATCTGTACCTAATAATACCTAGTTATATAATAGTAAATATATTATTTTGACATTACGGTATAAGTAAATAAACAGGCCTAAAGGTGATTGTGTAAATAATTTTGTTAAATATCTACGCATATAGTATGGCTTCTAAATGCTTTTACTAACCACCTTATTTTATTTTGATTATTTTTTTTTTTATTTAAATACTTAACACCCTTTGGTCTAAGAATAAAAATCTTAAAAAAATCTCATCTAATTTTAATTTTTTTACTTTTTTTATATTTTTTCATATTAACAAAAACACACACCACACTAAAACAAATACACATCTGATCTGATCTGAAAAATTATAAAACAAAATTAACTAAACAAAATTCAAATTGGCTTTATTCAACATAAATATATTCCTTCCCAATTGAAACAATAACAAAAAAAAAAAATAATAATTAGCATCGGATACGATTAAAGCCATTGAATGGTCAGAGAATTTGGATCAAATATTTCGTGACAATTATAAAAAAGATCCAACACTGTCGTGGCAATTTTTTGGTAGTTCGACCGGCTTTATGCGTCAATTCCCGGCATCGAAATGGAAAGCGGATCCGGTTGATCTATACGATTGCCGGTTACGTTCATGGTTTATGGAAGCGGCGACAAGTCCAAAGGATGTCATTATCCTATTGGATGGATCAGGCTCTATGACTGGGCAGAGGCTAGATATCGCAAAGCATGTTGTAAATACAATACTCGATACATTAGGTACAAATGACTTTGTGAACATCTTCACCTTTAGCGATAAAGTTAAGCCTGTTGTTGGATGTTTTGAGGATACTCTTGTTCAAGTATATATCAAATTTTATTATTATTATTTATTACTATTTGTATTAGTTTATTAAAAATTATGTTATTTTCTTACTCACTTAATCACATATTTTAATATCTTTTATACTTTCATTATTTTTAATCACCCATATATATTTATTTCACACAATTTTCATTTAGTACTTCCTAAACCGTTTACTTAGGAATGAGTCAATGGTTTAGAAAACTAAAAATACCGTCATTATATATTTATCTGTATGTACTTATTTAAGAACACGCTTTTATTTATAAGCTTTTTAGTTCACCTTGATATAGTCTGGTATCTGAAGAATTATTCACACCACAGACATACACTTTTCCTAATTTTTTAGCAATTTATTTAGTTCACATTATCTATTAACACTTTAATTAACTTTAGATAATGCGTACTAAATAAAAGTACCTAATTAAAAAGTAGTAAACCAATCAAATATACATATAAAAACACACACATTCGTATTGTCCTGCTTAGATTAAAACCGAAATAGAAATCACAACTCTATATACATACACATACATTGACATTTATATAAAAGTGAACTTAAATTCCACTTTCGGAAATCTTGACTTTGTTTTTGAAAATCAGGAAAAATTTATCGATATTTTAAGAATATACTTAAATTTTAAACAAACGGGTTTCAAATCTAAACTCACAAGACTTGAAACTAATAGAGTGCACCATAGGTTTCATTTTATAATCATGATTGTGGTTCAAAGTTCAAAAATTTAGAAAAAGGGCTGAAATTGTAATAAATTTTAATTAAATAATAGAGAAATAATTTAGAATCGATCCGCATTTTTTTTGCAAAATTTAAAAAAATCAAGAATAATTTTCAAGTTCAAACATTGAAAATATTATTTGAATAACTCAGGTTTTCATATTACGCGTAATTTTTACTAAAATTATGCTTAAATTTCTAGTTTGTAAACTTAAAACTTCTATATACATTAGAGTCACTTTATATTTATACAAATATACCTACATAAAATCAAAAAATATGAAAATGGCCCATATATGTAGTTATGCTTTCTTCAGACATCTAAATCTAAATATCCACTGGACTTACGATTTCACCTATAAATCTCCGATTTACTTAAGATTTGAAAAGTGTATTCATTTCATATTCTTTTATTGTATTTTATCAAAGAGTTTGTATGCATGTATACTGAGTGACATATTAGAAATATTATTTTAAACCCGATTTCAACAATAGTTGAATCCCAATTCAATCGATATTATTTAGATTATAACATACAAATTTAAGACTATTTTCGTGAAGGTATTTTTCTCATTCGTACAAGGAAAATCATTGTTATAGTTGAACCGCTAATGATTCATAGATCATAAGTTAGTATTTGTATATATACATATATATTAGAGTGGCCCTTATTAGTGTCCAGATTCTTGTTCCCACCCCTAGAAATGTTCGAATAGTCGAAAAACTAAGACATGCCAAGTTTTGAACTGATTGAAGAAAATTTTGGGGTGGCTCAAAGCGATTTTGATATCGATAAATTGTATTAGTTTTAGTAAAAATATGTTTAAATTAAAATATTGAGCATTCGAATAATTGATTCAATAAATATATATTTATATTAATTGAAATAATTTTTAATATTTTATAAATAATTAAGGAAAGAAATTTCTTATTCGAAAAATTGTTCGTTTATAGATTGATCAGCTATATGCTATAGATAAATTTACGGCAATAAAAAATTGTTTTAATTCTGGAAATAGAAAAAATAAAATGAACTAGAAATTAATAATTACAATAATATAATCAGCCAGTTTATAGAATCCAACATGGATTGGTTTTACCACACTTTCTCAACAAAATCAATAAATTGAGTTTATGTTTCCGATTTCTGTTAATGAAATCCAATAATTGGACTTAAAAATTTTAATATTTTCATCTGTAGTTTATAAGGAATATTTAAGAATATTAAAATGTAATTTAGAGCGGAAGTATCAATCCTTTAATAAATGTTTTCGTGACGTTTTCATAAACCCATTTCAATTTGAAATTGGATTGAAATTTCGTTTCCAATCCAATTCCATTGAGGATTTCATAAACTGGCTGTATGTATATCTTAATTTAAATTCGAATTAAATGTCTAAAATAAACCTAAACCATTATTCCCATACCGAAAAATCACATGTGAATAACACTATTAAATAGATTATATATTCTATGAAATCTTATATTCGTATTCAGGATGAAAATATGTGTTAATTGACTAGCTTCTTTTTTTTTTTTTTTTTTTTTGTGGAAATTTCACTAGAAGAAAGATGGCATATAAACATTTTTATTTTTAATATGAAACTTACATATTTATAGCTGCTCACCATATAAATAGATAACCCAAGTTTTGTTTAATTTTTATGTTTGGTCTGACCATTACTACTACAACATTATACTAACTATATATTTTTCGATATTTTTGAAAACCATTTCCACTTCTACATAGTTACGACGAAATATGTAAATAAATTTGTTTTTCTTAAAAAAAGTTTCAATCATTGTATTGAGTGGTCCAAATATAAAAACATATCCCAACTATAACAATGATATTTACTTTTTTTTTTATTATTTTAATATAAATGTTTTGTTTTTAATTCTTTTTTTATACGTTTTGAACAAAATGTAACTTTGCAACAATTCTTTTTTATTAATAACAAATACTTATTTTGTTTGTTTAATTAATTACAAATTCAATACAATAACTCACCCACCTAACGCCAAATCTGCTTTGAAAATTTGACCTTATACAAAAAACAATTGGTACACAAATATATATTATATATATACAAAAAAACACACACTGTCACATAATATATATATGTTGAATTACATATATTATATATAAGGCAAATCTTGGTAACATTCGAGAGCTTAAAGAGGGAATTGAGTTAGTTAAAACCGTGTCGATCGCCAATTTCTCCGCTGCATTGACAAAAGCCTTTGAGGTTTTGGAACAATTCAAAACGGAACAACATGGTGCCCAATGCAATCAGGCTATAATGATTGTTAGTGATGGGGCACCATTTAGTTATGAAGAAATTTTCGAAATATATAATTGGCAAAATTTACCCTATAAACCGGTACGGGTCTTTACATATTTAATTGGCAAAGAGGTGGCGGATGTTAAGGATATTAAATGGATGGCATGTGCCAATCAGGGCTACTATGTACACCTCAGCGATACGGCAGAAGTGCGTGAAATGGTTTTGAATTATATACCAGTAATGGCTAGACCATTAGTATTGGGTAGACATGATCATCCGGTGGTATGGACACAAGTTTATGCTGATGTTGTGGTAAGAATATATAAACACTATATGTTTTTGTAAAAGTACAAGTTTAAAGAGGCTGTAAATTGAATCTATTAAAGTTATAAAATTGTTTCTTTAACACTAATATATATATATATATATATATATATTTAAGGATATGGAAATGTCTGACTATTTATGGCAATTAGAACAAAATGCAGATCAAAAGGAAAATATATTGGAATATCGTAAAGTAAGTTTTCGTATGTTAGATCCGGATGAAGTAAGACGTCGAGAGTACAGACGTATGAAAAAGGTAAGTAATCAAAAAAAAAAAAGTTATAAAAATACAAAATGAAAATTATCTTTATAATGGATATATTCCAGTAGTTGTTTAGATTTTCGAAAATGTTTAAAATGAAATAATAGGAATAGATTTTCTTTAAATATAACTATTACTGGAAGTGTTCCGTTTATTATAAATCTCTCATAAAATAATGTATATTCAACATAAATATTTATTTTTAGGCTTGGGATCAACCTACCGAATCAGATGACTATCATTTTATGACTACAATTTCAATGCCTGTTTACGATCGTCGTGAGAATGCGGTAAGTTTTTGTAGTATTAAAATTTACATAATTCTCTTAAATTACATAAAGATGTCAACTATGTAAACTAATCTCTTTCATTTGTAAAATGGTCATATTTTATAACAAACTCTATTAAAAGCAAAAATGAATGTATGTTATCCTGTCCCTTATAAATCAAAAATATTATGACCTATTTTTTTATAATAAACTATATAAATATTAACTTCACAAAATTTCTAACAGAATATCACCGAACTGGTATTAATAAATGAAGCTCTTTGGGAATTGCAAACACGTGAGGTATTAAGCATAACAAAACAAAAATGTAAACGTTTGCCAAACTATAATCGAATTAGAAAAAAAACCTTTTTATATCGTAAAATACATTTTTTGTTATAGCGCTTCATTTTGAAAAAGAACATAATCGTAATAATCCGTAAACTAACTAACTCTGCCATAAAATAGTTACATACATAAATACATACATACTATAGGTGTAGTTAACATTTTGGAGTTAACAGAAACAAAATAAATATATAATAAAAAAAGAAATGTGTAATATCATGTAAAATCATAAGTATCTATCAATATATTATTTAATATTTATATTTGTTTATATAAATATAAAATTTATAATTATTTACCTAAAGAATAGTATTATTTACTTTAAATTGTAGTACTTTTAAAGTATTTAAAATTATTTACCTAAAGTATAGTATTATTTACTTTAAATTATAGTACTTGTAAAGTATTTAAAATTATAATTTTTAATTTAGTTTCCTATATAGAGTTACTATATACTCGTAAATATAGTAAGTAAACAAGTTAGTTACAAACTATAGTATTCCGATTTTTATTTATAAGCTTTCATACATATATAATGTAGTTAATGTGGTTTATTTATAGTAGATAAATATTTCTATATGTGTCTTTAATGTAGTAAAGTTGTATATTTTCCCTGAATATAAATTTATTTCTATATTGTTTATAGCATTTTTTAATATTTCAATAACTAGTGTTAGTATAAAAATATTTAATTTTTAAGGGTAACTTTTCTAAAAGAGAACCGATTTAAAACTAGACACGTAGCAGGTTCTAGTTTCGGAACTTTATATGTGAGAAACCTGTCACTTTTACATGGGGTTGTCATTGTAGGTGGCTAATTAGCACAATACTGGTCCATGAGAACATCTTCAGAGTCGATTAATATTTTAAAAATTTGAAGAAAATTGTTTACTTAATTAACTTTTTCTTATTTATTTTTTTTTAAATTTATTTTTATTAATTTTATAATATTTCGTTAATTTCGATGACGGCATCCCGAATGGAATTCACGTCCTTCAGACGTATCTTACGTTTTATAGGCTTCAACTCTAATCATTCATATACAGATTTTTATTTCGCGCGAGTTGCTAATTGTGCACTTAACATTTATGTTAGAAATTGACTCTCAACTAATATTTAGTGAGTGTGTTGGTGTCAACTGGTTCTCAACTGGAACTTTGGTGACGAGTTAGGTGTCAATTGGTACTCAGGCACCGGACCATTACTACAATTGCCATAAATTTTCCGCAGGGTTAGTTGTTCTATTTTAACCCAAATCGGTCCAATTCCCAAATAATTATTTGAGTCATCAACAGTGGCTTTCAATGTAACAGTTACTAGAGATGCACTTTTTCGTCCAAAATTTTGATACTCCCTTTAATCAAAAGATGACAACAAACTACGTAGCAAATAAGATAAGAAAAATAAAAGAATCAACAACGATTTTAATGGGATTTATGTCCGTTAAAGTGATTTTTTTGAAAAGGGGTTTATATGGAAGCTATAGCTAATTATGGACCGAAATTCATGAAATTCAGCACTCCTTGGACTATAAGATACTTGAGTGACAAATTTCATTAATTTATAGCCAAATGGACAGACGGACATCGTTAAATCGACTCAGAAAGTTTTTCTATATGCCGATATGTATAAATTAAGGTGGGTCTTAGAACAATATTTTTGGTTGTTATAAACATCAGCACAAACTCATAACACCCTCCCCATCTATAGTGGTGAAGGGTATAAAAAATGGTTCAAACTTTAGCCTGCGTGCCTTCTGGCCAAGATAAAAATGTCTATGGATACTATGAACTTTTGAACTCATATGACATTAAATATACAAACACATATAGAAAAAATTTGTTATGTAAAACTGGCGTCATTCATTCACATCGCACAATGTCCCGTTTCAAAAATAAAATGGAAAAAAATCTGGAATTTCCAAACGGCTGATCCGATTTCAGACAGTGTTAGTATAGTTGACGAGTTTAAATTTTGAGTTTGGACCTTATAAGCATAACGGGGGCGGGTCCAGATTTTTATAATATCGTCGTATGTGTAGATTATCTCTTTTAGTTTAAGAGATATTTGGCTTCAAAGATTAAAATTTGCGTTTTTTTTTTTTTTTTTTTGGTAAAGTTTTTTCGCTATAGCGGGTCCAAATTTCACTCGATTTTTTTGAAATATTTTTTATTTTATTAACAACAAATAACAAAATCAAAATCATATGCATTTGAATTTTGAAAAATTTTTCGCCGTTCTTTTTGAGTTATAAACAAAATTTCTTAAGTAACATATATAGTATTTATACTTTTCTGAAAGACTACTTTATAAGAAATTGTGTGAGGAACAAAAATAATCAAAAACTTTTAAACTGCGTGACACAGGGTCTTTCAAAATTGAGCCATTTTTTATGATTTTCTAATTTTTGAATTAATTTCTCAAATCGCAAAGCTGGAATTAAAAAATAATTATATTTTTTACAAAGTTGGACACCCGAGGTGTCCAACTTTGGACCCTCTGAACACGCTCCAGTTATGCTTATAAGGTCCAAACTCAAAACTTAAACTCGCATATACCTCTACTAACACTGTTCATTGAAATCGGATCAGCTGTTTGGAAACTACAGATTTATTTCCATTTTATTTTTGAAACGGGACACTGTACATCGCAATAATATGATTTTTTTTTTTAATTAGAGAGGCACAAACAAATTTCAAAGTGTAGGTATATTAGATTTGGCCAAAACGAATATTGTGTTTTCGATAAAATTATATCTGTTTTCTTACTTGTACATTTTAAAATATTTACTATGAATGCTTAAGATTTAAAAGAAGTCCATAAATACTACAATAATATAACACTAGATCAAGTATATAAAGTAAAACTGAAACTAGTTAATAGTTTATTCTTAACTAAAATTTATGTGTAAATTGTTTTTAAAATACATATTTAGTAATAGATTATAATTAAGAAATAAGTATAAATTATATAAATTAAATATTTTTCTTTAATTTTTTATTGTTAATACTATTTATACTCGTAATTCATATAGAAATTTAAAGTTATTTTTTATAGATTTTATTTAATATATTTAATTTTGCAATAAACCATATAGCGTAAAACAAATCGACAAATAGTTATATTCATATTTATAATTTCCTTATATATAAAATTTATAATTTTCCATTATTTAGACAAAAATTGCAAATTTATTGGGTGTTGCTGGAACAGATGTACCCATTAGAGATATTAAAAAATTATTATCACCATTTTTGGTAAGATAATTAAATTTGTTAAATTACAACTAATTAATGTAAAATTAAAATTAATTTTATATAATATTTTAGTTGGGTGTAAATGGTTATGCTTTCATTGTTACCAATAATGGTTACATATTATTTCATCCCGATTTTCGTCCAATTGTAAGTAGCAATATTTCTTTTTTTTTTCACATAACTAAAAAAATAAATTGAATTTGATTATTTCTTTTTTTAGTTTCAACGTTACATCTTGAAGCCAGCTTATAACAGTGTTGATATGATCGAAGTTGAATTATTGGATGATGATCGACCACCCAGAGACTTTAATCCAGTGCTACTAACGGTAAGACTATATGCCATAAAATATGGGAACATTTTGGCGATTAAATTTTAATTTCTTAGGAAACTATTTAAAAATTTAATTTTTCTTTAAGTTTATATTTTAATTATGGAATCCTTTTAATTTTTTAAAACTTAATATTCCCTATTATTTTTTCATATTTTTCAGATTCGAGATTCTATTATAAATCAATCAACTGGTAGCAAATGGATGCTGGTGAAAAATCATTTTGATGAAATGGTATTTCATATATTTTTCTTATAAATATTTAAACATATTCTCAATTCTGATATAATTTTAATATAATTTTCAGAAACGTGTTGCTCGGGTAAAGCGCCAATATTATTGGACTGCTATACAAAATACACCATTCACTTTGGTTATAACATATCCCGAGCTATACGGTGTTTATCGTCTTCAAATACGCACAGAAGATGAAATACACCGTATGAATATTAAAGGCAGTAATACACTTAGCTACTTTACTGGCAAACGTTGGAAAATTCATCCAAAATGGTAAACATTTTTAAATAATAATATTTAATTATATTTTTAAAATATTATTGCATATATTTATGTATGTATATTATTTAGGCTATTTTGCAAACATAGCAATATGACATTTGATACCCCCGAAGAGGAACTATTATGGTTTTTGGGTAAAATGTCACAGCCAGGTTGGAAATGGCCATCAAGTAGAAGTGCTCTGCCTCCGGAACATACAGCTGCCATGTACTGTGAGTATTTTTTTTTTTTTTTAATGTTTCTTAATAGCAATTTAGTTGAATTAAAACAATTTACATTTGTAATTGGCAGCTTTAGCTTACATTATAAATACAATTAACTCTTAAACATGAAAACGTTTTTTTCATAGAATCTCTATTTTATTTCGAATTGGCTGCCATTTATTAATTTATTTTTAACTATAATTAACTTCTTGAAAAGAAATCACTCAACAAAAAATTGTTAACACAACTTTAACGAAAACGAGAAAAAAACATATAGTCGGTCAATACCGACCATAGGATACCCTA
Organism: Protophormia terraenovae; assembly: GCA_951394005.1. Classification (NCBI taxonomy): domain Eukaryota; kingdom Metazoa; phylum Arthropoda; class Insecta; order Diptera; family Calliphoridae; genus Protophormia; species Protophormia terraenovae. The sequence goes on from OX596075.1 coordinate 83,592,694, forward strand.
CACTATTGTGTAGGAGCATAAAAATTCAAGAATCGAACTTATATTAGACCTGTGGTTAATTGTAGATCAACACTTTTACTAAATGTAAAATAAAATATACAAATACTAAATGATGCGTTGATACTAACACCTTTATGATTTTATGCAATTTAGGGCGATTTATAAGAAATGGTAAATTATGGACCGATTTTCATAAAATTTGGTAATGTTGTTTCTACTTATATAAAATTTATCTGTGTCGAATATTAACTTGATACTAACATTCGTATGGGATTTGTTAATGTTAATGTAATTTCTGAAAGAAGGCTTTATATGGTTGCTATGGTCAATTATGGACCGATCTTCATAAAATTTGGCACAAAGATTAACACTCATATAAAAAATAAAATTATTGCTACATGTAGGACATTTATGACCACAAACCCCTTTTCGTCCTTGTGTCAAAATAACTATTCATCAAGATACCTTCAAAGTTGCGACCTGTACTTTGTTCAAGTAGAGAATGCATCCCGGGATATTCCATTCCGAAATTCGGGGGAAATTTGACATTTTTCAAAAACCGTTTTCCTGAAAAATTGTGTGTCGGCAATCCGGGGAATTCTAAAATGTACATTAGTAAAAATTACCAAAGTTTTAACAAAAAATAATATATTTTATTAAGTTTTTTTTATGCTAAAAAAAACTCAGATAGAAAAGTATTTTAATGACAATTTCACTGGTGAATCTTTAGGTAAGAATCATTAGATGACAATAATATGGAATGAATCCATAACAGTACAACACTTATTCTTAATAAATTTTCTTTTGTCTAATAACAGACTTAATTAAAAGCAATTCAATTAAAGATAATTTGTCGTCACTAGAGTCACTGCGAACAATCATTATCATTAAAAAATTAAAATCAGCCAAAATATATACCGACAATTCCATGAAAGAACTCCCAGAAAAGGGAATTTTTTTAGCAAAACAATTCATTGAATCTAAAACTAAATTATGATAATACTTATTTTAGATAAACTTAATCATAAATAAAACGGTCCTAAATAGGTTTCCGATATTGATTAAAATGGTATTCCAGATAACTGAACTTCGGCAGGAATCGGGGGTTTTTAACTCATGTGTATTTTAGAAACCGGTTTCACTAAATTTAAGTTTTTCTGAATATAATGTCTGATTGCATCCCTCGGAACTAATGACATTTTTTCCATATTGGGAATATGAAACTTTTAAAAGAGTTATTATATCTATTTACATTACATAGGGTCTACACGAGAGTTTTTTATATTATAATTTATATTATAATATGTCAAATTTGCTCTTTGAGAGAATTATCTCAAGTGTAGGCTAAAATATTAGTATTTTAAGAATTATTATGGGACTGTTGTCATAAGATTTCTCTGCTCAACTACAGTCCAAATTACATTAGCGCGTAGGCAGCAGTGTGTGCTGACACAATCAGCTGATATTTTAGAATGCACTCTTATTAGAGAAATTTGTATCAAGACAAATGTCAAATTTTTGTTTGAATTGCAGATAATTTTTTATCTCTGTCAATTATAGGGGAAAACGTATGTCATAATAAACTATGCAAAAAGTACCAACAACAATCTTTTACTAAGCATTATCAAGACAAAGTTGTCAGAGCTCGAGCGCTGACAATTTTCTTTTAACGATGCAATAATACTGACAAATTCAATATACATTAGACAAATCCATATCATGATAAAATTTTGACGTTTGTCTTGATAAAAATTTGTCTAATGTAGACTCGAAGATTCGCAATGATTTTGACGCTTGTTTTGATAAAAATTTGTCCAATGTAGACACTATGTAAGATTTAATCCCAAATTACAATTGCGCGTAGTCAGCAGCAGTGTGTGCTGAAATAATCAGCTGATAATTTAGAAAACACTGATTGTTATGGTGTTGATTACATTTGGTCAGCAGCAGTTTGCAGTACTGTTTCATTTAGCCCTGTTTCTAAGTTCACTGCGCTGCTTTCAGATTGAGAGCAAGACAAAGAGAGTGAGCAAATAAATGAGAGGCTAAATTACACAAGTAAAATAAAGCAAGATGGTGGTTGTAAATTGTGGCTGACTACGCTGAATTGTAATTATAACGGCATCAACATATTGTACTGACAGTGATCAGCTGATAATTTTTGCTGACACTTTTGCTGACTACGCGTAATTGTAATTTGAGCTTTACTGTCAAAAAAATTCACATATATGAAAGTTTGTTTGAGTGTATGCATGTGTATTTTAAAATTGTGCTAAAAAATTTAGAATTTCTTAAACAAAAAGTACATGTTTACTCTTTGACTGAGTGAAAATAATGAAATCTTATACGATTTATTAGAATACGTTTACCCCTTGTTTAAGATTTAACATAATATAAACAAAATGGTTATGCTCTTCTGTCAGCGAATTTGACACTATCTGTTACATGTTATGATAAAAAAAAACTCTTGTGTAGACCCCATGTTCTAACATTGTAACATGTGACATGCACCCTGAAGAAAATTATATACTCAATATTTTCGAAAAAATTCAATTAAAATATTATCAGAATTTTAAAATGATTTCAAATATTTTTATAATTAAATAATTTACTCAAAAAAGTACCCTAACAAATAAACCCAGCAAAAACTTTAGTTGCCAGGTAATGAGTTAAGAAGCTAATATAATCACTACTTACACTGAAAGCCGATAAATAGTTTTTTTTTTTTTTTTTTAGTAAAAAAATTTGAATGTTGATAAATTGATATAATTAAAAAAGTAATTGTCTTTGTTAAATCGTTTAATAGACCCTATTTTTCCTGTGTAAGTTCTTTTTTTTTTTGTAATTTAAAATGGAAATTAAAAACTAAAAAAACTCGCCCGTATTTACAAACATCAGTTAAATTTAAATTGCTTTTTTGAAACAATTTTTTTATAAAAATTTTGTCTGTAAAAAGTATTTTAAATTTAAAATTAGTTTGTGAATATAGGGATTTATTTTTAATGTATTTTATAAACGATCAAAGATTTTCTTAGTTTTTGTTTTGGGTAATCGGACAATTTATTAGTAAGGAGTTAATTAAAAATATAGTGTGCGTTTATCTTCAGTTTTTACATTATTTACTATGAGTGCTTAAGATCTTAAAGAAATTCCTTATTAGGGAATCAGATTTGAAAAGCGTATAGTAAAAAGAAAATTTCTCTAATGGCAAATTGTGTAAAAAATTGTATTGGGTATAAAATATGCAAAATTATCCTTTTTAGTGTAATATGTGCAAAATTATGCTTCTAAATATAAAATATCCAAAAATATGCCACTTAAATATGTCAATCAAAATATTACAAAATATGCTGGACCAAAATAGAATGTAACAAACCGAAATTCCTAAAATTGTCTGAAACGGATAAATAACTAACAATTTGGTTTATTTCGAACAGAAAAAAAAATGATTTTTCATATTTATGGTTGTCCTGGTAATAATGTAACACTAGATCAAGTATATTTTAATTTTACAGTCAAAAATATTTTTTTTTTATATATTTTTTATAGAATTAAGATTTGCCGATTAGCTAGATAACGACTTTTTGACTTTCTTTTATTTTTCGACTATCTTACAACAAGGAAATCAATTTTTCGACAACTCAACCAAAGTCGATTTCCATTGTTTACTTATTCCTAAAACTTCATTTCCCAAATTTCATCAAAATTTCGATTATAAAGTTTTTAAGCTCATACCGAACAAAATTTGATTAACTATTCCTATTTTTTCATTGTTTGAAATGAAAGTAGTTTATTCAAACCATTTAATTAACGACTTTATTAGACAATATAAATATCTATAGTGATTTTTTTGTTGAGTGTTTTTTTTTTTTCGAATCCACATAAAAAACAATTTCTGTTAATATCATTCATGATCAACAAAATCAAAAAATTGCAAATCCACAGCTAACACATCTGCTGGGCGCATACCATCATACGACAAAGATAATTACTATTGTGAGTAACATTCATAATTATTGTGAAAAAAAGCTTTCACAAAATTATCATTAAATATTATTTTATGTACTCGTAAATTATTTAGTTAAATGCACTTAATCACAGATTACTAACAACACCTACATACATACATATGTCTTCACATTTATCACATTCTACTTACTTTCTTAGTTACACATACATAAATAATTAATAATTTTATTCATTAATCGTAAGCACCAAAACCTTTAAATACCCATTAAGTGGATAGATATGTATCGTTAATTCGAATGAAAATGTCCCTAAGTAATAAACCTGCTAACAATATTAATTAGTATTTTTTGTATGATATTTACTATAATAAATATAGAAAAAAAATACACTTATAGATAAATGTTTCAAATCGAGCTACAATCAATATAAAATGCTTTAAAATTAAAAAAATATCCCGAAATTTTTAAAAAATGTTTAAGTGTGAAATTTGCAGAAATTTAGATTTTTTTTTTTGTTTAAAATATGCAAATCATGGTCTCAAGTGTAAAAAATGCCAATTTATATTGGCATTTTTTACACTTGCTGTTGCTTTTAAGAAAATAAATCTATATTTATAACACCTAAAATATGTATATAGACACATACATATTTATATAATTATTTATCTATAATCGATAATAAGTATTTGCAAAATTAAAATGCACTTGTTAGCTGAGGAATTGCACATTTTTTGTTAAAATAATTTTTTACAATCACAAGCATGATGACATGATCAATAAATCTCAAATAAAAGCACAATTATAAATACTATTTTAAGTATACATCTAATTGCTTTGTTCGCCACTGTACTTATAAGTAAATTAAAATTTAAAAGGAAACAAAGCATTGCCATTGTCATAAAAGAATAATAAATAGACTGTTTATTTTTGATAATCATTATTCTTAGCTGACTATGGTATTTAATTTTATTGAAATTTTGTAATAAATTATTAATTTTGTCGAATACAGGAACAAAGCAATTTATTACTTAATAATGTAAATATTTATTAAAATTTGCCACTCAAATTATTTTAGGTGATCGTCAACTGATGCAGTCATTGGTATTTGATGCCAGAGTTACAGAATGGTTTTCAAAAAATACAAGTTTTAATTCAAAAGACGATAAAGGGTAAGTAGAATAATAAAAAATATTACAAACTTGTAGCAAATTAATATTTGGTCAATAGAAAGGTATACATATGTATGTATAGTTATAGAAAACATAAAAAAGAAATTCAGTTTGACAAAAAAAAAAGGTGAATCATAAACCCTTAAAATAATGTACGTAAATATGCAACAGGAAAATTTAAAGCCAGCCATAAAGATGTTCCATTATTTTATTATTAAAATACATTTATTAGGTCTCAACCATATTTTAAAAAACTAGATATAGGGTAAGTGCACCTGTAGTCGGCAGTTTAACTTTTTATATGCTTCCAAGTTTATCTCCTCATAATCTGCTATCGGAATGGAACGTAAATTTTTCACTATAATAAATTCTACTCGTTCGGATTTGTCTTTTTCTGAAAATTATCTGCTAAATTAACATTATTAAGATATTTTGTAAAATACCTCAAGTTTGCCTGTAGCCGGCATACATGTACCTATACTCATCATTAGGGATGCCAAACGGGACTGGATTTTGCAAATCCCGGGATTCGAGGTTTTTTAACTTCATTAAAGGACTGGGAAATATCCGTCCTTTTACGAGATCATTAATATACCCATTACAAATCTAAAAATATCACTAAAATGCGAAGTTTCTGGGAATGTATATTTAAAATAATATAGAAAATGTTTAATTTGCTAATTGGTGAAAGATATTGTTCCTAATATCGGCATCTGCTAAAATGAGATGAATTATTATTATTTTAGTGTATACAAAGCAATGTTTAAATTGATATTTTCCATTGAACAATACGATTAAATACTTTTTTTAAATAGGTCTATCACTAGTGTCACAGAATGAGTTAAAGAAAGACTAACTTAACCACTAAGTACTATTAGAATTTTGTATACGTATTAAACGGTCGCTATTCCTAATTATTTCCATTTAAATTAACCTATGTACAATAACTTAATATTTTTTTATAATTAAATTTTAAAATTAAACTGACGCTTTTAAAAACGCTTCAGAGACAACACAACTTCCTCTCCATGGTTTTCAAAATTGTTGATTTATAAAACAAACTTCAGTCTGTTTCAATTTCATTTCAATTTATTTTTACTCAAACATTTTTCAATTAAATAAATATTTTTAATTTTTGTTGAAAAAAAAAAAAAAATACATCTTTAAAAAAAAATTATCAAAATGGGTTCCCGACAATTATATGCCTGTGATTATGAGGTATTCGGTAAAGTACAACGTGTATTTTTTCGCAAATATACCGAAAAGAAAGCCAAAGAATTGGGTGTACATGGTTGGATTATGAATACTCTGGATGGTACAGTTAAAGGGACCATTGAGGGAACACAACTTGAATTGGGAAAAATGAAAGACTGGTTATCTACTAAAGGCAGTCCAAAATCAAATATTGACAGGGCAAATTTTACAAATTTGAGACCAATCAATACTTACTCATACAAGTCATTTGAAATAAAGCAATAATTTTAAATTTATTTATTATTTAAAAAAAAGGAGATGTTTTCTTTGAGTATTCGCTCTTATTGATATGTATATTTACAAATCGTCACCTAATGTACAAAAGGTCGTAACCACAATTTTAAATTTTGTGCTTTAAAATTATGCAAATAAGAGCATTTCATTAATCGTTCATATACATATATAAAAATAAAAAATATATAAAGTATATTGCACTCTTCAAGCCAAATATAATTAAATTTACAGACAGCAATACCCAACAAACCAAATGATATCGTAATGATATCATTACGATATCATTTCGGTGATATAGAAGCCCGAAAATGATATCATTTATAATTCTAAAATGATATAGGTTGCTTTCTAAAAGGTACACTCGAAAATGATATCATAATTTTTGAAAATAACGATATTAGTAATGATATCATTTAATTTAAGCAGCGCGATAATTTAGCAATATATTGCAAAATATATACGTACATAAATGCTAAGATTGAATCAATATATTATATTCTAAATATGTTATCAAAAGTTAATAAAATAGCCATAATAATCCAAAGTTCTCCCAGCTCCAAATCATTTTGCATCTATTACGAAACTTTTGCAATCCGAATACAAGTCTCCCTTTAAATCCGGGCTGATATTGGTTTCTTCATCTTATACGCGTTAATTTTTTGCAATTCCACTAAATTTAGCTGTAAAAATTCAATTCCCATATAAAGCATAACATAAAATATTTTTCTAATACAAAAATTTTCAATTTAATTTTATTTTTCTGAAAATGTTTGAAGTTTTTTTCTAAGGAAAATATAATTTCGATATTTTATAATATAATTTTAAAATTAAGATATCATAAATGATACTGTATCGTTTCTTGGTTTGTTGGGTATTGACTTTTGTTAATTCAGTGGTTACAGCATTTAGCATTTTAGTTGACGAAATATAGTTTTCTTTAAGTCTACAGACTAAATAGGTCTTTAATTAAGTTTAAACAGGACTGAAGTCAAGTTTATAAACCAGACTAGAGTCAAGTTTATAGACTAGACTATAGCCAGTTTTATAGACTAAACTATTATCAAATACACTAAAGTCAAGTTTTCAGACTAAACTATAGTTTTGTGAAGTAAACTATATTCAAGTTTAAATACCGATCTTTAGTCAAGTTAATAGATTAGGCTGTACTCAATTTTATAGACCAGATTATAGTGAAGTTTATAGTCTAAACTATAGTCAAGTTTATAGACAAGACTATAGTCAAGTTTATAGACAAGTCTAAAGTCAAGTTTATAGACTAGATTATAGTCAACTTTATAGACTATAGTCAATTTTATAGACTAGATTATAGTCAACTTTATAGACTATAGTCAACTTTATAGACTATAGTCAACTTTATAGACTATAGTCAATTTTATAGACTAGACTATAGTCAAGTTCATAGACCACACTATTGTCAAGTTTATAGACTATAGTGAATATTATAGACTAAACTATAGACTAAAATATAGTCAAGTTTATAGACTAGACTATAGTCAAATTTATAGACTACACTATTGTCAAGTTTATAGACAATACTATAGTCAAGTTTATAGACAAGATTATAGTTCAGTTTAAGGACAAGACTATATTCAAATTTATAGACAGGCTATAGTCAAGTTTATAGAAAAGACTATAGTCAAGATTATAGACAAGACTTTAGTTAAGTTGATAGACAAGACTATAGTCAAGTTTATAGACTACACTATATTCAAGTTTATACACAGTACTATAGTCAAGTTTATATATAAGATAGTCAAATTTATAGACAGACTATAGTTAAGTTTATAGACAAGACCATAGTCGAGTTTTTAGACTACACTATAGTTAAGTTTATAGACAGTACTATAGTCAAGTTTATAGACTACACTCTAGTCAAATTTATAGACAGACTATAGTCAAGTTTAAAGACAAGACTATAGTCAAGTTTATAGACAAGACTATAGTTAAGTTTATAGACAAGACTATAGTCAAGTTTATAGACTACACTATAGTCAAATTTATAGACAAACTATAGTCAAGTTTATAGACAAGTCTATAGTCAAATTTATAGACAGACTATAGTCAAGTTTATAGACAAGACTATATATAGTCAGGTTTATAGACAAGACTATAGTCAAGTTTATAGACTACACTATATTCAAGTTTATACACAGTACTATAGTCAAGTTTATATACAAGATAGTCAAATTTATAGACAGACTATAGTTAAGTTTATAGACAAGACCATAGTCAAGTTTTTAGACTACACTATAGTTAAGTTTATAGACAGTACTATAGTCAAGTTTATAGACTACACTCTAGTCAATTTTATAGACAGACTATAGTCAAGTTTACAGACAAGACTATAGTCAAGTTTATAGACAAGTCTGTAGTCAAATTTATAGACAAACTATAGTCAAGTTTATAGACAAGTCTATAGTCAAATTTATAGACAGACTATAGTCAAGTTTATAGACAAGACTATAGTCAAGTTTATAGACTACACTATAGTCAAGTACTAAAATATAGTTAATTGTAAATACTAATCTATAGTCAAGTCTATACTATAGTCTTATAATAATATATAATTTATCTCTTTAGCTTCTCATCTAAGCTTATTATTCCTTACATCACTAATATCTTTGGAATTACTAATATTAAAAAATCTAAAATCTTAATTTTATTATATTATATTTAAATCACTTCATATTACAAAACATAAAATAAATATTTTACTTTTTATTCTGCACCTTCCTTTATTTTTGTTTGTTTTTAATTTATTTTCGTTCTATATTTCTCTTTTGCTTTTATTTAATATTAATATCATCTTAAACTACAAATAATTACATAATTTTCTTTAAAATTTAATGCACATTATTTATATTAATTTATAAATTATTAATGGGATTAGAAGTAGTTCAAGTGCTTCAAATCCCATATCAGTATTAATGGGTTTGTTACCAAGGTAAAATAAATATTCATAATGTTATACATCCCTTTTTTCCAGCTTAGATAATTTTAAACAATGAATTGACAACCATTAAATATATATTTTTTGTTTTAATTTTAATTCATAATAACTAGAAATGAATTTAAGCAGCGTTTTGGTATAACAGTGGCATTTTTAGCAACTCATAGTGGTCTTACACGTTGGCAAGAATTTCATTCAAATATGGCCGAAGAATTGGGAGCTGGGTTAGTATTAAATTTGTTCGTAAGTATCTGAAATTTTTAATTATTATTATAAAATATTTCTTTAACAGTGAAACATTTAGTGAACATAATAACAAGGCAATTGATGAAATCTGGTATAAACGTGCTGTAGATCAACATTTTGTACGAGAAGAAAGTTTTGTTTATTCGGTGCCTTTTGATGCTGGAGAAACTGCTGCCGAAACTATTGTTACCGCCAGCCATGCAGTCTTCCATACTGAGGGTGGTAAATCTGCCCCAGCCGCTGTAGTTGGTTTCCAATTTCAGCATAGTGCTTTGATTAAGCTATTTCGTAATATAACCGGAAATGTATGTTGTTTAAAGATTTCGTTTTGAAGTCAAAAATTGTTTTACTCATTACTAATGTTTATTTATTTTTTTATTTAAAAAGGCTTGTAATGTTGATGATAAAGATTGTTATGTTCTGGATAATAATGGTTTTATAATTTTATCACCAAGTCGTCATGAAACTGGTAGATTCTTTGGTGAAATAAATGGTGCCATTATGCATCGTTTACTTGAGGAAAAGGTGTATAAACGTGTTACGGTATATGATTATCAAGCTGTTTGTTTTGTACCTGATGGTGATAATAATTCATCGTCGAATGTTTTAACTGTAAGTTTTAAAATGTTTTTTGTAGTCGAAATAATCTATAGTTTATCTTCCTAGAATACTCTATAGTAAAGTCTGTAGACTAGTCTATAGTAAAGTCTATAGACTAGTCTATAGTAAAGTCTATAGACTAGTCTATAGTAAAGTCTATAGACTAGTCTATAGTAAAGTCTATAGACTAATCTATAGTAAAGTCTATAGACTAGCCTTCAGAGTCTATAAACTAGTCTACAGTAAAGTCTATAAACTAGTATATATTAAAGTCTATAAATAGTGTTTTTTTTAACTACAGTTAAGCTTTAATTTTGGGTAAAAATTTTATAAGTCAAAAGGTCTTAATTAACGTTTTTTCATAATTTTTTATAACAATTATAAACCTCTCATTTTTAGCCACTTTTCCACGTCCTTAGAGCATTTAAATGGTTAATAACAACACTTGTTCTCTATCTAATTGAATTGAGTGCTGTAGCAGCTGATTTCTTTGAACATTATGTCGATGAGAATATGACCGATTATATGGTAAATGTTAAAAATAATGAATGGGTACGTTTGGTAACTTTACAAAGAACAAGACTGAAGCCATGTGACATGCAACGTGATCTTTATACATTATACAATGAAAAGGAAAATGTTGTCTATAATATGACAGCTCATGGTTGTGAAAGACCATTTGTTGTTCTACCCATACCAGCAAGCAATTTAATATTATTAGTTATTGATCAAATGTGTCCACGTGATGTCGGTCATATACTAACCGTAAATCCAATGGATATTAATTATCCCCTAGAAGAAAATCAAACATTGGCATGTTTTAAGAAAGATCATGAATTTTCACGTGTACGTCCTGTTAGTTGTATAAGCCGACATGTTAATGTAAGTAATACACTTAGATTGAAACAAATATTTACATTAATATCATCTATATTTTTTCTTTTAGGAAAGCAATATAGAATTATGTGGCAATGCATCCACTGCATTTATTAATACTCTCCTATTCATAATAACCATAGGATTAAATCGTTTATTTTATCGTTACTTTTATTGTTGAAAGATTTTTGTTGATTTTTTTAGGTTTTATTTTTGTTAAATTTAATAAACATGAATTTTGTAAATTTTGTATGTACTTAATGAAATGAAATAATATATTAATTATTAAAAATAATAATAATATTAATTTTAGTATAGCAAAAACAAATCTAAAAGGACCTTAAAACACGAAACTTTTGTAAATTGTATTAAATATTTTTCATCAAATGATTTAGCTTAAATTAAATTTAATAATCATATAAAACAATTTAGCAAAACAAAGCTGTACCTTTAATAATTTTGTAAAGTAAATGAAAAAAACAAAAAAATTTTTTTTAACTAGTAAAATGTTTAGAAAATATTATGGACTATAACATTTAAAATCAGGGACCGTAACAGTTATAACTTTTGTCATAAAAGTCCGGAAATAACAGTTATTGTCTGATTTTTATTTTTTTGAGCAGAAATAAAAGTTATTTTTTGATTTTTATTTTTTTGAGCAGAAATAAAAGTTATTTTTTTATTTTTATTTTTTTTTTTCGAGCAGAAATAAAAGTTATTTCTTGATTTTGATTTTTTTGAGCAGAAATAAAAGTTATTTTTTGATTTTTATTTTTTTTTCGAGCAGAAATAAAAGTTATTTCTTGATTTTGATTTTTTTGAGCAGAAATAAAAGTTATTTTTTGATTTTTATTTTTTTTCGAACAGAAATAAAAGTTATTTTTTGATTTTTATCATCTTTAAAACTAGTTATTAAGAAACGCCAAAAATATTCATCATCCCACAGACCGAACGCCTGTAGCTAGAGCGACGAAATGTAGAACTTATGTGGGTCTTCCTTTATATAGATCTACGAAGACGGGATTTTTTGGAAATTTTATTGTTTAAGGGGTAAAAACGGTAACCTTATATGTTCATGTTTCTAGGTTAAATATTATAGAAACCCTAAAAATCCCTTTTCTGGATTCTCATTCATTTATGACCAAATATAATTTCATGTTTCTAGGTTAAATATTATAGAAAAACCAAAAGGTACCATTAGAAGAACAAAAAGTTACCATAAAGTCCCCACATGGATTCTCATTCGTTTAGGACCAATTATATTTAATTTCATGTTTCTAGGTTAAATATTATAGAAAATTCAAAAAGTACCATTAGAAAAACAAAAAAGTACCTCAAAGTCCATCTTCTTCAATTCTTGTATCCATGTATCTTTAGGTACAACAATTTCCAGTTTTGAATTATTATCCACATATGATGTCAAAAAGTACCAAAATACGGTTTATACCCGCATTCTGCAAAAAAGGTCCGATTTTCAAAAAAGTACCAGACACCTGTCCGATTATTTTTTAAATAAATAACAATAGCAGTTAAACTTTTTTGGTATCTATAATAGTATAGAACATATAAGGTTACCGTTTTTACCCCTTAAACAATCAAATTTCCAAAAAAATTCCGTCTTAGTGGATCTATATGAAGGAAGACCCACCTAAGTTCTACATTTCGTCGCTCTAGCTACAGGCGTTCGGTCTGTAGGATGATGAATATTTTTGGCGTTTCTTAATAACTAGTTTTAAAGATGATAAAAATCAAAAAATAACTTTTATTTCTGCACGAAAAAAATAAAAGTCAAAAAATAACCTTTATTTCTGCTCGAAAAAATTAAAATCAAAAAATAACTTATTTCTGCTCGAAAAAATTAAAATCAAAAATTTAAAAAGCATAGTACTGTAAGAAAGTCGAGCACATAACGATCACATTGGTGTATATAAATGAGTTGCCCGATATTTCGTTATAACTGCGTTTTTTGTTTTAAAATTTAAAAATAACTGTTATTTACAGTCCCTGTTTAAAATATGATTTATTTATAATTTAAATAATTATTTTTAAAAATACAAACTCTTTACAACTAGAGTTCAGTTTGTGATTTATAAATTTTGATATTTAATTTAAGTTTTTCTGTGAAACAAATATTTTGAAAAATGTTTCAACTAAACTTAATTTAGCAATTTCAAACTACAACCGAAGTATAGATCCTAGAAAAAAACAAAAATGTTTTGAATAAATCTATTAGATAAAATTGTTTTTTTTTTTAACCCGATCGATCATGTTTTGTATTAATATATAATAACGAGTAGTATACCCGCTAATTCGTTAGCTTAGATTTTATAATAAAAACCATACCATATTATAAATCCAAATTGTGTTAAAGAATAATTTTATAACTCTTAATTTTTGAATAGTATTTTTATTCTATCTACAAAAACACAGTGCATTTCGCTACTCCATTGTATTGAAATGAAATAAAAGCATCGAAATAAAATTCAAACACAGTTCACTTTATATAGATAGCAATTTACCCGATCTCTCAGTACTCCTTTATAGACCAGATAAAATCGGTAGTCTGACTATTTAGAAAAAAAAAAATGAAATACCAAAAGTGAAAAAAAAAAACGTAATTCAACTATGATTCCTATCTCCCATGGGAACAGTTATAATATTGGTGTTCTGTTAGCATTAACCCTTCATTATACAGATGTTTTAATTGTCACATTCGTAACAAATATGGTCTGGCCAGACCAGTGCTGTAATTTTATATATTATAATGGAAATTTTGATAATTTTTCTATATAATTACATTTGTATAGCTATATTTTAGCATCACTACTGCATTGCTTTGCAAGATATAAAATTTTCCCATCGATACACTTCATGTTCTTTTCCTTGTTTTGAGTCTACATACAATTTTCCTTTTCAAACGTTTTATCGGTATTACAAGTCATAATACAAAATGTGAACGAATAGGTGGAAAGTGATAAAATAATATATGTAAACTGATGAGAACTCAGTTTGAAAGGTTTTAATAAAATAATATACAATATAAAAAGAACGGATAACATCATCAAACTACTTAATTTTCTATACAAACAACAACTTTTAAATCTGCAATTGGTCTGTCCAGACCAATTTGTAAGATGAAGGATTAAGAACAATCAACTTTTTAAATATTTTTGATACCAGTTTCTTACTTAATATGTAGCCCAAAGTACCCTCTTATGGATTTTCATTCACTTAGAATCATATACCTTTAACTACATGATTTTAGATTAAATATTACAGAAAACTCTAAAATGCCATCAGAAAAATAATAAAGTACCAAAAAGTCCCCCTCTTGAATTTTTACCCACATTGGACCATATATCTTTAATTTCATGATTTTATGTTCAATATAATAGCAAATTCTAAAAGTACCATTAGAAGAACGAAAAAGTACCACAAATCCTCTTTTCTCGATTCTCATTCACTTAAGACTATATATTTTTAATTTCATATTTGTAGGTTCAATATTATAGAAAATTCAAAAAGTACCATTGGGAGAACGAAAAAATATCAAAAAGTCTCTCTCTTGAATTCTCACCACATGTATTTTTAATTTCATGTTCCTAGGTTCAATTTTGTAAAAAATTCAAAAAGTACCATTAACAGAACGAAAAAGTACCAAAAAGTCCCTCTCTTGAATTCTTACCCACATAGGACCATGTATCTTTAATTTCATATTTCTAGGTTAAATTTTGTAAAAAATTCAAAAAGTACCATTAACAGAACGAAAAAGTACCAAAAAATCCCTCTCTTCAATTCTTACCCACATAGGACCATGTATCTTTAATTTCATGTTTCTAGGTTAAATTTTGTAAAAAATTCAAAAAGTACCATTAGAAGAATGAAAAGGTACCACAAAATCCCCAACTCTAAATTCTCAGTAACTTAGGACTACATGTACTTAAATTCATGTTTCTAGGTTTAATATAATAAAAAATGCATCATTTCATTTGAATAAAATATAATTTCCCGATTTTATCCCCTTTTTGGTACTTTTTATACCCCTATGAATGTAACAAAGATTATATTCCAATGAATTTCTGAATTGTACTGAGATCTAATGTTAAAATATTCATATGTATGTGTCAGAAAAAAGAAAAATATATTTTGTGAAAAAAGTACCAAAATCAGGTACAATTTTTACCCCTTAAACGTTCATATTTCCAAAAATTACAAAACTTGTATTAGCCAATTTTCGATAAGGTACTAATTTGATGCATATTTTATTTATATACTTATTGGATTAAAAGATAGATAGAGTGCCAAAAAAGTACCAAATTAGAGTTTTAACCCGTTTTCTCCCTAAAAGAGCCGATTTTCAAAAAAAGTACCAGACACCTATCCGATTATTTTTTAAATGAAAAACGATAACTATTCAACTTTTTTTGTATCTCTATTAGTTTAGGAGATATAAAGTTACCGTTTTTACCCTTTTTTATCACCTAAACATTCGAATTTCCAAAAATCCCGTCTTAGTGGATCTATTCGGTAGGAGACCAATATACAGTCCATATTTCGTCTTTCTAGCTTTAACCGTTTGGGCTGTGCGATGATGAATCACCAAGTAAGTCAGTCAGTTAATCACTCAGTCATTACTCTTTTATATATATAGATTATGTCGTAGTATGTTAAAAGAACTAAACAAGTTTAAAAAAATAGTAATAATTTTTATAAGCAGTATTCTTCCATTCACATTAGATTTTCCCAAATATGTATATCTAAGAATATGATTTTTTTTATTTTTTTTATTATTTCTACCACATAAGGAATAAAATATAAATTCTTTGCAAGGCTCCTTAATTAAATTAAAATTGTTGGCATAAGTACAAAACATGATCGTACAATAGATTTCAATAATCAAAAGAGAAAAAAAAACTCCTGTACCTTTTTATTCAAAGTCTTAAAACAATCATTCGATTGTATTATTAAGTATTATATATCTTCAATTTGAAATACCCAAAAAATATTTGTCAGCTTAGTTAATCCTTAAATAACTGCCTATAACATTGAACATTTAAATATAAAACATTAATACCGTTATACATACATATGTAGTCCAACATTAAATTAAAAATAAACTCTTTTTTTGATAACATACTAAAATTAAAAACCTTTCAAAACAGTGCTAAAGCTTTTTATTATGAAATATGTACTAAATATTTATTATATTAATAAATAAATATGTATATCAAATATTAACTGGAATTTTATTATTTAAAAATGTATTTTAAGAATTTTGGGAGGAGCAGGTAAGTTTAAAAAATCCTATAATTAAATTATATATGACTGTTGCGCAACTTATCTAACCAAGACGAAACTATGAGATTATTACTTACAAAGATTTGTATAAAAATACCCGAAGTCCCATTAGTTTTTTTTTTTTTTAAAATAATAAATTTAAAGATATTTTTTATTTGTATATTACTATATAAATTTCAGTATTTTATTTCTCAATTAATTTCTTTTGAAAACATACATATTTATAGTATATTCATATTAATAATATGATTATATTTTACATAATAATTAGGACTTAATTTTGAATAAAATAAAATCAAAATAATTTTATTACTACATTAATAAACATTTATAATTTACATTAAAATGGAATTATCAATGAATACTTATGACGGGATTGTTTTTACTTTACTTCTACGTTAAACATATGTACGTAACTATATAGAATATTCTGAGTACCATCATATTAAGATATATAAATTAATACAAATAATTTATTAAAATTTAAAATAAAGTATCTATAAAGTTAAGTTAAAAAGTGTATTGAGACTTCACGTCTAAAACGATTGAATGACATTAAAAATATCTATAAATAATAGACTGCTCCAAAAAAAACTGAATTTCGAATTTATAAAAAAATATGTTTGTATGTTGCTTACACAAATGTTCGAAAAGACGTTAATAGTCGTGGGAATTTTTAATAACTTTAATATTTTTCAGCCGATTTTAACTATTTTTATTTTGTTTGATATATATAATTAAGTCTGAATTACATTTAATTTAATCCGTCTGACTGTCTGTTGAAAACAGGAGAGAGCACGAACGAGACAAGGTAGGGGGATGAAATTTGGCTCAAATATTTATCTAATATATTTTATTTTGTTTGGTATTGAAAATGGGCAAAATCGGTTAATAAACAAATAAGTTATGAGCTAAAAACTAGAAACAAAGGGTTTCATACTTTTTGGCTGATATCTCTTAAACAAAAGCATGTACGCCAACGATATTTTGTACGGATAGTTCGGGGGTCAATATAAACTTGGAAACCCATGTAAGGTGAAACGTCAACGAAATTTTGTACGAATAGTTCAAGGACCAATGTAAACTCGGAAACAAAAAATGGGCATGGTCCGCCCATCTCCCATATAACAAAAAATTTGAAAAAGTTAATGGTGGGTATATAGATACGGCCGAGCCGAAAATAACATTCGCGCTTGTTTTTTGTAGCATGTATAGAAAATCACTACTGTATCAATGCCTACTTCGGGAACTCCGATCAATTCCTTGCTAATCACAGTAACAAAATGACAAAGGAACTCTGCGGCACGGGCTATCTCAGTAAATATGGATACACGGTATTAAAAAGTATTAAGCCTCTAATCCACTTTTTTTGAATTCCACCATATATTAAGGCATATTTCGAAAAATAATTATCTGATTTTGTTTAGTCATTCTTACATTACTTTTTAAAATATATATGCACATAGAGAATGCTCTTGAGCATAAGGAGTTTGCATTAGTTACTATCTTCGATATAGAGGGGGCCTTCAATAATGTAACTCCGGAGGCAATTAAAATGTCTCTGGAAAGACTGGGCATACACCAGTCACTAATTAGCCTCATATGGAGACTTCTAACCAAAAGGGTTATAATATCCAATATACAGAGTAGCGAATTGGCGTACTCCGCAAGGGGGTGTTTTATTTCCTCTATAAACCCACAACTCAGGGAACTTGATTCTCTGAAGGGAAATATCTGGATACTATGTCTCAACGCCTACAAACTGCTCTAAGTCTACTCAGTTTGTGGAGTACAACTAATGGCCTTAGTGTAAATCCAGGAAAAACGGTACTTGTCCTTTTATCTAGAGGATATAAGATTCCATCCTTCCCACTAGCATGCCTAAATGTTGTTGAATTAAAGGTGTCAGATAGTTCGAAGTATCTAGGGATTACACTGGACTCCAAACTATCCTGGCTCCAAAATACACGGTCTAAAGCCTCAAAGGCCGGTATTGCCCTATATATGTGTAGGAATGACATTGGAGAATCCCGGGGAATAAATCCCAGGAACACAAAATGGCTCTTCGACATGGTAAGCCCATACTTATGTATGGAGCGATAGTATGGTGGAAGGCTATGGAGAAATCCACCTACTTCATAATCTTTGAAAGGATTCTGCGTAGTTAAGCGCTACTCATTATAGGCGCGCTTCGTATAACATCTAAAGCCTTATTCGTTCCAATGAACTGGCTACCGGTGGAACTTATGGCCAAACAGATCGCCATTATGTCGGCGACTTGGCTCAGGACTAAAGGTGCATGGAACGACAGAGGATATTCCTGCATGTAGGAAAAATATCTCCTTCAAATTGCCGGATCACTGCAGTATTCTTCAAGCAGATATCTTGGCCATAAAAAGAGCGGTGAACTGGTTGATGTACTACAAGGTATTTGGTATGGATGTCCAAATCTGGACAAATAGTCAAGCCGCGATTAAATCGCTTTCGGGTGTCTTTTCGAAATCCAGGCTGGAACATGAATGCCAGACATCTCTAAACGAGATGGCGAGACATTCAAACCTGGAGCTGGTATGGGTTAGCGGTCATTCAAATACCCCGGTAAATTTTACTGCGGACGAGCTGGCCAGAAACGGTTTTCTTCTTCGACATGAAGATGCGGATCAACTGGTCGGAGGACCGCTTTCTTCCTGCAGATCGACAGTACTGCGAAACTTATCAAGGATTGCACAGGGTAGATGGACACATGTTCAACCTCGAGGCAAATATAACCCCATTATGATGGATTTGGGTCAAACCTCATCCGGGGACCACCTAGGCACCGGTTACGTATTCTAATATCCGTTATCACCGGGCACTGGATTGCTGGTGCGCATGCTAGGAGACAAGGGCTACCTTTTAACGACTTCTGTGAGAGTTGCTATGATGAGGAAGAGGATGATAAAGTGGAGCATTTTCTATGCCACTTTCCAACTCCCACTGGAATTAGTGTCAATTCCAAAATAGTGGATTAGAGGCTAAGTACTTATTAATACCGTGTATTAATAAGTACTTAGCCGGCACGGGGTTTCCCGAATTTAACTGGGAAACCCCGTGCCGCAGTATCAGTGATTTCCTGTGTTATTAATATTGGAGCACAGGAAACAAGTACATATTTAGAATTTAGATTTTGAAAGTAAAATTTGCATTAATTTTTATATTAAAAAATATATATATTTGATTCAGGGGATTATTGCGTGTTTCGATTCGAAAGAAAACTCTTTCAAATTTCAATGTATGTTTCATTTTCAAATCTGAATGGTGGTATACAGCATTTAACTAAACTAAAATACTTAGAAGTAATAATATAGTTTAACATATTGAACCAATCCACAATAAGTTGTATTGTATGTTTTACATCTTCGTTTCTCAAATGGAGATTCGCTAACCGCAACAGTCAGTATTAACATTTTAGAGGTGGCCACGAAAAATAAGCATACAAATGTAAAACATTTTCTATTTAAAGATCAGTAAAACACATTAAATTTTCACGTTATTGTAAAAAGTTAAAAGCCTGCAAAAATTTTAACTAATTTACAATGAGAGATGTATTTCTTTCTAAAGGTATAAAATTTTCACTGCTTTAAATTTGGAACTAAGTTCATTGTTTACGTTTCAACGAAACCGAAATGGATAAGAAAACAGAAAATACGTATACCATTCTGCTGGTGTCTTATTATAGTCCACATACTCTACTTTGTTATCGCCAAAGAGAGACAACAAGGCAATTTACGATTGCAAACTTGTTCATTCATATTTAAAATTTTTTTGGAAGTTGACAAAATGTAAAAAATCTGCAAAATTTAGTATCTAAAAACCTTCTTGATGAGGATGTCAAAGATTTGTATATTATTAAAGATGCTTTACGATATTTAAAATAAAAAAAATTTTCGTGTTACAACAATACGAGTTCGGCCGTGATTTTAAAAATGGTTTTATACATTTTGAATGTAACATATAGTCCATATAGTTATAATCAAAAATGTATTATTTTTACATTAAAATATTTTCATATGTAAATATTGATTTATTTTATCTTTTTTTCAAAATAATTCCATTTTTTTCTAATTTTTATTTCGCTTCTTTTATTTTATTTTGAATACGAATAGATGCAATTTCATATTCTTATAAAACACACATAAAATATTTATACCTGTTAGCTTTGTTCCAATACTAGTCACATGTAAAGTCTTTAAAGAATTAACGAAAAATAATTATTATGTTTGCTATTTTCTCATTAATTTTTACATAAATCTAAAAATGCAAAAAGTACGGAATGAAAGCGTTTATCGATAATACTTATGACTAATATAAGATATATTTTTTTTAAATGATTGCTGTGATGCTATGTATCATATTTATACGTTTAATATAATTAAGTAATTACAAATTTTAATTAATCAATTTTAATAAGTCTTAGTAATAATTTTATCAGTCAAAATAAAAATAAAGTTTAATAATTTTTGCAAAATTAATCGATCGATATAATTAGTATTTAATATGTAGGTATCTAAAATCATTATTAAAAAAATATTTTTATTTCAAAATATAAATAAAAATAATGCCCTATTAATAAACTTGAAATTATTAAATTGTTGTTTACAAAAATATCGAAAATAAAAGGTTTCACTTAAATTAAATGTTTTAAGTTTGAATTGTTTTATAAGCAGAATGTACGAATCTAATTTACTGCCTATGACTGATGATTTATTCATAATTTTTACAATAATACTTAAATATAAACTGTAGGTAAGGAAAGTGTTAAACAAAATAATTTTGTTTTTATTAATACTTATTATACTTATTAAGTGTTACTTAAAATAACATAGTAAAGTTCCGATATATGATTTGTAACTCCTTATTCACTGTTGCCTTCGGTTTCTTCGTCAAGCAGTAAGCTAGTAGAGCCATAATTACGGAGTCTAAACAAATAATTGCAAGATAGAGAAAATACGTACATATTTGTTTTATATTTCGTTGTTAAAATGGAATTTTTAAATAAAATTTTATAAATTCTACCAAGTGAAAAAGATTTGTATTAAAAAGTGCAATACTTACAAATATCAGATCAGATAAGCAATTAATATATGATTTATGTAATAAATTAAAAAATAAAGCAAACAAAATAATTTTATATATTTAAAAATAAAAAAAGAAAACATACACACACACTCAATTTTTCAAGTAGATACTTAATAAAATCTTTTTTTTTTATAAAGAGAAAACTTTATTAGTTATGAATATATACCATGAATATTATTTACCTCATCATCAGATACTTTAAGACCATCCAAGTTAATGCTGTTTCGGGAATAATTGCTACCACCACCAGTTGCAGTATTGGAATTATCTTTTTGGTAATATTTTGCATCAGCACTTGTTGCACCAGCACCGCTACCACCAACCGTCGAAGAACGTGAATGATCTTCAAATAACTGCCGATTTATATCGTCTTTGGAAAGATTTGACGAATTCGAATTCATATTTGAATTGGAATTTACAACATTTTGGCCACTCATAGCTGTGGTTGTTTTTAAGGGTAAAGCCAGATTAGCTCTATTATTGGGAGCATTCAAGGGATTGGCAGAACTGACAGTGCCATTACTTCCACCTGCACCACCACTACCATTACCAGCAGAACCACTACTATTGTTAGGCCCATATCTTCCAGATGAACGTTCACGTTGTTCGCGCTGGTGGTGATGATGTTGGTGTTGCAAATGCGTTGGATTATCAAATTTTTGTTTAGCCCTTTCGAATTCTAGATTACGACTTTTCGATTCAAATATATTCTCTTCAACATGTGATGTTTTGGCATCGAAAAAACTATTCGCTTGCTGTTGTTGCAAGAGAGTACGTTCCGTATGACTGGAGCGCTTTGATGATGGTTCAGCGCCAGATGAGTGACGCAGACCCACATTACCTTGCGCCGAACCATCATCGAATATCTGACGCAAATCATTAATGTTTGGCAAACAATCACTTGGTAATTCAACTGCTATTTTATTACGCAATTGTACACCATTAAAACTTCCGCGCAATTGTGGACTAGGTGCACGTCTTTTTTCGTATTTAGTGTATTTAATTAATGTTAGTATTAGATTTAGCAGCATTCCAAATGTTAGAATTTTTATATATTATTAACTTTTTAGGGTAATTATTTATATATTTTAATGGTTATAGTTTGTATATTTTAAGTAAATATTAGAAATGAATCAAACCTGGTTTGTAAATGCTGTATCTGTACTTGTAATCCCTCATTTTGACCGACCAATTCATCGTTGGAACGCTGTAAGCGTCGCACTTGATTAACAGCTGAATCTAATTCATCTTCAGCAGCTGCCAGCTCTCGTTTTAATTCTTCGACACGTTGACGTAAACGCTTTACCTATAAACAATAAAAAAAAAAAATTATTTATATTTCGTAACGTAAATTTGAAAAATTTTTCACTTATATTAGTACAAAATGTATTTTAAACCAAAGTATACAAAGTAGTCTGACTATCTTTTTTATAAATTTCTCTCCCACACATACGGGTGCCGTGTGAATTGAGAAAAATGTAAACAAAAACAAAAAACACAGAAGTTTTAACAGCAAATTTTCAAATTATTTAGCAATTTTACACGTTCCCAGCAAAAACTTTGCTTTCCTGGTAAGCTAGCAGGTATAATTGGAAATAAAAATAAACTACTTATTTTTTGTCTCAGTAACTAGTTATTTTTGTTCGAGTTGTCCATGAATTCTAGTAGTTATTTTTAGACTCTAGTGATACTAAAAAATATGTACCTAAACAAAAATAAAAATAAAAAAAAAGACGAAAAAATTTTGCCGTCAGTGAGGTTTGAACTTGGGACCGCAATTACTAGTCGTTTTTAATGACTAACGTCTTACTCAGTACACCATCTCGCACTTAATATTCAAAGCTAAAAAACTTGTTTTAGCATAAAATATATTTTTGAAACATTTTGTTAAAAAAAACGAAAAGCATCAGAATGGGGTTGAACCGGCAACCTTCTGATTGCTAATCCTGCGCTCTAGACAACTGTGATTGTAACTTACTCTGCAATTATACTATTGAGTACTTATTTATGTAATGTAGAGAAGGCAAATAATAATGAAGCCTACTTTCCAGGAAAGTACTTTAATAAGTAGTCGTCATTATCGAAAACCAAAAAGTTTTTGCTGGGTTATAACACTTACTCACATAATTTTAGAATTTTTTTCAATACTTTTAGTATTGCTTTTGAAAATATTCCATTTCGCGCAAACACAAAAAAAAAAAATATTTTTAATATTTTTTGACATCCTTTTAGAAATTAAATTGTGAAACAGAGTTTCTATTTTTTGTATTAAAAATTCAAACAAATAAACTTATTAATCATAATATAACTACAGAAGGCATAGAAAACAACTAAAAGTCCAACTCTTTTCATTCGCTCAGCAAATAAAAATTACTCTCTTCACACGTATAAATTAGCTCTGTAGAAAATTCTACTAACACATACAAAGAGTTAGGTTTTTTTGACAGTTGAGTTAGGTTTTTTGTAAGCAAGTTGGAGTTCTAGTTGTTTTCTATGACAGAAGGTATAATCATTAGAAATTGTGTTCTCAATTTGATTTACCCTGAAAAGTCAGTCACATATAAAATAAAACAAAATGTAAAAAATTCAAAACAAAACATCCAAAATATAAAAAAATTGTTTAAACTAAAAAAATATGTGATTAAATTTTATAAAAATATGTAAATTTTATTTAAAACCAATAATTTCCAATAATTTATTGAGTGAAAATTACAAAAATGGAATTCTACTGTTGATCTTTGCAAGAAATATTTGGAAAATTCAAGTGCAAACAAAAACCTTTAACATTTCTTTTAGTTGTAAGTTTTATTTTGTTGCTTTTAATTTTTTCAATTTTCTGACTTATCAAGCATTACAAATGACAACTCTCCCAAATGATTCTACCTTCAGTTCTTATATCATGCTTATCAATATGAATTATATAGAAAATATATTTGAAATGAGTTATCACTTTTTTCAGAGTTGAAAAAATGTTTTTACTTTTTTTGCTATCTAATTTTTTTTTTTAAATTGGTTGCTCACGTCAAATTAAAACAGTAAAATATTACAAGGGTTGCAAAATTTTGCGGTGAATACCTTTACTATTTATCTTCACTATAGTAACAGTGCAAAAAATGTTCACTACCACTTAAAAAATTTTAGCAATAGTGTAATTTTTTTACTATAAATAATATATCTAAGCAGCAGATAGGAACTTAAATTTTTTTTTTATTTCAGCTCACAGCTTATTTTATACAGCCACTTCTCTTTGGAAAGTAAGTTCAAGGTAGCGTTGTCCATACTGGACAACGCTAAATAAATAAATAAATAAATAAATAAATAAATAAATAAATAAATAAATAAATAAATAAATAAAGAAATAAAGAAATAAAGAAATAAATAAATAAATAAATAAATAAATAAATAAATAAATAAATAAATAAATAAATAATAAAATAGGAATTAGGCCTTAAAAATGCAGTAGGAACACATTTCGCTTAGGTAAACATTAACAATAAATAATGGTTCTATGTTAAACTAGAAATCTTCCTCTTTCTAATGATAGCAAATTTTATTTTTAATTCCAGTCTGTTACTTTGCTTTAAAAATAAAATTGTATACTGCATAATTTAAGCTGAGAACCACTGTATGTTTTAAAATTAATTTTAAATTTAAAATTGATTTGTAAAAATGGGGGTTAGTCTTTATTAGTATTTAGTGAATAAAGTTTAAAAACATTAGGTCATATTTCAATTAAGTGAAGAATTTCTAGGTTCCACTAACATTAGTGGAGGATTGTTTTTTGCACTAATGTATTTATTGAAGAAAAAAATGTTGCACTAGACTTGAGCTCAAAAAATTTTAAATATCCCTAATTAATTTTAGTGGACAATTTTTTTCACTACCACTATGCTTAGTGATGCTAATATTTTTGAACTCACCACTAAAAAGTAGATATTGTAGTTGTAAATTTTGCACTATCTGTAAGTATTAATGGAAACTGCACATTTAGTGCACTACCCACTCTGCTTAAATATAATATTATATTCACTACGAATTTTCTTTCTAGGTAAACAATTTGGGTTTTTGTGTTTCAGTACTTTTGTACGTTTATGTATTACGAGCTGTAAACCCGCAACTTCGTTAGCGGAAATCTTTTATAAAACCCATACTATATAATAAATTTAAACTAAGATTCTTAACTCCCTTGGGAATATTTTTAATAATGGTGTTATTTCATCCATAAATAACAATTTCTCTTTAATTTCAGATTTCTAATCTTAGAATAACGAAAAATGAATATCAGAATTACGAAAAAGTATATTAGATTAAAGAAAAAGGACCACAAAAACCATTTTAAGGTTTCTGATTCACTTACAATTTTATGTTTCTAAGGATAAAAATTGCAGAACATTCAAGAAGTACTATTAGAAAAACGAAAAAAGATACCACAAAGTCCCTTCTTATGGAATCTCATTAACTAAGGACCACATATCCCTAATTTTATGTTTCTAGGTTCATAATTACAGAAACGAAAAAGTACCACAAAGTCCCCTTTGTTAATTCTTTCCAACATCGGACCATGCGTATTTAACTGCATGTTCCTAGGTTAAATATTACAGAAAATGCAAAAAAGTACCAATAGAAGAAGAAAAAGTACCACAAAGTCCATCCTCTTGAATTCTTACCCACAGGACCATGTATATTTAAGTACCACAAATTCCACTCTTGTGAATTCTTATCTACATTTTCTTAATTTCATGTTTCTATGTTTAATGTAATTGAAAATTCATTATTAAGTTTGAATAAAATGTAATTTCCCGCCTTTACCCCTTTTTTGGTACTTTGTTTTCACCCATCGAAGTATCAAAAATTGTATTCCAATAAATTTTTAAATTGTAGTGGTATCCCATATTAAAATACTCATATGAATATTTCAATAAATATAAAAAAATGTTTTTTGAAAAAAGTACCAAAAATAGGTAAGATTTTTACCCCTTAAACGTTTGAATTTCTAAAAAGTACCAAATTTGTATTTCTCATTTTTTGATAAGTTATGAATACGACATAAATTTTATCTGTATGTTGATTGGTTTCAAATATACATATGGTGCCAAAAAAGTACCAAAATACTTTTTTTTTACCCATTTTCTCCCTAAAACGGCCGATTTTCAAAAATGTACCAGACACCTGTCCAATTATTTTTTAAATGAATAACGATAACGATTTTAATGAATGAATAACGATAACTATTCAACTTTTTTTGTATCATTATTAATTTGCGAGTTATAAGGTTACCTATTTTACCCGTTTTTACCCTTTTTTACCCCCTAAACATTCGAATTTCCAAAAATCCGGTCTTAGTGGATCTATATGGTGGGAGACCTACCTACGTTCCAAATTTCGTCTCTCTAGCTTCAACCGTTTGGGCTGTGGGATGATGAATCAGTCAGTCTGTCAGTCAGTCAGTAACGTTACTCTTTTATATATATAGATTGTGACAGAAGAATTAGCTTTTTCTCATTTTACCTCACTTTATCCAAAAAGTAGGGAAACAAACCTATTATTATTATCAATATTATTATTTAATATAATCAATTGTACTTTTTGTTGCTTAAATCTATTTGTTTAACTGCAACCAAAAATTAACCTATATAACTTTTTTTACGAAATTAAATCATAAATTTTTCAATCCTTTACATAAATTAGAAACGCCAATAAATCGTTTGATTCTATACAAATGAATCTGTTTAGCGATTTGATATAAATTTTTTACTTTCGTTTTAATTAACATCTGATCATATTTTTTGCAAGTCATCGTTTATAGAAAAAAGAAAATAATAATGCTTCGATTTAAATTATATTCTTAAATAATAAACCATATAGTGCATTTTCTTACTTTAATAAATGAAAATAATGCTGAGGTGAGAATATTTAAATAAAAAAAAAAAATTACATCTTATCAGTGTCACTAATAAAACCTTATAAAATCCCAAGTGGTAAAACACATCCAATAGGTATATGAACAGAGTTAAGTATTTTTTTTTTTTTTTACTTTAAAACACATCATAAGCATGATAAGTATTTAAATGATTAGATTTATTCAAAAAATAAATACGCACATACACAGACAATTCCACCCATCTACATATACAACATATAGTATGTAGTAAAGTTCTCGCATAGTACGATTATTTGGAGAGATTTTTTTAGAATCAACTGATTTCTACTAACCATACTCATAAATATTAATAAATTAGAGAATAAAACAAAAAAGGGGAGAGCAAGAGACCAACATTATTATGTTGATAAGAATAAAATAATAAAATATAACATGTTGAGGAGAGAAAAAGTCAATCAAACAACTAAACAACCACTACTTTAATGTAGCCCCCCTTTTTTAGTCCAGTGAGAATATTCGTATGAAGCAGTAGTGGAAAAAAACATACCAGCTGATTTAGTTCTTGCTGAATAGTGGATACTTATCTAACCAAATAAAAAAAAAAAAATTAAATATAAAAATTTAAAAACAATTAAAGAAAGAAAAAATGATTGCCCAAAATCTTTTAAGCAAATTACGTCCACTAGTGTCAAGAGCTTCGTTTGCTACCAAAGCAAGTGAACCAAAATTCAATTGGCAAGATCCTTTAAATTTGGAATCGCAATTAACCGAAGATGAAATTGCCATACGCGATTCTTTCCGTAACTACTGCCAAACTACTCTGTTACCCAGAGTGACTAAAGCCAATCGTGAGGAAATATTCGATAAAGCTATTATGCAAGAATTTGGAGAACTAGGTGCTTTGGGATGTACCCTTACAGGTTACGGTTGTGCTGGTGTTTCCAATGTTGCCTATGGTTTGTTGACACGCGAAGTTGAACGTGTCGACTCTGCTTATCGTTCAGCTTTAAGTGTACAAAGCTCTTTGGCTATGGGTGCCATTTATGATTATGGTACACCTGAACAAAAAGAAAAGTATTTACCACTTATGGCTCAAGGAAAATTAATTGGTGAGTTTTTACTTTGTTTTTGTTCAATTTGCTACAAAGTGTAAAATGAAACATGTGAATTAATAATAGGCTGCTTACGAGATAAGCACACACGACCTAAGAAAATGATAAATGATAAGATTATTTTATTATTTTTGTTATTTTCAGGTGCTTTCGGTCTTACTGAACCTAATCATGGCAGCGATCCAGCTGGCATGGAAACTAGAGCCAAATATGATAGTAAAAGCAAATGTTATATTTTAAATGGTTCAAAGACTTGGATCACTAGCTCCCCCATTGCTGATGTGATTGTTGTTTGGGCAAAGGGAGAAGATGATAAAGTACGTGGCTTCATTGTTGATCGCGAACAGTCTCCTAAAGGTTTAGCCACTCCCAAAATCGAAGGCAAATTTTCCCTAAGAGCTTCAGCTACTGGCATGATTCTTATGGATGATCTTCACGTACCCGAGGAAAACTTATTACCAAATGTTGTTGGTTTTAGAGGTCCCTTCGGTTGTCTAAACAATGCTCGTTATGGTATCGCTTGGGGTGCTTTAGGCGCTGCTGAGGCATGCGTTGAAATTGCTCGTCAATACACTCTTGATCGTAAACAATTCAAACGCCCTTTGGCTGCAAATCAATTAATACAGAAAAAATTAGCTGATGCTACCACTGATATTGCACTCGGTCTTCAGGCCTGTTTACAAGTTGGTCGTCTAAAGGATAAGAAACTTCATACACCCGAAATGATTTCTATGATTAAACGCAATAATGCCGGAAAATCATTGGAAATTGCCCGTGTTATGCGTGATATGTTGGGTGGCAATGGTATTGCCGATGAATATCACATCATTCGCCACGTTATGAATCTTGAAGCTGTAAATACTTATGAAGGCACGCATGATATACATGCTTTAATTTTGGGTCGTGCCATTACCGGCATTGCTGCTTTTGCCAATTAATATTTAATTTTTCAAATTATCAGAAACTTTGCATTTATAGGTTTGTGTTTTTTTGTTTGTAGATTTAATAAACAAATATATGAGTATGTATATAAATATGTATATAAGAAGTATGCATTTATTTAAGATTTTAAAAACAAAAACAAATTTGTTGTTTTAATGGTTAAAAATTTAACGTACTGCGAGATTTTAGTACACTTAAAGAAATAACTTTTTATGAAAATCTAATATTTTTTTTTAGAGATTTTATTAATTTGGAGTAATAACTAGTAAAAAATTCTTTAAATTGAAATAAGTGCAAGTGGCTGGAATACTAAATATAATTTTGTGGCATAATAAGGAACATTAATATAAAGCAGTCAATGTTAAGAGGCTGTTACATCAAATGGGCCTCGTGAGAAACTGATTTTTTTTTTTAATTTTTGCTCAGCACGTGGAATATTTCGAGCTCATTACGCACAATTACAACAAGTAGCAATCCGATATTTCAAAATAAAGGTATTCACCTCAGAAATTTGCAACTTTGCAAGACCCTTGCAAAGAATAAATTTGGCACAACTTAGGTTAGGTTAGGTTGAAAAGGGTGGCGTATTCACGCCTCCACACAGAGACCAAAATGGCCCATTGTGATCCCTTTAAGAAATAGAAGACAGAAAAAGAGAGTAGAACATAGATAGAGAAAAGAAGAGTGGAACCTAAAACCCTAGCAATTAGTTCTGATTGCCCCTAAGCCATCTTATTCCCATTACAAACCCTATGAGATTAATAAGCCCGTTGCCCGTAACCTCATCAGTGACAGATAATGTGCTCCACTGTCTCTAACTCTCTACATCATCGCACGACCTGCAAAAATCTGTCGTGCCAATGTCCCATTTACTCATCATGTTCCCTAGTGAGAAATGACCAATAAGCATTCCTACTATGATTCTTATACTACTACGACTCATACCCAGAAGGTGTTTCGAATCTGACAGTTTAAGACTAGGCCATAATGCTCTAGATATCCTGCAGTCCGTTCTGTTCCTCCAGGCTCGATTCGTGTTGTCCAGAATCCACTCCCTTATGACCCTAAAGTAGGACCCAATTGGAATACTAACAAATGTCTCCACGAAAGACCTGTCCAGTCCCGAGCCAATGCGAGCCAGCTCATCGGCTATTTCATTGCCGAGAATGTCGCAGTGTCCTGGAACCCAACAGAGTCTTATTTTATAAAGGACCAATCTGGACCTAACGTAGTGGCTTTTCAGGGCCAATAATGCTGCCTGACTGTCAACGTATATGGTGATCTCAGAATTACGTTCAACATTTTCCTCCAGCAACTCGAGGGCTTTATAAATGACCAGAATTTCTGCTTGGAAAACGCTACAACTATCAGACAATTTATATGATCGTCTGATGTCAGTTCCCAAAAAGTAAACACTTGCTCCGGTGCCTACATCCATCTTCGAGCCGTCTGTAAAGACAGCACAACCTCCGTGGAGCTTTTCTACTCCAACCCAGAGATCCCTGTCAGGTATTTCAATAGTGGGAGTAGCCCCGAAGTCAATTATGGTTCCGACATGATCCGTAGGTTCAACTACGGATAGTGTCCGACCATTAAATTGAACTATATCGAGTATGCTAGCATTCCCCGCTCTGAAGTTCCCCAATAATCCTAGCTCTTTCAATCTAAATAGACTACGAACAGCCATTCCCTTCACGAACTCCTAAATTGTAAGTAAGTGGAGAATGGTGTCCAGAGCCGCCTGAGGTGTACTTCTCATAGCGCCAGAGATGCCAGTTGAAGCACACCTTTGAACTTTAGATAGAAGGTTCCTGTGAGTCATTTTACTTAAAGCCTTCCACCATGCTGAACAGCCATAAGTAAGAATCGGTCTTACAACCGAAGTATATATCCAAGATTCCACTATCGGTCTAAGTCCCCAACTCTTACCTATAGAGTTCCTGCAGGTGTAATAGGCATTAAGTCCCCTTTTGACCCTCTCCTGAGTATTCCTCCTCCAAGACAAAGTGTTGTCCAGGTAAACACCCAGGTATTTTGCCTTACTTGACAATTCAATCTCCAAACCATTCAATACTGGTAATCTAAAAGGCTCGACCTTATATCTCCTGGTGAACAAGACTAACTCTGTCTTCCCTGGATTCACTCCCAATCCTTTACTATCAGCCCAAAGAGACAATTCCCCTAGACCTGATTGCATGACCTCACTGATCGTTGGCAGAAATTTACCAGAGACCAGTATAACCACGTCATCTGCGTAGGCTACAATTTTCCGTCCCCTAGCATCGAACTGTCTCAGAATGACGTTCACGGCCAAGAGCCATAGTAACGGAGAAAGGACCCCTCCTTGCGGTGTGCCCCTCGTCACAAGCTTCCTCAAACAAGTGTCCCCCATACTCGAATTGATAACTCTACTGCTCAGCATTGGAGTTATCCACTCAATTGCACAACTTACTTTGCAAGGGTCTAGCAAAGTTGCAATATCTGAGGTGAATACCTTTACTATGTATTCCGTTGAGGGCAAACAAACCAGGCGCAAAATAAAAAAAAATAATACAATTTAAAAAAATATCACCAAAAAACACAACTACTCTGTATTTAGCTGTTGAAAGTCTTCACAGTAACAAAGATGGTGCAGAGTTATCCACACTGTCCGATTAGTTTTTATGATATCGAATAAGATCAAATCGTAGAAAATTTTATGATTTTGAACTTTAAATAATGATCATTATTATAAAATGAAACCTACAGAGCAAAACTTTTGCATTCTATTTAAAGTGTGTTTTCGGTATTTTCAAAGATTTTAGAGATCGTGATGAAAAAGCAAATAAGTACTTATTTGAATTCTAATGGAATGATTTTCAATGACCAATCTGCTTATAGGGAGAAATACAGAACAACATTAATTATAGATTTGACCGAGAGCATAAGGGAAAGTTTGGATAAGGGTGAGTTTGGTGCGGGGGTATTTTTAGATATTTTTTTCCTTATAAAGACTCTACTCAATAAACGTAAAGTTATCATTTATAGAAAACTACTACTACTACTACTCTTATAATACCTTTATTTCTTTATGGAATTAAAATGTATAGTGGGACTTCTTGTGAAAGAATGAAAGCAGTAAAACTATTTCTTAATATAATAATTTGTTACATATATGGCATAGATTATCGGACATATGTGACACTGTATTTAGTTAAGTTCCCAGATGTAGTTTTCTTGAGGACTTTATACATATGAGATAGCTTTTAATTTTTTATAAAATTTATAAGAATGGGGCTCCTCAATATCTTTTAAGAAGATTTGCCATCATGAGTTCTACTAATTTTTACTCTATATATGCAACGCTCTTTTGTTACTCGAGTTACCTGTTAGGACAAATTTAAACGGATTTTTTGATCAAATATATAACGTTAAATTGTGTGTGCCATTTCAAACCTTCATTTAAATGTCATCTTGGCTCTTATTGATTTTTTCATAATTTTTGTCACTGTTTTTAGATTTTTGCGACGTATTAAAGTTTAGTTTGTATCGCAAAATTTTACACTATCTTATAGACAAGATTTGGGACCATTTTTAGCAAAGTTAAGCGTAAATAACATTTAAAGCTGTGTAAATAATTATGAAGTATAAAAATTGTATTTAAATTCTTTTGAAATAAAAATGCGTACAAATTTTTCTTTCAATATCTGAAATAAATACACATTTCAGGCTTTACAACAACAAAAGAACTTTTTCAAAATATTTTACAACAACAAATATATTTGACTTCTTTTCCATAAAAACTGGCTGCTTTTTCGTATCAGCAAATTTTGCCTAACAAATATCTAAATTCCTTTTTGCAGGTTTTAGTCACAATTTCCCGTTTCCTTTTTTTTTTTTTTTTCTTTTTTTGGTTCGGATTAAAACCTGTTAATTTGTATTGACATAGGGCAATTGAGACTTTTTTAATATAAAGTCTGTCTTAACCAAACAAATGATTTGCAGTATTGTAATTTGTTTTTACTTACTTCTGCTTCATATTGTTCAGCACGCCTTACTGCATGGCCCAGTTCAGTATTAGTTTCTGACAAAAGTTTCTTAAGTTTGGAATGTGATATTTTAAGTTCGCTTAGTTCCTGAAATTAAATGAATAGTTTTGTAATTTTTACTTATTTAAAAATTATAATATTTTCTTTTTTCAGAATCCATAAAAAATAACTTCAAATAATACATACCTTAGTGCGATCAGCCAACTCCTGCTGTAAAGCACGATTTTCAGCATCAGTAGCTTGCATTGGCCTTCCCTTACGATCGGAACGTTCTTGAAAATCTCGCAATTCAGTTCGTAATTTTTTATTATCTCGTTCTAAAGCCAATTTTTCTGTTTCTAAACGTTCACGTTTACCCCATTCTGAGGCATTTTCGGCTTGTAAACGTTCCAATTCTGTACGCAATTCGCTTAAGCGGCGTTCAAGATTTTCGCGTGCCGCTATTTCTTCTTGCAATGAATTGTTAATAATGCGCATTTCTGCGCGATGAGATTCTTGTAATGTTAATAATTCACGTACAGCTTCCTAAAAATAAATTGTAGAAAAATATATCATACGTTTATTTGCTATTTATTTATTGAAAAACGTACAGTGGCTCACAGCTTATTTCAACCAGCACCTATTCAAATATTTAAATGACTGAGGCTCTCGAACCAAATAATATATACAGATTCTTTAAAAGCAAATTCATAGATAGAAATGATCTAACATCAAGTTTAAAAAAAAAAAATCAAAAAATTCTTTATAACTGACCTGCAATGATAAAAAAATCTATTGTGTTGCATAAATTTGCCTCACAGCTTATTTCAACCACATTATTAATAGAAACTTTATTTTGGTTTTACGCGTCAAATATCGGTTTTTTTTTTCTTGTTTGTACTTTGTTATTGTTTGTAGAACAATTTATAGTAACAACTTGACAGTCAACTTATTTACGTGAGTTATTTTTTACAATGGGACGACGTACAACTATTGAGCAGCGAGAGTTAGCTTTAAACCATTTTAAAAATGGTCATTCACGCCGGAAAATAGCAGAAATGGTATGTTTAAGTGACTCAACTGTGCAGAGCATTATATCGCGCTTTGTACGTGAGAATAGAGTTCACGACAAAGGCCGAACTGCTCCAAACAAAATTTTTACCGCTGCGGATGAGCGTTATATTACCCGAAAAATAAAAGAAAATCCGAAGTTATCGGCACCTAAACTTGCCACTGAGATAAAGAATGAGTTAAGGAAATTTTGTAGTGCAGAAACCATCCGTCGAGTACTACGAAACCATGACTTTAAAGGTAGAGTTGCTCGCAAAAAGCCTTTTATAAGTAAAAAATCAACAAAGCCGACTTACATTTGAAAAGAAGCACATTAGTAAGGACTTAAACTTTTGGAACCAAGTCATATTTGCAGATGAGTCCAAATTTAACATTTTTGGTTCCGACGGACAGTCGTATGTCTGGCGCAAGCCAAATACTGAGTTGCTTTGTTGATTTTTTTACTTATAAAAGGCTTTTTGCGAGCAACTCTACCTTTAAAGTCATGGTTTCGTAGTACTTGACGGATGGTTTCTGCACTACAAGATTTCCTTAACTCATTCTTTATCTCAGTGGCAAGTTTAGGTGCCGATAACTTCGGATTTTCTTTTATTTTTCGGATAATATAACGCTCATCCGCAGCGGTAAACATTTTGTTTGGAGCAGTTCGGCCTTTGTCGTGAACTCTATTCTCACGTACAAAGCGAGATATAATGCTCTGCACAGTTGAGCCACTTAAACATACCATTTCTGCTATTTTCCGGCGTGAATGACCATTTTTAAAATGGTTTAAAACTAACTCTCGCTGCTCAATAGTTGTACGTCGTCCCATTGTAAAAAATAACTCACGTAAATAAGTTGACTGTCAAGTTGTTACTATAAATTGTTCTACAAACAATAACAAAGTACAAACAAGAAAAAAAACCGATATTTGACGCGTAAAACCAAAATAAAGTTTCTATTAATAATGTGGTTGAAATAAGCTGTGAGGCAAATTTATGCAACACAATAGATTTTTTTATCATTGCAGGTCAGTTATAAAGAATTTTTTGATTTTTTTTTTTTAACTTGATGTTAGATCCTTTCTATCTATGAATTTGCTTTTAAAGAATCTGTATATATTATTTGGTTCGAGAGCCTCAGTCAGTTAAATATTTGAATAGGTGCTGGTTGAAATAAGCTGTGAGCCACTGTATATGAAAATTTCTATTTCGTATAGAATTTTATATAAATTACCTGTTTAGCTGAACGTAATTCTTCCTGCCTTTCTCGAACTTCTTGAATTTCTAATGATAATTTTTCAATATTTTTATGTAAGATGTGTTTTTCACTGTAAATTAATTGATGTTTGTTTAATTTTTGTATGTAATTAATGGAATTGTATACTTACTCTCTTTCTGCCTGTACGGTTTTCTGAGCCTCATCCAAACGTAATTGTAGCATCGATATTTTTTGCAATAAATAATCTTCATCAAAATCATCTTTAGATAATTGTTGAATTAAACGTTTTTCCTCAGCGGAAACTTCATCTTTAAGAAAAAGAGAATAAAAAAATTAATTGTAATGTTACAATTAATGACATGTCTATGGTAAAAAAAAATAGTTTTTTATGGTTTTTAACGTACTAGGGTTTTATATTAAGGGTTTTCATTCAATCCGATAAATCTACACAACTCGTAAATTTATACGTATCACTTACATGTTGCATGAACGCCCTTTCTTAATAATTATATTCTCTTATTAATTTTAGTTTTAGCAAATAAGTTTCCAACCTTTTTTATTTTTATGCTTTGTTTTTTTTTTTATCCATTTGAGTATAAAAAATTAAAAATTAATAAAATGTTCTTTTTCCAAATCTGACTTCAAATATAAAACTTTACGAATTCGTTTACACATTGAAATTGAAGCGTAAACATTAATAAATTGTGTAAATAATTTTTCAAACAAAGTTTGACAAATTTTTTACGAGCTTCTATATTTATCATATTTATGAGCTTTACGAGGCATTTATGCAACAATACATATACTATATTATTTTTTTCCTTTGGGGCGGAATCATTCCATTTGAAATTAGTAGCATTTGATTAGTGGTTAAAACCCTCCAAAGGATTTTTCGCTGGTAGGAACAATTTTTTTGTTTGACCTTCTAAACTGTTCTTAATTTACCCAAAGTAGTCGCAGATAAGTCGAAAATAAATAATATATAGTTAGAAACTCAGTTATTTTCGAATAAATATTAAATAGAACGGGGAATATTTTATTAGAATTTTTAATTTATCAATCTCTCAT
Organism: Protophormia terraenovae; assembly: GCA_951394005.1. Lineage (NCBI taxonomy): Eukaryota > Metazoa > Arthropoda > Insecta > Diptera > Calliphoridae > Protophormia > Protophormia terraenovae. Next base: position 83,629,709 of record OX596075.1, read on the forward strand.
TATAAATGGTTCGTTTAAATTCTGTTTTCAAAAAAATCAAACTTTATGTGATTTTTGTGAAGAGATTTATTTTTTTTTTTTTTTTTTTTGTTATTTTAGGATAATTTTTCCTTAATTCTTATATATTTTGAAGAATTATGATATTTTTTTATTTAAATTTTTTTTATAGTTTTCACTCAGATTTTCACTAATTTAAAATTTTTTTAATAAATTTCGAATTTTTGGTAAAATTTTGTACAAAATAGTAATTGTAGTTTGCAGATTTTTAATTTTGTAATTTTTTTCGACTGTTTTTTTTTTTTTTTTTTTTAATTTAAAACATTCAAGAACCCGGAATGTATACTTTATTCAAAATAATGTGCAAAGTAAGTAAGGTCATATCATAAAACAAAACGACAATAAAATTGTAAATTTTGCAAAAATCCGAACAAAATGTTAGTAAGAAAGGCTTACTTATTTGTATGTTATTTGCAAAACTTACCCAAATCAGATAAATTTTTATGTACAGCACCTTTTAAAACATATTCCTCTATATCAAGATCTTTAAGTTCACCACCAGCCGCTGCTTTAGTTACTAAACCATCTTCACTATTGACATTCTTTAAACCATCCGAAGAGATGTCTGGCGAACAATTAGCATCTCTACTATTCGCTTCATTTTCCTCGCCGGTATCAGCCATTCTAAATAAAATGTTAAATGAATACATATTCTGATATAAACATTTAAAATCTTTTACATACTCAGTCTTATGAAATTGTCCGGCATGTTTCATCATTAGAGAATGCACCTTTTCCATTTCTTTTTTGAGCTGTGAAATTTGCATTTCAAGATCATTTTTCTCACGTTTATAGGAGTTTGCTTCTTTCATGGCCATTTCCAAATTAACTCTCAGTTGTTTAGCTTCTTCTCGGGCTTTATTACGTTCATTACGCACCTACGGTATACAAAAATATCGATTTAATTTTGAAAAGTAAACAAAACATACATACATGTATGTACACAAAAAATAATTTGGTTGGTTACCAAATATGTAGCACAATGCCGGTCGCCGTGGTTTTTAAATTATTAGCTATAACTTACCTTACTCCATTTTTCCCGCCAATTGGCTGTACAATCTGACCACCATTTCATAGTCTTTTCCATTTGCGCTGCCCTAGCGCGTGCTTCTTCCAATTCCCTTTGACGCTGAGACTAAATTTGAAAATTTATAAACAGTTTTACAATAACTTGCAGTTGTTTTACACTTACCTCGCGAGCTTCCCATTCTGTATCACCAGCTCCATATCTGGCTGTTATGGTATTATTAATAATACCTACCCCAACAGCTGTGTGGTCTATCAGTTCACGCCTACTAACGCCTCCAGTACCAGCAGTACTTTGAGACATTTTAAAAAAAAAATTGATATTTTATAGAAACGATGTGATTTATTAATTTATTTAAACAATTTCACTTAGACACTTGTTTTTTAATATTTTAATATAATGTTAATTCAATTATTTAATGCATTTTATTTTTTTATTTTTTCGCAATGAAAATTTTATTATACTTAAACCAAAGACCTGCGCCGAACGATTTTAACGGCGGCGGCGACTTTGCTAAAAATTGTCGGCGGCGGCTCAAAATCGGCTGTTAGCCGGCTGAACATTGGTTCACAAATGTGGTTCCAAGACCCATTAGATGTAAGGGGGTCCGAAGACCGTTTATTTGAACATTATTTATAAGTATTTCCTAAAAGATTTATAACATACATTTTTGTATTTTTGTACTTCTAATGTGTCAAAAAGGAAGACCTTTTGTTTGAACATTATTTATATTTTTAAAATTATTAACAAAGTATATATGATCTTGACACAGATCTTCTCCCTACACATGTAAAATTTCAAGATGGAGCAGTGTTGTCAGTGGAAATTTTTAAAAATACCTATGGCTGATGAAAAAAAAAAAACGATTTTCCCTACGCGTCCAAAAAATTTTAATAAGTTCTTTAAGATTTGTTTCTAATCTAATAAAAATACTAATTATCAACCTCCAAAAATTAAACTTTAGAAAATTATATTTTACTATGTCTAATGATAAATATAATATTGAAAAATGCAGAATACAGATGTTTCTTAAAAAAACTACACCACTTTTAACTGTATTTTTGAAAAAAATCGATTGAAAATAAGATTTTCTATCAGAGACATAACTGTTATAAGATTTATGTAAAAACGTTAAGTCATAACTGTTAAATAATATTAAAAAAAAATTATGTCTCTAAGAAACAGTTACTTTGAGTCTACATTAGACTCAAAGTAACTGTATCAAGACAAACGTCAAAATTTTATCATGATAAAGATTTGTCTAATGTAGACTGAATTTGTCAGTATTATTGCAGCGTTAAAAGAAAATTATCAGCGCTCGAGCTCTGACAACTTTGTCTTGATAATGCTTAGTAAAAAACGCCATCTTGATTGTTGTTGGTACTTTTTGCATGGTTTATTATGACATACGTTTTCCCCTATAACGTCGAGTCTATATTAGAGAAATTTCTATCAAGACAAAAATCAAAATCAGTGCGAATCTATACAAGGTAGCCTCAGTTAAACAGTTGATTATTATTTTTGGTTGTTACAGCTGTCAAACTGCATATATAAAAAACATTACTGAATTCGCCATATTGTTGTTTTTACACAACTGTTTCCACCTTCCATAAATTCGAGTTCATTTTGATGTTTGTCTTGATAAAAATTTGTCTAATGTAGACTCAAAGTAATTGATAGAGATAAAAAATTATCTGCAACTCAAACAAAAATTTGACGTTTGTCTTGATACAAATTTCTCTAATGTAGACTCAAAGTTATTTTTAACAAATATAAATTTTCGTCTTCCTTAACAGTTATAATTATTTTAAAATAATTTCCGTTTTTATAATTTTTATTTTTGATTTTTATTTTTTACGTTGCCTAATAATAGTTATTTCTAAAAAATATTTTTTTCTATTGCTCAATAACGTTTATTTTTAAAAATTATTTTTTTACGTTGCTTGATAACAGTTATGATTGAAATATATTTTTTTACTTTACTTATAAATTATTTTTTTTAATTTAACAGCTATTAATTTTTGCATTTTTATAAATAGTTCCGTTATAATATAAACATTTACATATCGATGTATAAGAATAAGGGGATTTTTTGCAATATATCCACATTCTTCAAACCAACTTTTTCTCAAATTTTACAACTTTTTCGTTTATGGAATTGATGTTACGGCCTTTTGGCTATTGATTATTGACGTAATTTTTGAAGATATGAATATGAAATTTTTTTGAGTAGATGTTGTTTGGGTCAGTGCATTATAATACAGTAAAAACTCAACCCATGAGGTTACGGCTTATTGCATTTTAGGTGATGATATTAAAATTTATGCAAAAAAATTAAAGCCATTTCTTATTCAACAGATCAAAATCATTCTATTTCACATATGCAATTTTTACGATGTACAACGGGCTTTTTGGCAATTGCGTAAAATGTATCAGGATCCTTAATTAACTACAAATCGGCACTTAAACCGTAACTGGTCCTTTCTAACATTTAATAACACTTGAATGCACCAAAGTGCAATTTTTCTTAGCCATATTAAAAGATATGTCAGTATACTTCATGTAGAATTTATCAAAATAGAACACTATTCATACTAATTTTTATTTAATTAGTTCTTTTTACCGTTTGTTGAAATTTTGAAATGCTAAATAGGCCAATAAAAATAACGAAAAGAGAAGTAATTCAGACTGTTACAAGGTGAACGTGAGAGTAATGCAACAATAATCTCCTGTACCTCTGAAGAAAGGCCTTCTTCTTGTAAAATTTAAGTTAAAAACAAACTAAAAAAATATTTTAACGTTTATCAAGCAACGTAAAAAATATATATTAAAAAATAAAAATTATAAGCAACGGAAAAAATCTATTTTCAAAAATAAATATTATAAGGCAACGTAAAAAAAATTTCAAAAATAAAAATTATGAACAATAGAAAAAAATATATTTTAATAATAACTGTTATCAAGCAACGTAAAAAAATATTTTAAAAAAATAAACGTTATAGAACTATAGAAAAAATGTTTGTCGACAATAATTGTTATCAAATAACATAAAAAATATTTCTTATTTTGTACTCAACTTTTTTAATTTGAAATAAAATTTAATAGTTATTTTTGGTCTTTGTTTTCTATTTAAATTTTAGAAAAGATCATTGGAAAATTAGATTTTTCATTTAAATTTTTAAAAATAACAATTGAAAATGAGATTTTTCATTTAAATTTTTGAAAAAAACTGTTGAAATTTCTATATTTCTTTAATATTTCAGAAAAGATTAATTGAAATTTCAATTTCTATACAAAATTTGGAAAATATCAATTAAAAATTAAGTTATTTATTTTGTATTCAGAAAAGCACATTTGAAAATAAGTTTTTTATATCAAATTTAGAAAAGAACAATTTAAAATAAGTTTTTATATTTTAAACTTAGACAAGATAAATTTATAATTAAATTTTACATTTTAAGTTCAGAAGAGAACAAATGAAATTCAGTTTTTTATATTGAAATTTAGAAAAGAACAATTGAAATTGAGAAAAATTCATTAAAATGTAGAACATTGAATAAGAGTGATTTAAATGATAACATAATGTTAGGTCAACTTAATTTATATTACCTTTAAGCAAATAAAATTTAGAGATTGTTTCAAGTTCTTCTGGAGTGTAAAGTATGAATTATCTATCCACAAAATCAACATTCGTATCACCAACAACAACTTCCAAGGAGGGAACATAAGCATTCAAAAACAATATCGCATTTGTCTACGAAGCATTAACCTTCAAATAGTTATTAGAAGTCCATTCTAAAAAGCGATTTATCGAATAGTTAATATTGGATTGCAATACATTAATATTATGAAACCCAGTACGAAATAAAAGCATGACATCATCAGCAAATATGAATGGTTTACAAACACCAGTACCAACAAAATTAGAAAGGTCATTAATGTACAAAGTGAAAAGAAGTGGGCCAAGTACAGACCCTAGTGGAACACCAGATGACAAACAGAGAATACTAGAGTATAAACCATCCATATATACAAACTAAATAAATAGGAGAAAATAAGCCTACAAGCTGATCTAGAAAAGCGGAAAAAATCTCTTAGCTTCAAAATCAAGGTACGAAAATTCACTGAATTAAAAGCCTTCGTCAAATCTAAAGACACCAATGCAGCAAAATTACCATCATTCAAGGCACTGCGCACATGATCAGTCAAATTAAGTAACAAAGAACTAGTGCTATAGCCACAACGAAAAGCATACTGGCTAGGAGAAATCAGGTTTCGAACATGAGTAAGCATTTGATTTTTCATTATATGCTCAACTACCTTGGATAACGACTGAAGAATAGAAATAGGTCTCAAGTCATTGCAACCATTCACCGCCCTGGACTTAGGAATCGGTACTACTCGTGCACATTTCCATGACAATGGAAAAATTGACGAAGTTAAAATCGAATTAATATGATATAAAAGAATATGAGAAATATAAGGATAAATAGTTTTCAGAAACCTAATGGGAATGCTATCAATACCAACGCACTTCGACCTAACTCGACATATAGCACTAAATATATCCAAATTACTAACACACGAAAACGAAAATAATTCAGTATTATCAGAGAAGGAGTTAAAGTCAATAACAATTACTTTTACTCTTTATGCAAATTTCACTCTATATATTATTTCAGTTGAAGCTCTGAATTTAATTTAGTTTCAAAAATTAAAATAAAAAATTCAAATTTAAATTGTTATTTTCAAAATTATAAATGGAAAACCTAATTTTCTATTAATCTTTTCTCAATTCTAAATAAAAAATCTCACTTTCAATTGATCAATTCTGAAATTTATGTGAAAAATGTAAATTTCAATTGTTATATTCTGAAATTAAAAGAGAAATATTATTTTAATATGTTCCTTTCTGAGTTATAATAAAAAAATCATAAATTAAAATGATATTTTAAAATTTTGATTTGGAAAATCTCATTCTCATTTGTTCTTTTCTAAAATTGAACTCCAAACACATCTTGTAGAAAATCACCCCGATTAGCTCAGTGCTCTGACTATTTAGTGCGAAAAGTTAAAGCTAATGTGATACAAATTTCACGTTTGTCTTGATAAAAATTTGTCTAATGTAGACTCGAAGTTAGTATTAAAACGGTGTTGTATTTAAAGGTAGTAAATTTAGGGAAGTTTTTGGTTAAGTTTCGTTAAATAGTATTTAAATAACGTCGTTGCCAGATCAATATTAACTAAAAATTTAATTTAATAATATTAAAGAAGTAATAAATAAAAATTTTATATAAATAAACAAATTTATTTTTAAAAAATTTTCGAATTAATGTTTAGTAACATAATGCTCTAAATTATTAATTTATAGAAGTTTTATTATTATTATATTTCTTAGCATATGGCAACACAAATTCTTAACTGTCATTATTTAACGAAAAATTACTGTTCAGTGGGCAAATTTTTTGATTTCCCTTCTTTTGACAGTACGTCAGCAACGTGATTCGATCTTTTTCCGCTTTGAACTCTGAAGATGGCGGTCGGTAAAAATAAGGGTCTCTCCAAAGGAGGCAAAAAAGGTGGCAAAAAGAAGGTTGTTGATCCCTTCTCCCGCAAAGATTGGTATGATGTTAAAGCTCCAAACATGTTTGCCACTCGCCAAATTGGCAAAACCTTGGTTAACCGTACCCAGGGTCAAAAAATCGCCTCTGACTACCTAAAGGGCCGTGTGTTCGAAGTTGCTTTGGGTGATTTGCAAAAGGACAACGATTCCGAACGTTCTTTCCGTAAATTCCGTCTCATTGCTGAAGATGTACAAGATCGTAACATTTTGTGCAATTTCCATGGTATGGATTTGACCACCGACAAATACAGGTAATGGTGACAAAAAGTGACGGAAAATTGTATATAAAAAATGAGTGTTCGTGTGTGTGTGATAGTTATAAAAACGCTATAAAATCAATCAATGAAAAGTAGTTAAACTTTGGAAATTTCTAAAAGAAAAATTATAAATTAAAAAAAAAAAAATACAAAATTCATATAAAATGTAAAAACATAAAAAACCATGAGGTTTCCTTTGAGTGAAAATTTGTGTATATGCGTGTGTGTGAGAATTGTTTGGATTGTTACAATTAACAACAAAAAATATTTGTTTACAACAAGAATGTTTTATAGTATAATAACATGGGAATTTTGTGTTCTTCCAGATCTATGGTCAAGAAATGGCAAACCCTCATTGAAGGTATTGTTGAAGCTAAGACCACTGATGGTTATTTGCTCCGTGTATTCTGCATTGGTTTCACCGCCAAGGATCAACAATCCCAACGCAAGACCTGTTATGCTCAACACTCTCAGGTTCGTAAGATCCGCGCCAAGATGCACGAAATTATTACCAATGAAGTAACCAACTCCGACTTGAAACAATTGGTTGGTAAATTGGCTTTGGATTCTATTGCCAAGGATATTGAAAAGATCTGCCAACGTATCTACCCATTGCACGATGTTTACATCCGCAAGGTTAAGGTATTGAAGAAGCCCCGTTTCGATTTGTCCAAATTGTTGGAATTGCACGGTGATGGTGGCGGCAAAGGTACCGAAGCTGTTGTTTCAGCTGAAGGTGCTGTTATTGAAAGACCCGAAGGTTATGAACCTCCAGTACAAGAGTCTGTTTAAGAGTTTTTTAAGTTTAACATCAAACCAACAAATTAAAATAACATTCATTTTGTATTTTAGAAAAAGTGAAAGAAATGGAAACGGAACTTTAACAAAAAGTTTTGGATAAAAAAAAAAAAAAAAAAAAATTGTTAAATTATTTGCTGGAAAAGTAATATCTTCATTTGTGTGTGTGTATTAGGGGAGGGTTGTTTTTTCTTTGTGTTTGGGAAGTTTGTTCTTTTTGATTTTTCTTTTAGATTTTCAGTTTTCTTCTGTCAACCAAAGCGAGAACATGGTTAAAAATAAGAGCGGATCTAATCAAAAGTAAGTTTTTTGTTTTATTTATTATTATTTTTTAATTAACATGATGTTTTATTATTTTTCGTCGCTGATAAATATAAAATATTTGATGACAATTTTCCACTGATTTATAATAAAACATTTAATGATAATTTAATAATATTAAAAGAATTATATTAATTATAAAATTCTTTTCGTTTTAGATATCCATGCCTACAAGGCGTTTTAGAAAAAAACCACGTGCTTTTGGTTATTATTTTAAGAAAGAGAAAAAGTAAGTTAAATATAATGCTTAAAAATTATATTTTTATTAATTTTAACATGTTTTTTGTAAAATTTGCTACTCTTGAATTAGACTTGTAGAAAATACTAATCTAATTAAAGAAAAAAAAAAATAATTATTTTTATAACAAATCGAAATGTTAATAATTTTATTTATTCTTTTTTTTTTTTTCAGAGTTTTTGGTTAAAGATTCCTTGGAGATTTTTTAGATTGTCTTTAGTTAAAGGTAAATATATATATATATATATTTTTTTTTTTTTATAAAAAAAAAAATACATAGGATAATTTTATGTATTATTTGCTACTCTTGAATTAGACTTGTAGAAAATACCAATCTGATTAATTAATAAAAAAAATAATTATTTTTATAACTAATCGAAATGTTAATTAATAATTTTATTTACTTTTTTTTCCAGATTTTTTTGTTAAAGATTCCGTGGAGATTTTTTAGATTGTTAAAGGTAAATATATTTTTTTTATTAAAAAAAAAAAAAATTACATACATGATGATTTTATGTATTATTTGCTACTCTTGAATCAGACTTGTAGAAAATACCAATCTGATTAATTAAAGAAAAAATTAATTATTTTTATAACTAATCGAAATGTAAATTAATAATTTTATTTATTATTTTTTTTTTTTTTTTTCTAGATTTTTTGGTTAAAGATTCCTTAGGAGTTTTCTTTTCAGATTGTCTTTGATTAAAGGTAATTATAATTTTTTTTTTTTTTTTTTTTATTAAAAAAAAAATAAATATGATGATTTTATGTATTATTTGCTACTCTTGAATTAGACTTGTAGAAAATACCAATCTGATTAATTAAAAAAAAAAAATAATTATTTTTATAACTAATCGAAATGTTAATTAATAATTTTATGTACTTTTTTTTTTTTTCAGATTTTTTGGTTAAAGATTCCGTGGAGATTTTTTAGATTGTTAAAGGTAAATATAATATATATATATTTTTTTTTTTTATTATTAAAAAAAATTACATACATGATGATTTTATGTATTATTTGCTACTCTTGAATCAGACTTGTAGAAAATACCAATCTGATTAATTAAAGAAAAATTTAATTATTTTTATAACTAATCGAAATGTAAATTAATAATTTTATTTATTATAATTTTTTTTTCTAGATTTTTTGGTTAAAGATTCCTTAGGAGTTTTCTTTTTAGATTGTCTTTGATTAAAGGTAATTATAACTTTTTTTTTTTTTTTATTAAAAAAAATAAATATGATGATTTTATGTATTATTTGCTACTCTTGAATTAGACTTGTAGAAAATACCAATCTGATTAATTAAAAAAAAATAATTATTTTTATAACTAATCAAAATGTTAATTAATAATTTTATTTCTTCCTTTTTTTTTTTAGATTTGTTGCCTAAAAATTCCTTGGAAGTTTTTTTTTAGATTGTCTTTAGTTAAAGGTAATTATAATATTTTTTTTTTTATTAAAAAAAATAAATATGATGATTTTATGAATTATTTGCTACTCTTGAATTAGACTTGTAGAAAATACCAATCTGATTAACTAAATAAAAAATTACTTATTTTTATAACTAATCGAAATGTTAATTAATAATTTTATTTATTCTTTTTTTTCCAGATTTTTTGGTTAAATATTCCTTGGTTTTTTTTTTAATTGTCTTAAGTTAAAGGTAATTATGATAAATATTTTTGTTTATTAAAAAAAATTAAACATGATGTTTCATTATTTGCTACTCTTGAATTAGATATGTAGAAAATACCAATCTGATTCAACAAGGAAAAAATTAATTATTTTTATAACTAATTGAAATGTTAATAATTTTATTATTTTTTTTTCGATTTTTTGGCTAAAGATTCCTGGAATTTTTTTTTAGATTGTCTTTAATTAAAGGTAATTATAATATTTTTTATTTTATTTTATTGTTTTTTTTTATTAAAGAAATTAAAATGATGTTTAATTTTATTATTTGCTACTACTGAAAAGTCTTGATGAAAACTAAATCTGATTTTATTATAAAGAACATATTTTTTCATAAGTTAAAAAACTTTTTAAACGATTTCTCTAATTTAGTTCTCTTTTTATTTTTTACTTGCAGACAAAACTAAACAGAATTATTTAATATTTGTAGAAAATTAATTTAAGAGGTGAGTTTTTTTTTTTTTTTTTTTTTAATTTAGTTTTTTTACAGTGCTATTCTCGTCTGACTGACAAACAAATTTATTGTAATAGTAAAAAAAAAAAAAAAAAAATTATACATTTTTGGTGATAGTTGTCACATTCATAGAAGCACATGATAACTAATGAATGACAATTTTCATGAATTCGAGAATAGAACTGTTAATCTTGATACATATTTATTTAAATAAAAAAGAGTGTTAAATTTAAGTTCGTAAAGTTTTCATTGCATCCAACTGGAAACTTTTTTTTAAGATGTTGCAATATGATTTTTAGTAAAAAATAATCATAATTTTTTTAGTAAAAAATTTTAATTTTTAATAAAATTTGTCATTTGTAGTAAAAATATTTAAAAAAAAAAAAATTTTTTTTAGTCAAATATTTGATTCGATTTTTAGTAATATTTAGATATTTCGTAAAAGTTTTAATTTTACGTAAAAATTTTAAGTCATATTGATTTTGGTTCTTGTAAAAAATTGATTCGCTGCTAAATTTATAATTCTGTTTTTATTTTAAAAAATGTATTTTAACACTCTTCCATTATTTCAATTAAAATGATGTTAATTTTTGAAACTTGAATCCAAATAATGTGAGCTATTTCAACTAGATAGTAGAACTGATCAAATAATTACTATAAACCCTTTCAAAATCTTTTAATTGAAACACTAAACTAAACCTTTAATATATATATTTTTTTTTCTTACAGATTTCTGAAATAAATTTGGATGATTAAAAGTAAACTGATGCTACAATAAAAGGTAAGGATATAAAACAATATACATATATTTATTTTTATTAAAAATTTAATGATGAAAACACTAACCCAGCTCGCTTTGATAAGCCATGAAGAGAATTTATCCCAAACCAACGCAAAATATAATTGCTGATATAAATTGTATTTAATTTATTTTATAAAAAAAAACATTTTTCTATAATTTGCTAATTACTATTTTATATTTATTACAGATATTAAATTTATATGAAAACCAAATAAATGATGTCCTTCCCACAAGAACACTTATAAAAGGTAAATTTATATTTAATGCATTATATTAAAAAAAAATAAAAATAAAATTATGATGAAAACACTAACCCAGCTCGCTTTGATAAGCCATGAAGAGAATTTATCCCAAACCAACGCAAAACATAATTGCTGATATAAAATTACTTATTTTATTATAGCTCCCTAAAAGTTTTAAAGTATTAATATATTCAACATTTTTTTTTAGAATCCCATGATTGATTATATTAATATTTAAACGAAATGGAAGGAATATGATTATTAGGTATCATAGGATGGATGCCTGGCCTCACATAAACAAAAGGTAAACACATATGTTTAAAAATATTTAAATACATATTTTCAATGGTATTCACAAAATTCTTGAAAGATTATATTTACTTCAGCAATTTTATTTTGCTTTAATAATCAATTGTGAATACCTTTGTTAATTTATTTAGTAAAATTTTATAAAATGATGAAAACATTAACCCAGCTCGCTTTGATAAGCCATGAAGAAAATTTATCCCAAACCAACGCAAAATATAATTGCTGAATTTAACTTAAAATATTTACTTTAAAACCCCTATAACTTTTTATTTACTAATAAATGAAATTTTGCGTTATTTTTTTTTTTTTTGCAGATGTTCCATTAAAATTGGCATTAAAGAAAAATACTTAAAGGAACTGGCATGTTTATAAAGGAAAAGGTAAGCTTGTTTTAATGATAATTTAATATTTTATTTGATAATTTTATTTAAAATGATGAAAACACTAACCCAGCTCGCTTTGATAAGCCATGAAGAGAATTTATCCCAAACCAACGCAATTATTAATTGCTGATTTATTTAAAAATGTATTTATACAAACTGGTTTAATTTTTTTATGTGAAAGGTTTGATGCAGAGAATAATGCCGAAACAAGATAATTATCGGCTTAGAATAACACTTTAGTATAGAATATTTTATTATAGTTCTCATATTCAAACAAAGAAATAAACCCAGAAAGAATAGAGTCGATTAAACGATTTATCAAATAAAAACTATTCCAATTACTTTTTTAATTGTATCATTATTATACAAGTGATCAAATTTAAAATTTTCTAATATTTTTTATTAAATATATTCTTATTTTATCAATTAATCAAACATAAATAAAAAAATATGTGATAATTTCAATAAATGAATATACACTGATAATTTCAATAATTAAATATATAATTTTTTTAATCGGTTGAATTTCAATTAGTAAAATAATTGAATATGAATTATTCGTAATTGAAATTGGATTTTAGACTTTTGGATGTAAACTTTTAATTTTTTAAAATGCTTCGATTTTGAGTAACATATTTATTTTAAAAATATTTTAAATCATTTTAAAATTTTGATAAGTAGTTAGATTTTTTATTTTTCAAATATTTTTCTCTGTGTATAAATTTTTACAAATTTTTAACACTGGTCGACAAAAAAAATTTTCGAGCTTTTCAAAAAAAAAAAAAATTAGACTAGATGGAATTCTGCATACTAAACTCGAATCTGCTATCAGTTTTTTCCATTAGGTCGAGATTTTTTTTATGTGCGTGTAATATTGTGCCCTAAATAAGCCGATATTTTGAAATAATTGCACAATTTAAGATTTTTTTTTTTTACTAAAACTTCTTTTTAAAAGTAAAAAAAAATCAAAAATATTTAAGTTTATCACCTTCATCTCAAAGCTGGCAAAACTACGAGTAAATAAAGCCACGTATCATAAAAATTTATGCACAAATCTTGATTGCATTCACAGTTGTTAGGATATCCATGCATACCTCTAGTTAAGTGGAGATACATTAGTTGGCAAAAAGAAAACAATTTTTTTTTTTTTTTCGTCTTAAATAAAAAAATAGGTGGATTAGATGGAATTCAACGTGCTAAATAAGAATCAGCTTTTACTTTTTTTCTATCACGCATTGATTTTTTTTTATGGACATGACTACTATGACCCCGCCTTTAGGCAGTCACACTTGTATAACTCGAGAACAATTTGTCCAATTAAAATAAATTAAACTTCAATATAAAAAAAAATGTTTGGCCACCACTGTATTTCTACTCAATTGTATGTAACATGGGTATTTTTACTTAACTGAATAAAATCACTATTTGTGCATCAGTTTTGAAGATGCCTTATTTTATTCGCAGCATTACTAGCTTTAAGATAAAAATGATAAACTTTAACATTTTAGATGTTTTCATTTATTAAAAGAAATTTTAGTAATGAAAAAATCTAAAATTTTGCATGAAAATGATTTTTTTTTTTTTTTTTGACACTTATTTCAAAATATCTTCGAGTTATGAGGAAATATACTAAAGTAATGGCCTTACTATGGGCGAAATATTAGACACGCCCATAAAAAAAAATCCAGACCTGATGGAAAAAAACTGAAAGCAGATTCGTGTTTAGCACCTCAAAATACATCAAGTCCAACTATTCGTCTATGGGGGAGGATTTTTTTGTCGACCAGTGTAATTAGTATTTGTATTTTTATACCTCAGACAATAGATTATAACATATAGTGGAAGGCCAATGTACGCGTCACGCGTCCACGGGCGTCAGCATTATTACCAGCTTAAAAATCAATCAATTGTTTACAAAAAACTAACAAAGGAAAATATGAAAACACTGTCATAAATTTAATCTGGCAATGCTGTTACACGCGGCCGCGCGTCGAAGTTGAATTTATTTCAACTTTTTTTATATGGAACGCGCGAGCGCGTGAGAAAACATAATCAGCTGATTGACGCTTGCGACGCATGACGCGTACATTGGCCTTCCACTAATAGATATGAAGTACCGTTGTCAAAAACCTAAGTTGTAAAAAAAAAAAAAAAAAAACTAAATGTAAGAATGTGTTAGTAAAAAATTTCATTGAAAACAAAAACGTGCGTTTTTTTTTTTTTTTTTTTTTTTTTTTTTTTTAATAATTTTTTTAATTGAGTTTTTTTTAAAGCTTAATATCTTTGCCAATAACAAAGAATACTAAGAATAGAAAATAGTACTCTTTTCTACAACAACAACATTTCTCTTCACATACAAGTTCTGTGTGAATTCAACACACTTGTGAGAGAGAGAAACAGCACAAAATAAACAAATATTTTCCTTAAAATTTAAAGAAAATTACACACGCGACACATTTTTCCACTAACACACGATATTTTTATTATTTTTTCACACACGTTTATTGTACTTCCGCTACACGAATATTTTCCACAAACTGAAAAAATATTTTTTTTTATTTTATTTTTGACATTCCTTTTTTTATGTTGGAATTTAAATTGAACGAACAATGTTGCTACTTTTGGTATTAAACATAGTAAAATAATAAAGTACTCGCACATCTACAAAAACAAAAATTGCTTGTATTTTGTTAGTGTAAAACTACTGCCCACAATGTCAGAATGCTTTGAACGGAAAAATGAGAGAACGAAAGAGAGCAAGAGAAAAAAACTCAAAAAATATTTTACATGTGAATACAAAAACAATTTGACAGTACCGCGAGGTTTGCCAATGAAAAAATTGTAAAACACAGCTGGTCTTACGAGTATACTTTATTATTATACTATGGTATTAAAAATAAAACAGAATTTAAAATAATTTTAAATTATTTTCATATTTATCAACAAAAAACAAAAAAATGTAATTATATTACTGTTTATGGATGTAACCCGCATCAAGAGATAAAAATCTGCGAATATAATTGTGATGAATATTAAATATTTTGTAAATACTCTTTTGTGCAACTATGTATGATTATGATGTGGTTTCAGCACTAATACATATAAATAAAATTTGACTAACACAATCTTAAAGTTAGGTTTTTTTTTGACAACAGAGTTAGGGTTTTTTGACAAGCCTTCTTTTCTTAGTATTCTTTTCCTCAGACATTAATTAAAACTTTAACCAGATTTTGATATACATAATTTAACATAAAAAATAATATTAAAAATAACTAAGAAAAAATTTACTTTTTTTTTCTTTTAGAAACTGCATTAAAACCACAAAGGATCTTCTTAAAAAAGGTAATTATTTTACAAATTATACATATATATTTTTTATATATATATATATTAAATTTTTCTGATGATTTTATTTCGGATTCCCCATCATTTGAACAATAAATGACACTAAATCCATACTGAAAAATAATTCACATAAATTATTAAAATCTTTAATACATTCTTGGTATTAATATACATATCTCATTTATTTTTTTAGAAAACGTTTACAAAGGCACTAATTGGCAAGATAATGTTAAGTAGCATTTTGGGAGATCTTATTCTAAGGTAAGATAATTTTTGTATTTATATACATTATAAATTCAAATGATGATAATTATTTCGGATTCCCCATCATTTGATTAATAAATGACACAAATCCATTCTGATTTTTACAATGACATAATTTATTTAAAATTCTTTTTCAAAAATGTAATTATTGTATTTTATTTGTCTATCGCAGAATGAAGAAAACCTTGGCTTAATGAAGTGGTCGTCAGCAGTGAGGTTGTTATTTATATCTATACGAAACTGATCATTTTCGAATTTTTACAAACTATTTTTATTAGTCTGTTAAAATTCATAAAGTTTTAGTTTCGTCTTAAAAGTATTAAATAAATAACCTATTATTTTATTTTAAAAATTTTACTTTATGAATTTATCTTATTTTTTACAGAATTTATTAAATAAAATAATAAAAAAAAAAAAAAAAAAAAAAAAAAAAAACATATTTTTTTATTTAATGAAATTGCGATTACTAGTGGGCTATTGGAATTTGAATAGAAAATAACCCGAACTTGCATAATGCTGCCCTGTTTCTTGAAAATATAATTTTATTTTTTAATAATTTTCCAAGATTTAAATCACTTCATTCAATGGCAAATTAAATTTCAATAGAATTTAACAAGGTTGGCAACCGATTCAAAAATGTATCGGGTAATGTTATTTTGAATTATTTCGGTAAGGATATTTTAACGGTAACGGTACTCAACCTTGAAATTTAAAAAAATATTGTTTTTCGTACGGTTATCAAAAAAAAAAGGTGCGAATTAAAAAAAAAGTTACAATAATAGTACTGAATTAAAAATTCAACAAAATTGCCAATTTTCCTAAAAGATTAATTTTTATACTAGTGTATTCAAAAACCCGACATTTCAGAAAACCGGTTTTCGAGTTATTCGAAAAATTATCTTTTCGAAAAAACGGTTAACCGGTTTTTATTAAATAATTATAAATTTATATAAAAATTTTATTATATTTTCTTAACATTTATATAAAAAAGTATTATAAATTATTTTTTTTTTTTTATTTAATATTTTTTGTAAATAAGAATTAATATTGCTTTAAATTCATTTTTTATTTAAAAAATATTTACTAAAGAATTTAATTTTAAAATTAAGAAGAGATCATTTTAAAGAAATTTGTACGTATAGTTCGGGGATCGATATAAACTAGGAAACCAAAAATGGGCGTGGTCCGCCCACCTCCCATATAAGGTGAAAATCAACGAAATTGTGTTTAAATAGTTCAAGGACCAATGTAAACTCGTAAACAAAAAATGGACGTGGTCCGCCCACTTTATCGCCCCTCCCATATAAAGTGGAATTTGAAAAAGTGATGGTGGGTATATAGATATTTCTGATATTTCTGAAAAGCATGTACGACAACGAAATTTTGTATGTATAGTTCGGGGATCGATATAAACTCGGAAACCAAAAATGGGCGTGGTCCCATATAAGGTGAAAATCAATGCAATTGTGTTCAAATAGTTCAAGGACCAATGTAAACTCGGAAACAAAAAATGGACGTGGTCCGCCCACTTTACTGCCCCGTTTACCGCCCCCTCCCTTATAACGTAAAATTTGAAAAAGTTGATGGTGGGTATATAGATTCGGCCGGGCCGAATATAATTCGCGCTTGTTTTTTTTTTACTAAACTGGAAATCGAAAATACGTTCAATATTAGTACAGGTTGGAAAAAGGCAATAATATAACTTTTCCGATTTCTCTATTCTTTTGTTGCATTTGTCCAGATATAAAAAGTCGTCGTATAACGAAGAATGCAATTGTAGGTCTTTTTTTGGGTTTTGAATGCTGTTTATGGTGTAACTTATATCACAAATTAAGCTGTTCGTATTTTCAGAGTTCAAACTAGAATCATTATCAGAATCTGTATTTTCATCTACATCATTTAAAAATAGACGATTATTTAAATCACCGAATTCCTTAGTTTCTGTTTTTGTTAAGTATTTCAAAACATCGGAGTTTTCCTAAACTTAAATAAACAGTAAGTGTATTTACAACTTTAATTCTACGATCATAAGGCCTTATCATAAGTCGATTATATAATTCTTGTGCGTATTGAATGTTATTTTTTTTTTTTTCAAATTGTTATACAAAAACTTATGAATTGCTTCTCCCTCAGAGTTGCAGAATCTTTTGAAAGCTCCTTAGTAGCTATTTCTAATGGTTGAAAAGTTTTCCAAAGGTTATCTAGTGCATATTTTTCAAGATTTGTAAAGGGACTCATAGCAAACTCTAACAACGTATTATTAACACTTTTGTTGATTCTTAAAAACTGTTTCATCATTTTTGGCAAAGAGTTCCATCTGTGTTTACGTCGCGAGTTAATCCTAGTTCTTAATCTTCTTGCTTTTGTATAAAGTGTTGCAGTTCATTTTGCTTTTCACTCGATTTATTGAAGAATTTTATAAATTTACGTAATTTTCTAATTACTACTCCGACCTCGCAACAGATTGTTAAAGTATTATCAATATTGATACATGCTTCTCTATTTTGGATATCGTCGCAAACATGTTCATCTTCCGATGAATCTTCAATATCTTTGTTTTCTTCGTTAATTTGCTTTTTGGTATAAATTCTATTTATGTGAAAAATCATATAATTTGCATGGAAAATTATGGGCAATCAAGAAAATGTCTATCAAAATATACACATGCATAAATAAAGTGTTGGAAAAGTAAGTGACCGCAGTGCAAAGAACAGAAATGAAAAACACTGACTGAAAACTAATGTAGGTTTGATAACGATAACTTTTTCTTATGGAAATTTACATACAAAAAGTTAGTAACTCGTTATCAAGCATACATTATTTTTTTGTGAATACGGCTGTGATTGTTTTAGTAAAAAACCTAAAAAGTAGCTTCCATTAAAAAAGCGGGTAACCGACGGAAAAAACCGGCATGTCGAATAATTCGAAAGTAGAAATTATTCGAAACCGGTAGGTTTTTTAAAATTCAAAAACCGGTTAACCGGTTTCGGTTTTTGAATACACTATTTTATACCCACCATCAAAAAGGTGGGGGGTATATTGATTTTGTCATTCCGTGTGTAACATGTCGAAAAATCATTTAAGACCCCATAAAGTATATATTCACCCTTATTATGAGTGTCGTTGTCGAAGTCGTAATCGTAGTCGTTTAAAACGACAAAATCAGTGTTAATTACATGTAATTTTTTGTTGTTTACCACAATCATAATACGAAATTATAGAAAACGACAGGTATTCGTCACGACTACGACACTCGTAATAAGGTTGATTTTCTGAATCGATCTAGCTATGTCTGTTGAAGGATAGGGATCGAACAGGACAACCTAGGGGGACGAAATTTAGCTCAAATATTTATCTTATATAAGATTTGGGAAATGGGTAAAATCGGTAAATAAACAAAAAAGTTATGGGCTAAATACTAGAAACACAGGGTGTCTCCGTTATAGCTTCATTTCATACTTTTCTGTTGATATCTCTTAAACAAATGCATGAAACCAAAGATGGGCGTAGTCTGCCCACTTTACCGCCCACCTCCCATATAACGTAAAATTTGGAAAAGTTGATGGTGGGTATATAGTAGATGCGGCCAAGACGAATATAACATTTTCGCTTGTTAAAATTAATTTTTTTTTTTAAATTTACGTTTTTTTTTTTTTTGAAAAAAACAATTTACCCACCATCAACTTTTTCAAATTTTACGTTATATGGGAGGGGGCGGTAAAATGGGCGGACCACGCCCATTTTTTGTTTCCGAGTTTACATTGGTCCTTGAACTATTTGAACACACTTTCGTTGATTTTCACCTTAAATGGGAGGTGTGCGGTAGAGTGGGCGGACCACACCCATTTTTTGATTCCGATTTTATATCGATCTCTGAACTCTACATAAAAAATTTTGTTGTCATACATGCTTTTGTTGAAGAAATATCAGCAGAGTTTTTAGCCCATAACTTTTTTGTTTATTAACCGATTTTGCCCATTTGCAATCCCAAACAAACCTTATATAAGACATTTGGTCCAAATTTCGTTCCCCTACGTTGTCACGTTCGAGCCCTATCCTGCTTTCAACAGACGGACGGACATAGCTAGATCGACTCAGAATCAAACAAGGACCCAGAAAATATATACTTTGTGGTGATAATTCCTTCGACATGTTACACGCGGAATGACAAAATTAATAAACCCCCCTTCTTTTTGATGGTGGGTATAAAAAGGACAATAATGAAAAAAGTACAGATTTTATATAAATGAAATTTATATAAAATATAAATGGCGTTTATGAAGCCCACCGATAACTGCCATATATAATATAAATATCAAATTGTTTTTATTAATTTAATGCGCGCTTGTTGTTTCCGAGGTTAATGAAAAACAACGACAACAATAAAATAAGGCATATATGATTTTTTCAACTTTTTGAAGGACCTATATAAGTTAGATACTTTGCTCTTTTACTGAAAATTCGGAAATTGTTTCTTTTTAGAATTTTAGTACCGAATTTTACCGAGTTATAGGCCAAAACGCGTTTTACTATAGCCGCTATTTAAGTAAGACTTCGTTCTTGTATAAATCTATTATAAATATTTGTTCGAATTTCGGTTTTTTAAATCAGTCAAATCGGTCCATAAATTTTCCACCATACCCTTTTTATACCCTTCATCACAAGTGCAAAGGGTATATATAAGTTTGTCATTCCGTTTGTAATTTCTACAATATTCATCTAAGATCCCAAAAAGTATATATATTCTTGATCCTTATTGATAGGGGAGTCGATATAAAGATGTCCGTCTGTCAGTTGAAATCAGTTTTTAGAAAGCCCCAGTTATGGGATATATATGTTTTATACATCAAATTAGAAAAACGCTAATAAAAATTAGCAAAATCCGTTGATAAATAACTGAGATATCGGCAAAAAACCGAAGATACTCCCAAAAAATCGTATTTGTTGTCGGCTTTTCTAGGCTTTTATACAAGCTAGCGACTTCGTTTTTGCACGAAAAATTCAAAATCTTTCTTCAAATTTTTGTCCTGAATAAAATCGGTCTGTTAGTATCCAAGATATCGGCCAAAAAGCATTTTTAGACTTTTTGAAGTTCCTATATAAGCTACAGGTTTGGTCATAAATATTTTTATAAAATTTCTGTTTTTTTAATCAACCAAATTCGTTGATAAAAACTGAGTTATGAGCCAAAAACTAAAAAAATTGTTAATACACACAAAAATATTTATATTAAGCATTGTTGTTGTTTTTTGTATGGGCAAAGTAGTTTAGTTAGCAACAGCAGTAATATGATTAACATTGTTGTTCTTGTTGTTGTTTGTATATGCAGTCAGATTGTATATGCAATCAGTTTGTATATATAAATATGCAATTGTTGTTGTTTATTTTTTTAAAGCAAAGCTTGTTATGACTATTTTTTTTTTTTCGTATTCAAATGTTCGTAGTTTGGAAAAAAATGTAGATTTAAATTTTATTATTTGTCGGTAAGATGGTGAAGGGTATCAAAGATTCGGCACAACCGAATCTTTTTTTAATTTCATTTTAATTTAATGTTGTTTTACATGTATAAAAACAACATTAAAATAAGGTATGCATAAACGGTTATGCATACCTTACTTAAAAATATGCGAACTTTTATAAAAATACAAAGTATTTATTATTTAAAGTTTTTAATGTTTACGTATACATATATTTGTAGTGTAGGTAAAAAATATATTTGCAAAACATCGTAATATCGCTTTTCATAATTTTACAGAAGGTGCAAAAAACTTTATGAAATCAAGCCAAATTGTCCTACAAATATGATTTTTGAGTTATTACATCCTTAAATATTGCTTAATATTTAGGTGATGAATATTTTTATTTTCATTAAATATTTTTTAAGTTATGTGGCTTACGTGTTTCTAGATTTAAATTTTCTGAATTTTAGAAAAATTATAATTAAAAATATTTCAGATACCTTATACTCCAAAATTTTAATAGCTATTATATTTTTAATAATTTGCAATATAAATTCCCAAAAACAAAGAAAAAAATATTTTTTAACAAATGAGGCTACGTTATTTTGACTTCATTGCCTTCGTTAATATAATCGTTATTTTTTTAGCTACAAGTCTGAAAATTTGTAATCACACGTATTTTGGAAAAATTAACATATCATCAAAAACACATTTGAAAATTGAAATTAACTTATATAAATACTAGAAATGTTTGTTAAATACTAAAAACTTTAAAATATATTTCATTTTAATATAATACATTTCATTATGGCTGAAGGGTATATAAGATTCGGCACAACCGAATATAGCACTCGATCTCGTTTTTGTTTAAAGTGATCAGTCGCTGAATAAATATAAAAATTGTAAAAACTCATGAAAACAACGTTCAACTCTAGTTTTGGAAATTGACTTTAACTCGATTTTCAAGTACAATTTTATGCATTTTTTATACTCAAATTATAAATGAGTGCTATTTATTTGTTTATAAATCTTTTGATAAAATCAACAGTTAAATTTATGTCCAACATAATCTTTCGATATATAATTGTGCATGTATTAATAATCACTGAAAAAACGTAAAATCTTGTAAAATCGTACATCCGTAAGATGTACGTAGGGCATTTAAAACTAAAAAATGTGGAAAAACTGAGTTGAAACTTTCAAGAATTTTTGATTAATTTTGCACTGACAATTTGCAACTTTTTATTTAAACCATTAATCAGACGAAAGACAAGTCTTTGGAAAGTCATTTTAGAGACAAAGTGATTACCTACAGTTTGATGTATATCTCATTGATGTCAGGAAGCCAAACGTGGGATAAAATTTGTCTTCACAAACTTTCATATAGTTAGCGTAAATATTTTTAAAATTGTGTTTTTCGCTACTGACAAATTCCGCTTTTATAGAAATTGTCCAAAATATCGCGTAAACTAGATTCATTAACAAATGACTCGCCCGAGTAAAAATGGCATTAACAAATTTTGAAATGCAAACATTTTATGCAATTTCGAAAATGTTCACCAAATTTCAAAATTTTGTTCTGTATTTTTTCAGTGTTAGATATTTAAATTATCGAAAAATATCTGTTAAGAATCGTTTTAATGATTAAAATTGATATTATGAAAAAAAAAAAAAAAAAAATAAAGAAATTTCATTTGTGTCGGCAGCAGCGCCATTCATCTCCAAACTTATTTCGGTTGCTGACAACTATCGCGAAGTACCAATGATGTTAATATTGACGTCAAATGAAAGCATTTTATTAGCATAATACTAAAATTTGTCGTGTGCACACTGTGGGTGATAAAATTTAATGATTGGCAACGCTAAGATTTTGACAGCTGGAAAAAAAAAGAAAAAATAGTAAACAAAAGAAAGAAAAAGGAAATTTGTAAATAATACATAGTTAAATTGCTGAAAAGATTTCAATTATGGCGATAGGGAAGACATGTTGTGGCGAAGGCGAAGTGTAATGTTAGGGTCCCTAGGGAAAGCTCTTCCTTTTTAGTTTGGACAACAGGTGTGGCACGTGGCAAAAAGGAAAACGAGCAATAATTAAGTTTTTATAAGATTTATTATATATATACGTCTTTAAAAAAAAAGAAAAGGGTTGGAAATACACAAACCTAAACTATAAAAATTTAATATAAAACTAAAATAAAGAAAATAAACAAATGTGGCAAAATATACGTGAAACTTAAAAGAAAAACTTATATGATAAAACTTAAAACAATAAAAGTTTAAACTTAAAAACTAGTTTTTATAAAAAAAGGTGCTAAAACTTAAAAACTAAAAATGTATTAAAAGAAAAGAAAGCCTAGAAATCTAGAGAATAAAAAGAATTAAAAATCTATATTAAAGAAAAATATTAAAACCAAAGTGAACTTAAACTAAAACAACTAAAACGTAAAACAAAAACTAAAAGTTAGAAAAGACAACGAAAAACTAAAATAAAATTTAAAAACTGAAAACTAAAATTATGTAAAAAAAAGAAAGTTTAAAAATCTCAAAAAAAAAAAAACTAAAACTAAAATAACTAAAACATAAAAAAAAAAAACTAAAACTAAAATAACTAAAACATAAAAAAGAAAACTACAAACTAAAATAAAATTAAAGAAAAAAGAAAAGACACCAGCCACCTCTGCCACATCCACCGTGGGACCACATTTAACATCACCAGCTATCCTCCAGGCAGCTGAGTAAAGGTATCGCCAGACCCGGACAATAATAGACGGACGAAACTAAAAGAAACAAAAAAAAAAAACACATATATTTTAAAAGTAAATATTAAAAATAAATAAATACAAAAAATTATATATTAATACCTAAAAAAAAGATTATTATAGGAACCATAGTTAGGGCCTTCCTTTTGCCTTAATTTTAAAAAGTAGGAACTAAAGCGAGCTCCTTTTAGGTCCCTGATAGTAGTTTTGTTGGCTAGGTAAATGAGCCCACCGTGAAGTGCTCTTTATGCTTCCTATATATATAAAAAAAAAAATAAAAAATAGAGAACACAAAAAAAAAAAAAAAAAAAAAAATTAGAAAAGAATAAAAAAATATATATTAAATTTTAAAGAAAAAAAAAAGAGTTATATGTGATTTTTTTTTTTATATATAAATTTACACGAACCTGCGAACCGTTGGCGAGTAAAATGGCGGCCAGGAACCTTTGAGATCTTCAGTTTGCCATCTATTTTATAATTCTCCATTTTTATGCATATATATGAATTTTTATATTTTTACCTATATATATATATAATGTTAAAAATTTTAATATGTAAATAGTTTTTTTTATACTTACCTTTTTTATATTTTTTTCTTCCCTTGAATTTATTTCATTTTGTCAATTTATGTTCTTTTATTTGATAAAAAGATTTCAATTTGTTATTTTTTATAATGTGAATATTATTCCTTTGCTTTGCTTTTTCATTTTATATTTATATTATAAATAAAAACTATTTTTATAACGTTTTTGAAAAGAAATGAATTGAGTTACAATTTAATATGTGGTAAATAAACTCTAAAGGTAAGTGATTGGAACATGTAGTGTTGGAGGAGATAGGATAGTGTTAGGGGTAACAAAATATCATACAAGTTACCATGGTTAGGGTAATTTAGTACCCTTGTGGGAGGGCCAACATTTTTCCCGGAATAACATCTGCCGGAAGAGGAACGAAATCCTACAAGATAATATTTTAGATAATCATATGCAAGAGTGTAAGCTCACTTCGGGTCCCCATATAAACTATTCATTTTTATAATTTTTCAGCTGGTATATTTTTTTTGTGTACCGGTTATTGGCTACCGGCGGAGCAAGAACTCCACCCCATCCGGCGAGTTATAGCCCGGCATACGCCAGATACCAGCGCCGCTCAGTCTGGTAGCCCAAAACAAATCAGATGTTAATTTTTTTTATAAGCCGGTCGGTACATAAAATGGCGCCCAACGTGGGGCCAGAAGTGAGCGTTCCCAAACCATTAGTTTGTTAGAAGTCTTTGTAGGAAATGTAAGTCCCGTTACGTATAACCAAGAGTCCGTATCGCGTTGCGACATTTACCAAACAAAGATGGATGGAAACTTTCATTAAATCTCTATATGATTAGTCTTAAACCCAATAGGAAAATACTTAGGGCTTAACTGCTATCATTAGGTTTTAATGAAGTTATTTTTTTTTGGAAATAGCCCGGAATGCAATTAAGTTTTTCTTTTTCTTTACTCTATTTTACTCCGAGTAAGTCTTATATTCATAAGCCTTAAGGGCAGAATATAATTGCGACTCGGTCGTAAAGTAGTGTACTTTTCCCAGTTTAGAAATTTCGTTTCTTATGAGGCTTAAGAAATTTTAGTAGGTATAATAATATTTTTTAATAGCTAATGTGAATCGAAATTTACTATTTTAATTTTTTTGGAATCTTAATAGTCTATGTGGCTAGTCCTGTTACAGTATAAAAAGGTTGTGTCAGTTGCAGTCACATAGTCTATTTAAGTTTTCCAGTTTTAATTTTTTTATTTACAATAATTTTTTTTTCAGTAACACTTTTGGAAAAAAAGAAAACAATTCCAGAATATAGAGAAGAGTTATGTCTTTTCATAGTTTTTGGATTCGTTTTTTTTATTGATGTCAGGATTTTTCGTTCCTATTATTATTTTTTTTATTCTACCTATCTCATCCTCACTATAAATTCCAATCACTACCTACACATATATTATCATTTTCATAATATAACAAGTTTTTTTATATTAAAAAGTTTGCGTGAACACGAGTGCGTATCATATTTTAATTTTACGTGGTTTTAAATCTTTGTGCGTTTGTTTTACAACGTTTTGATCGATTTTTTTTAGTTCGTTAGGGTTTGTTGTATTTGCAATTTAATCATTTATTTTTTCCTTTGTAAGGATTATAATGGTTTTGACTCGTCAAGCCAGTAGAAATTTAGCAAACGAACCTACAAACAGCAACATGACAACCACAACCACAGGTGTAACTCGTGCTTCCGATGTCGTAACAAACGTTGGAGTATCCGCAACCACCTCCTCAATTGCACCAGCTTTATCGCAGGATCTTTCATTTAGTCCTGAGGGTTTAAATTCTACCATTGTGTCTCCTGAATATAGCAGTATCACCGCTCAAAGCGTGCGTCGCGAATTCCGTGAAAATGTGGCAAATCAACCGAATCAGCCTAGCACAATAAATCAGCAAAGTGCACAAGAAGTAGTTAATGCCTCAATTGGACTTATTCAGGCTCAAGTGATGAGGCAAGTAGAGGAGACATTCGACAAACGCTTTATGGAACTTAAACTGGCTTTAGGCGTAAATACACAGCGAACCTCTAACGCAGATCCAACTGTAAGTGCACAACCGGCACAACAGCAGCGGCCGGCAAATCAGCCCAGCAACAACACACCACCAGCTACTGTTCAAGGCGGAAGAGAAGTTACTGCGGTCACATTTGCGCAAATACCTCCTAGTGTGACGCCAGGAACAGGTTATAATCAACCACCACCATTGGTACCAGCACCTACGTTTCCAGCTAGTGATGATATACATAACCAACCTCCTTCACGAGCTATGGGTGCTGATTTTGCTGACCAGCAACAAAACCAACCTATGTCTTATTACCACCAACAGCAACAATTATCGTCTGCTAATCATATACAACTACGTCAGCCACAACAACCTAATCGGCAAATAAACTCATACAACCAGCTACAACAAACGCATTTACCACAGCCTCAGCCGCATAATCAACAAACGTATTCGTATGACCAGCATGCACCACAAAATTTACAAGGGCAGTACCACTATCCGCCACAGCGAGTGAATCCACCATTTACGGGTTATGATCCACCGCCACCACATCCCAGTTGCATGCCAACACCTAATTATGTCTGGCCGATGTCAAATAATATGGCCTTTGAAAATCCACATAAATTCAACTTGTCGAGATGGGGGATTAAATTTGATGGTACCAGCAAAACAATGAATGCCCAAGAATTTATTTTCCGTGTTAATGAGCTACAAAAAGACGACGGCTGTTCGGATAACGATATACTACGTAGTTTCCATCATTTATTAGAAGGACCAGCACTCGACTGGTATTGGAACCACCGCAAGCTCAAACATGTAAGTTCTTGGCACGAATTACAGCAAGCCATCTTAACTCAGTATCAGCGTTTTGAAAATGAATATCAAATCCAAATGCAAATTTTAAATCGCCGACAATTACCCCAGGAATCGTTTGAGGATTTTTATAATGTAATTATTAAATTACGAAATCAGCAAAAGTGTCCTTATGACGAAAAATCGTTGGTAGACATTATGAGGGGAAATTTAAAACCATCTTTGGCGCAAATGATGTTTCCAATAAAGCTAGAAAATTTGTCTGAGTTCTGCAGGGAAGTCAAAAGAGCAGAAAATTTGTTGGCAGGCCAAAGAGGTTTATACCAGCAGCGACCAAATTTCGCACGTGTGAACGAGTTGGAATACCTGCACGATTCCGAACTGCAACCCGACGCCGAATTGGAATTGAACGCAATGCGGGACACGAGTAAGTACACCTGCTGGAATTGCAAAGTGGTTGGTCACAGCTTTGTGGATTGTCCGTCTACATCACGTAGGATATTTTGCTATAGATGTGGTATGGACAACGTAGTTACTCCGAAATGTCCAAAATGCCAGGGAAACAGATTCCGGGGCCCGTCTCGAACTGGGGAGACGAGGTCAGCAGAGGTACAAACCCAGTTCTAGAGCAACAATTGGAATCAAAGGTAGGAAAAATTAGAATTTTGAAAAACGAAAAAGTAGAGGCAAGAACACAAATGGAATCGAAAGTTAGGGAAATTAAACCGTTACACGTTCGAATTAAAGAATATAATGAAGCTAGGGTTAGGATTTTCGGCAACGTATCTAACCGCATACGAAAGGCTCGGGAACGATATAAAATTCGTAAACGTTTACGAAATGAAATTGCGTCCGCGTCGTTGTATGAAGGGAATGATTCGCGTTTTTATACCCGAATAAACATTAACGGTTGTGAGATCGAAGGTCTTATTGATAGTGGAGCGACGGTAACGTGTTTAGGACGGGGTTGCTTAGCGTTCATAGAGAAAGCAGGTCTAAGTCTACACGATTTCCAAACCGTTATTAAAACCGCGGATGGAACAGGTCACCCTATTGTCGGTCGTGTGCGGGCAGAAGTCACTTTTCGCAACTTGTCGAAGGTCATTACGTTTTATTTAGTGCCTACTTTGAATCGTGAGCTTTTCTTGGGTGTCGATTTTATGAAGGCTTTCAATTTATTCGCTAATATAGAAAGTTTAACCACTAATGGTGTAGATCTCTGTGAAGAGACAAATAGTAATCTAGAGGTAGTAACCCATAATTTGAGTGCTGAACAGCGACAGAAATTAGATTTAGTAATATCGATGTTCCCTTGCTACAGTAAGAAAGGCTTGGGAAAAACGAATCTAGAAATGCATACGATAGATACTCGTGATTCAACTCCTGTGAAAGATCGTCACTATCCAGTCTCCCCGGCTGTGCAAAAGTTGATGTTTGCAGAGCTGGATAGGATGCTTGATCTTGGAGTCATTGAACTTAGCGAAAGTCCATGGAGTCATCCAGTTACTCTGGTCCGTAGGGGCGAGAAAAACCGGCTGTGCCTGGACGCGCGTAAGCTCAATGCTCTGACGGTCAAGGATGCCTATCCATTGCCTCACATCGAAGGTTTGCTAAGTCGCTTGGGAGACACGATATACATTTCAAGTGTCGATCTAAAAGACGCGTTCTGGCAGATACCACTAGATTCATCAAGTCGAGAGAAAACTGCTTTCACGGTACCAGGCAGACCACTTTATCAATTTACTGTCATGCCATTTGGGTTGTGTAATGCAGCTCAAAGGTTATGTCGGTTAATGGATAAAGTGATCCCAGCGGCACTTCGGGAAAGAGTTTTCGTCTACTTGGATGATCTTTTGATAGTATCTCCAGATTTCGAGACACATTTGGAGTTGTTGAAACGAGTAGCTAGTCGTTTAACAGAAGCCGGTCTAACCATCAATGTTGCTAAATCTAAATTCTGTTTCAAAGAGTTACGATATCTAGGTTATATAGTAGGAGGCGGTAAATTGAAACCTGACCCAGCCAAGGTAGAAACTATAACTCGATTTACTTATCCTAAGTCAGCAAGACAGGTGAGGAGTTTCATGGGAGCAACAGGCTGGTATCGGAAATTTATACCAGACTATGCTACCATCGCAGCTCCAATCTTTGGAACGCTGAAGAAGGGTAAGCAATTCCAGTTTACAGAGGAAGCTAAGGTTGCGTTTGATCGGCTCAAGGAAGCTTTGATTTCGAGTCCACTACTTAATCATCCTGACTTCTCCAAACATTTTTACGTTCAGTGTGATGCGTCAGACGTAGGCATTGGGGCAGTTCTTTTTCAGAAAGATGATTCTGAAGAAGAACATCCCATTGCATACTTCTCACACAAGCTGACACCAGCGCAGAAGAATTATTCTGTGACTGAACGAGAATGTTTGGCAGTAGTCCTGGCGATTAAGAAGTTTAGGCCCTATATAGAACTGATGCCTTTTACGGTCATAACCGACCATAGTAGCTTGAAGTGGCTTATGTCTCACAAGGACTTGACAGGACGTTTGGCGAGATGGAGTTTACACTTACAATCGTATGACTTTTCAATCGAACATAGGCAGGGGAAACAAAATGTAGTACCCGATACCCTATCGCGATACGAAATGGACGAAATCTCGTCAAATGTGGGTAACCTGATAGACCTGGATTCTAAAGCGTTCCAATCTGAGGATTATTTGCAGCTAATCGCCACTATTAAGGACCACCGCGAAAACTTGCCTGATGTAAAAGTAGTTGACGGATTTGTCTATAAAAGAACTAGGTATTACGATGGTAACGTGCTAAATGAGGATTTTTCTTGGAAACTATGGGTACCAAATGAGCTAACTAAAGATATAATCGAAAAGTGCCATAGTTCGTCACAAGCATCTCACGGAGGCATAGCAAAAACCTTGTTTCGAGTAAAGGAATATTTTTATTGGCCGAATCAAAATATACAGATCAAAGACTTTGTCCGCAATTGCCAAACGTGCAAGGAAACGAAACCGGCCAACGTAACGCTAAGACCGCCAATGGGGTCTGAGATTCAATGCGAAAAACCGTTTCAAAGAATTTTTGTAGATTTTTTGGGTCCGTACCCGCGTTCCAAAAACGGGAATAGTTTTATTTTTATCGTTTTGGACCATCTGACAAAATTCGTATTGCTAAAGGCGTTGAATAAGGCTAGTTCGAAGAATATTATAAAATTTTTAATTTCAGAAGTTTTCTATAAGTTCGGCACGCCGGAAACTATTGTATCTGACAACGGCAAACAATTCATAAGCAAAGAGTTTTCGGAGATGGTCGAAAATTTCGGAATTAAGCATGTTCGCACCGCAACGCACTCACCGCAAGCCAACGCGTCGGAGCGCGTAAACCAATCTATCTTGGCGGCTGTACGATCGTATTTGCAGGAAGATCATTCAGAGTGGGATAAATATTTACCCGAAATAGAATTTTCTTTAAGATCTTCCGTGCAAACTTCTATAGGTGTTACACCATATTTCGCTTTATTCGGTACAAACATGATAGGACATGGAAGCGTTTATAGATTGGCAAGAAAACTCGCAATTCTGAATGAATCAGATCTAGACATTATACCGAAATCCGTAAAAATGGAATTACTACGTCAGAAAATACGAGAATGTTTGCATAAAGCCTATTTAAAGAACGAAAAATCTTACAACACGCGATGCCGACAGGTTAAGTTTATACCGGGACAAGAAGTTTATCGGCGTAACTTTCAGCAAAGCGATTTTAAACGTGGCTTTAATGCCAAATTCGCGCGTAAGTTCCTAAAATGCCGAATAGTGAAACCGGTTGGAAACAGCCTATACGAGGTCGAAAATCTACAAGGGAAATCGTTAGGGGTTTTTCACGCCAAAGATTTAAAGCCCTAGGCTAAAATCTTTGGTGGTTCTAGTCCTAACATTTCCTACCGTTCAACGTGTACCGTTTTACTTTTTCTAACTATAACTTTTTCTAACTATAAGGGTTAGTAACGTAATTATATATAGTGATTATTTTTATAACTAAATTTTCTTAATTTCTATTTTAGCTGTGAATTATGTTTGGTGAACATGATGAACAATGAGCGACACCGGAACTTGTACAAACTTTTATGTCATATTGTCAGTCAAAGGAAAACAAGTACTGGTAGCAATAATCAATCATTTATTCACCTCATCTTTAAGCCAACGTTTCTAAACTGGTTACATGTATAACCGGTCATTGACCCAATAGTGCAACCTCCTAAGCCCTAGGGGAACTATGCCATTAAGAAGCTAGAGGTTGTTAATCACCTAGGCCAATAACTTTTTCTTCTGAGCCCGCATCTTACAGCGAGTTGAGGTAAAAGTAAATACATTTTTGTTTGCATCTCGTATTTGCTTAGAAACACAAGATGGTTTATTGCTACAGTTTGTTTCTCTCTGACGACAATATGAATAAAAGAAGTACTAGATACCGGTTTTGGACATTGTTCATGTATAGACTAGCAAACATAATTCAACTTAAGCTCTGTTGAAGTAACTCAAAGGTAATCAAATATTTATAATGTTAAGGAAAAAGTTTTTTTAGTACTTTGAGTTAAATTAACAAAGCTCAGCTTGAGTAGAAATTTCGAAGGTTTTTTTTTATATTAATAATATACGTATAATTAGGTTAATAACTTATAAATTATTCACTCACCGATTTTATTCCATTTGTTGTTCATCTTCCTTTGATTTTGATTGTTGTTCTGCCTGCTGGTTAGTAATGGTGATACCTGTAACAAAATGAACCTTATTACTCATTTGCCTTACTATTTTGATTAAATAAGTCGATATATTGTATATTTTTGTATATACTTTTAAATTAAATACCTGACAAGCAGCTTAGATTTTTGTCCGATGTAGTCTTCCACTACAGCTTCGGAGTTCCATAATCTGTAGGATTGTGAAAATGTATTAGATTTTGTTGAACAAAGTTTAATGAATTTAATGGATTACTAGGCTAAATTTTGTTTTATTTTTTTTAGGAGATTTACAGGGGGTATTATTCGCCAGAGATTTAAGTAGAATATCTTAATATCTCTGGTGGTTTTAGTCCTTGTAATTCTACCTTTTGATCATGAAACTAATCATGAATTAAATTAGTCTCATGTAAAAAATTCATAATTTTTTTTGCTTACCTTTTTTTTTATTATCTTCTTTTTGCAGGCCTTTGTCCAGGCTCCTGAATTTTCTGTGAAAAGGAGAAAAATTAGATTTTAGTATTAAAGAAAATATTTCATAGGATTTTACCTTTTATTTGTGAAGTTCATCCATATAACCTGTGGAATAAACAGAATAAATTAGTAATTTATATTTTAAAGAAACTTTCGAAAGGATTTTTTTATTTTGAATTTATATTTTCCTTTAGAAAGTTTAAAATTTTTATTTTTAGGGAAACACAAAGGGTATCTCTCGCCATAGATCTTAGGTTTTCTCCTATTGATCTGTGGTGAATTTAGTCTTTGTCTTTCCCATGTTCAAAAATGAACGAAAAAGCTATTCGCGCTATTATTATGCGCTAATATATTTTACGTTCATATTGGAAAATAAATTAATAAGAGTAAAGTTATTTCAAGAAAAATTCCGAAAAGATACATGAATTTTTAGAAATCAAAATTGTAAAAGTAAAAGGAAATCTTTTCAGACTTTTTCTTAAATACTTTAACCATTTTTATTTTTTTTATTTTTATTTTTTTTAGAAATAAATAATAAATGATAGAGAAAAATATATATAAAAAAATAAATAAATAAAAATGAAAAAAAAAAAAATTAATAGTTATTTTCAAAATTTGACGTAAGTCTAATTTTTGAAAATATAGTTTCCATTGAATTTTTTTGTTTTCATTAATATTTACTTTCCAAATATTTCTTTTTTTATCAAATGTCAAGTCTAAACAAATTTGAAAACATATCCAAGTTTTTATTTTATTACTTGAAAACAAATGCTTTTATTTTTATTTTCTATTTTAAAATAGTTTTATTTTCTATTTTAGAAATAGTTTTTTATTTTCTATTTAGAAATAAACTTTGGTTGAAAACATTTACTTTTATTGATTAGTATATTATTTTTCTTAATTTTAATCAAGCATAAATTTGTTTGAAAAGTTGGAATTGGTTTGAAAAGGAAAGTAAAATAAATTAATTTTTATGCATGAAGATTTAGGGAAGTAAAATTTTTTAAATTTTTTTTGAACCTTTTCGGGGCTGAATATTTTATTTTATTATTTTCTTTTTTTGAGCTTTCATTGAATAAAATTATCCAAAGTTTTTTGAAATTTTCCATTTGAATAGATGGGTTTCAAATAAAGATCACGAAATTTTAGATTTTTTTTATAAAATACAGATGAATATTATTCAAGGTTATAATAATCAAATAGAAAACTTTTAATATTAATTTTTTTTAGAGAAATATTCAGTTAACTGTTGGTTAAATGAAATATTTTTATTTCTAGTTTAGTTATTTAGAAAAAGTTGAGTTTTATTATATTTGGGCATGTTGAACTTACCTGTAATAAATTTGCCGATATTTTCTTTAAATTAGGGATTTCATCCTTCCATTTGTCTCGTTTTAGTTTGGAACCTGAAAAGAAAAGAGAGAAAATGAAAATTAACTATAGATTGAGATATATTTAGTTTTTGGGAAATAGATGTTAAATTATAAAGTTTTATTTCACTGCAAAATTCAAATATTTGGTTTTATTTCACGTTGCAGCAAACCGCACAAAGTTTCGTTCACCACATTCACTCAATTTTTTTTTCACTGTAATCCATTTCCGATATCACTATTAACACATTAAAATATTTAATTTCAATAGAAACTTTTATATTATACCTTTAAAAATGTTAAATTATTCACACACTTTTGATATACACTGTTTAAGATTTTAAAATAATTTTTACCACAAAAAAAAAAAAAGAGATAAAAAATTTTTTTTTTGGCACTACATAGTCACTGTATTTTCCATAAATTTTAAAATTTCCGTTTCACTAAACTTATCACTTTACACAAAAATTTGAACACAAAAAATTTTTTCAACACTTTTTTTCACACACTGTTTTTTTTTTTCACTCAACTTTTAATACACACTTTCATTACACACTAATTTAAGAAACAAAAAAATTTTTTTTGTGCACACAACTTTTTGCCACACCCTTTGTTTTATTTTCCAAAATAAAAAGAATAATAATTTTTTTTCATATATATAATTTTTTTCACACAGTTATTATTTTTTTTCACGCACTGTATTTTTTTTCCACTTTTCTACACACTAATAAAAAAAAAAATTTTGTTTTCGCACACAACTTTTTGACACACCCTTTATTTATTTTATTTTTTTTTTTTAACAAAAAAAATTTTTTCCATATATAATTTTGTGCACAATTAATTTTTTTTAAGCACTGTAATTTGGTTCACTCATTTTTTTTACACAATTATTTAATACACACTATAATAAAAAAAAAAATTTTGCACACCACGTTATATCACCCCTTTATTTTAATATTTAATTTTTCACAAAATTATTATTTTTTTTGCTTCACACAGTAATTTCTTATTTTCTTAAAACACCATTTTCAATATACGACGCAATTTTTATTTCATAGAAGAATTTTTTTTACACATCTTTTTTTTACACCCGTTTCATTTTTTTGTACACCTTTTATTATTTCTGCACATTTAATCGCTTTTATTTCACATCGCGTCACTACACCACCATTTTTATTTATGCAAAAAAAAAAAATTTTCACCTACTTTGGTGACACCCTTTAATTTCATTTTTATTTTTTTTTCCACTTCATTCACTTTTAATTTTATTTATTTAATTTATTTCACTTACCTTGTTTTTCCGGAAACACATTTTGTTTATCGCCTGTCGCCAGTCGCCGCCGTTGTAGCTGCATCCCTGTAAAGAAAAAATTACGCATTAGTAAATTTATATAAAAGAATTTCATGTTTTTTTATTACTTACCTTCAATCCAATGGAATTTCCACCATCCGCCATGATTTCCTGAAATAAGAGAAAGAAAATATTAATTTTTATTTAAATTTATATTATATTTAAAATATTTTAATAAAATTTACAATTTTTTTTTCATTATTACTTACCCCTTTTGTTAACACCATCAATCGAAAAAGTTTTTGTTGTAAATTTTTTTACAACCACGCTACTACTTGTTTGTTTCGTTAAGTTTCGTTCATTCATGAACACAGCTGTTCATTGATGATCAATTGGGGTTGCCAGAGAGTCAAAAATTTTGCAATATACACAGTGTTGTATTTATGAATGAATATGTAAGAGGGTTGCCAGATGGCAATTTTTTTTTGGGAATCTACAAAAATACCCTCGAAATCCCAGAAAATTAATGAATTATAGGAAAATTAATAAAATAAAGTAAATTTCTTCCCTCCCATCCTGAGTCCACAGGTGGACTACAGGAGTGGTGGGGTTTGTCGTGTGCACACTGTGGGTGATAAAATTTAATGATTGGCAACGCTAAGATTTTGACAGCTGGAAAAAAAAAGAAAAAATAGTAAACAAAAGAAAGAAAAAGGAAATTTGTAAATAATACATAGTTAAATTGCTGAAAAGATTTCAATTATGGCGATAGGGAAGACATGTTGTGGCGAAGGCGAAGTGTAATGTTAGGGTCCCTAGGGAAAGCTCTTCCTTTTTAGTTTGGACAACAGGTGTGGCACGTGGCAAAAAGGAAAACGAGCAATAATTAAGTTTTTATAAGATTTATTATATATATACGTCTTTAAAAAAAAAGAAAAGGGTTGGAAATACACAAACCTAAACTATAAAAATTTAATATAAAACTAAAATAAAGAAAATAAACAAATGTGGCAAAATATACGTGAAACTTAAAAGAAAAACTTATATGATAAAACTTAAAACAATAAAAGTTTAAACTTAAAAACTAGTTTTTATAAAAAAAGGTGCTAAAACTTAAAAACTAAAAATGTATTAAAAGAAAAGAAAGCCTAGAAATCTAGAGAATAAAAAAAATTAAAAATCTATATTAAAGAAAAATATTAAAACCAAAGTGAACTTAAACTAAAACAACTAAAACGTAAAACAAAAACTAAAAGTTAGAAAAGACAACGAAAAACTAAAATAAAATTTAAAAACTGAAAACTAAAATTATGTAAAAAAAAGAAAGTTTAAAAATCTCAAAAAAAAAAAAACTAAAACTAAAATAACTAAAACATAAAAAAAAAAAAACTAAAACTAAAATAACTAAAACATAAAAAAGAAAACTACAAACTAAAATAAAATTAAAGAAAAAAGAAAAGACACCAGCCACCTCTGCCACATCCACCGTGGGACCACATTTAACATCACCAGCTATCCTCCAGGCAGCTGAGTAAAGGTATCGCCAGACCCGGACAATAATAGACGGACGAAACTAAAAGAAACAAAAAAAAAAACACATATATTTTAAAAGTAAATATTAAAAATAAATAAATACAAAAAATTATATATTAATACCTAAAAAAAAGATTATTATAGGAACCATAGTTAGGGCCTTCCTTTTGCCTTAATTTTAAAAAGTAGGAACTAAAGCGAGCTCCTTTTAGGTCCCTGATAGTAGTTTTGTTGGCTAGGTAAATGAGCCCACCGTGAAGTGCTCTTTATGCTTCCTATATATATAAAAAAAAAATAAAAAATAGAGAACAAAAAAAAAAAAAAAAAAAAAAAAATTAGAAAAGAATAAAAAAATATATATTAAATTTTAAAGAAAAAAAAAAGAGTTATATGTGATTTTTTTTTTTATATATAAATTTACACGAACCTGCGAACCGTTGGCGAGTAAAATGGCGGCCAGGAACCTTTGAGATCTTCAGTTTGCCATCTATTTTATAATTCTCCATTTTTATGCATATATATGAATTTTTATATTTTTACCTATATATATATATAATGTTAAAAATTTTAATATGTAAATAGTTTTTTTTATACTTACCTTTTTTATATTTTTTTCTTCCCTTGAATTTATTTCATTTTGTCAATTTATGTTCTTTTATTTGATAAAAAGATTTCAATTTGTTATTTTTTATAATGTGAATATTATTCCTTTGCTTTGCTTTTTCATTTTATATTTATATTATAAATAAAAACTATTTTTATAACGTTTTTGAAAAGAAATGAATTGAGTTACAATTTAATATGTGGTAAATAAACTCTAAAGGTAAGTGATTGGAACATGTAGTGTTGGAGGAGATAGGATAGTGTTAGGGGTAACAAAATATCATACAAGTTACCATGGTTAGGGTAATTTAGTACCCTTGTGGGAGGGCCAACATTTTTCCCGGAATAACATCTGCCGGAAGAGGAACGAAATCCTACAAGATAATATTTTAGATAATCATATGCAAGAGTGTAAGCTCACTTCGGGTCCCCATATAAACTATTCATTTTTATAATTTTTCAGCTGGTATATTTTTTTTGTGTACCGGTTATTGGCTACCGGCGGAGCAAGAACTCCACCCCATCCGGCGAGTTATAGCCCGGCATACGCCAGATACCAGCGCCGCTCAGTCTGGTAGCCCAAAACAAATCAGATGTTAATTTTTTTTATAAGCCGGTCGGTACAAATTCAGATGGCATCAAAATATATTAAGGTTTTTTAATTATATAGACCAAAAAAACATGTTCTTATCCTCAAAAGTCAAAACCACATATGTATTTCGGATTATAGTTAAAATTTTTTAAATAAAAAAAAAAAAACAAATTTTGATGTAAAATTTTTTATCAAATAAGAAACAATTTTGCTAAAATTTACTTAAACTTAAGCTTTTTGTAAGGAATATTACTATGAGTACTAATGTTAAACGACTATATTTTCCAAACTAAAACAGATATTCACATAATTTTGCGAAATTTTAAACCAATATTGTTTTTTTGCTATTTATGAAATTGTGCCAAAATTAAAATTTTTGTTTTCAGTGTATTTCGAAAAATATTTTAGAAGTTCTATAGAATCGCGTTGTTTTGATTTTGATAAAGCTAAAGCTCTATTTTTAAGATTTTTTGAAAGTTTTTAATTCAAACCTCCACAGCTTTTGCGCGCATGATAAAAATGATTAACGCGAACAGATTTGGTATTCATAAATAGTCGTTAATAAAACCACAAATCATCGTTAGTGTCAGAAAAAAAAAAAAATCTGAAAATATTTTTACTTAAAATTTTTTGATTTTCCTCATATGAAGAATTCCAAGAGTCATCACAAATGGAAAATACGTTAGGTCCCTAGATATTTGTTCAAAATTTTTACCCCCAGAACTAGTTCTATGGAAGTTTTACCTAGCCAATACTAATTCTGTGAAACT
Source organism: Protophormia terraenovae (assembly GCA_951394005.1). Lineage (NCBI taxonomy): Eukaryota > Metazoa > Arthropoda > Insecta > Diptera > Calliphoridae > Protophormia > Protophormia terraenovae. Next base: position 83,668,517 of record OX596075.1, read on the forward strand.
GTTCCAGAACTAGTTCTTTATCACGTATTTTTTTATCAAAATTATCACATTCAACTCTATAGAAGCGTTAGAGAACGCTTAAATAACAAGTTATAAAATGATTTTTGCTTGATTTTATTTTGCATTAGTTTTTACTGTTTTTATACCCACCATCAAAAAGATGGGGGGTATATTGATTTTGTTTCCGTGTGAAACATGTCGAAGGAATCATTTAAGACCCCACAAAGTATATATTTTCTGGGTTCTGGTTGAATTCTGAGTCAATCTAGCTATGTCCGTCCGTCTGTTGAAAGCAGGATAGAGCTCGAACGGGGGAACGTAGGGAGACGAAATTTGGCACAAATATTTATCTTATATAAGGTTTGTTTGGTATTGAAAATGGGCAAAATCGGTTAATAAACAAAAAAGTTATGGGCTAAAAACTAGAAACACAGGGTGTCCGTGAAATACTTTTCTGTTGATATTTCTTCAATAAAAGCACGTACGCCAACGAAATTTTGTACGTATACTTGGTGGATCGACATAAACTCGGAAACGGGCGTGGTCCGCCCACATTACCGCCCACCTCCCTTATATGGTGAAAATCAACGAAATTGTGTTCACATAGTTCAAGGACCAATGTAAAGTCGGAAACAAAAAATGGGCGTGGTCCGCCCACTTTACTGCCTACTTTGATGGTGGGTATATAGATTCGGCCGGGCCGAATATATTCGCGCTTGTTTCTTTTAAAAATTAATTTTTAAGAAGTTATATGGGTCCCACGAGTTTGTTCAGAGAAATCAATAAAAGTAATACGGAACTAGTTCTCAAACAAAAGTTATCAAAAACATTATTAAAGACCAATTTAGAATTTGACATTAATCTACTCCCATTAATATTAGAACTGTTTGAGACACCTCTAATTCTAACAATATTTTAGAACAAATTCTAAAAAACACGAAGCAATAAAAATATTTTTCTTAATCGTTTTTTATTTTAAATATAATAAAAGTAAAAAAAAAACACCTAATTCTATCTAAGTTATTGGCGCGAACGCAATGTTGATTTTGGTAACTCATTTAAACGTTGACGACGTTTTGTCTCCATTTCTTTAGCCATATTCCATGATTCCTTATCCAATATCTCTTTGCCACGGGCAATAGCCAAAAGACGAGACAAAACCAATAGTGAATGTAGATCATCTGCGCTGGTTACTGAATCTGCCTTACGCATTTCAACAAAATCATTTTGTATCATTTCAGTATCATCCGGATTCATAGTAAATGTTGCAGTTTTAGCTAAAGTTAGGAAGCGACGAAATTGATCTAAACGTGAATTTTGATGAAGATAATGATGGGCCGCTTTTAAAGTTTCTGTTATTAGTTGTATAGACTCGGTGTCTGTTTTAAGGGGAAGCGATATATCACTCTGTAAAGGAATTTTGGAAATTAAGGATATGTATGTTATTTTGTTATATGAATATATATGGAGTACGCTTGCTTGCTTACCGGTAACATACTACGCCCCTCACTTAACACCAAAACTGGTATATCAACATTGTAATCAATATCATAGTATTGAAAATTACATTTAATTTGTTGATGATTTATAAGATGAGCTATACTTTGTATACCCATAACACCGTTGGCCTCTAGTTTTCCCTGTTGCATATGAGTTTCATCCAAAACTAAATGGGTATGAGGCGCCAATTGTAATAAACCAGAGACCAATTTATTTGTTTCGTAATCTTTTCTATTTGTGTAAAAATTTAATCATATTTAATATTTTGTGCCAATTGGTTGAAAATTGTTTTCTTATACTTACTTTGGTACAAAAGATGCTGTATTCATGGTATCCAATGTCATTGGTAAATAATGACTTGCTGGTATTATTAACTCTAATATTTCATACAATTGCTTAGTGTAATCCGTTAGGGCTTCTTTGGGAATGTTGCAAATATTAAGAGAAAATTTGCCAATACTTTGCAATTCACAACGACTATAAACCGTTGAGATAAGATGAGAAAGGAGATAATCTGCCGCCAAATCATCATTGAAGAGACATAATGTCAAAAGCATGCGTAAATCTTTTTGCACAAGAAACATGTTAATATCCTCACATCCACCATTGAGTACCGGCAGACGAACGTCCATTAATGGATTCACATGGGGTAAATTGTGGACAGCTATGGCATGCAATCTTGGTATTAATGAAGGTGGAGGATTTTGGGCTTGTATTTCTGAACTATTTTCAAAATTATCAACTTCCATGCTAGACGCATCAAGCGACGGATCAACAGATAAGAAGCCAATTACATCAATAACCGTATTAAGGGTATAGGAATCAAAATCTTTATAAATTTTTATCATGCATGCTTTACTTGGTCTTTCAGGTATTGGGGAATTTAACAAATACTCAGCACCCAAAGCTATATTTTTAGAAGTGTTAGGTTTTTGTTCGCCCTCACTTTCCACCTTTTGGCGTTTTGTTGTTTCCACCACAGCTACTGCAGTATTGTTTTCTAATACATTTAGAGCTTTACCTGCAGAACAATCTATTTCCATTTGCTCCTCATCGGCAGCTGGTCGCTTTTTTGTTCCCTGCACAAGATTTTCACGCTGCTCGATTTTTATTTCAGGCAAATTGCGATTGTTACAATTTACCTCATAATCCCTAGTCCAGTCATTTATGCCCGGTATCGAAATAACAAATAAAGTTCTTCTTTCACCCTGAACATTTGCACTAGAATTGTAGTTTACTTCTTCACCACTGTTTAACAGTAAACAATCTCTATATTTTCCCTCTTGTATACGAGTACCGCTACCATCAGTTTTATTTAACTCATAGCGTTCCAAATATATTTCTGGATCCTGCATATCTTGTATCATGCCTCTAAAACGCACCAATGTATTATCTTTCAATTTATGTAGAGGTGTATAATTTAATAAAGGTATATTGGACCAGTGCTTTGGATCTTCCACAAATTTATTAAATTCAGAATTTTTAGTGCCTGCAAATTCTTCCGGAGATAGTGGTAGAGACATATTGGAGGAATCACTTTTTACAAACATTTATTTTTTTTTTATTAAAAGGTAACTTAAGTTAGAAAAAACCTTTAGTTTGAAATAAATTTTCGAAATAATACAAGTTTTGCGAATGGCAATGTGTGTTAATTTTGTTGTTTGTTTACCTTTTTGCGCGCAATTTTTGCAAGCGATTTGGCAATTTAAAGTTTTTTAGTTGGCAACGCTTACGGTATACCAACAAACAATACTGCATAGCCAGTACACCAAACTGGATAAAAATTGTCAGCGGCAGCTTTTATAACATATTGGCAGCAGCTTATATGTCGGCATGAATTTTTTTTATTTATTTTGTTAAAATAAGTGTTAACAAATTGAGCTGAAGTGCAAAAAATAAGATATAGTTAAGTTTCTTCGGCTCAGCCGATTATACCGGCGGCTTACCTTGAGCCGTTTAAGTCAATACATGCCGATTTTGAGCCGGTCGGCTTGGTCATCTGGCCCAGTGCAACCAAAAATATACTCTTAAAACTTCATAAAATCGGAAAATATGATCTTAAAATATAATTTTTGACACTTTTAAATTATCAGCTATTCTTGGTAAAAATAACTTAATTTTTACTAGCAATTACTAAAAAATATTTTCTTCTTGCACTTAAAAATATCACTGGTCGACTAGATGGAATTTCGCATGCTTAACTCGAATCTGCTTTCAGTTTTTTTCCATCAGGTCGAGATTTTTTTATGGGCGTGTCTAATATTGCGTCCTAAATAAGCCGATTACTCGAGTATATTTCACTATAACTCCAGAACGGTATGCACGATTTATATAAATGATACACCAAAATATGAGGAATAAAATTAGCTTTAAGTCGTTCTACTAACAAATTTTTATTCGATTAATAGTTTAGGAGATATTTCGAAATAAGTGTCCGAAAAAAATTTGTTCATGGTAAATTCAAGATTTTTTTTTTACTTAAACTTCTTTTTCAAAGAGAAAGCACTTTCTAATTACGCTATGATACATGCCATAGTATAATAAAGTACTCGCACTTCTACAAAAAAAACATAGTATAATTATAAAGCATACTCGTAAGAACAGTTGTTTTACAATTTTTTCATTGGCAAACCTCGCGGTACTATCAAATTGTTTTTGTATTCATATGTAAAATTTTTTTCGAGTTTTTTTACTCTTCATCTAAACAAATAAATTAATTATAATGGTCTAAAATCGTTTGAACATCCTGCGGCCCCTTGACCAGTATGGTCAATTAATTAAAAGCGTCTTTGTTAGACGTTCCAAAGCACGAAAGGCGCCCAATAGAACACGTCTTGGGTTCGGTGTTTGGATGTAAGACGAATGCCGGTTTCGACCTGTTGTCTGCTCAGCTCTTTGTCACGGTTGTGGAGATGGACGACTGTATGGGCCCAAACGAGTATGAATGTTGGTGCGGCTTTGGCGTGGAGGATTCCGTTCGGTTATGGTGGAAATGTGGCGGCTGCTTTGTTGCTGTTCAGAATTATGGATGGTGGAGCCTTGCGGCGGCTGATGCAGTAAGGTATGGTGCTCCCAGCCACATTTCAGACACACATCAGCAGATGTACAGTCGCTGGTGCTATGCGAACGAGCCAAGCAATTTTTACAATACCCATGGATGCGTACTTGGCGTTTTCGATCCTCTACGTTCATATCCAAGAAAACTTTGCAAAATCGCAATGGGTGATATCTAAAACAAACTAGGCATTGGTGCACGTCTGGATTTCGAGGAGACCTGCGGATTAGAACTCATATTAGTAAAATAATAAAATAAATACAATATATTTGATGTGTGGATGTGTGTGTGTGTTTTGATGTGAGTAATATGTGAAATAAAGTATGTTAGTGTGAAAAGAATTAATGTAATTTATTAGTTACAGTGTGTTTGGGAAATAATGTTCATCTGTATAATATGGAAGTAGGATCGTTTGAACATCCTGCGGTCCCTTGACCAGTATGGTCAAGTAATTCAAAGCGTCTTTGTTAGACGTTCCAAAGCACGAAGGGCGAAGGGTAAGCTATAGGATTAATGCTTCTAATTTTTCTCTAAAATATTAATGGGTAAGACACAAAGTTTCGTTATTGGTCTAGTTATTACACCGATTTGGGTTTTCAAATCGGAAACCCGTACGAAACCGTCATTACCAAAGTATATTTTTATAATACGGCCTAATCTCCATTCATTAGAGGGAAGTAAATCATCCTTAATTACCACAAGTTGTCCAGTACTGATATTTTCTTCAGAGTTTTGCCATTTATAACTCTTTTGAAGTTCCTTAAGATATTCATCCTTCCAACGTTGAGCAAATTGGTGATGTAAAAATTTGATTCTTTCCCAACGATCTCGTAAAGTAATAGATTCGGCAGGTAATTCAGGAGGGGCTATCATGGGAGCGCCGTGAAGAAAATGACCTGGAGTTAGAGCAAGTAGTTCATTGGGATCATCTGACATAGGGGAAAGGGGCCTTGAGTTGAGAACTGACTCGATCCGGGTTAAAAGCGTAGTGAACTCCTCAAATGTATATTTTGTGTTTTGTGTCACTTTTTTAAAATGCATTTTAAACGACTTAACACCGGCTTCCCATAATCCTCCCATATGATGTGCATTCGGGGGGATAAACTGCCAGTGAAAACCATGGGAAGAATATTTTTCTGTTATGTCTTTGGATGATATGTTTATGAATTCATCGAACTCGAGACGAAGAGCTCGCTGTGCCCCTACAAAGTTTGTCCCATTATCAGACATAACCTTCTTGGGTAAACCTCGGCGGCTGACAAACCTAGTGAAGGCTGCACGGAAAGAGTCTTTGGTCAAATCAAAACATAGGTAGGAGATATTTTTCGATTTTGCGAAGAAAGGGTTAAAGGCGCTTTAGTTTGAATTTGCAGCCTTTTCCTAGTGGTATCAAGAAATCTCAACACATACGCCATTACTCTAATACCCTTATCCCACTTTGAAAAACGTGATAATAAATCTTCTTCTATGTCTATCTTACACTCATTTTTAGTAAATACATGGTGAACCTCAATTTTTCGTTTAGCCTCAAGGCAATTTTCATTAATTGTTATGGGCTTTGGCCATTCTTCGGGGGACTTTTGAAACCAAATAGCTCCCTTCCACCATAAATTGTTATTTAAAAGTTGCTCAGTGTCACACCCACGAGAGCCTAGATCTGCGGGATTATCAGGGGACCGGACATGACGCCAAGAGACATTTCCAATATTTCGTACTATTTGTGCTAACCGCACAGCAACCGTCATTACCAAAGTTTTCCAAGTGTTTGGGGGCTTTTCTAACCAACCAAGAACAATAGAAGAGTCAGTCTAGAGGAAAACCTCATAACTGTAGCAAGGTATTGAATCTGTTTAATTAACTTTGATAATAAAAGAGCTCCACATAACTCCAGCCGTGGGAGACTAACAAACAGGGTTAATGGGTGCTACTTTTGTTTTTGAAACAAATAAATGTGATATAATAGAGTACTCAGTTTGAATTCGCAAATACACTGCAGCGCAATATGCTTTTTCCGAGGCATCACAAAAGCCGTGCATTTGAGTTTTTAGAGAAGGAGCAAAATTAATCCATCGAAGAATCTTTAGAGTAGATATCAGTGGGAGATTTTTTACAAAATTATTCCAATTAGCTAATTTGTTCGGTTTTACCTTCTCATCCCAATTCGTGCCCTCTAACCAAAGCTGTTGAAGGATTATTTTTGCTTGGATGATAATCGGAGAGATCCATCCGGCTGGGTCAAAAAGCTTAGCGACGTTCGAAAGAATCTGTCTTTTTGTTATTGAATTCGTAGGATAAATGGGTTCAATTGTATATGAGAAACAATCAAATAGAGCATCCCATTGAATTCCTAAAGTCTTTGTCATACTAGACTATTTGAATTTGAGAAAAATCCGAATCTAGAATATCACCTTTAGGGACAGATGCAAGGATTTCAGGGCAATTAGAAGTTATTTTTTTGAGAGGGAATCCTGCAGACTTCAAAGTTAAAATAACTTGAGATAAGGAGTCAATAGCTGAGTAAACATCATGGGATCCTGAGAGGATATCATCAACATACGTTTCCTTGGTAAGAATATATGCTGCCTGGGGATATTTATGTTTCGAGTCATGAGCTAATTGTATAAGTGTTCTTATAGCTAAGTAGGGAGCGCAATTCACTCCAAATGTGACGGTTTTTAACGCAAAATCTTGAACGGGAGAATTTGAATCATTACGAAAGAGTAAATTTTTTCTTTATCGCCATTGAAGATATATTTGTAAAGACGCCATTTCAAAATCAAGGTCATCAAGTCAAGTTGTAAAGAGGGGCTGAGTACCACTCTCACCTTAGTGCTGTGGCTTTCAGGCTTGAATACCGCATGATGGGGTAGGAAAAATGAGGTGCAGCCGTGACGAGATAGGCTTTCTGATGTTATTGTGGGTTCCATATGGTTTAGCAAAATATATTCTTTCAAAACATTATTGTAAGTTGCTGCTAATTCTCCCTTTTTTCTCATCGTCTGTTCCAAATTAAAATATTGCGCCATAGCCGCAGAACGGGAGGCCCCGAGTTTTATATCAGCTGGGAATTCTGAATTAAAAGGAAGTTTTACCACGTACCGGCCTTCATGATTCCGAACAGTTGTTTTTTTTTTTAACAAATCTTCACAATATTCGTACTCCTTTGAGATAGGGCGTTGGGTGGAAATTTCCTCTTGTTCCCAAAACTTTCGCAACTGGTCGCAAATTGGATCGCCAGAGATTTCACTGACTCCGATTGAAAATGTGGAGACCGATGTAACGCCAATAGGACCACTGATGATCCACCCAAAAATCGTATATTGAGCCATAAGGGAATTTGCTACACTTTTAACTCCGTCAAGTAAGATTTGAGGTAGAATATTGCTACCAATAAGGAGATCTACGTGATTAGGCAAGTGGGAATCTGGGTCAGCTAAATCCATGTCTTTTAAATCTGACAAAGGAATATCAGATCTTGAGAGAGAAAATTTTGGTAACATGCGGGTGATCTTTGGGACAATTATTGCTTCTACGTGCACCAGACGGTTGCGCTTTTCCGAATATAAGGTAAATTTGCATGAAGAATTCGAATTGGCAATTATTTCCCTGACCCCTGATCCAAAAAGGATCGAGCTTTGAAGTTTTCATCCTGATATCTAATTTGAACTATTGCTGTGGGAAGTAAAGTGTACTCAATAGATGATATATTATCAATTTGAGCAACATGAGTAGATGTTGCCCTTTCCCGAGCTTGTCGTGATTACTCAGCATTCTGATTGTTTTGGGAAAATGCAATAACGAATGATAATTCTTTTTGCAATGGGTACATGAGAACTTGCTTGGACAATCTTTTCGAATATGGCTATAAGCCAAGCAGTTAAGGCATATTCTATTGTTAGAGACAAATTGATTTCGAGTTTGGGAATCGTAATTTAAGAATTGGGAGCAATTCTTAAGAGGGTGATTAGAACCGCATATCTTACAAGGGTATTGTGTTGTTTCTGATTTAGAAATGTTAGTTTTGGGGTTTCCTTCTTTATAATGTGTAATAAATTGTAGGTCTTTATTTCTGGACTCTAAACGCTCTACAACTTCGCATCTATGAGAAAGAAACTTGTCCATTCTTTCCCATCTTACTAGTTGCTTATGAGATTCGAGGGATTGTTCCCATAAGGAAAGTGTTTCAACAGGAAGTTTGGAGGAACATAAAATAATGATAAAAGGATCCCATTCACTTATCGGAACATTTTGGGCTTTTATTGCTGAGAGACAGTCATTAATTGTGCTCTGAATATTCTGAAGGGATTCACTACATTCAACTGTGATAGGAGGCAAATTAAGTAAGATTTTAATCTGGTTCTCCACCAGAATTCTTTGGTTTTCATATCTGTCCTTCAACGCTTCCCGGGCTAGGGAAAATTTTTCAGGACACAACTTATATTTCCTTATTATACCGCCTGCTTGGCCTTTTACTTTCAATCTGAGATGATATAACTTTTGTACAGGGGGAATTCTTGGATTGTCTATGTAGACTGCGGAGAACATGTCGCGAAACGACGGCCACTCTTCATATCCACCATTAAATATTTGTGTATCACATGGGGGAACTTTGATGTGCGCAAAGTTGTCTTCATTGAAAGATATTTGAAGAGGTTGTGACGGACTATTTGCTATAAAAGCTTTTTGTAAATCAAAAATCTTTGATTTGCATTTACGAAAGGATCTTGTGCAAGCTGAGTATAAAAACTATTTTTCAAACTTGTCATTTTATCAGTGCATAGATGCCTGTAAGATTTTTGGAGATTGGTCTACCGATCGTTTAGATCTTGAAGGTTAACTTCGAGAAATTATTCCGTAAGATCATCAATTGGAATATTGTCGAACTCAGAGCAGAATGTGACCAAATCATCTGAGTCAAAAATAAATTCCTCGGCCATTTTGCAAAACCGGTTTAGGTATTCTAATTTGGTACAACAATTAATTTAATATGTTTAGTGGAATTTTGCGAACACAACGTTGTTTTTTTTTTCCAAATTCAAAAGTATTCCAAATGGTTCGCTGGGATTTGAGATAGAATATTCCTATAAATTTAATTAAGTTTTCAAAACTGTTAGCTGGGATCTGCGAATCAAATATATTTATGGAATAAACTCAAAATATATCTATTAAAATAATAATACCTTAATTTTTGCGACCAAAAATTAAGGTATTACTTTAAATTTATTTAAAATTGTTCGCTGGGATTTGCGAACAAAAGTTTAAATTTTTAATATTAACCAAAATTTTTCCAAAAATTTTCGCTGGGATTGCGACCAAAAATTAAGATATTACTTTAAATTTATTTAAAATTATTTGCTGGGATTTGCGAACAAAAGTTTAAATTTTTAATATTAATCAAAATTTGTTCAAAATTGTTCGCTGGGATTACGACCAAATTTAAGGTATTACTTTAAATTTATTTAAAATTGTTCGCTGGGATTTGCGAACAAAAGTTTAAATTTTTAATATTAATCAAAATTTTTTCAAAATTGTTCGCTGGGATTGCGACTAAAAAATTTGTTTATAAAATTAGATAGTAAACTCTTCGTAATTTGTAACGCAAAGATAAGCCCAAATTACAATAGCGCGTAGTCAGCAACAGTATCAATAAAAAATTATCAGCTGATCACTGTCAGCACAACATGTTGCTGCCGTTATAATTACAATTCAGCGTAGGCAGCCACAATTCAGCGTAGGCAGCCACCACCATCTAGCTTTGTTCTACTTGTGTATTTTAGCCTCTCATTTATTTGCTCACTCTCTTTGTCTCGCTCTCAATCTGAATGCAGCGCAGTGAATTTAGAAACAGGGCTAAATGAAAAGGCACTGCAAACTGCTGCTGACTAAATGTAATCAACACCATAACAAACAGTGCATTCGAAATAATCAGCTGATTATGGCAGCATACACTGCTGCTGTCTACGCGCTATTGTAATTTGGGCTTTATTGTTTGGCAACACTGCTAACAACTGTCACGGAACAACGCGAGAAAATTCTGTTTTCAACAGAATCAGACATCACATCAACGTCAAGTTTTTATAATTGTTAGCATTACAATACATGCAATATAAACGATCAGCTGTTTCCTTCGTGGGAGGAAAAGTCATATAAACAACCAACTAATTCACGCTTTACAACCACCATCTTACTTTATTCTACTTGTGTATTTTTGCCTCTCATTTATTTGCTCACTCTCTATGTCTCGCTCTCAATCTGAAAGCAGCGCAGTGAATTTAGAAACAGGGCTAAATTAAACAGCACTGCAAACTGTTGCTGACCAAATGTAATCAACACCATAACAAACAATGCTTTCTAAATTATCAGCTGATTATGTCAGCACACACTGCTGCTGACTACGCGCAATTGTAATTTGGGCTTAAAATTAACCGAATACAAAGGCGCCAATTTAGCGCCTTTTCAAGAAAAAGCGCTGATATAAAAAAATGCGACTTTTGGGTTGCTGAAAAGCGTTGAATCTAGCGCGAAAAGCGCTAAATTGGCAACGCTGAATACATTCAACTAAAAGCTTTTTATGCAGCGTTGTCAATTCAGCGCTTTTCGCGCTAGATTCAGCGCTTTTTAGCAACCAAAAAGTCGCATTTTTTTACATCAGCGCTTTTTCTTGAAAAGGCGCTAAATTGGCGCGTTTTGTATTCGGTTGGTTTTAGTTGCAGATTTTAATCATGTTTTCTAAATTTTTCTGAATTTGAAATGTAGAAAATTTATTTATTTTTTATGCAAAATATAAACAATACAAGGAAAATTAAGTTTTTAAACATTTTTAAATTTTGTTCTTCAAATGTATAATTAATATTATTATACATACTTAATATAGAATTTTTAATGAAAATAATGTTTGTGAAACATACCCAACAAACCAAATGATATCGTAATGATATCATAACGATATCATTTCGGTGATAAAGAAGGCCGAGAATGATATCATTTATAATTCTAAAATGATATAGGTTGCTTTCTAAAAGGTACACTCGAAAATGATATCATAATTTTGGAAAATAATGATATTAGTAATGATATCGTTAAATTTAAGCAGCGCGATAATTTAGCAATATGTTGCAGAATATATACATATTTTTGCTAAGATTAGATGAATATATTATATTCTAAATATTTTCTCAAAAATTAATAAAATATCAATAAGTCCATGCTGCTCCAAATTATTTTACATGAAATAGAAACTTTTGTAATCCAAAGACAATTGCCCTATAAATCCGAGCTGATATTGTTTCCTTTATCTTATCCTCTTTTATTTTTTGCGATTCCACTAAATTTTTCTGTAAAAATATAATTTTCATATAATGCATAACATAAAATATTCTAATACAAACATTTTCAATTTAATTTTATTTTCCTGAAAATATTTGAAGTTTTTTTCTTAGAAAAAATCTAAAAGTGCTCTTTGTAACAAGTCTTCCAAATCAAAAACATCTCAAATATCAGGAACAGTCGATTTCCAATATCTAAAAAGAATCCTGCCTCCAGATGAAGAACTTTAAAAGACATTTTTTTAGTTTAGTTTTTTGCAGTAATCTATTGAAACACCAATTTTTGTAATTTAAAGCACCAATTATTAATTTATTCATTTATTCAAAATTTAAATTGCTGAAAAAATGTCTATCTAAGATAACATACTAAGGTGTAGAAAAGTCCAGAAATAAAAGATAGAATTCGTTTCGGTACTTGGTTTGAATTAAGTTTCTAAAGTTTCTTAGGTTTTATTCAGTATTTTCCTTCTGTAAAATTACGAAAAGGGAAGCCATCGATATGTATTCTGTATTTCTATTTATTTTATTTTTAATAAATATTTTTTTCACACAATTTTCATACTTAGGAAAAGCTTAAGCGATGAAAAAAAGTTTTAAAACAGGATTTGGCCACTAAGTGAGCTGTATAATGCTGGGCCTAAAACCTTCATATTTTAATTTAACATATTTATAAATTTAAAAGCTTTCTTTGTACCTTAAATATTGTTTTTATAAAACGTTAATGTTCAATATTGCATATAACTACTAAATATTTGCACATGAACTTAAAATAACAAATATATATGTAATAAGTCGTTTAGCTCTTAATAAAAAATACTTATTTAACTAAAAGATAAAAACAAATTTTATTCAAATAGAATTTAGCGCATTTTAGCGCGTTTTTAAATGATGACCGGAGCGTTTTGGTTCAAAAAAGTTGACATCGCTGTTTTTATGATTGTTCCATGTATTCTCGCGAGTGTAAGTATGAAAAGCTCTTTTTCCTTTCTCTTTTGTAAATTTGATCTTTATGCTTCCTCTCTTTTAATAAAAATTAATAAGAGAAGATGAAAAAAAAGTTTTTCTTTTTTATCAGTCAACAACAAATACGAAACAAATTGCGGTACTTATTTTGTATGCAATTTGTTGCTACTTTTTTTTAGCAAATTATCCTATTCTAGGTGTTTTTTTGTTCTTGTTTAATCTTCATGTATGTACATATGTAAAAGGTGTGTGTGAATGTTTGTGTAAAAATGTGGATAATTTTAAATATGATATGTATGTAAATATTTATTGGTATATTTTTACTCACGATTTCTTTCAACGCTTTCCAAGACGAATATAAACACATATCCTTCTAGGGATTGCTGGGTTTATAAGATTCAATCCTGTTATTTATTGTTGATGTTTCAATGCTGTCCAAATTTGTTGGCAGGAACCCACACGAATACTTCTTCGGTTTTGATTCTTGTTGCAGTTTTCCAAAATTATTGTGTTCCTTATAAGGGATTTTTTTATATATAATATGTGTGTATGTGAAGACTCCCGGCGAGACTTCGTTTTCGGGTTTTCACAGAAAAAAAATTTCTTTATTTTTTAACTTTGTTTCTTTTTTTTAAATACAGAAATTTAAAAACGTTTTTTTTTTATCTCAATACTAAAAAATATGTACGTGAAGACAAAGTCATACAACGAGCATTTTATTGAGAGAGCTTTGGACTGTATTGTGGGTAGAGTTGCCAATGTTATATCATTGTATTTTTCTGTAGGCTCAAAAGAACCATAGGTCCCTGGTTCATATCCGGTTCGAAGGACCATGTTTAAAAATGCATTTAATAAGTAATTAAATACAATTCAAAGAAAGTTTATTAAAGTAAATTAATAAACTATATTATTTAACTATGTAAAGAGAGCCGGGGACATATACAGGTATATGTCATCCAATTAATAATTTAGAAAATGGGGAAATTTGGAAAGCATAACAGGGGTGATATGCTTGATGAAATAAAAGGGGCAGGAAGGGATACCTGAATGGATATTTAAATAAAACAACTATTTCACAAAATAAGTACTTACATAAGAGATTTTTATTTAATAAAAAGGGGTTTACAAAAAAAATTATGTAAAGTTTGAAGAGCCGCAGGAGTCTTGATTGTTCCACGTTAGTAATTGAACAATCAAATGGAAAAAAATCATTATAAAAAAAGGAAATATAATAATTCACAATGATACATCAAGGATGGAAAAGATTCTAAATGAAAATTCATGTATATAAAATAAAAACAAATAAATTAATTAAAATGGTCTAAAATCGTTTGAACAATAGATATTGGTCTTAAATCCTGAAATCCATGGATAACTCTTGTCTTCGGGATTGGAACCACGCAAGTAGTTTTCCATATCGAAGGAAAAGTGGATGTCAAAATGAAATTCATGTGATGCACAAGAAAATATGAGATATGAGGATAGTTTTAATAAATCGTATAGGAATGAAATCAGTTCCAACACATTTCGACCTAATCTTACACAAAGCATTAAAAATTTCAAATTCACTCACACTACTGAAAGAAAAGGACTCATCAGGATAATTAAAAGAGTCAAAGTCAATAACATCATTATTTAAAACACTTACATTAACAAAAGGGCTATTGACCTCATTAACGTCACAATCAGAAGCAAATTCATTATCATTAGTCACTCCACTACCCTTCAAAACCCTCCACATGCTAGACATATTCAAACCAGAAAATAATTTCGAATAAAACCTCTTCCTAACTCTACGAATTACATTTTTTGCCTTATTCCCGTACCTACAATAAATACGCCAACTTTCTGAGGAACCATTAAATAAAATGAATTAAATAAAATGATCGTAAAAAAAGTACTATTTGAAATTTGTTTTGATACCCAAAAATATTTTCATTTTCCATCCCTGCGTGGGACTTTTAAGATACAAGGACGAAGCCGATTGAAATTGGTTGTGATCGGTCCATTATTTCACCTAGCCCCCATACAAATGTCCCCCCGGAATAGTTTTAACCAAGGTTGGAAACCGAAACGAATAACGGTATCGGTATTCAATTTTATTTTATTTCGGTAACGGTATCGATAACGGTATTTTAAATTATATCGGTATCGATATAGCGGTACCGAAACTAAAATACCGGTAAATACCGTTATTAATAGAAAACTAAAAAAAACTTAAAAAAGTTAATTTTTTAAATAATTTTTACTTGAATTTCGCAAAAAAATATTAAATTACATAATGTATATGAATATTTTTCATTAGAAAACTTCATATATTTTTTTTTTTTTTTTTGCAACATTTTTTAATATGCAGTATTGTAAAGTAAGAAATTTGGACAAAATTTGTATTTACCACAGTTTTTAAATACAGACAAAATCGTTCAATTAATTTTGTTCAATTACAGTCGAGAAATTTTGTAGAGAAAAAACAGTGCTACAACTATAAACTACTAATTATGTCGATATCTCCCCATTATCCCATTTACTCACAAGAAATTTTTAAAGTTGTAGGATGAAAACGACGCGCCATAATCATGGTTAAATGAGAGTGAAAATTTAAATGTTATTCAAACTTAAAATCGCTGGATTTAGAACATTATATTATATTCGTTAAAAAAACGAAAATATATAATCCTTCGTTCAAAATCATGTATTTTTCTTTCGTTTGTGCTTTTAAAATTCCCGGAAATCACATTCAAAATTCCAGGAAAACGGGATTTTAAAAATCGCAAATTTCCTGGGAAATCTTGAGATGCATTCTCTACCCAGCAAAAAAAGAACTGAAAAAGTCATGATTTTAACATTGTGTTGTCATTGGAAGGAAGTACTTAGTGAAAAAGAGCTGCAGAAGTTCCTTTTTTAACCCATAGTTGTCATTGATAGGATGTTATTTTCTTATACTTCTTGTTCACTGCTTTTGAAGCATTTCTCTTAAAACTATGTTTATAAAATTTTTTAATAAAAATTCTGTTTTTGCCCTGTTAAATAATAATAAAAACGCTTTAAAATTTGTAAAATTTAAATTTTGTTAGAAATTATTACCATTTTTCCCACTAAAAAATTCATTTATTTTCACTTTTTTAAAAGTAATTATTAAGAACTTCCAAAAAAGTTTAAAGTATGCATTTTATTCCACTTTTGAAGTCGTGAAAATATTATTATTATTTTATACCCTACACCACCAAAGGTGGTTGGGGTATTATGTGTTTGTGCAGAAGTTGTAACGCAGAGAAAGAATCTTCGGACCTCCACTTTAAAGTATACCGTTCGACTCAGAATCACTTTCTGAGTCGTTTTAACGATGTCCGTCCGTTCGTCTGGTCGGCTGGCTGCCTGTCTATGTAAAGCTTGTGCGCAAAGTACAGGTCGCAATTTTGAAGATGATGAAATTTGGTACATATGCTTTTTTCAACACAAGAACATAGCCTATTAAATTTGGTTATGATTGGCCCATTATTTCACCTAGCCCACATACAAATGTCCTCCCGGAATAGAGTTTTAACACTAATAGATGCCTTAAAAATAGGAATATTTTAATGAAATTTAGTACAAATAAGTTTTATATCAGCTCATAGCTCCCATTTGAACTCCTCTCCCAAAAATCACTAACGTGCATAGATCCCATACAAATGATAGTATTATGTTAATATTTAACACAAGTAAGTTGTATATAAGTAAAATCAAAATTATGTGGATCGAAATGGTGTAAGGTATCATATAGTCGGGCTTGAACGACTATATCTTCTCCCGTTTTCTTTTTTTTTTTTTTTTGGAAAAACCATTGTTTTTTCTGAAGGAAATTTTTTGGTCTTTTGGAAAAACCAAAATTAAGGAGAGAATCTTCATAGAAGCAAATATCAAATAGTTAACTAAGAACTAGATTAATTAAATTAATAAGGTGGCAGAATTGTTTTCTTCATATTTCTTACCGCGTGTATCATTATATTTGTTCCAGTTATGTATGTATGAGACAAATGACATATTATAAAAAAATTGCTGAATAGTATTTATTTACTACTCGACACATAATAATATATTTTTGTGAGTAAGAAACAAATGGTTAATTTAAGTCAGTCGTGGTTCACAAATAGCAATTATTGATGCCGCAATTCTGAATTATTTTCTCAAGTATTATATGAGAAATTATTCTTACAATACCATATTATGTTGAAAAAATACATATTTGAAATACCGAAACTAAATTACGGTATATACCGGTACAGAGAGAAACGGTATTTGAATACCGGTATTTTTAACAAAATAATAATTTCGGTATCGGTATCAGTTACGGTAACCAACTTTAAACGGTATTTAATCGCTATCGGTATTTATTACGGTATCGGTTTCCAACATTGGTTTTAACACTCAAAAATGCCTAAAAATAAGAATATTTTAACGAAATTCGATGTAAAGAAGTTTTGTACAAGTATCAATCTTTGTACCAAATTTTATGAAGATGTAGACCGATTGACCATATCTCCCATATAAATCCTTCTTCCGAAAAACACTTTAACGTGCATAAATCCCATACGAATGTTAGTATCAAGATAATATTGACACAAATAGGTTTTATGCAAGTAGAAACAACATTGCAACATTTTTGAGAATCGGTCCACAATTTACCATATCTCCAATATAAACCAACTTCCAGGAATCGCCCTATAGTGCGATTTTATCTAAATGTTATTATTAATGCATTATTCTGTATTTGTATATATTATTTTACATTTAGTAAAACTGTTGGTCTACCGACTATATCTTCTTTTCTCGTTTTATATATAATATATATTTACAGATGATTCTTTTGTTTATAATGAATAACTAAAACAACAATAGTATCCAATTAACAGAAATACATTTAATTTTATAAATTTTAAAAAATTAATCTAAAGAAAACATTTAAAACTAATCACTTAGTAGTACGCAATCATCACCTTCATTTATAATTGAATGTTTTGCCAAACTTGTTTCCATAAACTTCTCGAAAACATCTTCGTTTTCTACCTGCAAACTATTATTAAAAAAATAACTAACATTCTTATCATCCTCTAAAATATTTTCCACAGAAGAAATTTTGTTATTGGTAAAGTTTTGGCTGATCAGTTGTTTTTGTTTAAAACGATCAATAATATTCGATACACGGCCGACTTGTGTTTGATATTCATTTGATTTCACTGCTCTACTACTGCCCATTTTAACTAAGACATCAAAACTATCGTCCAAAGTCATACGTTTTGAATTATTGTAGGTGGATTTACGAAAGGAATTTGTAAGCAAACGTTTTTCACTCATAATATCTAAATCATCAAGAGATAACTTTGTATTAGTTGCGAATGATTTACTTTCGTCTAATAAAATGCTAATATCCTGAGGCATTGTTTCATAACATAGCTTTTTGCCTTTATGGGATGTTAATGTAAATGATTTATTAGATTTTCCAATAATGCCATTAACAATATCCGACATATTGAATGCATCTTCATCAATATCACTTTCTAAATCAGATGGTATATTTTTAGTAATGGGGGTGGAGCATTGTTGTGCCTCGATTTCAGAATTATATGAACATTTGCTAGGACTTTGTTGTCGGTTTTCTTCGATTGCATTATCAATTTTTTGCTTAAAATATCTGTCAATCATTTGTAAACCCTGTTTAGAATTTGGCTTTTTGACTTGTTTTTGTCTTTTAGGTTTTATATTCTTGGCAATGTCATTAGTAGCTTCGATAAGATCATTTAAATTTTCCAGTGAACCCAAAGGTTGATCATTATTTAATTTTGCCTTAGTTTTGGAAGATTTCTTTGGTACTTTTTTCGGCTTTTCTTTGGATTTTAAAAATTCTTCTACCAATATTGGATATGCTATTTCTACCTTATCAAAAGGTTCAACAGTAGACCAAATATCTTGTAAACCTTTTGGATTATTTTCTAAAAATTCATTCATTTGATTGTCTGGTATTAAACCATTAAAGATACCATTTTCATCTTGCCACAATACCTCTAAACTAGAAACACCCTTTACAATACGTTTTTTTATAATTTCTTTGGGCGTTACATAACATACAGCTGAAGGCATATCTCTTAAACGTGGTGCATTCAAAACTTGCCATCTTGTCAATATAGGAAAGAATTTTTGAAAGCAATAAATTTCTGGCCATTGTAATAAGTGTCCAACCTGTTTAATAAATTTAACCATATTCGGTTGACGCCAACTCAATTGAAGTTTTGGAACTTCTGTGGGTTGTTTAAGGAATTCTTCAATGATATCTTCACAGGGAAATTTTGGATCAGCTAAAGCTTTTTTACGTAATGTTAATTCAGCTTTTAATGAAAGCCTTTCTTCTCTGTAAATGGCCATCATGTACACTCATCATATCTCAAAAATCAAATTTCGTTTTTACTTACTTCCATAAACTTTCATCGCAACCACGATGTGTACGACATACACCACAACCATTTTTCGTATGACTCTGAGTACGACCTAAATGACCACAATTAGAGCAAATTGTTTTGTCATCTATTCTCATTTCCAAGGCAGTATATTTATCATCTTCTAATCTCCATGAACGTATACGTTTTATAATTTCATCATTTTTATACTTATTAAACAATTTCAAAACGCTATCACGTCCAATACCTCCTATGCCATCAGGACAATAATCACAGCCACACAATAAAGCCATGACTATAACTTTATTTTGGCCAAAATCTAACAGAAAAGATTTAAAATACAAATACATATATTTGTCTTCAACTTTGTTCTATTTATATAAGTTACCCATCTTTGAGCATATATTTCTCATATCGTAGATGTCTACTGCACCGCCCTGTGCAGCTAAAGCACCTTGTGAGGATACAGAAAAATTTCGATATACCCGTATAGCTCCATAAGCAAAACAATCCGAATCTTGGCTTATAACACCATCAACTAACTTTAAAAATTGCAAGAGATTTATTTAGAGTTTATAAAAAGAATTATGTATGTATGTCCGTACCCCTTTTGAATTAAGAAATGCACAATAAGCCTCAGCTTCACCAGGTCCTTGCAAACATTGAATTCCCATTGCCTGTAATAGGTTTTCACATTGTTTTAAGACATGATTAAATCTTGTTCTACCTTTATCACCCTTTTGCTTTTGGGACTCACTAGGTTGACTTTGACTTGGTGATGCTTCCTTGGGTTTTACGCCACGAAATTGAATTTCATTACGTTTCTGAATAACTTGACTTTTTAACTTGGGCGCAACACCCTCTAATACAAATACCGGGGTAACCTCTTCCCATATTAAATAGCAAGTACGAAAAAATAGATTTCTTGGAATATATGTTGAAGGTTACAATCAGTATTGGAAGCATTAATTCATTTTCCAACTTACTTTAAATGATGCCTGGGATGCACAAAATAGTCTACAACATTCAGACTTTCACAAACCCAGCCAGCAAGATCAATTGCAACTGTTTTACCACGTAACTCACATATGGGTTTACGTTCAGCATGAGGTGTTAAAATACTCCACAAGTCCTTGACACCCATAGTTTGGTACTTTAATAGAAAACAAAAATAGTGTTCTTTATTCAAAAATTATTTTAAATATTTTTACTTTTAAAGAGACCTGCGCCGCACGATTTTAACGGCGGCGGCGATTTTTTTAAAATTTTCATACCCGAGGTGCCCAACCCGTCTCCCAGATCCGCTAAGAACCTATGCTCAAAAACAATTGAAATACATTGTCCGTGTGAAATTTCATTCAAATACATCCAGCAGTTCTAAAGTTACAGAATTATTTCCAAAAACTTTGGGACCACTGTGCAGAGAGAATCGCTACGTTTCGTTTTAAAAGAGGTATTTCTTAGAAAATTTATACTCATTTTCCAAAAAAGGTAAACTTTGGGTTTAAAAAAGCAGTCGAATGTGTTAAATTATTTTAATAGTTTTTACGATATTATTCGATATAACATGCATTCATAATCAAAAAATAATAGCTACAAGTTAGTTACAAAATTATAGAAAATGCAACTTTATAAATTATGAAAGGCGATGTCATTTAAAACATATTTACCAAATATTACAATGATAGGAACTCGGTCATCTTACAATAAATCTTATTTGATTTATACATCAAACGAAAGCTAAAGAAAAATAATATACCCACATTTTTTATTTTTTCAAAAATAGGTACTACCAACGATAAAATAGTAATTTTATTAAAAATAACTCATTAAAAAATTACGTAGAAATAAAAAGTACAACTTTACTAACAAATTTCCTTTTTTCGTTTATATGAACCTTTTTCGAAATATAAGAAAATATGGGTATAATAATTTGATGTATATATAATAAACCGACTTCAAGTTTAAATTGGATCAGAATAATAGGTATGAAATTATTTATTAAATATTTTTAAAGAAACAAAATTTTGAGAAAGTGAAAGAATTTTACTACAATTTTTGTAAAAATATATCAAGTGTTTTGTGTAATAAAAAAATTTTGCAACACAAATATATAAACCACAAATCAAACTGATCTGTGGATAACGTGCAAACTAGGTAACACTGTGTAGCGAGCAGTGCTACCAAGTCGAATTGTCGTAGTTTTCTGAAACCCTCTTTGTCTCCCACTTCGAAAAATCAAAAACTAGAAGATTTTTTACTCAATTTTTTATATATGGAATTTTGACGTTTAAACGAATTATAAAATGACAAACATTTATTATTTTATATGGAATTTGACAATTCAACAAATCAAAAAAAAATAATCAGTTGGGTTTATGTATTACCTTTTTAAACGTGTCATCATCATAAACAAGTAGTTGTTGTTTATTTGAATATAAACTAACAATAGATGAAGTAATTTATATTAAGTGACGGTATTATGGGTATTAATTCATAAAGCCACTATAGAAAGTTAATAAGGAGTGTACGTATTATAGTGTGATTAATAGAAAGTGAAAACATTTTGGCACAAAGTAAAAAAAGGCAAAATATTCACATTAGGAAGGTGAAAAAATGGGATGTAACGCGAGTTCAGAAGAAGAACCACAACAAAATCGTCCAAAGTATCGAACTTGTACAGATACATTTTGGTTGGCAATTTTTATATTATTTTGGCTATTTTTGGTAAGATTCGTTATTAGTTTGTTCTAATTAAATTATTTTGTGAATACATAATTAGTATAAGTGTATTAAATTAACTTAAATTAAATGATCAAACAGTAGCGAACAACTAGAATTTTAAAGGAACGCCTCTTATGGCGTCATAACCACAGACAATAAGAAGAAACATTAGAATGTTTTTGTTAAATATGCGTTTACTTTGTATTTGTGTATTAATGTTGATATGCATTAGGGACGTAACTTTAGTACATTTTTCTTCAATAAAACGTCTCTAGCATTAAAGTATTAGAAAAATTTTTATTAATTTACTTATGCATTTGCAATGATTTAGATGTGCTTTAAAATATCTTGAATATACACTATATTTTTAACTATATCTGCAAACGATGTGCATTTAACATTTACTTACTATATGCCGCATAGAACATTTTTGTAATCTTTAAGTTATATATATATATATATATATATATATATATATAAATTTTATAATTTTTTGAATACTCAATCCATAATTCGATCTCAAATATATTAATAAATATGAGTTCAAACTTTGGAACTATTGTATGAGTAATTGTATTTTGTTAATATTTAATATTATCTTAAACAAATACACATTTTTTACCCACTTGAAAGAACATAAAAAATGCTTGAGCATTGGTATACTGTAGAATATGCGACACAAATAAAATCTGTTAATTTGGTTAAATCTTAATAAATGGTAAATTTCAATACCAAAAGTATTAAAACATATTTAGGTATTGTTTTTGTACAGCAATCGATATTAGGTTTAAAAAATCTGGATGTGTAGTTTCTATAAAAAATAAAAGCTAACTATCGTTTTTCTCAAAAATAAGTTTTTGTATTATGCGGCATATAAGTTATCATATTCTTTATTTATTTAAATAATCAAAGCCCTAGAGGGCCAAGTGATTACAGAGTCATATTACATAGAAGAATTAACCAATGCATATGTATATAAATATTAACATTATTATAAATAAAAGTTAGAGATATAAATATGTACATAATAATTCATACATTAATAAATTTGTATATGAATGTAAAATCATACCAGCAGCTGTAATTATAAAGAAATTTAGAGATTATATAGTACTATCTTCCGAAACATTTGCAAACTATGGAAAAATTTTCTTTCATTATAAGGTATAATGCTATTCCAATACCTAATTATACGCGCTTGAAGTGACCTCTGCATTATCAGGGTATTATACTGGACCTGCAAATATGTATGCATTCAAGTAGAATTACCAAACTGAAATTTCTCAACTAAGTATGTGGGTCTGTTGTATTTGTAAATCTTATAAAAAAATAAAATGCATCTTAATAAATTCATCAAAATCGCAAAAAATCACGCACATAAGATGATATATGACGAGTTCTATCCAAATTGTATACAAATCTTACAATTGGTTGACACACATTTTCAGTCTAGTCAAATTATATAACGATGTCTCATATAAAAATTTTGTCTTAAGGGAAAGTATGATCTTTTTAATAAAAAAATATTTTAAGGTAATGTATGTATGTATGTTTTCTATGGTGTATACCCTTTTCAATAAAACTAATATTTATGAAAAAGTTATAAAATTATGTATATTTTAATTTGAATTAATTAAAGCACTTATGGAAATGCTAAAATAAGATAATCGCATATAAAAATTTGTTTACCCCCTAATGTATTTTCGTAATAATGTATTTATTTATATATACATATGAATGAATTAAAGTATTTATATTAGGGAGACCCAAAGTGGAAAAATTTAGTTAATTTTTAGATACATTTCTTATATTTTATTAATTTCTTATACTTATATAATTCCTTGGTTAGTATGCTTAGGCATTATTGCTATGAAAATAAATAAAATAAAAAATAATTTTTGCCTCGTTAAAAAGAGGGACATTAGGATATAGTGAGCTGCATCAAAATGAAAATTTCGTATCGCAAGAAAACTCGCATTAACTGACATAAATAAAATTTTACGGACCAATATATCCGAAATTTTACCAAAAATTTATATATTTGAATTTTTTACAAATAAATATTTCAAGAAATAAAACTAAAATAAATGAAAATAAATAAATAACTCATTTAAAACGCTTAAGTTTCCATTTTGCACAAGGTATATAAATGCCTCTTTTCAAATGGTGTGGAATATTAAGGATAATAAAATTGCAAAGGTGCAAACTTGCACACACTGCACAGTTTGCGAGGATTTTGCGTATTTTCATATAATATAATCCTCTAGAAGTGTTTTTTTTATGTTGCAGACCACGAAAAAAGCTACACTAAGAAGAAACTTTATTTTCATTTGAAATAGGAATATCGATACATTACTTCCTCAACATACAAACGGAGCCACCCTAATGTATATACTTTAAAAAAGAGAAAATGAATTAGTAGAGGGGGTGTTAAGAGATGGTTTCTGAATCATAATTCCTAAAATGTGAGAAAATTCTTCTATTATAAAGTGACTCGGTAGCCTTAACATTTATTTTATTATAATGAATACATATATATAAATATTGAAGTAAATAAAAATTAACTTTATAAAATTAATGCAAATAATATAAATGAACTCTATAAATGAAAGCAGTATAGGAGGAATTATGTAGATATTTTAATTGAGTTTGGAATTGAAGATGTTAAAATAAATTAAGTACTCACATAAGCTTGTGTATTTTAAATTAAACCGGCTAGATTTTCATAATAAAATCTGTGAAATCACGCAAAATACTTGAATTAATTTTAAGGTATTTTGAAAAATGTTCTCCAAAATGTTATTTTATTATAACAATTCGAAATAGATGTTATTTGAACGTTTTTCTTCACATATCCAAGTAAATATATAATTTTAATTGTTAAAAGCATTTTATCCTTTTTATTATATTTAAATGTAAAAACTATTTTATTGATCCATGGGAAACACATGTCATTTGAAAATGTTTATCTATAAATGTTGATCATTAGTTTTAAAAAACAATGTCACGAAGTATCTAAAAAAAAATTAAACAAATATTTACAAACGTTATCAAGGATTTTTAAACAATAGTTATGTACAAAAAAATACATTTATAATAAATTATAATTTTATTTTATGTACATACCCAACAAACCAAATGATATCGTAATGATATCATAACGGTATCATTTCAGTGATAAAGAAACCCGAGAATGATATCATTTATAATTCTAAAATGATATAGGTTTCTTTCTAAAAGGTACACTCGAAAATGATGCCATAATTTTTGAAAATAACGATATTGGTAATGATATCGTAAAACTTAATTTAGCGATAATTTAGCAATATATTGCAGAATATATACATACATATGTATCTTCTAAGATTGGATGAATATATACTATTCTAAATATTTTATAAAAATTAATAAAATAACCATAATAAAGTTCATCCTGCTCTAAATTATTTTACATGTAATACTAAACTTTTGTAATCCGAAGACAATTCCCTTTAAATCCAAGCTGATATTGGTTTCTTTATCGTATCCTCTTTTATTTTTTCTGATTCCACTAAATTTTGCTGTAAAAATATAATTTCCATATAATGCATAACATAAAATATTCTTCTTATACAAAAATGTTCAATTTTATTTTATTTTCTTGAAAATATTTAAAGTTTTTTTCTAAGGAAAAAATAATTTCGATATTTTATAATATAATTTTAAAATTATGATATCATTAATGATACTGTATCGTTTCTTGGTTTTTTGGGTATGTATAACCATAAGTAAATACTTATTTGGTATACCCAGCAAACATAAAGTCAAACAAAATATGATAATTTCAACAAAAACTCAAATTATTATGAAACTTAGAAATTAATTTATTTAATAGCATAGATTTTTAAATTTTAGAAAACTAGCTTAAGCGAATGAAGTTTAATAAGAAAAAAATTTTATTTAAGTTTTATAAAAAATAACGATTTTAAAAACCGCTTAAAAACATATATATGTATGTAGATATACTGGAAAAATGTATTTATTTTAAAAATCGACTGGCTTAATCATAATAAATAAATAGCGTGCTTCTTACCACAAGACTATTAATTATATGAGAAAATTATTTAATTATACATATATCCATATGAATATATTTATTTTATTACAGATTGTTATTGCAATATTTTCCTTTGTTTATGGTAATCCTTTGCGTCTCATAAATGGCTACGATTCATTTGGCAATACGTGTGGTGTTAAAAAGAATGAACGTTATCCAAATTATCCTCTGTCTGGTTTGAATACAATCGATAAACCCCACCTATTATATTTTGATATACGAAAATTAAAAGACTCAGTTAAAGTATGTGTTAAGGAGTGTCCAAAGACGACACTTAATAAACGTGAAGATGTTTATAATTACTATTTGGAAACTCAAAATAATCTATGCCGCTATGACTTTAATATGTCTATTATAGCGAATGATAAACAAGGTGATTTGTCAAAGTTGTTTAATTATTTAGGACCTTGTCCAGATTTTCCAATATATGAAAGGTAATTAAAATTACTAAATTTAAAGAAAACTATTTTAATTTCAATGTATTGCAATTTATTGTTTAAAACAAAAGTAACCCGGTCTTACATCGTTGTGTACCAAAGAGTAAAAATGCTCCGGTGAAGGATATGTATAAAATGTTAAACTCCTGGGATGCTGCTCAACAATTTTTGGCTGATATATATTCAACATGGCATTTTATTGCGATTATTTGTGGAATATCGTTTTGTAAGCATTAATAGATATATTATTAATAAATATTGTGTTAATTTACATTTTGCTTTTAGTGATTTCTATTGCCTTGGTGACTTTAATGCATTGGCTTTCGCGTATTGTATCCTGGCTTATTTGTGTTCTAGTTATTGTAGCCAGTATTGGTTTATGTGGTGCTTTATGGTATGCATATTATAGTATTAAGCATAAACAACAGATCAATACACAATTTTCGTATTTAGAGGAGTTTGTTCGTAACGAACAAGCCGTATTTACACTAGCCATTTTGGCAACTATAACTATGGTATGACATTATTATGAAAATTAAAATTGTGTATTAATTTATTCATATTTTAATATTGATTATCTCTTTTGTTTTAGATTATATTAATAGTAATTATTTACTATTTGAAAAATAAACTATCCGGGCTATCAGCATTATTTGAAGAATCTGGCAAATGTATGATGAATTTGCCGGGTCTTATTGTAGCGCCTTTATTAGCATTTATTGTCTTAGCAATATTTTTAGCCTTTTGGGTATTAGTGGTCATCTGTATAGCAACTGCAAGTGCTCCTGGAGATAAAAATCCCTTTGCTCCTTTGGATAACACCGCATCCCATGCTATCACAACAGATGTTACAATTACTAATACAGGCTCTAAAAGTAAGTAAAATTTTGATAGAAAACAATGTGTATTAGACATCATAAATTATAATAATATATAATAATCATATGATATAATCGAAACAACCTCACTTTATTTTATATACATACATATATTACTATATACATATGTTCATAAATATGTATATTTAAAAAATAATCAAATAATGTCCCATAACCTACATCCTTTGGATAAAATTACAATACATTACCATCATACGTAAGTGATTTTTGGACTTCAAATAAAATCATTAATAGTTGAATTAACATTAGTTGTACATACACATTTTTATTAAATTTAATAATTTTTTATATACAACATACATATTTTACATTTTTAGTAGTGTTTTTGAAAAAAAAAAAAAAAAAATCTTTTGTAAAATATTTCTCATTTTTTAATCTTTAATAGAATTCCTTTATTTATTTACATACATATTTATAATTTATTTACGTTTATATGTACAATGTAACTAACAAAGTTCGTTAAATATTTCTAAGGCTTCCAACCCATAGAATTTACTGAGGCCAAAACACTGAAAAGCATGTTCTGGATTTATGTAATTGGTTTGATATGGACTACTGAATTTATATTCGCCTGTCAGCAATTCGCTTTAGCTGCCGCTGTTGCATTTTGGTATTTTAATAAACCTACCAGTACTCCTACAGTTTATGCTATTGGCAAATTGGTGAAATATCATTTGGGTACTGTAGCAAAAGGATCATTTGTAATAACAATTTTTAAAATTCCCCGCTTAATTTTGACGTATTTATATGCTAAGTAAGTATATACATATTTAACGGAAAATACTGTAATTTTTACTATGATCATTATATGATTCCTTTTGTTTTTAAATTTTAGATTAAAGAAAGGTGAAGATAAAGGTTCCGAATGTGCTTCATGTTGTTTGAAATGTTGTATTTGCGGTTTTTGGTTATTGGAGAAATTCATACGTTTTCTAAATCATAATGCGTATACAGTTGTTGCAATAGAATCGATAAACTTCTGTCCAGCGGCAGGAATTGTAAGTAAAATACACATACATATTAAAAAACTACATAAAACGTCATTTTGCTTAAAAGTGTTTTCAAAATTTTGATGTTGTGCTATGCCATGCATAGCACAGTGGGGCGGAATCGAAAAAAAGCCGAAAATTCCAAAAATGGGGGTTTTCATATTTTTTGCTATAAAATCCACATTTTTCCGAAGTCCGGTAGATTTTGATTGAAATCTTTTAACAACATATTACAGATTCTTAAACTGCATTCCGTTTTCCGATTCGTGCTTTGGGATTTCAGAAAATATAGACTAAAGTCAATACTTTCATATAAGATGGGTCGAATTCGGGAGGGTGTATACCTTGAACATTTGAGTTATTGGGCTCTTCACAGAGAAGATACCTTTCAGAAAAGTATAAAATTATTATAAGTTGTTAAAGAAAATTTTATTTTAGAGAAAAAAGAGTGTAGATACTTATTCGGACAAAAAAACATAAAAAGTCGTAATTTTTGCAATTTTCAAAATCGTTTATTTTTGGACTCGGTAAATATACCGACTTCAATTTTTTTATTCAATAGACAATTTTATTTTTTAATTAGCAAAAAAAAAAAAAAAATGAAATCGGTCGGAAACACTAGGATATATATTAAAAAAAAAACTGGACCAAGAACATGCAAAATTGAGGTACTTAAAAATTCAAATTCAAATAACTCAAAAACTATAAGGGATAAATAGGACATACAAGCATGTTTTTTGAAGGTCTTATCAATGCATACAATAATGTAAATTGGACGAGAAACAAAATTTTGGAAAGCGATTAAAAAATGTGTAGGTCAGAGGTACCCAACTTTGAGCCCCTTTAGCTCCGCCCCTGAGGGTTCTGTGCGGTCCCCCTTCCAAAATTAACATTGTACACTCCTCTGCTACCCTGCAACTGCTACGCAAATCCAACCAGCCGATCAGAAGTTACCGATTTATTTCCAAAAAAATTCGATTCTGCCCCACTGTGCAGTGTATATCTAAACAAATTGTTCTACAAACAAGATTTTTGGGTTATTACATCCTTAAATATTGCCTAATTTATATTAAAGTGCCTCAAGAAAAAAGTTGCAAATGTACCCCTCTAGAAATGAAGATTAGTATTTTCTTAAATGATTCCCAAAATATTACATCTCAATGTTTAAAGTTACGTGAGCTGGACCATTTTCAAAACACCTCTAAAATTACGTACTTCTTTCAATAACATTATCAAAATTTTAATTATAAGAAAATAAACTTCAAATTATAATAGAGGCATACTACGACTTCGGTTTTTCATTTAAATAATTATTATCAGGTATGTGATGGAAAACGATTTCGAAAACGAATCGATTTTAAATCGAAAAAAATGTGATTTTCTGATATTTTCGTTTTTGTTATTGATAAAAATTATATTTTAATCACTTTCTTTTAGATTTTATTAAATAATTTTTTTATATTTGCCTAAAAACAACTGTTATTTTTCACATGAAAATCATCAGAATTTTTCAAACCGATTCTTTTTGAAAACGATCGGTTTTCATCACATACCTGTATGTCTCTTTTCAGTAGCGGAATATTAAGATTTTACTAAGGTTTTTTATCATATTTTCTTTGTTCAAACATGTAATTTTATATATTTCGGAAATTTTTCAAAATATATGTTTTAATGTACCATAGGAATGGTATATCCTGTTACTATTGAATATAACACGTAATTAACCCATTAAGAGCTAGAGGGTCAATTTTACGCAATTAGTTCCCAAAAGGTAAAATTAGACATTTTTGCAACTAAGTCGCATGAAAGTACTTAATACACTCAAATATAGATAAATTTATTAAAAACATAATAAGTTCATTTAAAACCGCGATAATAGTTTTTGAAGTTTTGCCGGTATTTTACACGAATTTACAGTTTTTTTGATAAATTTTTTGCATACACACAGGCATGTGTATACATTTAATCGCTTTTGTTTTTTTCCAATTAGTATTTGAATTGGAAATACAATACTAATTTTTATTTCTTACGTATTGTCTATACTAGCCTTTTCCTTGTTCGCACAAGAACAAAACGTCGGCAGAGCAACACACACAATTTTGTTCATTTTGTTTTCAGTGGGCAGAACATTTGTTGAACAAATTATAATTTTTTGTTTGCCATTAGTGTCACTTCGATACTTTTACATGCAGCGCTTCTTCTTCCGCATACAAAATGACGTTTGATGGCAGACATGGTTGCTCGAACAATTGTGTGAACAACGGTGTGCGAACAAGAACAAAACATAAACAACTTGGGTCCACACTATCCAAATGCATGTGCGCACAACATTTTGTTCAATGTGGGAGCATGAAAAAGGCTCGTGTGGACGGCAAATTAAGAAGCACAACAAAATTTTAATTTCAATTTTATAACGCTACATCCAGACTAGCCTTTTTTTTGTTCGCACAAGAACAAAACGTCGGCAGAGCAACACATACAATTTTGTTCATTTTGTTTTCAGCGGGCAGAACATTTGTCGAACAAATCATAATTTTTCGTTTGCCGTCAGTGTTGCTTCGATACTTTTACATGCAGCGCCTCTTCTTCCGCATACAAAATGACGTTTGATGGCAGACATGGTTGCTCGAACAATTGTGTGAACAACGGTGTGCGAACAAGAACAAAACATGAACAACTTGGGTCCACACTATCCAAATGCATGTGCGCACAACATTTTGTTCAATGTGCGAGCATGAAAAAGGCTCGTGTGGACGGCAAATAACTTCGTCTTGAAAAGTTTTAACTAATTGAAAATGGAGTCATTTTCACATAGTTGTATTTTAACGGCAAAAAAGACAGGGTTGCTATTAATTTGGACCATTTACAAAATCAGCTTTTTTAAATAACTTCCTTTTTATCTTTGTTTTGCATTATGGTTGGGGAACCATTACTTTGAGTCTACATTAGACACATTTTTATCAAGACAAACGTCAAAATTTTATCAAGATAAAGATTTGTCTAATGTAGACTGAATTTGTCAGTGTAATTTACGGTCCACACGAGCCTTTTTCATGCTCGCACATTGAACAAAATGTTGTGCGCACATGCATTTGGATAGTGTGGACCCAAGTTGTTCATGTTTTGTTCTTGTTCGCACACCGTTGTTCGCACAATTGTTCGAGCAACCATGTCTGCCATCAAACGTAATTTTGTATGCGAAAGAAGAGGCGCTGCATGCAAAAGTATCGAAGTGACACTGACGGCAAACAAAAAATTATGATTTGTTCGACAAATGTTCTGCCCATTGAAAACAAAAGAAAAAAAATTGTGTGTGTTGCTCTGCCAACGTTTTGTTCTTGTGCGAACAAGAAAAAGACTAGTATAGACGGTACGTTATTGCAGCGTTAAAAGAAAATTGTCAGCGCTCTAGCTCTGACAACTTTGTCTTGATAATGCTTAGTAAAAGACGCCATCTTGATTGTTGTTGGTACTTTTTGCATGGCTTATTATGACATACGTTTTCCCCTATAACGTCGAGGCTATATTAGAGAAATTTCTATCAAGACAAAAGTCAAATTTTTGTTTGAGTTGCAGATAATTTTTTATAAGTAATATGTGTTTATTGGCCTTGAAGGCTTTATACTACTTGAATGAAAAAAAAAAATATGCTTTTGGGGACATTCGTATCTTAAACTAACCATTTATTTGCCATTTAATTTTAACAAATTTTAAAATATTTTTTGCTCAATACGTATTAGACGTCGTTTTTCTATCATGTGTAATTTTTTTGACAAAAAGTTAAAAATCATGTATACTGTAGATTGAAAACCATATTTTTGGAGGTATTTTAAAAATGGTCGAGCTAAGGTAAATGAAATAATTGAACAGAAATATTTTGGGAATTAGCATAGCGTAATTAGAAAGTGTTCGCACATCTACAAAAACAAAAATTGCTTGTATTTTGTTAGTGTAAAACTACTGCACATAATGTCAAAATGCTATGAACAGCAAATGAGAGAATGAAGGAGAGGAAAAGTAAAGAAAACTCGAAAAAAATTTTGCATAGGAATACAAAAACAATTTGACAGTTCCGCGAGGATTGCCTGTGAAAAAAATGTAAAACAGCTGTTCTTACGAGTATACTTTATAATTATACTATGGGAATTAGTTTAAAACATATCAATCACAGACTACACAGACAGGAAACCAATGGCATATATCAAAAAAGTACTTTCATATGGTTAATTTGACAATTTTGCGCAGTAGCTATCGTAGTGATTTATGCCCAAATTACAATAGCGCTTAGTCAGCAGCAGTGTGTGCTGCCATAATCAGCTGATTATTTAGAATGCACTGTTTGTTATGGCGTTGATTACATTTGGTCAGCAGCAGTTTGCAGTGCTGTTTCATTTAGCCCTGTTTCTAAATTCACTGCGCTGCATTCAGATTGAGAGCGAGACAAAGAGAGTGAGCAAATAAAGTAGAATAAAGCAAGATGGTTGTAAATTGTGGCTGCCTACGCTGAAATGTAATTATAACGGCAACAACATGTTGCACTGAGAGTGAACAGCTGATAATTTTTGCTGATACTGTTGTTGACTACGCGCTATTGTAATTTTGGCTTTACAGAACGAGAAAGAAAAACATCATATTCAAATAACAACGAGTATGTGAAACCAACTACATTGTATTTTTCAAACATATTTGGTAGATAGGGTTTCTCTTTTAAATTCTGATACTCGGATTTTTAGGAGATTTATTTTAATTTCCTTCTTCTAGAAAATTGTATAGATAATATTATATGATATACATTCGAAAACAGGATCAATTTTTGTTTTGATATACATATACAATTGCGTATGTATTTTTCATTTAAGTTATAAGGAGTGCGTGCTTTTATAGTCGTCCTAACACAATTGTTGTTTATTTACAAATTAATAAAGCTTTTAAAGCAATAAAATTATGGTTTAAAATAAAATTATATGGATGCGACCAAGTTTTAGATTTTCTTATTATTGTTAAGTTTTTTTAAATATAATGTGAATAATATGAGCTACAGCATTAAAAATCAGATTAGTATTTTTTGCTAACCTATTGCTACCTAATACATAATATCTAACATTACATGTTATACCGATTTCCCGGGAACTAAAAGTGTTTGGAAATAAAAAACTCTAGCTGTAGAAAAGTTTTTATTTTAAATAAAAATGCAAATTAATATGAACATTGAAGAAATTTTATAATTTCTAAAAAACAATGAATGAACAACAATTCAAAAACAAAACAAAAGAATTTATATATTAATGTGTAGCAAATATGCCCAAATATGCATTTTTTAACTTTCAATCTCAAATAAATTTCGATGTTTATAAAAATATAACTATTTTAATTTTAAGTATCATATTTGACGCTTCCGATTTTTTTTTCTTTACAATATTTACAATGTACTCAAAATACTCACAAAAAAAATTTTAGAAATCATTTGATTGAACTCCAAAAAATCACCAAAAAATTGTGTTTTTGTTAAGAAAATTAACTTTTGTATCCATTATATGCCAAATTATGCAAAGATTTAAAATATAAGCATTTTATGTGAAATTCTTTTGAAATATGCAAATGCTTACTTTCCAAGCGAAAAGCTTGAAAAACTTGCCCTGCTAATTATTATATGTTTTTGTTACTTTTTTAACATCAACTTTTTCATAAATTGCCAAACAAATTACTTTGTTTACAAATAAAATACCGATAAAAAGGATAGAGATATATTTTTATATGTTTATCTCTCTCTGCAAAAAACTACGATTTTGACATAATTTTTAAAAATTGTTCGGGTCGTCCTGTTATTAAAACCTGCTGATTCCTGTCTGAATATTTTTATTTTTATTAAATATTTTTTAAGTTTTGTGGTTTACATTTTTCAATATTTCAATTTTCTGAAGCCAAAAAAACGTAACATCAATACAAATTTTAGAAATATTGTAATTAAAAAGATTTCTGATGACTTTTACTCGAAAATTTTAATTGCTATATTTTTAATAATTTGAAATTCATAAAAAAAAAGAAAAAAAAAAGATTTTTTTTAACAAATATGATGTTAGGTTATTTAGACTTAAGAAAATCATTGCCTTTGTTAATATAATCATTATTTTTTGAGCTACAAGTCTTAAAATTTATGATCACACACGTATTTTGGAAAAATAAACTATATTTCATCAAAAACACAAATTTGAAAATTTTGATGTTACGTTGATTTGCATTTTCAGTGACGATATATAGCTTTAGGATAAAATATCCAAAACAGTAATTTTAATTTTTTTAAAAATTTTGAGAAGCAAAATTTTTACAAATTTCCATGAGAATTTTTTTTTTTTTTGTACCAATTTAACAAACTATTGAGCGTATATTAAAAAGTATCAAGTTAACTTGCTCATTTTATTGGAGTTTTATTTATCTAAATACTAGAGTTGGTACAATCGTTCATTTTTCTGTTTCATTCACATCGTTCAAAATTGTGAAATGATTCATTTCGTTTACCGTTAATTTTTATATCCACCATCAAAAAGTAACATGTCGAAGGAATCATTTAAGACCCCACAAAGTATATATTTTCTGGGTCCTGGTTCGATTCTGAGTCGATCTAGCTATGTCCGTCCGTCTGTTGACAGCAGGATAGGGCTCGAACGGGACAACGTAGGGGGACGAAATTTGGCACAAATATTTGTCTTATATAAGGTTTGTTTGGGATTGAAAATGGGCAAAATCGGTTAATAAACAAAAAAAGTTATGGGCTAAAAACTAGAAACACAGGATGTCCTTTTCATACTTTTCTGCTGATATTTCTTCAATAAAAGCATGTACGACAACGAAATTTTGTACGTATAGTTCGAGGGTCGATATAAACTCGGCGTGGTCCACCCACTTTACCGCCCACCTCCCATATAAGGTGAAATTGTGTTGAAATAGTTTAGGGACCAATGTAAACTCGGAAACAAAAAATGGGCGTGGTCCGCCCACTTTACCGCCCCCTCCCATATAACGTAAAATTTGAAAAAGTTGATGGTGGGTATATAGATTTGGCCGGGCCGAATATAACATTCGCGCTTGTTTAATATTGATCAGACTCTGAACGATTAGTATTATTATATTATTAACTATTTTTATTTACAGGCATGGAATGCAATGGCTACAAACGCTTTACAAGTAGCCACAATCAACAGTATTGGCGACTTCATACTCTTCTTGGGAAAAATTGTTGTTGCTGCTGTTGCTGGCCTTATTGGTATCTTTGTATTAAAAGATAAACCTGGCCTAAATTTCTATATGGCCCCAGTTATAATAATCATTATATTTTCCTTCTTTATTGCTCATATTGTGCTATCACTTTTTGAAGTATGATTTGTGAATAATAATTTATGAAGTCTAATATTAACATTTATTTCTTTCCTACATATATTTAGATGGTTGTTGATACTCTCTTCCTTTGCGTATGTGAGGATAAGACTATTAATGGACGTGCCGGTCGTTGGGCTCAAAGTAATTTAGCCAAATTAGTTGGTGAAGAACCCTTGCAACCGGGTGAAGAACCACCAATACAAGTAGTCGAAATGATGCCTATTAATAAGCAACCATTTAGTATGACTAGTAAACCAATGGTAGTGCCCGATGGTGCCGTGGAACCAAGTGATTATTAAGAAAAAAAAAAAGACATTATACAACGATATTAACTGAAATGTTATTTTCACGCACACTTTATGTAATCATGAACATAAGTAGTAAATTAAGCTTTAATTTATTAACAATATATTTTTATTTTTTGTAATATAATACAAATATATAATTTATTTATTGATTATTTAGTTAAAATAAAAGCAATGAAAATATACATACATTTATAAAAATGTATGTAGATCAGTGTTTTAAAAAAAAGTATGTAGAAAGAATGCTATGGGACCTGAGAACAGATTAAATAAATTTTCAGATTCTTTACGAATTTTCAAAGAGTTCGATCAAAATTAAAATAAAAAGTGAACAATCTGTAAAGCTTCTTCCAACAAAATAATGCGTTAAGGTATTTATGTATATAAAAAGACCATTAAATGTAAACATATTAATATGCATGTATAATCGTATGAAAGTAAAATATAGGTTCTACCCCACTTTTTTCCAATAGTATCTCTCAACAAATGGTACAAATTATTATCCGACTCAACAAAAAATATAAATTATTGTACTATTTTCATTTAAAAATACAAAAAATATTTATTATTATTGTAAACAAACTTATATATTTTATTAAAAAAATAAAGGTTTAAAATATTAAAAGTAACTTACAAAATAGTACTTGAAACTATTTTAAGATTTTTCTTTTTTTAGTTTTTTCACGCTAGATTTTTTCTTCTCAATAACTTGTTTAACAGCGTCCAATTGTTTTTCTTTAATTTTCTTCGTTAAGGCATCTTTTGTTGATTTCTTGTTTGGCTTTTCAAGTTTTTCCAAAGCTTTTTTCTTGGCTTTTTCTGCTAAAAGTTTAGCCGTCTCAATGGCATCGTTATCGGCAAAGATTTCATCATACTCAATACCTTCGTAGGCATTTTTGGGTAATGTGGCCTCGTGGTGTACCTTCTGTTCGATGCGATTAACATAACGTTCTTTAGCAGCCTTCTTAAGCATTTGTCTTTGTTTGGCTGGGCTAACATAATCGGGGTTTTCCCATAAAGTATTGCCGGTAAAAGAGCCCTCAAAAAGTTTAACGGGATTCATTACAAAACGTGGTCCAATTTCTGCTAAACCACCATCTTCCGATAAAATTTGGAAGTTTCTAAACCAAATGCGTTTATCTAAATAGGTAAAAGTGTAAACATGATCTATGAACGGCTGACTCTTCGGATGATGATTGGGAACACCGAAAATTTGTGTAAACATTTCCTTTAACAACTTTAAATGGGGAACTTCGTCAAATTTAGCATCAAAAGACAACAATGGTCTGGACCCTCTTAAACAGTTGCCAGTCATTTTAAGTTCTGCCATTGTGTGTATATTTTCAACTAAAAATTTTGCCGATGGTCCATTAGGAATATTCGAGACCCACATATAAAGATCTCTTTTACGTCGACCTTCAAAAAGTATGGCCTTATTGCAGTGCTTCATTTCGCACATATCATTGACCACAGCTAAAGTTTTCGATCTTTCCATTTTTGATTCAGGTCTGTGATGCGGCATTAAAGTTTTAATATCCTTCATTAAATGTCTGTCACGATGGCTAATACCACGAGCAGCAAATACTAATACTCTTTGTTTATTTATCCATTTTTCCTAAAACAAATTTCCATTAGATGGTTTTCATTGCTAAAGTTTAAAAAAAGTAGTTTTTACCCTTTTTGGAACAACTTCATCAGATGGTCTTTGTGGTGGTAATGGAGGATTTTCATCCATGGGCACGATTTCAAGCTGTTCTGTTTTTTTCTTCTTTTGGAATTTTTTACCCATTTTTTGTAAACTTTCTTCAAAATTTTAAGAAATCACTTAGAAAAAAATTCTTGCACGTGTTTAAAACAGAAAAAACATTGAGAACAAATGCTTCTTTTCTTTTCATCAAAAATTCACTTACGATCAGAGACCTGCGCCGAAAGATTTTAACGGCGGCGGCGGCTTTGCTAAAAATTGTCGGCGGCGGCTCAAAATCGGCTGTTAGCCGGCTGAACATTGGTTCACAAATGTGTCCCATTAGATATTAGAGCCCTGCAAACTGTGTCTTATAAGGCTGTACAAGCCACTTGATATTTTTCAAGTGTTGTTATCAGTGTGTGTGCGGAGTAATAAATACAGTTCTGCAGGCACTTAAAACCATACAAATACTGCGTGTGTGCTTCAACTTTATGAACAAATCATGAGTGTGCTATGATAGCGACCAAACAAGCCTCTCAAAGGCTTGTATAAAAAAATACAAGCCTTTTGACCACTTGTTTGCTTCAATAAGGAAAAAAATTGTGTTTTCTTTTTTATTAAAATTATATGTGTGTGTGTGCGTTCATGACTGTATAAAGTAATTTCGTAAGTAAAACAGTCGTTTAAAAGTATTGTTTATAAACTTATTGTTATTTACGATCAAATAAATTATTAATGTTACTAGTTATAACAATTTAAAGAAACATGCAGATGTTCCATCGTATTCTTAACATTTGGGAAAATTTATTAGTCAAGGAGTAAACGTATATGGAAACGAATTTGAAAAATGAAAAGACATTGTTCTATATTATTTCCTTTTAGTTTTAAAATAGAATGATTACTTAGTAAATATAAATTAAATGCAATAAAATCTATCATAATATAAATAAGTACAATTTTAAAATTTTTTATAAACATACAATTAATTATAAGACTAACTTTATTTAAAATATAAATAAATACTAAAGATAAAAATTTTCTAACTTACATATGTAACTGACAGTTTCAAATGTCAACTTTAATTTTTTTACTTTTTTAACTTTTAATAAAGAGTATTTTTTAATAACTTTATGAATTCACCCTTTTACATTTATTTAGAAAAGAAGAACCAACAATAAAATATAGACATACTGTATATATGTGTGTGTATGCAAGAATATTTATAAACAACCACTTTTTACACATTAT
The DNA here is from genome assembly GCA_951394005.1 of Protophormia terraenovae. Classification (NCBI taxonomy): domain Eukaryota; kingdom Metazoa; phylum Arthropoda; class Insecta; order Diptera; family Calliphoridae; genus Protophormia; species Protophormia terraenovae. The sequence continues at coordinate 83,707,550 of OX596075.1, forward strand.
GAAGATTTTTTGCCACACACAGCAACTACATATTACAAAAAACAAACAAATCATTAAGCCCACTTGAAATCTTTAAATCATTTCTCAACGTCTTGTATGATTTGCTTTTTTTTGCCACACCACTTGCACCACTTGTTTACGATAAATGATTTGAACGCACGGATTTGCAGTCGCTCATACACAGTACACACTTGCTTTGCTTCGGGCAGCGAACAGTACGAACAGTATTTATTGTTGTTTTTGCACATGTTGGCTATGAAACACACACTTGAAATTCAAGTGTGTTTGCTTTTCAAATCATCTTGCGCAGGAGACTATTAGATATAGGGGGGTCCGAAGACCGTTTGTTTGAACATTATTTATAAGTATTTCCTAAAAGATTTATATCATACATTTTTGTATTTTTGGCATAAATAGACCTCCCTAACTTTGAGTCTACATTAGACAAATTTTTATCAAGACAAACGTCAAAATCGGTGCGAATTTATACAAGGTAGCCTCAGTTAAACAGCTGATTATTATTTTTGGTTGTTACAACTGTCAAACTGCATACATAAAAAACATTAATGAATTCGCCATATTGTTGTTTTTGGACAATTGTTGCCACCTTCCATAAATTCGAGTTCATTTTGACGCTTGTCTTGATAAAAATTTGTCTAATGTAGACTCAAAGTAACTCAGCTCCAATTTATTTGATTTTTTTCGCCATTGATAGTACTTTTATCGGTGAAAATAATGATGTAAAAATTTGTCAGCGCAATTAAATATTTTGGAAGTTATAGGGCTTTGAAAATCGAATTTCCCTAAGAAACTCGCATTAAAAAAATAATTTTTATAAAAAAAGTTGAGTAAAAAGGAAGAATTACGTTAGCGAAGCCGCTTTTGGACATACCACAGAGTTAAAAGTCCTTCCGCCCGGCCGAAGGCCGACTATTTAGAAAAAATTATTTCCACAAAAAAATTATTTTTTTGTACTAAAAATTAAAAAATATTTAAAAAAAGTTGTTTTTATAAAGTTTTTATATTTTTTTATTTATTTTTATAAATGCGCAAGTAAGAGCTTTTAATTGATACCTTAATCTTTGCAATTGGATAAATAGTATGGGAAATATTTACGATTTTAAGTGAATTAGAGAGGTAAATGAGTACCGTATTTTTGTACTTCTAATGTGTCAAAACGGAAGACTTTTTGTTTGAACATTATTTATATTTTTAAAATTATTAAAAACGTATATATGATCTTGACACAGATCTTCTCCCTACACATGTAAAATTTCAAGCTGGAGCAGTGTTGTCAGTGGAAATTTTTAAGAATACCTACGGCTGATGAAAAAACCGATTTTTCCCTAAGCGTCCAAAAAATTTTAATAAGTTCTTTAAGATTTTTTTCTAATCTTATCGTATAAAAATGCTAATTATCAACCTCCAAAAATTAAACTTTAGAAAATTATATTTTACTATGTCTACTGATATGTATATTTTAATTCATTGCGTTTTTACTATTTTATTAACAAAAAATATCTGATGAACGAGCCAAGTACTAAAGATTTATCCTAAATTTAGCGGGTTAAGCTTTTCCTGTTAGATAGATCAAAATGATCCAAACATTTTGTTTAATTTCTTGTTTAAAAATTGTTCTTCAGGATAATATTTTCATAATAGGGGATCAAATTCTACATTTTAAATTTTATATTTAATGATAAATGTAATATTGAAAAATGCAGAATACAGATGTTTATTCCAAAAAACAAAAATTGCCGAAAAGTTTACAAACAAAAAATTATAAATTAAATTTATATTTGTTCACATTTATTATTTGTTTAAAAATTTTATTTTTGGAATTAGAAAGTATTTGTGTGTAAAATTTTTATTTAAATCAACAATTTGTGAAAATTTTTTGGCAAACGAAAAACAGGCCAAAAGGATACACATAATAAAATTATATGTGAACAGTGATGCTTAAACTTATTGTGTTTCTTAAAAAAAACTACACCACTTTTAACGGTATTTTTTAAAAAATCAATTGAAAATAAGATTTTCTATTTAAATTTTAGAAAAGATCATTGGAAAATTAGATTTTTCATTAAAATTTTTAAAAATAACAATTGAACATGAGATTTTTCATTTCAATTTTAGAAAAGAACTGTTGAAATTTCTATATTTCATTAATATTTCAGAAAAGATTAATTGAAATTACAATTTCTATACAAAATTTGGAAAACATCAATTGAAAATTAAGTTATTTATTTTGCATTCAGAAAAGAACATTTGAAAATAAGTTTTTTATATCAAATTTAGAAAAGAACAATTTAAAATAAGTTTTTATATTTTAAATTTAGACAAGATCAATTTATAATTAAATTTTACATTTTAAATTCAGAAGAGCACAAATGAAATTCAGTTTTTTATTTTAAAATTTAGAAAAGAACAATTGAAATTGAGAAAAATTCATTAAAACTTAGAACATTGAATAAGAGAGATTTAAATGATAACATAATGTTAGGTCAACTTAATTTATATTACCTTTAAGCAAATAAAATTTAGAGATTGTATCAAATTCTTCTGGAGGGTAAAGTATGAATTAATTTTACTCTTTATGCAAATTTCACTCTATATATATGATTTCAGTTGAAGCTCTGAATTTAAGTTAGTTTTTTCAAAATTTCAATTGTATTTTTTGAATTTTAAATGAAAATTCTTCTTTTCAAAAATTAAAATAAAAAATTCAAATTTAAATTGTTATTTTCAAAATTATAAATGGAAAACCTAATTTTCAATTAATCTTTTCTCAATTCTAAATAAAAAAATCTCACTTTCAAATGATCAATTCTGAAATTTATGTGAAAAATGTAAATTTCAATTGTTATATTCTGAAATTAAAAGAAAAATATTATTTTAATATGTTCCTTTCTGAATTAAAATGATATTTTCAAATTTTGAATTGGAATATCTCATTCTCATTTGTTCTTTTCTGAAACTGAATTCATAAACCTCATTTTTAATTGCTGTTTTCATAATATCATATAGAAAGTTCTTATTTTAACTTAAAAATTGTGTAGTAAAAAACATATGTGTCTGAACATAATATTAAATAACATATAACACAATAAATCAAATAATATACCTTGTGAATTGGGTAAATATGTATTTAGTTCATATTTTAGTTCATATTAACACATGTTTTGCTTCATAACTTTTTTCCGAAGCAATTTTTAAAATTATTTTATCATTGAAATTATGTCAGTTATTATTCTTGAAGTCAACCTGTTGATTTTTTGTGAGTTTGACCAAAATGAGTAACGAAAATGATGAAAAAAAAAAAACAAATTGGTCCTACAAATAATTGGTCGAATAATTAAATGTCCGCTGTCATACTGTTTTCAATACTAGATAAATAGAAAAACACTTTTCAAATAAAATTTTTCTTAAATGGAACAAAATTTATGACTGTTTTTGAAATTAATGTTACGATCATTTGACTTTTGTCAATACTATGGATGTGCGATTAATCGGTTATACAAAACTTTATTTAATCTATACACATATTAATCAGTTTTTTCGATTAATCAACAATTCTAATTAATAAAAAAGAAATTCATATAACCATCGACGATTTATGATGAACACGCTAAAGTTGTTACTGACTCCGGAGAGAGAGAAATGTATGTATGTATTCTATAGCGTAACGTGTGATAATCTTGAAGACATGTGTCGTTATTCCTCTTCCTTTTAAAGTGAATAACAAATTACAAGACTCTTGAGATTTTGCTACACACTAATATACAGTGGCTCAGCTGTGATAGCTTAAATTATGCAGTATACAATTATAGAAATTAAAAATAAAATTTGGTATCATTAGAAAGAGGAAGATTTCTAGTTTTATATAGAATCATTATTTAGTGTTAAAGTTTACCTTTAAGCAAATTAAAGATATGAAAACAAAAAATCCAATATTTTTATTATCTCACAGCTTATTTTAAGAACCCACTTATGACATAAAAAAAAAATTGAAAATTACGACCGATAATTACATTCAGGTATGTGATGAAATTCGATTGATTTCAAAAGTAAATTCTTAAATCGATTAGGTTGTGATGAATTTCGAACGTTTTCATTTTCCATTTTTGATTAAATTAATTTTATTTTAATGTTTTTATGTTAATTTTTTAATAAAAAATTATCAAAAGTTAAGTTTTATAGATTTTGCGTGAAGCTGCCGCAAGGAGATATTTCTTGCTTCTGAAAAAAAAAACATTGCCCATAAAAATAACACTATGGAGGAATAATAAATTTAAATTTTTGGCGACTAATTAATTAATCCTACAAAAATAAATATTAATGCATTATTTTAATAGGAACGCTTTTTAGCAGATGTAGTTTGGACTTTGCATTGGTTTTAAATTTTTACTGGTGATTTGAAATTGGGTTAGCACAATGATTATTTTGAATATTCAAAATCAGTTTTTTCCTTTGCGGTAGATATATCCAGAAACCTTAAAAGTTAATTTGTAAAACCCATATGTGAAGTTACAGTTTAATTCGAGGTTTTTAAACAATAAGGTACATCGCTTCACCACAAGTTCCATCACAAATTACAAAATATATTTAAAGTTTTAAACTTAAAATTCAGTGTTTTAACGCAACAGAATAAAAAAGTTTAGGATTTACAGAATCTCTATACTTTTCTTAACCTCTGCCTCATTATATATTCTTTAAAATGTATTATTTAATTTATTTTTCTTTCTACAATATAGCTTTTATTTTTTACCCACATGCTTAATGATACTTAATGATTCTAATTCTTTTGTAACTGTTTTAATCAAATTCAATTTTAAAACGAGTACCAACATTTTTTCGATTTGAAAACGATAAAATCATGTGAATTTCGTTTTTATCACAACCATGATCACAACCTAATTTATTGTAATTTTCATAAAACAAAATGGAAAATGAAATCGATTTCGTTTTTACAATAAAACGAAATTGAAATCAAAAATTGTATGTGTATCACAACCTTTTTCGTTTTTTGCTCGAAATCGATTTTCATCACATACCTGATTATTTTTTATGTGGAATGGTAGTCTTAATTGTATGCATATAAAATTCTTATCTATTTTTTTAAGAAAAATATCAAAATTTTTTTTTGCATGATGTACTAAAATGACGGTTTATGGACCAAAATTTTTGCGAAAATTTTTTATAATATTTTTTCTATAATTGGCTTAAAATTACAAATTTTTTGATACCCATTTCAAGACTAAACTCAATGCTATTTTTTGGACGAAATGTTCTAGACCCGTAACATTCAATCGCTGGTAGAGAACTGAAGATCAATTTAAAAAAAATTTTTAATATTTTTCCCATATTCAGCTAATTTTTACGCATCATTTGAGTGGTGTTCCTACAAAAATTTTGTCTACGGGACACTCTAATGCACATACAAGTATACATGTATGTATGTATGTATGTATGTATGTATGTATGTATGTATGTATGTATGTATGTATGTATGTATGTATGTATGTATGTATGTATGTATGTATGTATGTATGTATGTATGTATGTATGTATGTATGTATGTATGTATGTATGTATGTATGTATGTATGTATGTATGTATGTATGTATGTATGTATGCATGTATGTATGTATGTATGTATGTATTTTTTGTTTACATACAAATAAAAAATTTATCGATATCACACAAACAATACCAATATTTTTTTTACGATTTCTACTTTTTAAATAATTATTTGCATGACAGCCAAAAAATCAGTTATATACTTGCATACATACAAATTTACAAATTTAAAATAAAAACATCATTGGAGTTTTTAAAGTCATTTTTTTTTTTTTTTTGTTTTTTCAACAGTTCATACCGCAAAACATTATTTTCCTTTTTTACTTTTTTTCAACCACTTTTTTGCGCACATGTTTGTGGCGACCGAACTGTTAGTAATCGTAAAATAACGATATTCCCCATAAATACAAATTTAAAAAGATTTTTGGATTATTTTCGTAACTCAAATTAAAAAAAGTAAAGAATATAAATTTAATCCAAAAAGTGAATTTTATTTTTATATTTACGAATAATATTTAAAAAATCTATTAAAAAATTAAAATTTTGTTCGAGATCCGAAATTTTCCGTACATTTGTTTTTTTAAATCAAGGAATGTTGCTAAATATTATAGTCTCATCTGTTTTAATGTCGTTACCTTCTTAATCTACCTTAATATTAGCCATTGTATAATTATAACTTTGAGTCTACATTAGACAAATTTTTATCAAGACAAACGTCAAAATTTTATCATGATAAAGATTTGTCTAATGTAGACTGAATTTGTCAGTATTATTGCAGCGTTAAAAGAAAATTGTCAGCGCTCGAGCTCTGACAACTTTGTCTTGATAATGCTTGATAAAAGACGCCATCTTGATTGTTGTTGGTACTTTTTGCATGGTTTATTATGATATACGTTTTCCCCTATAATTGACAGAGATAAAAAATTATCTGCAACTCAAACAAAAATTTGACGTTTGTCTTGATACAAATTTCTCTAATGTAGACTCAAAGTAAAGTATACTCGTAAGAACAGCTGTTTTACAATTTTTTCATTGGCAAACCTCGCGGTACTGTCAAATTGTTTTTGTATTCATATGTAAAATTTTTGTTCGAGTTTTTTTACTCTTACTCTCCTTCATTCTCTCATTTTTCCGTTCAAAGCATTTTGACATTGTGGGCAGTAGTTTTACAGTAACAAAATACAAGCAATTGTTGTTTTTGTAGATGTGCGAATACTTTATTGTTATACTATGGGAACAACGCAAGAAAATTCTGTTTTCAACAGAATCAGACATCACATGACTTCAACATCAAAGGTAGATTAAAGGCCGGGTTAGTTGGTTGTTTATGTGATGTTGATGTCCCGTTTATTTACGGGAAGAATTTTGTGCAGTTATCCAAAATTAATAACGTGACATATGTTTTTGGCATTTGCTAGAAAAAACACAGAGTTACCATAAATTATTTACTAGAAAAAACCTAAAATGCAACTCTGATTGAAATTAAACATGCCAAACATTTATCTATTTAATTGTTTGTGTATTTAATTATTTTTGTTAATTTATTTCTTTGTTTAGTTAGTGGCTTTTCCTTCTTATTTCGTTAAATATTTGTTTAATTGTTAGAAAAAAGTGATAGCTTGGCAACACTGCAGACATCATATCAACAACTGTCACGGAACAACGCAAAAAAATTCTGTTGAAAACAGAATTTTCTTGAGTTGTTCCGTGACAGTTGTTAGCAGTGTTGCCAAACAATAACTATTTTCTTACAAATAAACAAATGCTTAACGAAATAAAAAGGAAAAACCACTAAATAAAGAAAGAAATAAATAAACAAAAATAATTAAATACACAAACAATTAATTAGATAAATATTTGGCATGTTTAATTTCAATCAGAGTTGCATTTTTAGGCTTTTTCTAGTAAATAATTTATGGTAACTCTGTGTTTTTGCTAACAAATGACAAAAACATGTCACGTTATTAATTTTGGATAATTGCACAAAATTCTTCCCGTAAAAAAACGGGACATCAACATCACATAAACAACCAACTAACCCGGCCTTAATTCACGCTTTACATGCAGCGCCTCTTCTTCCGCATACAAAATGACGTTTGATGACAGACATGGCTGTTCGAGCAACTGTGCGAACAACGGTGTGCGAACGAGAAAAAAAACATGAACAAGTTGGATTCACACTAAGTTTGAGTCTACATTAGCCAAATTTTTATCAAGACAAACGTCAAAATTTTATCAAGATAAAGTTTTGTCTAATGTAGACTGCAATTGTTAGCGCTCGAGCTCTGACAACGTTGTCTTGATAATGCTTGGTAAAAAACACCATCTTGATTGTTGTTGGTACATTTTGCATGGTTTATTATGACATACGTTTTCTCCTAAGTTTGTCTTGATACAAATTTCTCTAATATAGACTCAACGTAATTTGCGGTCCACAAGAGAATTTTTATTGTCCGCACATTGAACAAAATATTGTGTGCACATGCATTTGGTTAGTGTGGACTCAACTTGTTCATGTTTTGAACTTGTTCGCACAATTGCTCGAACAACCATGTCTGCCATCAAACGTCATTTTGTATGCGGAGGAAGAGGCGCTGCATGTAAAAGTATCGAAGCGACACTGACGGCAAACAAAAAATTATGATTTGTTCGACAAATGTTCTGCCCACACAAAACAAAAAGAAAAAAATTGTGTGTGTTGCTCTGCCGAAATTTTGTTCTTGTGCGAACAAGAAAAAAGCTAGTCTGGGCTAATAAAACAGTACTGAAAACTGCTGGTAACAAATGCTGACTACGCGCTATTGTAATTTGGGCTTAATTTGGGCTTAACAAAATACAATCGTTGTTTTTGTAGATGTGCCACCACTTTATAATTTCACTATGTATCTGTACCTCGGGGTACTATTTATGCTATCAAATCTTAGTGAATGTAAAACAATCTAAAAAGGAAGAAGAACAGGACGAACGGAAGCGTCAAATGTGGTCGTAGCATCGCGAATTTTTTCGTCGCAATAATATACAAATTGTAAATAACAATAAACATAAAAAATGGCTCATAACTTAAATGAAGTGCAGCGTAATATATTAATAGATCTTATAAGGCAAAGACGTTTTTTATACGATACTTCACATCCAAATTATAGAAATGTTAGTGGCAAAAGAAGAGCTTGGAAGGATTTAGCAAAAATTTGTAAAGCTCCAGGTATTAAACTTTATTTGAATTTATGTATTGTATATACTACAACTAATTTTCTATAATTACCTACAAGAAAATTCTATTAAAATTTTTTGGAAATCTATGCGCGATCAGTATCAACGTTATATGAGATCTCCGGGAAATAAGAAGAAAAAATTTCGTTATCTTTCACAGCTATCTTTTTTGGAAGGATTTACAAAGTAAGTTATAAAACATTTTAAATGCAATACTTTTAAGCGTGATTTATAAATATACATATGTGACCATATAAAAGTAAAATGTCTGTAACTTATCGAAACTGTTTATCAATAGCCAATACAGCAGTACGTCGTATTAACGTAAGTTTTTAATATTGCAATACGTCCGTTACTGTCCATTTTATTATCGTTTCTGAATCCCATTCGACCTAAAAATAAATGCACATAGTATATGAATGAGAAGCGCTTAACGTTATGGAAGGATATAACGTCAAAAACCGCAGGGTGTAAAAAGTTCTATGATACATATTAGTCATGAAACGACTTTTTCACATGAGTATGGGAAGTCTTATGATCATAATATATAGAATTTGAACTGGTGTAGAAGTGATATATGTATATTACAATATGATTATACTAATTTTGCAAATATTACGAAAAACATTTTTTTACTCATTTTCATTCTTTTTTTTAGAAACTCTAAAAAAAATATAACGCATTGTAATGATAATGTAACTGATTTTTTCGTCGATTCATCAAATTCCTCAAATAATCAAATATCTTATAAGGAAGAATCTGATGATTATGGAGACTACAGTGAGGAATTTACTGAGAAACAAATACATTTAACTGATGAATATGATAATGATAACGAAGAATGTGAACACGAAGAAATTACGAGTGAACCTGTACAAAAATTAACAACATCACAATCTGTAGACGATCCTATATATTGTAATAATAATTACACACATGAAGTTGCTACCAAAAATAATGAAGAGGTAGAAGTTGTTGATAAATCGGTAAATAACTTATGTGGCACCATAAATAGTTTGTTAGCAAAACACTTTCAAACCGAAGAAGACGATAATGATTTGTTTTTAAAAATGATTGGAAAGAAAATGAAATCTTTACCGTTAACTGTAAAAAATCGTCTGCAAGAACATTTCTTGCAAGAAGTTAATAATGAAATACAAAAATTGAATAAAAACACATCATGAAATATAGATTTTTAAGAGCTAATATACAATACTGTGAAAATTTTAAGCAATAAAATACGGGTTATCCTAACAGCTGATATATTTTTTAAAGTATTGAAGATGCAACTGTTTACATATTTAAAGATTAAAGAAAACTACTTAAATTTGATAAAAACGGAATTAGAACACAACAGTCTTCATATAAGAGTTACCACTTAATAGCAAAATATAAATTTTTGTTGTAAGCTAAATATTACATTTTTGGTACACACTTCACATTACTGTATATATACATTTGCATATTGAATAATTTTAAACAGGATGTTGGTATATTTTCCATTGTACTGATTTTAAGTTAAGGTCTTATGGTAAAATAAAATTAGTTTTTATAAGAATTTTCTATTAAAATATTTGTTTTGATAAAATATTTTTAATAATTTTTGTTTTGTGTTGAAGAAAAAATAATAAATGTGTTGTTATTAACAGTTTTAATAAAATATCTTGAAAACTGCTGCTGACTTTGTGCTTTAAATGCAGCCTTTTCTTTATAAAAATAAATAAATAAAAGGAAGTGTAGCCCTTCAGGGTTAAACAAATTCTGATTATTTTCTTTTTTTTATAAAATTTCGTTAAAATAGATCAATAAAAAAAAACTTGGAAACAGTAAAATAAATTTATCATGTATGTTCTGGAAATCACTTTTTGTCGATGTGATTTCTAATCACCTAAAAGGGTTCTGTGCACAGTGGTGTTAGATGTGACGATTTTACGTCATTTTGACGATTTTTTTAAATGAATTTAGAAATTTGACGATTGACGATTTTTTTTAGTAAGTCGCTAATATTTTGACGATTTTCCTAAATAGAAATACTTTTTACTTATAATTATGTCAGACATTTCAGAAAAATTGTGTAAGAATTTATATTTTGTACCTTTAATATAGGAAAATACATATTAAAGAAAAATATATGATAAAACAGAAATAAAAAAGAAAATACATATTATATTATGTTCACATACATTAGTTTTTGACTTGTTTTTTAAAAACTCAAAGAGTTTAAACATCACTGTTCACATATTATTTTATTGTGTTTTTTCCTTTTGGCCTGTTTTTTCTTTTGTCAAAATATTTTCACAAATTTTTGATTTAAATAAAAATTTCACATACAAACACTTTCTAATTAAAAAATAAAATGTTTAAACAAATAGAATTTATGAACTAATATGAATTTAATTCATAATTTCTAATTTTATTTTTTTTTTTTTTTTTTAACTGTTTGACAATTTCTACAAATTCTTTTTTTAACAATTTTCTAAATACTAAAAATACTAAAAATTTCTTCCCTGTATGGAAATTTAATATGTTTTTATTGTGTTTAATAATTAAACAACTCGAATCGAAATGTTTTCTGATTTTGAAATAAATGAAAAAACAAGTCAATTCGTTTGTGTTTTTTAAGAAAACGACTCGTTTTTCCAAAAAAATTTTATATGTGAACATAGTATTAGCAAAAATTATTTTGTCTCCGTATCAATATTTTTTTTTTAGAAAAAGGAAATTTATAAAATTATCAAACAAAACAAACGAAACTAAAAAAAGAAATTTCTTAGGAATTTCATAATTTAAAATAATTCAAATAAAAGTTCATAACTAAAAAATATATTAACGTTTGAATTTTTTGTATTTAATTTTATACTGCATCAAAATTTTTTTCAAAATTCGAACAATTATTTCAGGAAATATTAATATTCCCCCTTATTTTGTAAATCCCTTCATCTCACTTTGAAAGGAATTTTCATACAAATTTTTGAAAAACAAAAACAATTTACATGAAAAATTTTTCAAAGTGAGGGGAAGTTTTTTACAAAATTAGGGCCTTAATTACATTATAAACTACTATGTTCTGCATGTTAATTTAATTGTTAAATAATCTGCACTTAAGAAATTCTATCAAAATTTCACTGATAAAATTTAAATTATCATTTTTATTGTCTAATCTATTTTATTTATCTATTTATGAAAACAACTTATTTTTTAAGGTTTTTAAAAGTGACGTTTTTTTGACGATTTTTTTAAATTTTTGTGACGATTTTGACGATATTTTTTCTTATTTTTGACGATTTTTTGAGAAAAAAGCCTAACACCACTGTCTGTGCATAAAAAATTATGAAATCACGTGATTTCAAATCGATCAACTTTTTAGTGTCGTTGACCGATTTAAATCACTTGCTTATTTTTGCAAACACTGTTGTTAATCAAATGTTAAATGGCTTATATAAATAATTTATTACGTCCTTTATCTATTTTATATGGAAGAGGGGTTTATATGGGAGCTATGGTCAATTATGGACCGATTCAGATGGAATTTGGCATAAAGATTGAAACTTATACAAAACTCCTTTGTGCCGAGTTTCATTGAAATATTGCTATATTTAAGGCATTTATAATCGTTAAACCCCTATTCCGGGAGGACATTTGTATGGGGGCCAGGTGAAATAATGGACCGATCATAACCAATTTCAATAGGCTTCGTACCAAAATAATTATCTGTGCCAGGCTACACTGAAGAGGTATAATCGTCGGCCCAGCTGATTTTGTTTTTGTGTATGAGATCTGTCAAAGTATGTTTACGTTTTATTGTTTACATATAGTAACAAAAAAATAAAATTGTATATTTTGCAATGTATTTTAATCAGTTGTTTTTGACACATAAACTACTTGAAAGAGAGGAAAAAAGTTGGGTTGTTGTATTGGTTGCCGCGACGATTATACCTGTTTAGTGTACCCTGATCTGTGCCAAATTTCATCAAGATATCTTTAAAATTGCGACCAGTACTTTGTTCACAAGGTTTATATGGACAGACAGCCTATGGTGGTGTAGGGTATAAAAAAAATTAAAAAATCAACTGTGCTGATAATCTTGATTTACGCCCTGGATTTTAAAAATTTTCCTTTCGAGTACTTGTTTGTGATCTTAATTTATTCAATAAATGCTCAGTTTACCTGACTTTACTGGAAAAGTAATAGAACACACCTTATATTAAATTAAAAAAATATATATACATACATATGTATACTGTATATATTGCTGATTTTGCGCAAGCATTCAAACACAATTGATACCTTAAAATTAATTGTTAAGCACAAGGGAAGAAATTGACAACACTATGCAATAGTGGTGTAATTTTAACTACTTAACACCAAATACAATTATTTAAGTACTCGATATTACGAGCTTCCTTTTAAATTTTTTAAAATTTAAAAAAAGGAAACTTGTAAAGTCTTAATGCATTTACTTTTAGTATGTAAAATGCTTATAAATAAAAATGTATTTCATTTGATTAAGAATAAGAATCTAAAGTACAGATTAAGAATCTAAAAAATAAAAAAAAATATTTAAATACTCAGTACCCAAACACTCAATACTTTGTCAGCTCTACTATACAAATTGACATTGCAGACGCCGGTGTAGACACATTTTAAAAGTTCGCCATTTTTATTTCTCAGAAGTAGAATATAATTATTCTTCAATAAGTAATTGAATGATACAAGTGAGCCTTGTAAAAAAGGAATAAAAATACTAATAAAAAGAAAAATAAATTATTTAAATTTTGAAAATTGTAAAAAAAGTATTAAATATGTCTGATTATCGTTCACAATCCCGTGATGGAAATCGTGAAGGTGGTCGTGGTGGTGGCGGCGGTCGTGGTGATTATAGTGACGATGACCCACCTATGTCTCGTTTATTCATTATATGCAATAAGGCTCACACCGAAGAAGATTTTCGTGAGGCCTTCTCACCCTTCGGTGAAATTGAAGATATCTGGGTTGTAAAAGACAAGCACACAGGAGAAAACAAAGGAATTGCATATGTAAAATATGCTAAGACTTCAGATGCCGCTAAGGCTCAAGAGGAAATGAATGGCAAAACTATTGGCAAATTAGATCGTACTTTAAAAGTATTAGTGGCTGCCAAGTGAGTTAAAATGTGACTTAAGTTAAATTAAAATTAAATAAAAACTATTTTGCAATTTTTTTATTACATTTTTTTAGTCGTAATCAAGGTTCCAGCAAATCGGATAATGAACATGAAAAATATGTGCGTCTTTTCATAGTTTGCTCTAAAACAGCAACTGAAGATGAATTACGTGAAGAGTTTAAACAATGGGGTCCAGTCGAAAATGTCACTTTGGTGAGAGATAAACAGACTGGCAATCCAAAAGGTTTTGGTTACGTACGATATCCAAAATTTTATCATGCTGCTGTGGCATTTGAAAATTGTCCCTCCAAGTATAAAGCTGTTTTTGCCGAACCAAAGGGCTCTAACACACGCAATCAGCGTGATCAATATAGTGGTGGACGGGATGATAATTCAATGATGAGTGGTCGTGGTGGCAATATGGGTGGTGGATTTGGTGGCGGTAATATGGGTGGTATGGGTATGGGTGGAGCAGGTGTTGGTGGAGGTGGATTTAACAATGGAGGTGGTGGTTTCAACAATGATTGGAGCAATAATTCTTTTAATAATGATATGTCACAATTTTTACGCATGCAAAATGTACAAGTTCCACAACCAACTTGTTTGGAAGTTATTGTAAGCACATGTGTTAATCAAGATCAGCTATGGCGACTTTTCGATATCATTCCAGGATTAGATTACTGTCAAATCACCAAAGAATGTAAGTTTTTAAACTTTTTATTACAAAAATGTTGCTTTAACAAATTAGCTTAACGATCGCGCAAATTTATTACATATCGCATTTCTTAAAACATATTTTTCCATGGCTATGCCATATAAATATGTACATACAGTTGCGTTCATAATAATAGGAGTGCCCATATATAAAAAATTAAGTTTAAATTTTTAAACACAACACTTATTTAATTTTTTATGTAATAATGGTTAATTTATTGTTGTAGTGTTAGAATAATTAGCAAGATAGTTCAAGCTCTATTAAATAAAAAAAAAAAAAACATATTTTAACAAAAATATTTTATAAGTGGTTCATAATAATAGTAGTACATGTTTTTAATTTGACAGTAAATTTGTGAAAAGACTATAAATGTTTCCAAAATAGATAAATCCCCTGTTTTTATAAAACAAACGAAAAAATTTCGTCCGTCTTATAAAAACAGGGGATAAGTACTTTTAGTAATTTGTAGAAAAACCTTTATTTTTGGTGACTTCACCATATCTAAGTCATAGAATCAATAAGATCCCAACACCTTACTGTAATTTTTTACCAATCATCTCACAATAAGGTCTGAAATTTTACAGTATTTTTTTGGTAACACATTTTTAAACACCTCCAAAGATTTTCTATGCAATTGAGGTCGGAGCACTAAGAAAGTTAAGAAATAAGCTTAACCCCTATTGGTACGAAACCAATCCTTTGGGATTAAATGGATGTATTTAGGATCGTTATCTTGTGGTAAGTCCCAATTGAAAGAGATATTGTACTCAACCTTAAATTATTCATTGTTTCCACACGCAACCGTTGATCAATTATTATTTATATTGTGTATTGGATCAACTCCATTTTATTATAAAACTCACTGTATTATCAATTTAACATCAACATGATTAACAGTATTTTTTTATATTGTGATTGAAATACCGTGTAGGAAAAGCGTTGGACATACTG
The DNA here is from genome assembly GCA_951394005.1 of Protophormia terraenovae. Lineage (NCBI taxonomy): Eukaryota > Metazoa > Arthropoda > Insecta > Diptera > Calliphoridae > Protophormia > Protophormia terraenovae. The sequence goes on from OX596075.1 coordinate 83,723,149, forward strand.
CTGGGGTCCAGTTCCATTTTACTTTTGTCTTGCCACATAATGTTCCTCCATTTTTTTTTTTTTTTTTTTTGTGCGATATTGCATATGTCATCATTTTATTGGCTCATGATAATACCTATTTGATGTTTGTCCATGATTTCTACGATTTTCTTTTATTAATTTTCGCTTTTCCTCAGAAGAGCGTTTTCCTCGTCCCACATTAAAAAAGTAACTGTTTTATAAAAAAAAAAAAAAACTATTTAAAATATACTTAACTTACTTCCTCTTAATTTCATAAAAAATTTTAAGCGTAAACACTTAATTTTTAAAAATTCACCATCACTCCTATTTTTATGATCCATGCACATTGAACGAAAAATAAATTGTGAATTAAATCGTAAATGTAATTGTTTTTGAAATTATTTCTTTTGTTTTACTTTTTACATTTCGTTGTAAATACCATTAAAATTTTGCGAGGTTTTAAAATTACCTTAATAGAAATTTTTACTTAAAATTTGGTTTGTAATCACTCCTATTATTATGAAAGCAGCTGTATGTATTCCCAAAAACTGAAAAAAGTTATATTTCGAATGTACATACATATGTAAATATTTAAATTTTAACAAAAATAACTTCTGAATCGTCATAAGATTTTGCAATTATGTATATTATTTTACATGGGCGTGAGATAATGTATTTTTCAAAAATGTTCTTTAGTAGTATATTGAATCAAACAAAAAAAAAAAAAAATTGAATATAATTCTAATTATTGTTTTATGTTAGTTATTCTTAAATTTTTCAGGGGTGATTAGGTGGATTTTAATAATACTTCTAAATTGTTTGAAAATATCTTTGGTTTTTATCTAAACGAAAAGAAAATATATTAAATTTTATTTCTACTCCATATTTTTGGCTTTTTGGAAATCTTGCTCCAGCAGAATAGACAACTTCACTGGTATAAGCATGAAATTTGAAACTTCTTGCGTTGTGATCCACAACATACTTATTATGCGATTTCAAATCGTCATCTAATTTGTTTTTTTTTTTTTATTTATTATTTTCTCAAATACTTTAACCAATAGGCTTAAAATGCTGATTGGTCTATAGCAGGTCGGCAATTTAGGATCCTCCCCTGGCTTAGGAATTGGAATAACTTTGGCCTTTGGGAAATATCCTTCTATTAAACATGAATTGAATAGTTTACTTAAAATTTCAAAAAAGTAATGAGGCATATTTTTAAGAATAATACTATTAATGCCATCTAATCCAGGGGCTTCATTAATTTTCTGTAAAAGTACAAACGATTTAACTTCATCTAAATTGGTGAGTTCCACGTTCGTTCTGTTAAGAATTTCATCATTAAGAGACAGTTGTGTCCATAAGCGAAGAATTATTTAAAGTAATGGTATGTGAATTACCAAATACGTCTGCTATTAAATTTGCTTCGTCGTTTCATGAAGGTCAGTAAATAATTTTTTGTTTCCCTTAAGTGTTTTTGTTATTTTCCAAACATTTTTAGAGCCCGAAGGCAAATTAGCAACAAATTTTGACCAGGATTAATTTCGGTCTTTATTAAGGTAGAAATCAATAAGATTATTTAATAGGTTCAAATACATTTTAATTGATTTTTATAGTTTAAATCCCTACATCTTTGAAATTTACATTTGTATTTATTTCTCTGACTAATTAACATTTTACTAATATCAGAGATTTCTCTTTGACAAGAATTTTTAAGACCGACAGATATTTTGTTAAATGCTTCTTTGACTGTAGATATTAATTTATTAAAATAAAAATCTAGATTACCTGAATTGGTAAAAGGTTGGTCAATATTCTGACACCTAATTTTATTTTCTACCCAGTTTCTGAGTGCTGACCAGTCAGATATAAAGGAACTGAATAAGTCATGTTTTGAACATGTCCAGAAATAACACAAGATAATGGTACATGGTCCGACTGTAAAACATTTGGATGAGTTTCAAGGTCCTAAAAATGGAGACACGTGTTTGGTAAAAGTATGTCTACTGTAGAGCGGTACCTTTTGTTTTACCAATGAAGTATAGAATTAGATTATGTATTAAAAATGGTATGTCTTTTAATAAAGTGTGGGTCAAAAATGGATGTAAATTCAAAATAATAGAAGAAAAAATTAAAAAACTGAATTTGTGTCTTAAATATTCAACATAGTTTTGCTGTTAATTTAATTTCTTGTCTTTCTAATATAGTTTAACAAATTTAATTTGGTCAATTGGTATTTTATATATAACATTTTAAATCCGCGAAGTCCGGAAAATCGGTCTTTCGGATATAGGGGTGTCCATTACAGCTTCAGTCAGAGTTCACCTTTTCACATTCATCTAGAAATCCGAAAAATTATTATTCCTAGAATTAGAGCCTCTGTTTTTGAGTAATAATTTGTTAGGATTGCCCGTTGTTATCAATCGAATAAAGCATTTCGTTTGAAACTTATGAGATATTTGGCTACCCTATAGCTAATTTTTATGCTAAATTGTTTGCAATTAAGGTTTTTTAATAGTATTTAATGATTTTTACTGTCGAAAACTATTTATATATATTATGCGTAAAACAATTATGAAAACGCGTGTATTTATTTTATTTATTTCAATGTATCAGTAACCTAGCCTATTGGCCATAATATGTTATGATTTCTATATTTTAAAATAGACGAATCCCCTGAAGAAGTCGACAAAAAATCGATGAAACTTTGGGAAAATTGTAATAAAAAGTTTGTTTTTTTATTTACATTGGAACTATAGGCCCTATTAGCTTAATTTGGTAAATTGTAATTATGAAAAAGTTTCAACAAAAGCCTTGAAACTAAATTACATATATTACAAGAAAGTCAAAAAAAGTATCGGTAGACAGACTCAAGCCTTTGTTAGCCGAGCGCTTGTCACACATCAGCGTTAAAAAATACAAGCTTATGAGACGCTACATCACATCAACATAAAAATTCTATAACTGTTGTAATTACAATACACACAACAAAATCTATCGGCCGCACATTAGCGTCACATAAGCGGTCAACTAATCCAGGCTTAAAACCGGCTTACATCCCTATGGAAATTTCAGAGTTGGAGAAAGAGTACTACAAGAAACACAAAGTCCGGTTTTTGGACAAATTAACTTTTTAGTGTTTTAAGTTAATATAAAATAAGTGTTTTATTTTACACTAGAGAACTAATGCAATTCGATGTTGAAAAAAACAATAAAATATTTCATTGCTTTTTGGGACAATTACGCGAAATAACGTAGTTTTTTTTTTAATTGAAAGTTTACAACGCTGGAACTGAAGACCAATTTATTATTACGAGAGTATACCTGGGATGCTCCGCTATCCCTGTAGTATTGAAATAAAAAAGTTTAGTGTGGATAAAATGAATTATTGTATATAAATATTTTACAGAAATACAACCTGCTTATTAACAATCTAATAAAAAAATGTCGGGAGAAAAATGTATAAAATGTGTATATTGAAAGTATTAATGCAAAAGGAAAATAACAATTGTTTCATTCTGAAATTTAGTAAGAAGAGCTGTCAATGTATTAATAAATGTAAAATGATATCGTTAAATTTAAGCAGCGCGATAATTTAGCAATATATTGCAGAATATATACATACATATATGCTAAGATTGAATGAATATAATATCCTAAATATTTTATCAAAAATTAATAAAATAAGAATAATATACTAAAGTTCATCCTGCTCAAAATTATTTTACATGTAATACGAAACTTCTGTAATCCGAAGACAATTCCCCTATAAATCCGAGCTGATATTGGTTCCTTTATCTTATCCTCTTTTATTTTTTGCAATTCCAATAATTTTGCTGAAAAAATATAATTTTCATATAATGCGTAACATAAAATATTCTTCTAATACAAAAATGTTTGAAGTTTTTCTCTAAGGAAAAAATAACTTCGATATTTCATAAGATAATTTTAAAATTATGATATTATTAATGATACTGTATCGTTTCTTGGTTTGTTTGTAAATTGGGTAAATATTAATATTGGGTAAATATTAATATTTTTTTAAAGTTCTGGTAGGCATATTTTTCCGCAAAGATAACCTAATTTATTGCTTTACGTCTCAAGTGGGTCGTGAAGCAAAATCTTTTGAGACAAACTTATTTAACAAAACTTTTCAAAATCCCTCTTTTTGGCAAAAACCCTCTGGTCACATTAACAATGATCAATTTGAATTGATTTGGAAAATCAGCGAAAATGATACCAAATGATAAATTAATAAATAACAAGATTTAAAAAGTTATTCTTATAGATTTAATTTGAGTTGGAAAAAAGATTGTCCCATTTCACCCCGCTCTCCCCAACTCTATATGGTTGTAAAATACTCCTTAATAGAAGGATATAAAAATTACTAATTGTTTAACAGATAAAACATGTTATATCATGTCATTTACTGTTTGGTTTTTACTATGTTCTATGTTATTTCGTTAAAGTGCAAAATTATATAGTTATATGCGTAAGTCTTTTATGAATATAATTGGTTGATTGAAATTTATAGAAATGTTTCCATGACACTATAAGAGTTCGTAACTAAAATTAACGTATACATTTTTAAATATTTTAAATATTAAAAATAAGCTTTTGTTGTATAATTTAATTTTTTTCCCCTTTTTTTTATTTTTAGACGGGCCACGTACAAATGAGGCAATTGTAGTATATGATAATCCAGAAGCAGCTATTTATGCCAAGTATGTATTAAGAAATTACTTTAAAAATATTTGATTTTGTTATGTTGAATATTTTTTCTTTTAGGGACAAAATACATGGCCTTGAATATCCTGTAGGCGAACGTATAATTGTCAAAGTATCTGGCATGAGCTCTTCTCGCATAGACACATCATTTATTGATAGTAGGTTTTAAACATGATTATTTACAAAGTTCCCCCTGTATAAAAATGAATAAACATTAATATTAATTAATTTTGTTTTGTTTATCTTTTCCATTTGTTATTTTCTTTTCTGCAATAATTTATTTTAGAACGCACTAGAAAGGATTCTATTTGTAATGTGCCATTGCCACCATCTCAACCAATGGCACCAAGTGATGCTCCTGTGGCTCAACGTCTATTTATTGTTTTAGCATCGGTAATATATAAAAATGTTGTAATACTTTAAAACTTATTTAATTAACATTTATATACTATTGTTTTCGTAGAATTTACCTGTTTCTATATTGAAAAATGTATTTTCATGCTGGAAAGGTTTAATTGATGTATACTTATTGCCCAATAAAAATTGTGGTTATGTAAAATATGCTGATAGAGATTCAGCACAAAAAGCCATACAAATTTTAAATGGTGCCGAAATTTGTGGTTCAAAATTAAAAGTATGTACACATACATAGTTGCATAATAAATAATGAAATAAACTAATATATTCCCATATTATTTGATTAAGGTTATGGAAGCTGAAGAAAGAGGTAATGGTGGAGGTGGTAGCGATGGTGACAATGGCAGCCGCAAACGTATGAGACGAAATTAAACGTAAGTTTTTTAACCAAAGAATTTTTAATAATTTTTTAAGTATTTTTAAAGTTTGAAAGCTTTAGTTCTTCTTTTATGATGAAGGTAAGTGAATTGTAGTTAATTGTAAATTTCATATTAAATTTATCTTTATTTTTGCCAAGAAAATAATACTTTTATATTCATAGACTTGGACTTTTCGATAGCCTAAATGACTTACGAAAGTCTTCATTAACTTGTTTATAGTTTTGACCATTTAATGTTGCAACATAATGCAATATAATTTTTATTTTCTATTTTCACAGACATCAAATATAATGAACGAATGGACTAAACAAAAACTGAATGAAACATAAAATTTACTTGAATGATAAACTGACAGCTACGGAACTTAAAAATTACCCACAACCACTGGAAACAAGAAAACAAAACGGATACAAGAGCAAAAAGAAAAGGACTAGTAAGTGAAACCAGGACCTATTTCTACTACCACTACTACAACTACAAACAAAATTTCTCACATACACAGACCTCTACAAATGTACTTCTATTATTACTACTAATCTACTTACGAGATACATATGTATATTGTTTATGATATGATCAACTTGTATATCAAAAAATAGCAAATTATGACTAGACAACCCACATTTTTTTTGAAATGGAAGAACATTACAATATAAAGTCTTAACGCTGACGATGCTGGAAAACAAAGAACAAAAACATTTACCTATACCACAACACTTAACCCTAAAAAAAATGCAAAAAAAAAACCTGAACATTTATAAACTATTGATGATGAATAGTAGTAACACATGCAGAGACGTGTTAGTCATTTATTTGGACCATAAAAAAAGAAAATATACAGAAACAAATTCCATTTATATATGTACGCATTTACTATATATGTATAGTTCTTGTACATTTTGTTCACATAATTATTTATTTATATTTTATATTAGCTTCTTTTTAAATTCGTTATTTAAAAATTAAATCAAAACGATTACATTCATATTGATAAACAAATAAAAAAATAAAACATCCGTCATCATTTATATAGATTTATTTTCATTTAGTTTATGAATAATATACTTAATATAATTTACTACTTCGATAATATAAAATAAAACAACAAAAACAATTGTGAAAATTGTTGTTTGTGTATTAATATTACTACAAAATAAAATTTATAATAAAAATCCAAAAATTTGCATTTTTATTTAGCTAAACAATTATTTAATTAATATGATGTTTGTTTCAGCATTTCTATATTATTTAAGATCCTGTTTCATTAAAGCTATTAAAAAACAATTTCATTATTTTAATAGATTAATAGCTACAGTAGTTTTCCGGTTAACGAAAATTCGTTTTAACAAACATCGAATTTAACGAACGAGCCATATTTTTCTATTGAGAATCTTATATAGCGAACAAAAATTTCATTATGTACTCAGTTTAACGAATAAATAGTATACAACTTTTCCTAAAAAAATTAATTTATTTAAAAAAAAATTGTAAATCTTAGTGATTTTGGCATTTTGCATTATTTTATTGAGTAAACAGTAAAAATCTATGCAAAAAAAAAAAAAAAAAAACGTTTTAAAAAATTAATAAAAAATTATTGATGATTACCAAAAGTGCTTACACGTGATAGATTTGTGCAAAGTGTGTTTGTATAAATCCACAGTTTATAACATTTTAAAATTAAAGATAGCACAAGGATAGGGCTCGAACGGCACAACGCACAGTGGGGTAGAATCGAAATTTTTTGGAAATAAATCTGTAACTTCTGATCGGCTGATTGAATTTGCATGAAATTTGGTATAGGTATAGCAGAGGAGTGTTCAATATTAACAATCAACCCCTCAGGGGCTGATCTGAAGGGGCTCAAAGTTGGGTACCTCTGACATACAAATTTTTTAATCGCTTGCCAAATTTTTGTTTCTCATCCAATTTCAAATATTTTTATTCTTACAGTTATTCTCTTACAGTTTTTGAGTTATTTTCGTTTGAATTTTTAAGTACCTCAATGTTGCATGTTCTTGGTCCAGTTTCTTTCATATACAGTGAAAGCTCCCATAGTCGGACAGCGATCGTCACGCTGATTTTGTCCGTTATCGGGAGATGTCCGTCTATGGGATATGGTACATAATATTTTTTTTACAAGGGGTAATTCCATACTATATCTTTTTATTCTAACATTCAAGACTGATTGTAATGAATTTACTTTTAAATATACATATTCTTACGAGCTGTAAACCCGCTACTTCGTTAGCGGAAATTTTTTATAAAAACCATACTATATAATAAATTTAAACTAAGATTCTTAACTCCCGTGGGAACATTTTTAATAATGGTGTTATGTTGGAATTTACAACAATAAACTTTTTAAATATTTTACCTAAAAAAGTACCAAAAATTACAATAAAAAAATATTAATTTAATTTTAATTTCAGGTTTCTAATCTTAAAGTAACGAAAAATAAATATCAGAATTACGAAAAGGTATATTAGAATAAAGAAAAAGTACCACAAAATCCATTCTGATTCACTTAGGACCTTACATCTTCAATTATATGTTTCTAAGGATGAATATTACAGAACATTCAAGAAGTACTATTAGAAGAACGAATAAGATACCACAAAGTCCCTTCTTGTAGATTCTAATTAATTTAGGACCACGTATCTTTAATTTCATGTTTCTAGATTCATAATTATAGAAAATTAAAAAAGTACCATAGGAAGAACAAAAAGTACCACAAAGTCCCTTCATTTAGGACCACCTATTTTTATTTCATATTACCGAAAATTAAAAAAGTACCATTGGAAGAACAAATAAGTACCACAAAGTCCCCTCTTATAGATTCTCATTCACTTAGCACCAAATGTCCTTAATTTCATGTTGCCAGGTTCATAATTATAGAAAATTAAAAAAGTACCATAGGAAGAATTATAGAATATTCAAAAAGTACCATTAGAAGAACCCTCTTATGGATTCTTATTCACTTAGCACCACATGTCCTTAATTTCATGTTTCTAGGTTCATTATTATAGAAAATTCAAAAAGTACCATTAGAAAACGAAAAAGTACCACAAAGTCCCCTCTAATGAATTCTCATTCATTAAGGACCAAATATTTTTAATTCAAAAAGTACCATTAGAATAACGAAAAAGTACCACAAAGACCCCTCTTGTGAATTCTTATTCACTTAGCACTACGTGTCCTTAATTTAATGTTTCCAGGTTCATAATTATAGAAAATTCAAAAAGTACCATTAGAATAACGAAAAAGTACCACAAAGTCCCCTCTAATGAATTCTCATTCATTTAGGACCAAATATCTTTAATTTTATGTTTCTAGGTTAAATATTATAGAAAATTCAAAAAGTACCACTAAAATAACAAAAAAGTACCACAAAGACCCCTCTTATGGATACTCATTCATTTAGAACCATTAGAAGAACAAAAATAAGTACCAGAAAGTCCCCTCTTATGGATTCCCATTAACTAAGGACCACATATCCCTAATTTCATGTTTCTAGGTTCATAATTATAGAAAATTCAAAAAGTACCATTAGAAGAACGAAAAGGTACCACAAAGTCCCCCCTTATGAATTCTTTCCAACATCGGACCATGCGTATTTAATTTCATATTTCTAGGTTAAATATTACAGAAAATGCAAAAAAGTACCAATAGAAGAAGAAAAAAAGTACCACAAAGTCCATCCTCTTGAATTCTTACCCACAGGACCATGTATTTTTAAGTACCAAAAATTCCACTCTTGTGAATTCTTATCTACATAGGACTACGTTTTCTTAATTTCATATTTCTATATTTAATGTAATTGAAAATTCATTATTAAGTTTGAATAAAATGTAATTTCCCGCCTTTACCCCTTTTTTGGTACTTTTTTCTCACCCATTGAAGTATCAAAAATTGTATTCCAATAAATTTCTAAATTGTAATGGTATCCCATATTAAAATAATCATGAATATTTCAATAAATATAGAAAAAATGTTTTATGGAAAAGTACCAAAAATAGGTACGATTTTTACCCCTTAAACGTTCGAATTTCTAAAAAGTACCAAATTTGTATTTCTCATTTTTTGATAAGTTACGAATACGACATAAATTTTATCTGTATGTTGATTGGTTTCAAAGATACATATGGTGCCAAAAAAGTACCAAAATACAGTTTATACCCGTTTTCTCCCTAAAACGGTCGATTTTCAAAATAGTACCAGACACCTGTCCAATTATTTTTTAAATGAATAACGATAATTATTCAACTTTTTTTTGTATCATTATTAGTTTGCGAGTTATAAGGTTACCGATTTTACCCGTTTTTACCCTTTTTTACCCCCTAAACATTCGACTTTCCAAAAATCCCGTCTTAGTGGATCTATATGGAGGGAGACCTACCTACGTTCCAAATTTCGTCGCTCTAGCTTCAGCCGTTTGGGCTGTGGGATGATGAATCAGTCAGTCAGTCACGTTACTCTTTTATATATATAGATTAATACATACACTATCGGACAAAATAAAGTGCGGTTTTTTACTCTTGCTATTTAGTTCATAGTTATTGTCTTCTAGGTTCATAATGGTCTACATTTTTTGAATCCAGGTAATTGTCGTATTATATTCTTTAAATTAATATGCAAAAGAAGTTTTTGAAATATGTGTTTTTCGAGTTTGGGGCAAAGTGTAGTGTTGGTCATGCATTTTGTGCGACATAATAAAGTGACACTTTACATTATTTCCAAAAAATTTTTAAATTTTTTGATATAAAATGGAAGGAATATTCTTAAGAAGTGCTAAAATTTATTATTCTATTCATTAAATTCTATTAAAATTATTATTGCATTTGAAAAATAAGGATAAATTCGGCCATATTATCGGTAAGTCTTCGACCACAATCTAGTAAGATTTCTTGATTCCAGATAGAGAAAACTAATTAACATTAATGTAATTGTCTTTAAAGTGCAACATTTTATAATTTGACGCCAAAAAAATCATTTCATTATACAAAATTACAATTTAGAATCAAAATAATATGAAATTGATAGGTTAGAAACCCTGAGACTACGAAGTAAAATCGTGACGATATCAATATTCTCGCCAATAGAGAATGAGTTTCATCATATAAATACATAAAGAAAGAAGTAATTATAAATATATTAACTTTTACTGCCAGGAAAAAGCTCAAACATAGGAGTTTTAGAAGCACCTATTCTAAGTAAAAGTCACATCATTTTTGTGCTAATATAACAAAGCGAACCGTAATAGAAAAATAATCGTTAAAGTCCCAGAACCATTCTAAAATGCAGTTATTTGGATGAATAAACATAAATCTTATTAAAACTTTTAAAAAAACTGAGAAAATTTTGGAAACTGCCATGGAAAAATTAATTTTTTTTTTTTAAATTTTTGTATTAGAAGATCGTATAAAAAATGTTTTCTTAAATTTGGTACATATGAAACGCATTTGTTTGAACCTTGTCTGGACAGTTAGGCTTGAAATAATTAAAATTACTTCCTTCTTTATCTCTCCGCTTAGAAATTTGAGATTCTTTTTGGCGAGAATTGCGATATAGCTACGACTTTACTTCGCAGTATTAGGGTTTCTGGTCCTCAATTTCTTATTATTTTCATTCTTAATTGTAATTTTGTAAAATAAAATGGTTTTTTGACCTCAAATTATAAAATATTACACTTTAAAGACTATTACGTTAATCTTAATTAATTTTCTTTATCAGGAATCAAGAAATCTTACTGGATTGTGGTCAAAAACTTACTGATAATATGGCCGAATTTATCCTTATTTTTCAAATGCAATAATAATTTGAATAGATTTTATGAATATAATAATAAAATTTAGCACTTCTTAAGAATATGCCTTCCTTTATGTATCAACAAAATTAACAAAAATTAGGAAATAATGTAAAGTGTCACTTTATTATGTCGCACAAAATGCATGACCAACACCACACTTTTGCCCCATATTTGAAATACACATATTTCAAAAACTTCTTTTGCATATTAATTTAAAGAATACGACAAATACCTGGACACTAAAAATGTAGACTATTATGCACCTAGAAAACAATAATTATAAAATAAATAGCTAGAGTAAAAAACCGCACTTTATTTTGTCCGATAGTGTGTATATCGTCAGCTAAAATGCAAAAGGCCGTAACCACTTAAAAATCAAATGTTGATTTTACTGGTTTATAATGTACTGACCCAAACTACATTTATACAAAAAATTTCATGCCCATATCTTCAAAAATTACATCAGTATTGATAAAAGTCAAATAATCGTAACATTAACTTCATGAACGAAACAGTCGTAAAATATGTTAAATATTAGAACATTTTTATTTCAAAGATGTTTTATGATTTATCTATTTTTACATTACAAGGACGTTTGAAAAATTTTGCTTAATATCTCAATTTTAAAGCCAAAAAATTAAAAATTGTGATTTCTTTTTTCTTTTGCTTATGCGGCAAACGACGTTTTCCATTTTCACTTAGACATTATTTGCAATAAAGTATGACTTTATGAAATTTATTTTATGGATACAGTTCGATTCTCTCCGCTTTTATTTAATTTTCCTAAATTTTCTTTCTAAATTAGGTAATTTTTCGTACGCCAAAAAAGGTCAGTCATCTTTCAACTGCATTTTTACTAATGATTTTATGAAATTTATTTTATGGATACAGTTCGATTCTCTCCGCTTTTATTTAATTTTCCTAAATTTTCTTTCTAAATTAGGTAATTTTTCGTACGCCAAAAAAGGTCAGTCATCTTTCAACTGCATTTTTACTAATGATTTTATGAAATTTATTTTATGGATACAGTTCGATTCTCTCCGCTTTTATTTAATTTTCCTAAATTTTCTTTCTAAATTAGGTAATTTTTCGTACGCCAGAAAAGGTCAGTCATCTTTCAACTGCATTTTTACTAATGATTTTTCCACGAAATTTTAAAAATAAAAAGCATGTTGAGGACAAGTTTGACAACAAAGCCATCTACATATGACGGCATGTTACTCCATTTAAAAACGACAGGAGCAGCGCCCAATTACATTTTTAATATCACTGATGACAATGTCGCCCTGCTTTCTATGCCCTTTGTTCAAAAAAGTTGTCAAGATTTGTAGGAATCTGTGGCCATGGTGTTCTCATCGAGACTGTGTTCAGGACAGATAAATGGGACAGCATCTGTTTTTAGGGCTCAAGTTTTCATTTTCTCTTTTCTAGTATGAAAAATTTTTAATCGAGTGTAAAAGTCAAAGTTAAGTAAAAAAACTAGTTTTTGCTCAAAACCAGGAAAAATTTAAGTAAAAAAAATGAATGTTAAACTATTACTATAAAGATGAAATATGTTTTCTTTAAACACAGGTGTCCGCGTCCGCCCAAGAGATCGTCCGCCTATCGGAGATTAATTTATTCTAAAAATGCCACCTAAACCATGGGACCTAAAAAATTGTCTACCGGAGCTGTCTGTTAAGGGAGCTTTTATTTCATGTGTTTTTAGCTAATTAAAGAACAAAATTATCTATTGTATAAAAAAAATTTGAAGTCGATATTATTACCAAGCCCAAAAATAAACGATTTTGAATTTGAAAATTGCAAAAATGACGACATTTTGTGTTTTTTTGGCCGAAAAAGTATCTACACTTTTTTTTTTTTCTAAAATAAAATTTCTTTAACAACATATAATAATTTTATACTTTTGTGAAAGGTATTATCACAGAGAAGACTTTAAAATAAAATGAAAGCTCAATAACTCAAATGGTCAAGGTACACACCCTCCCGAATTTGACCCATTTTATATGAAAGTTTTGACTTTAGTCTATATTTTCTCTATATATACCTGTACCAGATTTCATGCAAATCTAATCAGCCGATCAGAAGTTACAGATTTATTTCCAAAAAATTTCGATTCTGCCCCACAGTGCAACATAGGGGGACGAAATTTGGCACAAATATTTATTCTATATAAGGTTTGTTTAGTAGTGAAAATGGTCAAAATCGGTTAATAGTTTGAAGGTCGATATAAACTTGGAAACCAAAAATGGGCGTGGTCACCCACTTTACCGCCACATCTCATATAACGTAAAATTTGGAAAAGTTGATGGTGGGTATATAGATTCGGCCAAGCTGAATGTAACATTCTCGCTTGTTTTTTTACCGCCCACCTCCCATATAAGGTGAAATGTCAACGAAAATTTGTACAAATAGTTCAAGGATCAATGTAAACTCGGAAACAAAAAATGGGCGTGGTCACCCACTTTACCGCCACCTCTCATATAACGTAAAATTTGGAAAAGTTGATGGTGGGTATATAGATTCGGCCAAGCTGAATGTAACATTCTCGCTTATTTTTTAAAATTTTTTTTACTAACTTTATATTTTTTGCCAAACAATTTGTTTCATAATTTTGAAACTATTGATAGCATCAAAAACAATTGTATACATCATTTAAATTGTAAGCCAAAATGTTTGTAAATTTAATTTAACAAAATCGGACAAGTTGTTTTTAAGTTATGACAACATAACTGGAGAAATGTCTCAAAAAACTAAAATTTTGTGAAAATGAGCGAATTCACGTAATTGTGAATAAATTCGAAAAGAATCAATAGATTTTTATGATCGATATCTCATTTTGTTGCTATTACATGTAGCTTTTTGATAAAGCAATAAATCTGAACAATTTTTGCCCTTTTTGATTTTTCATGATTTTTTTTTTTAACAAAAATATGTGCTATTTTCACGTAAAAAATATATTTGTTGCTTAATTGAAACGCAATATATAAACGGATTAAAGGTTGTATAAATTTAAATTTTTCTAAGTTTATTTTAATAATATCGGACTAACATTTTTTGAGTTATCATTAATTATGTGGAGAAATGTCTAAAAAAATTTATAATTTTACTTAAACATTAAGAAAAAAAATTTCTCCATAGAATTTAAAATTTGGACCATATTTATACTACTGGAACCACAATACATCAAAATTGCATAGTGGTTTTTCAAGCCCATTTTTGCTGTTGACCTGTGTAATCTTTTAAAAAATATAAGAGATACATTTTTGGATACCCATAATGTAACTACAAAGTGAGGGTGAACATTTAAGAATTTAATTTCTTGATTTCAAAAACAAAGTAATCAAAAACAAGGTAATTTTTTCCTTCGCGGCGTGTAACTTGCCGCGATGGAAAAAAACATATTATAACCAAGATCCAGGGAAAGCGCTATTAAGTTCACTATTGAAGTTGTTTTAAAAGAATGTAGCAGTAAATACCGTCCGCAACAGAAACTGTTTGTAAAAAGCCATATAAATATTCACGGTAAAGAATAAATTTTAACATATTTGGATCAGACGGACGAAAATTGGTTTGGCGTCAGAAGAATAAAGAAATGGAAAAATTCCCTGAGCCAACAGTTGTGGGGGTTATGTTCTAGTTTGGGGGTGTAGAATAGTGGATCACGTACATCGAAATATTTTATTTTTAATTTTTTAAACGACTTGCTAAAATGACTGAATATTTTATGTAGCTACTGGATGGAATCATTTTTCGATATCCAAGAAAAAAGTTACAGCGGGGTTAGACTCAGTCGCGTCCACGTTTCTTA
Organism: Protophormia terraenovae; assembly: GCA_951394005.1. NCBI lineage: Eukaryota > Metazoa > Arthropoda > Insecta > Diptera > Calliphoridae > Protophormia > Protophormia terraenovae. The sequence continues at coordinate 83,738,288 of OX596075.1, forward strand.
CATAAAATAATGTCTTTTTTCTTTATTTTCTATTGTTTTCTTTATATACTTTATTATTTTCCAATATTATCTTCTTATCTTCCACTTAATTTATTTATTGTTCCACTTGCAAATTTAATGTTTTAGTGGGAACGGTGCTGTTCCGTGAAACCTCCATGTTGCCTCGCCGGTTCTACAGCTCCCAATTTATATCTTCTCTTGATTTCTACCTTGGATGTACTCCGAGATTTCTCTAGTCCCTGTATTTTTTGAGTTTAAACTTCTAAGAAAATATTCTACCACTTGGCCCTGAGCAGTGTGTACCTTCTATCACTTCAACCAGATTGTAAATCTTTTTGAAGTTTTTAAACTTAGTGAATATAATTCAATATACACTACGACTTTTTCTCCCCTAACACCACTTTGTTTTATTTTTTATTTTTTTCAACCGAGTACTCACCATGTCTGTCTTAAGTATTATCGTACTTTTCCTGCAGTTGTATTCCAGCAAAAACTTTACTTACCCGGTAAGCCAACATATTACATTGTTAAAAAGCGGTAAAATTCGGGTGAAAAACTCATTACCTTTATATGGCGATGTCCACGAATTCATGGGTCCCCATTATTAAAGTACTTATTTTAAACAATCAAATAAGTAGTTAATCAAATTCTACAAAACTACAAAATTGATAAAAAAATAAAAACAAACAGTTGCCTCAACTGAGATTTGAACTTAGGCAAAAACTTTCGCTCATGTTTTATAGACTACTGTCTTACTCACTACGCCATGTATACGTAAAAAATTTGCGTGCGTTGTAAATAGTTTTAACATACCAATAGAAATTAAAATAATTTCATAAAAAATAGATGTGTTTAGTTTGGGTTTGAACCGAGAACCTTCTGAGTGCTACTCAGTCGCTCTAGCCAGCTGAGCCATTGCAGAACTAAATGAACTTGTTGTTTACTGGTAAGTAGTTATTCCATTACTCCAAGAAATGAGAAAAATAATGACAACTCATTACCAGGTAATGAGTCTAGTAAGTAGTAGTCATTACCAAAAGCACACAAATTTTTGCTGGGATATTACCAAAGAATATAAATCATATAATTTTCTTTGATATTACTTAAATTATAAAAGACATTCCATAAACGTTTGATGTAAGAAATAACCGAACAAAATGTACAGTGCGAGAAAAAACCTAAGCATATACAATAAAAATATAAGAAAACCCACTATATTTTATATCAAAAAGGTATGTTCCACTTTATATTTAAAACTATTTACAGTATATATTTTGACATTTAAATCAATGTTAAGAAATATGATGCAAATTTAAAGATTATAACGAAATAACCTAAGCATACAATTTATATTAGAATGCTTTACTTAAAATTATATGTAATATTATAGCGGTTTAATAGTTTTTATGGCTAATTGCATTCTTTATAACATATTCCAATCGTTGCGGAATTTATAAAGAAGTCTGTAAGCAAAATATACGTCAACATTGCATTATTATTGTCCATGGATTTTTAGGGGCTTTATAGTGGCTCCATTCAGCAAAAACTATTTGCCATATAACTCCTCGCATACTCTCAGAATAATTCAGGTCTATAAAAAAAATTGTCTCATGTCCTATTTTTTTGTTAACTTTTAATTTTTGATGAGGCGATATCTCGCTGAAATGTATGGACCAAATTTCTTTACAATTCAGAATATAATATTTTTAATAATTTCTATAAATTCCAAATAAACAAAGAAATTTATCATTAAAATCTAATAGTATCTCAATAAATATGTATTGAATATAAAATTGTCTTTATTAATCTCCTATATGAATTTACAATATATAGAGCAAATATCACTATTATCGATATTGGTATTAAAAACCAAACTATCCTTATTTTATGTATTCTTATGCCTTTTTTTGACTTGTATATGCATCAATGGGACATTCATTTTGATTTTGTAAACACCACTCTGGTTGTAAAGCTTCAGCAGATATACCGTTCTCCACTAAACGCTCACGATGTAGTAGCATACGAGGCTCAGCTTGACGCCAGGTATCTGTGGGATTAGACCATAAACGTTCTGCTAAAGCACTAGCTCTGGGCCAGAAACGTTGATCTAATGTGTGTTCATCTATTTGTTCGGACCAGATGGCAGCTTCTGCTCCCATAACTAGAGATACATAATCACCGGCAATTATTTCCATACGATTTTCATAAACCTTTTGCCAACCAATATATGGAGAACACCAATTATTGCCATCGGTAACCCAACCAGCACCACCACAATCGAAATAGAGAGCATCGTAATTAGAAACTATAATGCGGAAACCACGTTTTAGAATATCAGTAACCTTAGGATCCATGCCTGTTGTCCATATCTGTATAATATAACGTTGCTTGTCTAAGTAATCATCCAAGTAAGGTACATCAGTAAGACGGCTTGTCCATAGGGTAATTGGAACTTGTTGTCCCTTGGCGGCAATATCTACACGCTTTAAAGCTTCCGTTTGGAAATGACCCCATAAACGTATAAAATCAGCCTCCTGTAAACCCCATCCTTGTTTCGATGTCATCCAATTACGAATTTGTTCACTACTGTTCCAACAATTAACCGACACTTCATCGCCTCCCATATGGAAAACATCTGGATTAAAAAGATCAAACATGTCCTGATAGATATCTTGTAAAACTGCATACATATCGTCAACAGTAGGATCTAATTGGCCACAAGGCGGTTCTACACAATAATCCTTCCAAGGCTGAGCATTAAAACAAGCTGTCATATTTTTATGTTGCCAACCTTCTCCAACATGGGCAGGGGCATCAAATTCCGGCATTACTCGTATGCCTCTCACGAGTCCGTATTCTACAATCTCACTTATATCTTTGTGGCTATAAGTTTTTCGTGAAGAATATGCTCCCAATTTATATAGCTCAGGTCTGGACTTTACCTCCAAGGGGAAACTATGAGAGTCGGTAATGTGCCAGTGAAATGTATTTAATTTTACCATGGCCATTGCATCTGTTAAAAATAAAATTATGGATAAATGTGTATATAATATGTATAAACAATTTCTAAGTACATTAACTTACCTAACGTCCTTTTAATAGCCCTTGTACTATAAAAATTTCTTGAAGTATCCAATAAGACCCCACGCCATTTAAACGCTGGTTTATCTTCTATAGTGGCTTTGGACACAATTTGCAATTCTCGTCTTATATCATCGTAAACAATCAATTGATTAAGCGTCTCTAAGCCGTGTCGAGCACCAAAGTAAGTTTTTGCTTCTATTTTTGCAAACACTTCATGATCGTCTGATGTTGTTATTTCCAATTTATAGCCTTCATCTATGTCTAATGTTAATCTTGGTATTTCATCATTGTCTTTATGATCTTCTAATTCGATCGCAATTTTAAGAGGATGTCCTTCATTTTTTAAAAATTCAGAATTTGGCACTTTATTCTCAACTAAATCCATGAAACGCTCACGATTTGATTCCCAAAGTTTTTCTTGATGTCGATTAGCGGGCATTACAAACTCAATAGCGCTACGATCAATATGTAAAAGAGTTGAATTCAAGTTTACCGAACCAGTCGGTTTGGGCCATATTGTACCCACTGTATCTCCACAAAACATTCTACATACTGGCAAACTGATAGCTTTGTTCCAATTATTTTCATCCAATTCAACTTTTAAACATTTACTTTGACGACATTCATAACCATAAATAAGACTGAAATTTAGTAAAGAAGATTGTGATTATCAAAAATTTGTAGTTTAAATATAAACTTTAGATGGAAATCTACCCATTGGTGGTAATTTCTGAAAAGGTCTCTGTATTTATTTCAGATATTAAAAGAAAAATTCGTATGCATTTTTTATTTCAAAAGTATTTACACACATTTTTTATACTTCAAAAATTATTTACACAACTTAAAAAATCAATTATTTACGCTTAATATTGCCAAAGATGATCTAAAATCTTGACGTTAAGATAGTATAAAATCTGGTGATACAAACTCTACTTTAGAAATCTAAAAATATTGGCAAAAATTATGAAAAACCTATTCAGGGCCAAATTGAAATTTAAATGAAGGTTTAAAATGGTACATCGTCATTATGGTTTGGAAAAGAGAATGGAAATAGTTAAAGGATAGTATAATCCTTTGTAATTGATATCATTATCTAAAAATAAAAACAATTTGAAAAAATCTGTACTAAAAATTTAATATCGAGTAGAATATTTGCAAAATTTTCTGCAATTATTGGTATGTATGATTCTTGGAATGGTTATGATGTTCGCAATATAGAAACTGAAATTCAATATTTCCACAATCGTTTTTCTGTAATATATGATTTCTAAAGGTACTTTCAGACGATAATATTTAGTATTAATATTTTTTGAAAGTAAAATATTACGTATTTCACAGTATTTCAAAAAATCCGATAGAAAATCTTGAAGTAGTTCAGACGGTAATACATATATTGAATATTATCTTACAAATTCTTACCTTTATGAAATTAATGATGGATTTAATGTGAAATATTGATTTAAATATTCCTTTTATAAATATTTTATTGTTGTTATTTTTTGTTTATGAATAATATAACATGAAAATCGAAAGTTTTTGAACAATTTCAAAAAATTTAAAATATGAACAAATGGATGACTACTGAGAATTTTGCAAATATGTTAAACGATATTATAATGTTTCTATTTTTATAAAGGGAATCTTTTTATTGAAGATTACATGGTCTTTTAACTATTTCCATACTCTATTACAAATTTTATTGATGATGTACCATTTTAAACCTTCATTTAAATCTCAATTTGGCCCTGAACTTTTGAAATAAAAAATGCATACGAATTTTTCTCTTAATATCTGAAATAAATACCGCGGCTTTTTTAAAAAATTACCTCAAAATAATTATTTCAAAATATGTTAAAACAACAAAGATATTTGACTTCTTTTTCAAATATTCCAAAATTTTAAAAAGTGTAAATATATATGACTATGACTGTACTTATGTATATTATCTTATCTGAGACTACTTTGGTATAATTTTTTTTATTTTTTTCGTTCAACTTTTAATTATTTTTTTTTTTTTTTTTTTTCGCTCAACATATGATTATTTTAAAAAAATCTGAAATTTGATGTTAAATGGAATTTATAACAAAAAAATCTAATTTTTCACTAAGAATTGAAAATAAGTTTTATTCTTTAAGCAATAAAGTAAAAATCTCAAAATAATCCTTATAAGTTGATCCAAAAAATAAAATTCAAAAAGTTGAGCAAAAAAATTAAAATCAAATCAAGGTTTAATTTTTCTACTATAGTAGCTCTTAGTTATTATAAATATCAACTACTAACAGACGCCATATTAAAAAATATATTCACTGTTTAGCATTTTGTGTTCCATTACTACTACAAACTGCTGCAATATTTTCATGTTGTATACTAAAAATTGCAGCGTTTGTTTTCAATTTATGGCAACATACTTAAACAGTATTCAACTTGTATGTCAAATATAAAAACTACAACCTCGTGCTGTAGTTGCGCTCGCACAATTTTGCCGAATTTTTTGCTGGATATTCTATTCTATTTTAAAATTTGCGCTTTGATTTTTCTGCTATAGTAGGCAATTTAGCAGTCTTTTTTTTTTGATAGTTTTATCCACTCTCAGAAAATTGTCTCCCATTAGTGCTCTCAAGATGTTATTTTCTGGATAGTAAACAAATTTACAAAAACAAATTTCATTAATTTCGACTTTTGATCTATTTATTATACATTTTTCGTACTAACTAAAAGTCGAAAAAGTCACTTAAAAGTTAGTTTTTGGATAAAAATAATGTTACCAAAAACTCCCATTAGTACTCTCAAGATGTTATTTACTATTTAATTTACTATTTTTAATTTATTTATTTCAATACATAAAAGCCTTCATGGCCAATTATACATGTATTGTTAGATTATAATCCATATTATTAACAAAAAATAATTATTATTCTAAATAAAAAAAAAGTATATTAATTGGCTCCCAACCACACAGATTATACTAAGATAATATATTCATAAAATCCTGATAACCAGTATTTATAAAATTTTTTAAATATTGTATAAGCGAAAATAATCCAGGAGCTTTTTTTTGTATGTCATAATAGAATGTGAAAATAGTTTTAGATCAGAAGGTAAATGGTTCCAAATACGAGCTATTCTTACTTCAAAAGATCGTTCAAGAATGACAAGATGTATGCGAGGTATGTTAATTTGTATATTACGGGTTGATCGAATAAATGAAAAATGTTCTACAAGGCAACTTGGCCGACCAGATTTCATGATTTTATAAAATTGTAGCAGTATACGAAGATATATGTAATCAACAAATCTACAATGCAAAAAATTAGATATATTTTCAGAAACGCGATCATGATCACTCAGCCTAATATTAAATACATATCTAACAATTTTTCTAAGTACTTTTAATAGACAATTGATATTTCCTAAAGAAGTACCAGAGAAAACTTCTAAGCAATAGTTAAACTGCGACATTAATAAAGCATATGCTAACCGGTATCTTACAAATTTTGGTGTATACGATTTTAAAGAATAAAGTCTTCTTAAGTTTAAGCACATTTTTTTGGTAAGCAAGTCAATATGAAGATTAAAGTTAAGACCTGAGTCAATAATAACACCAAGGCATTTAAGGGACTCCACATAATTAATTAATCCACCATTTATGTAAATTGTAGGTCTTTCAGTACACGTATTAGGTAAATGGAAAAACATAGCTGTAGATTTATTTAAATTGATATTAAGATAATTTAAATCCATCCAATTCGAAATTAAACATAAATGATCATTAATTTTATTTTGAAGTACATTTTTTTTACAATTAGCATTATAAAGAAGAAATATATCGTCCGCAAATACAAATGATTTGCAAATGTCGTTATTCATTATTGAAAGGCAATCATTCAAGTAAACTAAAAAGAGAATAGGACCCAAAACTGACCCTTGTGGAACACCAGATGTAACATTTCCAACACTCGAATTAAACCCATTTAAAGAAACAAATTGTGAACGTCCATGCAAGTAGGAATAAATTAATTTCCCGGCAGACTTAGAGAAATTGAATTTCTCTACTAGTTTCTTAACAAGAACAATATGATTTACACGATCAAAGGCTTTTGTGAGATCAAGTGATACCATAGTACAATTTTCATGTTTATCGAGTCCTTTTCGAATTAAATCAGTAAGAGCAATTAGCAAAGAACACGTATTGTGGTTACTACGAAAAGCAAACTGGCTAGGGTGTATTAGTGAGAGACGCTCACAGTGGGAAAGAATCTGTGATTTAATAATATTTTCAACAATCTTTGACATTACCGGTAGAATGCTAATAGGCCTCAAATTATCCAAAGAGTTGCTATTATTTTTTGCAATTGGTACTACACGAGCTAATTTCCAAGCTTCTGGAAATTTAGAAACTGTAAATATTGTATTGATCAAATGACAGATGTAAACGGAAATTAATGGAAATATAATTTTAAAAAATTTTAAGGGAATCATATCATAACCAGTTGCATTCGATTTTATTGACTTAATAGCAACAATTACATCAGCCACAGTAATATTACTAAATGAAAACATATCAGGCCTTTCTAAAAATTCATTAAAATTTAAATCACATAGGTTATTTGGATTTAAGTTATTTAAAAATCCTTCAGCAATCATTTCAATATCAGATTGAACCAAATCAGGGGGTTCATTCCCAATATACCCTATAGAACGCACGGTGCGCCACAATTGACCATTGTCAATATTATGAAATATTTTAATGCCATATTTCCTTCGCACTTTTCTAATGATCGATTTGGCTTTGTTTCTAAATTTACAATAGTTTTTCCAGCTTTCAGACGAACGATCTCTAAGATGAGCTTTATAAGCCAAATTTCTTAGAGTTCTAGCTCTTATAATATCTTCAGAATTCATCCAATTTACATCATGAAACTTTCGTCTAGCCCTATACGTTGGAACAGAGTTATGAAGATTTTCTATTAAAATATTTAAAGAAGAAAGCTGCATATCAACATCATTCGTTGAAAAGATTAAAGACTCATCAAATTGACTCACAGTTTGTGAAAGTTCATTAAAATTTAAGTTATTATAATTTTTAATTAAAACGGCATTCTCTTGTACTTGTGGGGAAAATCTTAGTGTTATAAATATAAAACTATGATTGGAAGATAAGAATGGTAGTTGTATTTGTCCACTATGAATTAGCAAGGACGGTTGACTTAAAGCAAAATAGTCTATTAAAGACGTACTGTTAGTCTGCAAACAGTAATGAGTTGGTAGTGAATTGTGTATACATGTCAGACCACATCTTGAAATTAAAGAACGAAATCTAGTAGAATTAGAAACTTTAAAAAGATCACAGTTAAAATCACCAGTTATAATAATATTACTAAAACGATCAAATAAACCACAATGCATATCCTCAAACTCATCAATTTGTCCGTTGGGTAGATAAACCACACCAACCACAGCCGAAAAATCATCACCAAAAATTTCAACGAATAAAGATTCACATACACCATATTTATCTCCCCGAAAAACAGTTCTATAACGTAATCTCTCCGAAATATACAAACAAACACCACCCCCTCGCATAACATCAGAACGATCATTTCTTACCATTTTATAACCAGGAAAAATAAGAGATTGAGTATAAATATATGTTTTAAACCAAGTCTCAGATATGGCAATAATATCAAAGCCTGACTTTTCAAAAATATACTTAAATTCCTCTAATTTCACATTCGAATTTGAAGGATTTAAACTTTTGGCATTAACATGACCAATGTTTAAATTACCAGAAAATTTAGAAAGAGTAGTACGCAAAACAGAACTATTACTGGCTACAGGACCAAGATTTAAATTATGGGACATACCAAATGAAGTATAATTTGTGTTGGGGTGGGAGCCAAAAATTAACTAAGAAAAAGAACATAACTTAATCTGAATTCAAAATTATATCAATATATTCAAATTGAGATCACTCTTGATCAAATAATATACTAGAGATTAAATATATATAATTAATGCAAAATGAATAGAATAATTTCCAAGAAATTATTTTAAAATATAAATATTAGAAAAACTAACTTTTTCGTATAAAATTCAGTTAACATGTATACTTTAAATATTAAGGCATTATTTGAAAATAAATTCTTAATTAACAAATAAATTTTAAAAACATAATTTGTTTCATAAAACATACAATTGAGAAGCTCAATTACAGCAAACAAGTAATACTGATTTTAATTATGAATGCAAAGAATAGTATACTAGAATATTTAAATGTTTAAATTAAATAAATTCAAGAATTCGTATAAGTTAACTATCTTGACATCACCATTCTGCATCGTAATTTTACATTTGGGAGTTTCCCGGTTTATAATACTATAACGTGATATTTTATTTTCTTTAGAAAGTTTCCAGCACAACCTTAACAGTTTATTGACCAAAGGAGAGTAGTTGTCGTTCAAATATATACGTGTTGCTATTGAACCACCTTCAACATCGGACCGCTTCAAAGACTTCGTTTTAAAGTATTCAGACATAATGCTATCTCGAATGACAACATGACGAAATTTAACTAGGATGGCAGTTTTCTTTTTTATGTATAATGTATTTATAATATCATCAGGTGTTATTTCAACTTTTAAAGATCCACACAAAGCAACAATAGTTTGAGGAATATTTTTAAGGTCATCAGATAAGCCAGTTATTACAATGTCCGACCTATTTAAACGGAGGTTAATTAAATGATTTTGTAATTCAAGTTCATGGAGTTTTTTTGTCAGTAGATTTGTTGTTGGAATCAATTTGACTTTTACAATTAGCTATTTCATCTTTAATTTCCTTTAAATTACTCGCCAGATCTTTACGAATTTCATTAACAACAGATTCAAATTTTTCTGTGATTTTATCTTGTTCACTTTTCATCTGATCAGAGTGTATTTTTAATGATTTTTTGAGATCAGCAAATTCCCTTCGTATTTCTTTTTTAAAGGAGTCCTCATCATCATTCTCTGAATCAGGAGGATTCTCCATACATTTCTTGCAGGTATACGACAAATTACGATTTTTATCCATGATAGAAAACAGATCTTTAGACACTCCATCACAGTCAATGTGAATCCAGTTTTGACAACTAGAACAGAGTAAGCTGCGCTTGCGACCAATGTCCAATTTACAGACACCACAAAAATAAGGCATTTTTGTTTATACTTAGCACGTGTCGCAGAATAATTATTTGTAATACATAAGCTGAACACTTATAGCTGTTAAGATTATTTATGTTGAATAAACAAAGACAGGTATATATGACTTCTTTATGTTTATGAAGTGTTTATGTATATGTCATTAAATATTGTTGATGAAATCACGTTGATATTTTTCAGTAAAATATTTAATTAAATTAAAGAAAATTGATCACACTTTATATTTATGATGTTGATAAACAGTTCAACAATTAGTTTAACAATAATTATATATTTTACTCTTTTATTAGACACTGAAATATTATTAATAATCAAGAGGATGAAATTTAATGTTTAACACAACATGGCGTTGCCAACTATTTTTAAACACCACCCCCTCGCATCCGAAGATATTTACTCTGTGTTAAAAACATCAACACAAACGCTTAATATGGAAAGGATTTCACAACTTTTGATTTTTTAAATAAGTTATGTATTTTATATTTACATATACGATGCAATTTTCCGTCTATACGTTTCCTTATTTTGGTGTCTTGCATATTTTATTTTAGATTACATATTTTATAACATAATTTTCAAAAAGATATTTTCAAGTTTTATATTTCTGGCAATATTTTTTTAAATTGTTTACAAAAATAAAACTTCAAAAATCCCAATAAACTTCAAAGTATTTTTTGTGAGAGAGAAGTGAAACTACTTTGTTTTATTTATATCATGGAGAAAACTATAAACAAAAGAAAAAAACACACAACTTTTAACTGCAGATATCCAAACGTTTATGAACTTTTACAAGTTACTGCATTCACTCACAACATTTAAAAATTTTTTTTATCACCAAAAGATAATTTTTATTTGAAATACAGGTCCATTTTGCACAAAATTTAAAAAATAATTTTAATATTAATTTTTGACATTTTATTTTGTTTGATTTATAGGTTGAATCATGATATAAATAAAACAAGGTAGTTTCACTTTCCCTTTTTGTCGCCATATTAACGTTCTGACGTTTGTTGGGATTATGACAAATCGAGCTACCATATTCAATTTTAAAATCCAAATATTTTTTTTATATTTTATTTACTTCATATAAATGTTTTTATAAAAAAAAAAATAGAAAAAAATACAACAAATTTCTAAAAGAAAATGAAAAAGCAATTTTAATTAACCTAAAACCGCAAGATTAGGAAGAGGAAGCTAGAGCAGAAGAATTATTTGGACTTGTAGAGACAAAAAAAGCCAACACAAATTATGGATGAGGAAACCTACAAATGTCACGTTGTACGGATAGCATCAGCTATGAATTTTAAATAAATTACTGCAAGCCTCCCTATGACGGTCGTTAGAACGAAAATGAAACCCAGACTACCACCGAGTATAAACTCCTCCAGACCAGAATATGGATTACTGTTACTTATGCCTTTGATGTTGAACAATCCTCATCTTAAAGCCAACTCACGTCTACTCAAACACCGTCATTAAGAGCGTCACATGCGGCGTATTATCCTCATGTAATTGGGATGAATAAAATTTAGCATTTATATAGTATTTGCGTACGTTTTGATTTTCGAAAGAGGGGTTTATATGGGATCTATGGTCAATAATATACCTACTGAATTATTACTATAAATTTATGATTCAAGGAATACTTTTATATGGGGGCTAGGTGAAATAATCAAGCGATAGTAAAGCATTTCAATAGGATTCGTCCTATTATTTGTGCTGCCTCAGAAAATGATTCTGAAATGATAGACTTAAAGGTGAGAATCCGAAGATATTTACTCTGTGTTAAAAACATCAACACAAACACAAAGGATTTCACAACTTTTGATTTTCTAAATAAATTATGTATTTTATATTTACATATACGATGCAATTTTCCGTCTATACGTTTCCTTATTTTGGTGTCTTGCATATTTTATTTTAGATTACATATTTTATAACATAATTTTCAAAAAGATATTTTCAAGTTTTATATTTCTGGCAATATTTTTTTAAATTGTTTACAAAAATAAAACTTCAAAAATCCCAATAAACTTCAAAGTATTTTTTGTGAGAGAGAAGTGAAACTACCTTGTTTTATTTATATCATGCCCATATATGTGAGAGAGAAATTTCATAAATAGAGTCGGACTACTTTGTATACTTTGGATATAAATATCAGAATGTTCCACTTCGCTCTCACAAATATTTTTTTTTACTTTTAAGCCAATTACACTATGCAACAGTATTTTGGGGGCGGAATCATTCCAATTGCAATTGATAACTCTTGATATGTGTAATAAACCCTCCAAAGGATTTTTTGCTGATAGTGAAATTTTTGTTTTATGACCACTTAAATTTTTCTATTTTTGTATCAAGGTAGTTACCAAAGTATACAAAGTAGTCCGACTCTCTTTTAGTAAAATTTCTCTCTCACATATACGGGTGCCGTGTGAACGTGAGAGAACTAATACAAAGAAAAAAATCGCAGAAACTTTACCACTTAATTTTGAAATTCTTAAACATTTTTGCACTGTTTTCACTTGCACACACAATTTTAAAATTTTTTTTCCATACCATTGAGCCAACTTTTAATTATAAAAATGGTCAATTTTGGGCAAACACAAACTGTTATTTTTTATTTAATTTTTGACAATTTGTTTTGTTTTCCTTTAAAACTAAATTCTTCAACAGAGTTTCAATTTTTGGTATTAAAAATTCACATTTTAAAACATTTTTATAGAACTCTGTGTATATGAGGAAAACAAAAAAGCATCAACACATTTAAATTTTTGTTACTAACACATACTTAGAGTTATGTACTTTTTTAGTAACACATTCTTAGAGTTAGGTACTCCTGCCAAAGAGTCGGACTACTTGTATATACTTTAGTAGTTACAGATAAATCGAAAAAATGAATATCAATATAGTTCGAAGCTAAAATAATTTTCCATAAATGTTTAGAGCATTTAACGGGGAATGTTTCATTAGAGCTTTAAATTAATTTATCTTACCTTATAAGGGGTCATTTCTAGTCCGTTTTAAGGAAATGACTTGAAAGTCGATTTAAACTTGAGGTAATGGGTTAAAATGTTCTACAGATATTTTCTTCTTAAAATTGTACTAGGGGTCTCCAAAGATAAAAAAATTCATCCGACTTATCATATGTTGTTAAAAAAGAAAATTATGAAATTTTACCACATTTCTTATATAAACTCCTTAAACTAGGCTATGAAATATAACATAAAATTAAAAGTTTTGTACACATCGTAAACAAAATTAATAATAATTTCATCAATTTCATTTCTTTGGATAAACGCTTCTCCGTATGAACTTTGGACCTTCGGTGACCCCTAGTGAAATTCGACGTAGAATATTTTAACCCATAAAACTTAAGTTTTAATGGACTTTTGTTTAATTTTGATTAAATGGACTAGAAATGACCCCATTAATCAGAGATAGATGAATAGAAGGTTATAATGAAAAATTGTCATTTAAATGTTCTAAACATTTATGTTTAAATATTTTGGCTTCGAACTATATTTATATTCACCCTTATTCCAATTGTCGTCGTCGACGTCAATGTCGTTTTTGAATCAACATCACTTCGTGTCGACATCAACATCACTTCGTCGCTTATTTGGTATTCTCTAACAGAATTGAGACGACGTCGACTGTTTATCGATTATTTTAACAAAAAAAAAATACACATCACTAATTTTTAAGTCAGCTGATTTATTTTGTCGAAAATTTAAAAATAAATTTTCCAAATATTAAATTTAAATTAAAAATACTTTTTATTTAAGATTAAGTGAATAAAAACTACAAAATCTAATATGGCAAAAAGTTTCCGATACAATTCTAATACTCTGGCACAAATAAGTTTCAAACACGTACTGCTAATTTAAAAATCGAATAGTATCAGCCTAATTTTAAAAAAGAGATCTTTTAAAATGTCTTTAAAACATATTTGTAGTAACATTAAGTCTTTTAGATCAAGAGATTGCAGCAGTAAGTGATTTCCAAAATTTGTCTTGGGCTCCGGAGGCATTGAAAGTGACAGTTTGTTTCCAATGGATAAAGTCTGCATTCTACAATCATACTGAGAATTAACCAGTCTTGTGATTTAGAAGATTTTCTATTCTTATGATTCATATTCATTGGTTTTAAATTGTTTTCTTGTTATTTTTAGAAAGTAAATTTTATAATTTATGTACATATATGTTTCGTTTTAATTAAATTTTATTAACTTTTCACTTTTCTAGTAATAATTATAAATATTTTCAATAAATATTTCAAATAAACTTCATTTATTTATCAATTTTTTTAATTTTTTATACTTTATTCTCTAAAAATTTTCTAGTCGTCACCAAATTTGACGACGACAAAATAAGAGTCGAAAACATAGAAAACAACTAGAACTCCAACTTGCTCACAAAAAACCTAACTCAATTGTCAAAAAAACCTAACTCTTTGTATGTGTTAGTAAAATTTTCTACAGAACAAATTTATACGTGTAAAAAGAGTAATTTTTTGTTTCTGAGCGAATGAAAAGAGTTGGACTTCTAGTTGTTTTCTATGGTCGAAAATACCAAAAATTATACAACTGTCATCGAAAGATGTCGATAACAACAACGAGAATACCAATTTGCCACAGTCGTCGTCGTTTTGTGTCGACAACGACAATTAGAATAAGGGTGATTTTTTTTTTCTATTTATGTGAAACTACTTCGGTGCAAAAATATAATTTTTTTATTTTAATTTAAATAGTCATCCTTTATTTACATTTTCTGCTAAACTAGACTAAATATTTACAATGAGATCTTATCTTAAAATATAGATATTACAACAAATGATTGTTTTGATATAGTGAAGTTAAGAAGTTTTATTTACATTATTGAGGATTTTAAAGGCAAAAATGGGTTTAAAAACCTTTATATGAATAGATAGATACTTCAAACATTCGGAAAGTTAATGTGATTATAGTTTGACTATTGTTTACAAAAGTCTAATATAATCACAATATTTTCGTTTAGTAATTTATAATTAATTTAACTTTAAGTATAGTTATTACATTCTCTTATTAATAAATAAGAAGAACTTTCATTTTTCTCAAAATACTTATTTTTGAGTCTTTTTATAAAATTTATTATCTCTTCGTAGCCAGTTTCCTCATGTAAAAGGTACGTTGGGTACCACCATGGCTTTTTATTAATAATTTTAAGGCATTTGTTTTGGATTATTTGTAGACTTTTAAGGTGGCATTTTGCAGCTGAGCTCCATATTGGGCATGCATAAGTTAAAATTGGTCTGATAACGCTTTTAAAAAGACGATTTTTGTTTCCGTGATTTAATTTTGATCGTGTGTTTAACATCGGCCATAGAGCTTTGAAGGTTTTTATTGCCTTTGAACATATTTCTTTAATATGATTCTTAAATAAAAGTTTTTTATCCAAAACCACGCCGAGACATTTCACCTCATTTACTATATTTATGGTGTTGTTGCCAATAATCAGTTGATGTCTTGGTAGCCTTTTTGGAGATTTATTAAAGGGAAAAATAATTGCTTGCGTCTTGTCTGGGTGAATCTTAATTTTCCATTTTTTAAGGTATTTCATGCAATTTTGAAAACCTTTTTCCATTTTCTTCATCAGTGCAGTTGTAAGTTTGCTTGAGAAAATTAAGGCTGTGTCATCAGCATAGTATGCGATTTTGAAATATTTTGGTATTTGAAAGTCTGATGTATAAATGGTATATAGCAATGGCGACAGAACTGATCCCTGTGGCCTGGTTTTAACTTTAACAATCAATGCTGCAAGAGTTAAGATATCAGACGAAAAATTATTAGTATAACGTGCTGAATAAGCAGAAGTTATTACTACTGTGCGGTTGTTGATAATAATTTCTACCGAAATATTCTCAATTGACTTAGTGTTCCATATTTTAACTTGTTTATGTCTAATGGACTTATGGATTAGGAGTAGATATAATAATTTTTTAAAAATGGTTTATGATTTTCATATAGGAATGTTTCATTTAAAGAAGCAATAGATATATTTTTCGTTTCTAATAACAATTCAAGTTGTTTTGTTTTTGAAAAGCATGATATCCCGTTAACGTTCATATGAAGTATATTTAATTGGTTATCGTTAGTATAATCCATGAGCATATTTAACCATAGACATGACTACTTTGATTTGTTGCACTTTTGATGTGCACCTTTGCAGATCTTCCATGGCAGTGGTGAATATTTCAAATAGTTCATCTATGCTAAATAGGTTGGAATTGTTTTTGACTTGATTTGCAAAACTGACATTACTATTGTTGCAATTTTTGTTGATGCTTTGGCCGGAGTTACCTAATAATGGAAATTCTGTGTTGTTATACTGAAAAGTATTAACCTGTTGTTGTCTCTGCTTACTATTAGATTTGCGAGTCACTCTTGCTCTGGTTTCAAGGTAGACTGAACGAAAAGGGCAGTTTATATCATTAGCAGCATGATCTGTTTTGTCTTTACCATGTTTTTTGCAGTTAAAACATGTGAAAACAGCTGGCCGTTTTTCACTAGCGTTGAAAAGGCAAACATTAGTATGATGAGTCTCGGCGCATATCATACATGCAGAACTTCTGTGACAGTGTTCCCCGCCATGCCCATACATAAGACAATTCCAACATTGTGTTGGTTTATCTCATTTTTAGGCTTATACTTTTTCCAAGTAATTATAACGTTGGCAATTGTTCTCACGTATTTTAGTGAGCTTGGATTGAAGGATTTTCGGCAAAATTGTACCTTGTATATTGCATTGTTGTCGGAACTGTATTTGGTAGGAATTTCTATTACAGTAGAGGGAGATAAATTATAGCTTATTAATTCTTTTTTTGATATCCTCAGCGTTAATGCGGGGAAGGCCATGTAAGAAAATAGTGTATAACTTATTGTCTTTAGAATTATACGAGTGAAATTCTAAATGGTTTTCTTTTAATATTTGTTTACAGCAATCATATAATTTCTGGTTAGGGTCAAAAACTTTTGTACCATTGGAGGTTTGTTTATAAACACATTCTTTTCCAAGTAACTTTTGGATTTCGGTTAATGGGGAGTTGATTTCTACAACAATGGGTGGAGGCTTTCGGATCTTGACTTCCGTGATGTTTGAAACTGGAGCAGTATCCATACAATTTTGATCAGCAAGGGGTTTAAACCTGTTGCTTAAAGTACACACATTGTTGGTGTTAACATAACCGCTGGAAATATGTTTTTTCATCTTTTTCTTTGAAATTGAGTTTCTATTTACAGAAGATTTGGCCAAGTGGGCCGTTCCTGCTTTGCGGACTATTATTTTTTAAATGTAATTGTCTACTACTAGAATGAGTTCAATAAAGAATAAAGTAGGCAATTTACAAGAGCAGAAAAATGAAAATACACTTGTTTTGACAATGTGTATATGTATGTATGTTTTTCT
This sequence comes from Protophormia terraenovae, assembly GCA_951394005.1. Taxonomy (NCBI): domain Eukaryota; kingdom Metazoa; phylum Arthropoda; class Insecta; order Diptera; family Calliphoridae; genus Protophormia; species Protophormia terraenovae. The sequence goes on from OX596075.1 coordinate 83,756,013, forward strand.
TGTTATTATGCGCTTTTATTATTAACACGACCGTTCGGTTAGAGAATCAGATGTGAACTGGTGCAAAAATAGAAAAGTTTAAGTGGTCATAAAACAAAAATTTTGCCTACCAGCGAAAAATTCTTTTAGAAAATAAAACGTTTAATTTTTAAAATGCAATTTTATTTGAAAAATAAACAAAAACATATTACAAAATTTTATGTGTTATTATTTACAGATTATGTTGCAGTGTTCTTTAATTTCTTTTCGGGATTTGCAATTTTAGTATCTTTTAAATAAATCATTTTATTTCCTTTACTATGAATGCTCAATAATAAACATAACTAAACAAATTTAGTTATTGATCTTTATGTCATCTTGAGAAATTCAAATCCGTGATGAAGCATATTCAGTTGTAGAAATAAAACATTTACCTTTCAGACATTGGAATGACACTTCTGCTAAGCCTAGTATTTTTACCCTTTTTAATAATATCCTATCTGAACATACAAGAAGAATTTTCTACAATTCTTCATCTCTTGTATTGCAGGCTCCCAACCACTTTTGTCGTATAAATGGTATTGTTGGAACTAACATGCAGCTCATGTTAAAAAATTCCTTTTTATTTGTTTAAAAATGTCTGTTTTTATTAATATATTTTTCACAATTTCTTTTACTGAATTTCTTTTTTTTTTTAATTTATTTTTTTGAATTGAACAAAATAGATATTTCAAAGCAAAATGTAAACCATAATATAATAACAGAAGGTAGAATCACTAGAGAGAGTTGTCAATTTTATTTCTTGTTAAGTCAAAAAACTGAAAAATGGAAAGCAGAAAACAAAAATCAAGAATGAAAAAAAAAATATTTTGTTTACATACATACATAAGTAAATCATTAAAACTGTTTCTTGAAATGCAGAATGTGAGCCCAGTGTGAACTTTTAATACAAACATTTGTCCAATAGGACATTTAGAAACCATATATCTGTTAATATTTGTTTTTTATAATAAAATTTTGTTGCATAAATTTGTTTTTAGAAGTTTTTGTTTTATATTTAAAATATTTTTTTTTTCTAGTTTGAAGTTTTATTTTAATTTTTTTTACATTTTCTTTTGATTCATATGTGTTTGACTTTTCAGGGTAAATAAAAATGAGAACAAACTTTCTAGTGATTTTACCTTTAGTAATTCTATCATGATGTAAACAAAAAACTCGGATTTTGTTAAATTGTAAGGTAGCACACTTTGAGAGAATAACTGCCTGTTTCTCTATGTCGAACAAAAAATTTAAAATTCTGTTTTCCATACATTTAGGTTAGGTTACAAACCCTATGAGATTAATAAGCCCGTTGCCCGTAACCTAATCTAGTTCATGCAGTGTGTGGCTTCCAAACCACTTCAGCCTACGCCGCTGAAGCCCTACGCAATGACAGAGAATGTGATCCACTGTCTCTAGCTCCTCTACATCATCGCACGACCTGCAAAAATCTGTCGTGCCAATGTCCCATTTACTCATCATGTTCCCTAGTGAGAAGTGACCAGTAATCATTCCTACCATGATTCTTATACCACTACGACCCAGAAGGTGTTTCGAATCTGACAATTTAAGACTAGGCCATAATGCTCTAGATATCCTGCAGTCCATTCTGTTCCTCCAGGCTCGATTCATGTTGTCCAGAATCCACTCCCTTATGGCCCTAAAGTAGGACCCAATTGGAATTCTAACAAACGTCTTCACGAAAGGCTCGATTCATGTTGTCCAGAATCCACTCCCTTATGGACCTAAAGTAGGACCCAATTGGAATTCTAACAAATGTCTCCACGAAATACCTATCCAGTCCCGAGTCAATGCGAGCCAGCTCGTCAGCTATTTCATTGCCGAGAATGTCGCAGTGTCCCGGAACCCAACAGAGTCTTATTCATTAGTCTTCTCAATTCCTTCTTTCACTCAAAAACCAATCTTGACCTAACATAGTGACTTTTCAGGGCCAATAATGTTGCCTGACTGTCAACGTATATGGTGATCTCAGAATTCCGTTCAACATTTTCCTCCAGAGAACCCGAGGCTTTATATATGCTCCGAATTTCTGCCTGGAAAACGCTACAACTGTCAGACAATTTATATGATCTTCTGATGTCAGTTCCCAGAAAGTAAACCCGTGCTCCGGTGCCTACCTCTATCTTTGAACCGTCTGTAAAGACAGCACAATCTCCGTGGAGCTTTTCTACTCCAACCCATAGGTCCCTGTCAGGTATTTCAATAGTGGGAGTAGCCCCGAAGGCAATTATGGTTCCGACATAATCCGTAGGTTCAGCCAAGGATAGTGTCCGACCATTAAATTGAAATATATCGAGTATGCTAGCATGCCCCGCTCTGAAGTTCCCCAATAATCCTAGCTCCTTCAATCTAAATAGACTCTTCATAAACTCCTCAATTGGAAGTAAGTGGAGAATGATGTCCAGTGCCGCCTGAGGTGTATTTCTCATAGCGCCAGAGATGCCAGTTGAAGCACACCTTTGAACTTTAGATAGAAGGTTCCTTTAGGTCATTTTACTTAAAAAAACCTTCCACCATACTGAACAACCATACAGTGCATTTCAAATGAATAGATTCAAGATTTTCGTTACATTAAAACTCGTATTATTTTTAATATATTTCTAAAGTCTTGAGTTCTAAGATGTTTAATAGCAAAAAATAATTAATAACGAACTTAGTACGATTTTTAACGGATTTTCTTCCAACAAATGTATTTTTTAAGGCAATTTTTTATTTCATCTAAATAGGTACATTAAGAATAAAATCAATTTGCGTCAAGTACAGTGGCTCAATAATGTAGTCGGACAAACATTAGGATAATATTAATCCTCATATTTTTTATTATTAAAATTTACAAAAATATTCTCAGTGTTAAATAAGGCATCAAAAAAGAAGTCGGACATATGGTAACGCTTTATTTTTAAACATACTGGGGGAAACCCGATTTAATATGCAGTTTTTATTTATTGACATCTCTTAGAGCTGTATTAATCAAAAAAGTGTAAAAAATTTCGTTGTTGTACCAACAATTTTTGAAAATGTCAAAACCAAAGTCATACACAACTGAAGAAATCCAAAAAGTTATTATTAAAAACTTTGAGGAAGGAAAAACTGTTCGAGAAATTAGTGGTTTACTTGGAAAACCAAAATCAACTGTTCATGACATAATTAAAAGGTATAGAGATAGAAAATCCGTGGAAAATAAGCCAAAATCTGGAAGACCAAAACTCTTTACCAGCTCTGACGAACGATGGATTATCCAACAGATTAAAAAAATCCTAAAGTTAGCGATCCAAAATTAGCTAAGGAAATTTCTCAACGCATAAATAAAGATTGCAACCCAGAAACAGTAAGATGAGTGCTCCGGAAAAATGATTATAATGGTAGAGTTGCGCGTAAGAAACCTTATATTAATAAAGTTAATATAACTAAACGCATAAATTTTGCAAAAATGTACAAAAAATGGATATTTCTTTCTGGAATAAAGTATTATATACAGACGAAAGTATATATACAGACGAAAGTAAATTTAATTTGTTCAGATCAGATGGACAGTCTTACGTTTGGAGAAAACCAAACGAAGAACTCAAAGAAAAAAAACTTGGAAGCTACCGTTAAGCATGGAGGTGGTTCTGTTTTAGTGTGTGATTGTATGTCGTCCTCTGGAGTTGGAGAGTTATGTATAATAGATGGTATTATGGATGAAACTAAATATTTATCAATTTTAAAACTAAATTTGATGCTAAGTGTAAAAAAGTTGGGTATAAATTCTACCAGGATAACGATCATAAACATAAAGGACATGTTGTTCGTATGTGGCTACTATATAATTGCCCACACGTACTCGAGACATTAACGTAATCGAACATTTATGGCATTTGGAAAATCTACTTAAAAATTATGCAATTTCCAACAAAAATGATCTTATGAAGGCACTAAAGGACGAATGGGCGAAAACTGATCCTTCCATTTGCAAAAACCTGGTGGAATCAATGCCGAGAAGATTATAAGCAGTTATCAAAAGCAAAGGACTCATTCTAAGTGTCCGACTACTTTTTTGGTGCTAGATTTTAAGATAGAAATGATTTTTTATTTTTATTTTTTTTATTTATACATGAATTATAAATAAATATTTTCTTTCATTTTTAAAATAGCATATATCATGTCTTACTATTATAAAAGAAAAGAGTTTGTAAACCCTTTCTTAATATACTAAATATTGAAGTCTATAAAATATTAGTTGTTGTCCGACTACATTATTGAGCCACTGTATTTGTAGAATTCGACCATAATTGTGTGTTTTCTTTACATTTTCAACTGTTTTCTATAAGAATCTTTAAAAATTAGAAATTATAAAGAAAAGAGCAAAATTATAGCGTATGGACAATTCAGAAAAATTGAGTGAAGTTAAAATATTGTCAACAAGTTTTTAGGAAATCATTTCCTCTATGGGAAAAATATGAAAGTAGGTACAACGAACGCTGACAGAAGTTTCACCATTCGAGATGCCTCCAATTCTACTGATTCTGCGTCCAAAATTAAACAAAAATCAGGTATTTAAGCAAATGTTTTACCGTAAAACGTGTTATTCGAAATCCAGTGCATCTTAAGAAGACTAAAAATATAAAGAACCCATCTCTAAACACCATTCGTGAAGTAAAACTACTCCCGTTTACCCGTGAACGCATGTTCTAAAAAAGGAATGAAACATATTGTTCTATAGAATGAAAAAAAATCAATATGAAAGGCTCCAATGGCTATAAATATTATTATTTTCATCATTTTAGAAAAAAAGGATGCTAATAATGTATCACATAAAGCTGCGAAGGAAGTGTAATGGCGTAGATTGCTACTTCATATTATGAGACAAAAGTTTACGGGAAAAGAATTTCTAAAATTTTATACACTATTTTAATCCATTTCATGAACATACCAGTTCGACATTGACCCTATTCACACCGCAGGAGCATGAAAACAAAGAATTCGAAGTCAAAAATTTACCACTTAGGAGTGGTTATCATACTCTCTCGACCTTAATATAATAGAAAATGTTTGTAAATTGCTGTCACGTAATGTTTATGAGTCGGACAGATAATACGAGCACAAAAATTCATTATCTGAAGAGATTAAAAAAAGTTGGAGCAAACATTTTTTGTTACAAGTAATTTCCGAATAATATGACAAAACAAAAAAGAACAATATTAATCAATACATCTTGTTGTTTCATTGAATAAATAATGTTGAACCTATTCAGATGAAACAAAAAAATTATCTAAAAAATCCTCTTGTTGGAAAAAAAAAAATAAAAATCGTAATTAGTTATTACTTAAATTTATTTTGCTTGTAGATATCTTAGAAATGAGAACTTTAAAATTTATTATGAAAAAAATATTAATTTTCATTATTATTTTAAAAATAACAAGAGGTTTAATGTAACGAAAATCTTGAACCTATTCAGTTGAAGTGCAGTGTAAGTAAGAATCGGTCTTACAACCGAGGTGTATATCGTCACCGAAAATGCAAAACAACGTAACATCACTTTTCATAACTTTACAGGAGGCACAAAAAACTTTCTTAAATCTAAACGTATTGTAATACAAACAAGATTTTTGGGTTAGTACATCCTTAAATACTGCCTAATATATTGATGATGAATATTTTTATTTTTATTAAATATTTTTTAAGTTTTGGTTTACGTTTTTCAAGATTTCAATTTTCTGAAGCCAAAACAACGTAACATCAATACAAATTTTAGAAAAAATGTAACTAAAACGATTTCTGATAACTTTTACTCCAAAATTTTAATAGCTATTATATTTGTAATAATTTGCAATCTAAATTCGTAAAAAAAAAAGAAAAAAAATTTTTTTTTTTTTTTAACGAATGTGATGTTACATTATTTTGACTTGAAAATTTTTGCTTTCGTTAATATAATCGTCATTTTTTAAGCTACAAGTCTGAAAATGTTTGATCACACGTATTTTGGAATAATAAACTATATTTCATCAAAAACACAAATTTGAAAATTTTGATGTTACGTTGTTTTGCATTTTCGGTGACGATATCAAAGATACCACTAGCGGTCTAAGTTCCCAATTCTTACCTATAGAGTTTCTGCAGGTGTAATAGGCATTTATTCGAAACGAATTTTTCGTTCGACATAGAGAAACAGGCAAATGGATATCATGGTTTTTATTTTTCTTTCAATTTTTTTTTTTTTTTTTTTTGTTTATTCCCTTTTTCCCTTTTTTATACTTTTTTTATTGATGTATAAAAACTTCATTCATACATATTTGAAAATCAAATGTTTTTGAATAATATAAAAAGAAATAAAAAATCCTTGGCTATTTCGAAAAAGATCCATAAGTATTTTTACCGAACACCGAACTTTTTATCTGAATTGAACTTTTTTTACGAATTTAGATTGCAAATTTTTAAAAATATAATAGGTATTAAAATTTTGGAGTAAAAGTTTGCAAAAATTCTTTTAATTACAATTTTTGTAAAATTTTTATTGATGTTACGTTTTTTTGGCTTCACAAAATTGAAATATTGAAAAACGTAAACCACATAACTTAAAAAATATTTAATAAAATTTTAATTATTCATCATCAATATATTAGGCAATGTTTAAGGATGTAATATCCCAAAAATCTTATTTGTAGGACAATTTGTTTAGGTTTCGGTGACGATATAAATGTTTAAAAACAAAAATATAAAATAAGGTTTGTTCGTTTGAAATTCTACAAAAACTAGTAAAAAAAGTGAAATTTAAAAATAATGCTCAAAAATAAACTTACTTGAAAAAGTAAGAAAACGGAAAATAGTAAAATAAATTTAGTGTCAATAAAAAATAAAATTTTTATATAATTTTTTATTTTGAACAACTTAGATCCAAAGGGATATGTATTTTTGCATTAGTAGATTTAAAACAGAATTGTAAATGTAATTAGAAAAATAAATTTTATGAATTGCTTAATCTATTGATTAATTAATTCGATTGAATGCTGTCGTGAAAGACCTTTGTCGATATCAACACAATATTAAGCAGTTCGGCTTTTCCGAAAACCGTCGGGGTAATTCAAATGTGTGTTAAAACTATATTAAATTGTTTGTAATTTCAATGGGTGATCCAACATTATACGAAAATATCAAAAATATATCGCAAATTTTAACGTACCTTCCTAAAGTTTTAAACATCATATATAATATCTAGAACTAATTTCAATTGACTCCAACCAGTACGGTCGTCGAAATAAAATAAAATTTTATTACAATTTGTTTTTTCTTTTTGGAAAAGGGTGGTCCGAAGTTCTTTTTGTCATTTTCAAAATGCAATAACTCAGAAACTAATAAACATATTTTCACAGTTCTTTGACAGCCTAACTGACACAAGTCCATATAATATTGTGTTAAATATTGTACTGGTTGGAGTCGAATGTACTATGTTATAAAAAAAAAAGGAGAAAGAAAAAATAATTTTTTTCGACATTGTCTATAAAATCGAGAAAAGTAGTTAGTTTTAACTAATTGTATTTTTGACTAACATATTTTGCAAATTTATAGAATTTAAATATGTAGAAATTCTTTTATTATACCCTTCACCACAGGTGTAAAAGGTATATATAATTTTGTCATTCCGATTGAAATTTCCACAATTTTTGTTAGATCCAATTATTTACTTATCAACAAAACTACTTTTGTAATTTTATATTTAGTAGGATTTGAAAATAATTTAAATTATCAAAGAAAATTATGTCATTTGTTTTAAATAAAATTTTATTCTACTTTCATAACTTAAAATAGTTGGTTGTAATTTCTTGGCTTCTAATAGGTTATGGCCCAGATCGCGAATAATTTAAAGCGTAGAATCAGAATTAATTTGTGCATAATGGAACAAAAGTGTGTATTTCCCTTACTGAACTCCACTAATTATTTTACGTGAAAATTTAAGATGCAGATGCATCTGGTTCAGTTAGACTTATGGGATGTTGTGGAAAAGACTCATCCAAATCCAATAACACCAGATTTTATCAAATCGGATCAAAAGGCAAGAGCAGCAATTGCAATGTCTGTGGATAACTCTCAGGTTCATCTTATTAGAATGGCGACATCAGCTAAAAGTATGTGGTTAAAAATAAAAAAAACATACGAGAGGAAAACAATGACATCAAAGTTACATCTTTTGCGAAAGCTGTATGATAAAAGGATGATAGAAGGTGAAAGTATGCAAGAACATATTAACAACCTTAATCTTTTAAGAGCACAGCTGTTTGATAGAGGTGAGGATATTAAAGATAATTCAATGGTAGCTATTATGTTAAATAGTTTACCGAAATCGTTTGGAGCATTGGTAACGTCAATTAAAGGCCAGCCTGAAGATGCTATTAAATTAGAATATGTCCAAGAAAAGTTATTAGATGAAGAAAAAGAAGAGGTGAGTCTGAATTTCAATCCAATGATGCTGAAGGTGAAGCCTCGAAGAGTCATCATGGAAAATTCAAGAAAAAAAAACAAATAAAATGTTATCATTGCAACAAATTTGGTCATATGAAGAAAGATTGTTACAAATTGAAGAAGGAGAAAGATGTAAGTCATGTAGCATCAACACAAATTTGTTTAAATGTATGTGACATGAAGAAAGGCTGGGTAATTGATTCGGGAGCTTCCATACACATGACAAATGATTCTAATTTCTTTATTAAAATGGAGAAGTTCATATTGCTGACGGTAAGGCTCTTGATTCTATTGGAATGGGAGAAGGAATAATACAGGGTAATTATAATCAAATTATACTTCAAAATGTATTATATGTTCCGGGTCTTAATGGTAGCTTAATGTCAGTCAAAGCCATGACTACAAAAGGTTACAAGATTTTATTTGAAGAAAACATTTGTAAAATAATTAAAGAAGATAAATTAATAGCAGAAGGCAATTTTATAGATAATTTGTATATTTTAAAAGAATTTAATAAAAATGAAGCAAATAACGCCCATTATTCGTTGGAATGTGTTCATTTATGGCATAGAAGACTAGGTCATCGTAATTTAGCAGACATTCATAAGTTATCGATATTAGCAAATGGTATTGATACTCAAAATTTCAAGGAAAAGATATTTTTTGATGTTTGTGCGAAATCTAAATTAACAAGATTACACTTTCCTAAAGAAAGCAAGTGAAATACTTGAACTTGTGTATTCAGATGTTTGTGGACCATTCCAAGTACATTCTCACACGGGAAAAATATATTTTTTGACTTTTATCGACGATTTTTCACGTTATACAAAAGTATACGTTATTGCGAAGAAAAGTGAGGTAATATATAAATTTAAAGAATTTTTGGCGGAAGTTCAAAACTTTACAAATAAGAAATTAAAAACCCTTCGTTGTGATAACGGATTATAATATGTGAATACGGAAATGAAAGAGTTCTTAAAAAATAATGGCATAATATTGCAAACTACTGTACCATATTGTCCGGAACAGAATGGTGTAGCGGAGCGTAAGAACCGGACATTGGTAGAGATGATTAGAGCTATGCTTAACGAAGCGAAACTATCGAAAAAGTTGTGGGCAGAATGTTAACTATATCCAAAATCGGTTGCCTTCAAAGTCAATTAAGAAAACTCTATTCGAAATCTTCTTTAACAGGAAACCTGTAAAGCGTATGTACAAGTGCCCAAGTGCAAAAGGCGTAAACTGGATAATGTATTCGTTGAAGGTATTTTGGTTGGATATGTCGAAAATAATAAAGGTTATAGAATTCTTATGAAAGGAACAGATAAAATTATTATAAGCAAAGATGTTAAATATTTGGAACATGTTAATGTATCAAATGAAATATGCAAAGAAAATGATGAAACAATTTTAGTGGATATTGGAAATAACAAAGAAGTAGAAGAAATTCGAAATGAAGAAATAGATTGTGAATCGTATGAATCTGCGAATGAAGAAATTGATTTGTTTGAAGATGGTAATGAAAAAAGTTCGTCAGATGATGTAGAAGAACTACCAGTTGATGATGTGGAAGAAGTACAAGCACCTCCAACTAATTTACGACGATCTGAGCGTCTTCAAAATAAACCAAAGATAAATTATAACCAAGTAGCGAAATGTGTATTAACAAATTATGAAACTGTTCCAAGTTCATGGAAAGAAATGCTGAAATTACCTACGTCGTATTTGATTTATGGATAGCTGCTGCAAAAGAAGAAATTTCATCGTTGAAAACCAAAAACACGTGGAAATTGGTTAAACTTCTCAAAGGAAAGAAAATGATTGGATGTAGATGGGTGTTTCAAATGAAAGGTGATACCCTCAATAAACCAAAATATAAAGCAAGGCTAGTAGCCAAGGGTTATACCCAATCTTTTGGAGAAGATTTTAATAAAACATTTGCCCAAGTAGGAAAATTTGTTACCCTAAGAACTCTTTTGTCTGTGAGTGCTGTTAAAAAATATATAGTTAAACATTTAGACGTGAAGTCAGCATTTTTGAACGGTGATATTCGAGAAGAAATATATATGGAGCAACCGGAAGGATTCATAGAAAAAGGTAAAGAAAATCTTGTTTATAAACTACAGAAGTCTCTTTACGGTTTAAAACAGGCAGCAAAATCCTGGTATGATAAATTAAATGAAGTTTTACTGAAAATAGGTTTCACAGCTGGAAAAGCTGATACCTGTTTATATACGAAGCAATTTAATAACGAAATAATATATCTCCTTGTGTATGTTGACGATATATTAGTATGTGCCAAAAATAAAGAATTTTTTATAGAAATTAATAATTAGTTGAATGAATATTTTGGATGTTCAATTCTAATGGATCCAGATTCACCAACAACGAAAATTACAGATCAATTATTGGGATGCTACTCCATCTTTCGATTACATCAAGACCTGATATAGCTTCAGCTGTATCAATATTATGCAGATGAGTTGAAAACCCCCGCAAATGTGATTGGGAAGCGTTAAAGAAAGTTGTTAAATATCTCAAAGCCACAATTCATAAACGACTTATCATAAAAGCCAATTCAGATACAAAGTTAAAATGTTATACCGATGCTAATTGGGCTGGAGATCATGGAGACAGAAAATCAACTAGTGGTTTTATATTTTTATTAGGCTTTAATGCTATTTCTTGGTCATCGAAAAAACAATCGACAGTAGCACTCTCATCCAGAGCTGTATCAAAATTATTGAATCTACTTAGTTTAGCGCTAGAACAAAACATATTGATGTAAAATATTATCATATAAAGAGCCTTCATGAAAATGGCATCATTCAAGTACTGTATTGTTCTACAGATGAGCAGCTTGCAGATTTTCTTACGAAAGCTTTACCACTACCAAAATTTCAAAAGTTAATTAATAATATTTTTGTTGAGAGGGGATGTTAGATTCAATTGTTTACTTATTAACAAAACTACTTTTTTAATTTTATATTTAGTAGGATTTGAAAATAATTTAAATTATCAAAGAAAATTATGTCATTTGTTTTAAATAAAATTTTATTCTACTTTCATAACTTAAAATAGTTGGTTGTAATTTCTTGGGTTCTAATAATTTTCGTCAGAGAGCAAAAAAGTTTATATTTTCGGAATCCTTGTAAGAAGCGATGACGATAGGACCATGTCCGTCCGTGTGTCGGTTGAAATATGAAGCCCACCGATAACTGAAATATATAATATATATATCAAACGATCGGAAATCCTTTCGAGAATTGCTATTGAAATTCAGCAAGATCGGTTTATACATTGCGGAGATATGCTTAAAAACCCGGTTTTTAGAACCGTTTTTCCAGTTTCCGAAGCCTCTGTATATACTAGGGACTTCGTTTTTGCAAAGAAGACTCGGACATTTTTTTGCTAAAAAAAAATTAAATAAATCGGTTCATAATAACTGAGATATATGTGGGTCAAAACGCATTTTTGAATTTTTGAAGCCCTTGTTTAAGCTATAGATTTTTATTTTTATATAGATCGGTCAAAAATATTTTTATTTTATTTATTATATTTAACTACAATTAAAATTATAATTAAATGAAAAAAGCACTAGCAGTTTATGCTATCGGCATACAAATATTTTTATAAAATTTCGGTTTTTTTAATAAACCAAATCAACAGAGTTATGGACCAAAAACTAAAACATATCTGTTAAGAATATAAATACACACAAAAAAATGTATATTAAGCATTGTAATGACTATAGTGACGTTTTTGCTTATAAGGCAAGTAGTTTAGTTAGCAACAGCATTAATATAATGAATAACAGTGTTGTTGTTGTTCTTTGTATATGCAGTCAGTTTGTATATACACACATACAAAAATAAATAAATATGGAATTGTTGTTGTTGTTTATTTTTTAAAAGCAAAGCTTGTTTTTTTTCGTTTTTAAATGTTCGTAGTTTGGAAAAAAATTTTGATTTATACACCCCTATTCTGCATTTCGATTACGTTCCCGCATTCAGTTACGCACAAATCGAAAAATGGTATTCCAACCAAAAACTGAGTCGAAAGAAAAAGAAGAAGAAAGGGGTATGTTCAATCTAGCTATTTTACTATGAAACGCATGAAATAGGAACAGAAAACAATTGAAAACTTGTAAGCATTTTATAAAAAAATCAATTTGGTGCAAAAAAAGTGATAAATTTAAATTAAAAACATAAATTTAATAAAAAACAACATAAATAAAAAACAACTAAAGTACCAAAAGAAAAGAAGTTAACTATTCCAGTGTGAAGAATCTTGTAGAACTTGAGGTTGGATTATAGCTTTTGACATAATAAAGCAATAAATTAAATAAATTTATTTAAAACAAATAAAATTTATAACTAACAACATATTTATTGCATTTTAAACTTAAATTTTTTTTAAATTTCACTTTTTGTTAAAAATTTTAAAACTTTCAGTTATACAAAAACCAACTTAGACAAACGTAATTACGATCGAAATGTAGAATATATAAAATCGAAAAGAAACATTTGAAACGAAACGGAACGTAATGCAGAATACGAAAGTTGACAAATGGAAAAAATTACGATTCGAATCGAAATGCAGAATAGGGGTGATAAATGTGAAAATATGAAAGCATACGTTAAGGCGAAAATTGTATTATTTGTCGGTAATATGGTAACATGATGTCAGTAAGATGGTAATATAGTAATATGGTAATATGGTGAAGGGTATCAAAGATTCGGCACAGACGAATCTTTTTTCAATTTCATTTATTTTTTTGCTGATATTGTTAGGAAAGTATGAGTTGCGAAATATTTTCGCCCAAAATTTAACTAAAACATAATCACGAGATCATTATAATACAAATAAGAGTAAATTATCATAAAAACTGCATACATTTGTATAATAATAAATGATCATCTGAATGCCTTCTAAATATTGAACATAATTGAACAATGAATCAAACATTTTATACTAAATACATATGTTGAAATAATTTTTCGCTATAACTAAACCATATAAAGACATTTTATGCTCCAACTAAATCAGGCTTTAGAAGATCTCTGATACTTAAAAATATTGTAAAAGCATTTTATATCTGAAAACCTCTGTGTAGCACATAGATTAGTACGTGTCTTAAGTAAAAAGTGAGGTTATGAGACAAACCCGGAAATTATTCCAAAGTGGATAAAAACTCAACATGATTTTTTCTTTGGGTCAAAAGTGAAGATAATCTAATTTAATTGGGTATCATTAGAGTTTTCATAGTGCAAAAACCTGTAATTTTATAGCGTTTCAGAAATGACAAAAAGCACTTCGGACTCACTACATGCTTTTTATATTAACTTTCTTAATATTTTTAAAAATTTTTATTAGATAAATACGGGTTTATATTACTGACTAATTTATGATATATGTTTAAGATGTCTACATGATTGTTTCAAACAGATATACTTTTTCACTTTTATTAATTTATCAAATTAAATTCATGCTATAGAATCATTCCATAAAAATCATCTAATGAATAGTATATAAAACCATATTAATGACATTGTGGTTAAGATTAGTTCCGACCTGCATTTTTAGCTTAATTTTCTTTAAAACATTACTCAAAGTTCTTGTTAAAATTTATGATGTTTTCTTTTATTTAACTGATTTTAAAATCCCGGACGAAATTCCCGGTTAAGCGGGACAAGAAATATAGTAAATTTCTTGGGAATCCCGGGACGGGAAATCCCGGATTGCAATCTCTACTTAACGGGCATAATTGTAAACAAATACCCTTATTGCGAGTATTTCTCTTAAACTTAATTTATTTAGTTGTATTAGAAGTATATAGTGTAACATATCATTAAAAAGCTTATAAAATTGTGCGTATTTTGATGCTAAATTCATAGAAATCCCTGTAATATATGTATATGAAGGAAATTATGTTTTGAAAAATTTTTATAAAATTCAAACTAGTTCGAATTTTAAACAAGTTATATTCGGCTTGGCCGAATCTATATACCCAACATCAACTTTTCCAAATTTTACGTTATATGGGACGTGGGCGGACAACGCTCATTTTTTGTTTTCGAGTTTACATTGATCCTCGAACTAGCTAGACCCAGAAAATATATACTTTATTTGGTCTTAATTTTTCGACATGTTACACACGGAATGACAAAATCATCTTTTTGATGGTGGGTATAAAAACGGTATAACTACTAGAGGATTATATTGTTTTATTTTGGTCCTATTTTTTTAAATATTTATGTGTAAAAAATTAAAATATCCAATTTTTTTGTGAAAAATTTCAGAATTTTAGACATTTTGTGTCTGATTCTAAATCTCTGTTACGTCATTAAATGTCTAGATCACGAAAGGATAATGTAAGAACGGAAATTTTGAGAAGTAAATTTTCATTTGAGCTGGAAACATACTCAGCATCAAATATTTAAAATTTTACTTTTAGTTATAATTGGTCCTTGAATTATTTGTACAAAATTTCGTTTATGTTTCTAGTATTAGGCTTTAACTTTTTTGTATATTAACCGATTTTGCTCATTTTCTATACCAAACAACAAACCTTATTATATAAGTTAAATAAAACAAATTTCGTCCCCTATGTGGATCCCTCTGAGACTGATCCTGCTTACAACAGACATACAGACGGACGGGCTTGGCTACCTCTGATATAAAAATGAGGTATTTTTGTTAATAATAAATATTTTTTTTACAATTTTAAGGTCATATAACAAAAAGTTCTGGTTCAACCGAACTTTGCAAAATTGACCGAAGTCCGGTTTCGGGTGCGTTAGTATTTAGTTTGAAAAATATTTACAATATGCAATGTTACAACAATATGACAAAAGAGTGAGTTTGTCAAAAGTGTATTATTTTTTCAAAAATATTATTTTTCTTTACATAATTTTTTAACAAATAGCACAATAACGAAATTGATCTTTTGATATTTTTTTTAAATCAAATTTGTGCAATTTTTTCCTTGTTGTTAATAGATAAGATTACTCTATACATATAAATAAGTAAATATATATGCATGTATGTTTCAAAGAATTTGCGCTATATAAGGACTGAAATTGTTTATTTGTATAAAAACAAATAACTAATTAAATTAGAAAACGAAAAGAACTAAGAAAATCATTTCAATTTTCTACATATTAATTTCTATTTTCCTGTGTCGATAAAGAAAAATAAAATATGTATTTATATTTTTCGTATACACTTTGTTAACATTTCAAGTTTTGCCTGCTAAAAAACATAATTAGGTGATCAACTTTTTACTTAATATTTAGTTTCTTTTTTTAATTATACTTACTCTTGACTTGATCCAATTGTATATTCAGTATTAAATACTAAAAATAAAATTATTAACGGGATCAATTCCCTCATTGCAATTGGCAGTATTATATTGTTTAAGGCACACAAAACAAGGCCAACTGACCGTAAATAAAGCGAATTCAAAGCTTGTCTTAATGTAACAGCAACAACAAAGCAAATAAGCTTATTTCAAATTTCTTTTGTCTTTTTTTATTATTATTTTTATGACGGAATGTTCGTATACCTTCAGGTAGCACAGGTCTCCAGATACTAACCACACTGTAAGTGTGTTTAATGGTTTTATATTTGTTTACTTTTTCTTTGAATATGCTACAAAAAAAGAGAAATATTAATTGATTTTGTTTCGTTTGCTGAACAACAAGGTAAAAAACACTTAAAAAATATGTATTTTATTTAATTTTAGTATGAGAACATACGATTTGAACAAACTATATAAATAAATAAAAAGTTCTTATTTTAAACCATTTCTCTCAAATAACTTAGCAACGTCATCGTTTATTAATTAGTTGATTAATAAACAATTCAAAACACGATTTTCTACTGAAAGAGTAACTATGTTTGTGTGCGTAGTTAATATTATTAGGCTAATACAAAGCCGGTATCATAATATAGTTGAGGTATTATGCGTTAATGCTGATGTTTGTAACGCACAGAGATAATCTTTGGACCCCCATCTTAAAGTAACCCTTCGACTTAGAATCACTTTCTATATCTATTTAACGATATTCTTCAAGACTGTTGGCATGCTGTATGTCCATGTAAACCTTGTGAACAAAGAACAAGTCACATTTTTAAAGATATCTTGATGAAAATTTGTACGAATAATTTGACACAAGACTAAGCTTCATATCTATGTTAATAATCTATGATGTAAGGTATCATTATTAAAGGGCTGCGCAAACACATTCATTTTCTTGCCGGCGTAAAACATTCACTTCAATGAACTCTGTTATAGTGAAAAATTATGTGTATAGATAAGTATACCATTCATTCATTATAAGAGTGAGTAGATAAAACGAAAATAAAAAAACAATTCTGTGTATGTTTTGGCAATGATCGTAGGCTAACAGTTACTTCGTTGTGAGTTTTTTTTCGCTGTTCGTATCAACTTCACTCAGTGTACGACTATTTTCATGAATAATTCGAATTATCAGTAGATACTATGAATGTTTATGCTTTATGTGATGGATATTATGTTTTGCTTGTTTGGTGGTTGCTTTCTAACGTAGTAAAAAAAAAAAAAACAGAAGTTTTTGGTAACATTCTAAAGATTTTACAAAATGAAATATTGGGATATTTTAATTGTATTTTTATTTATAATACATCAATTAAATTTGTTATAATTTTCTATTTTATTAAAAAAAAATAAATAATTAAAGAAGAAAATATTTAAATTAATCAAAATTAAAAGAAATATTTTTTCTTAAGAAGATATTCATACGTTTTTATATGATTATTGTAATCTTAAATAATATTCATATATATTTTATTTAAATGAAAAAAAATCAACAAATTTTTATGATTTTGATTGCAAAACAATATATTTAAATAGAAAAAAAAAAAAATATTTTCATAATTTTATTAAGCAAAAACTCCAAGGAAATAAAAATATTTCGCCACAGAAGGTTTGAAAAAAAGTTACATAGTTTTTTTCAAATATTTAAGTATAAAAATTAAAATATTACTTATTTTTTATTATTCCAGTCAAATTTAAAAATATTACAAAATATTAATGATGATCAAAAATATTCAAATATTTTCTAAGAATAGAAAAATTTAAATGTTTTGAAAAATATTTTTTAAAATTGAATATAAAATATAGATTAATTGTATTCAACCTAAGGAAATAAGATATGTATATTTTCAATTTAGTTGAAGACTTTGGAATTTGATTTAAAATTTTTATTTTATATGACAAATAGAAAAATATTTCAAAAAATTTATTTCAAATTATTTTCAAGCAATTGAAGAATATTTTACATTTTTTTATTTTACATCTAAAATATAAATAAACTACATAAAATAATTTATTTTTAACAAATATTTTAGATGAAAATATTTACAAACATTCAAAACTTAATATATATAAACGCCTGAAATAATAATTATTAGTTTAACAGAAATAAAACTTATTTTCATCAGAGAAATACAAAACAAAATAATGGAAAATTTTACTTTCAATAAAAATCAAATAATAATTTCTTAAACAACTATCAAATTTTCATATAACATTTAAATTAAGTTGATAAAGTTTAAGATATAAATTGACTATTTTAAAAGTAGATATGTCACTGAAAAAGGTATAATCAATTCGGTGCGGATCAATGTATTTCAACTTGTAAAACAACAAAACACGTATGCTATACCCTACAGTAACAAAAAGGTCACAACTCGTCCATTAGTAAACAAACAACCAAAACTTCATATTAAAGAACACACATGTACAAACTAATGTATTGCTCTGTATTTTTTGTATTTCTTTATGGGTAGTACCAAAGAGTATTCATATATAGAAGGCGCATCATGTAGAAACAAAATTTCTTATGGCGGGTTCTAATCATAGAACCTGCTCTCATGTAATTCTCGCTCTCAACATTTTGCATTGATGAGGGGGATAAGTAACAAGGGAAAACAAAATCCACCACCAAAACAGAGAGAGAGAAAGAGTTTAAACATATGTGTTTGTACATGTGTGTATTCCTTATAAAGAAATACAAATAAAAACACACAGACATATATATGTTTGTACATGTATAAAGATCTTTATTTCAAATTGAAAGAAACAAATAATATTTGTTTCTTTTGTTTTGAAATAAAAAGTGCCAACAGAAATTTTAGTTGTTTATTTACTAATGGAAAAGATATGAACGTTAATATTACTGTAGGGCATAGCATGCATGTTTTGTAGTTTTACAAGTAGAAATACTCTGATCTGCACCGTCGCGCTTATACCTTTCTTAGTGACGTGACAAATTTTTGTATGATTTCGAAGTTTTCAATTTATATTTTATAGTTATATTTTTGATAAACTAATAATTGTTATATTTTACTTTTATATATTATATTTTTATATATTTCATAAAATGTGCATACAATTTGTTTTTGTTGTTTTTTATTATTATTTAAAAAAATGCTTTTATAGAGAATTTTTAATTTTAGAAATTATTATTTAAAAAAATATTAAAATTTTTTCATTTTTAAAAGTACATATTTTTTCCATTTTTTGGATTTTTTAGAAAGAAAAATAAAAATAAAGTAAATAATAAATAAAAGTTTTTCCTTTTTTTCGGAAAAAAAAATATTTTGTGATTTTTTGCAAGTTTTTGAGTTGTATTTTATTTGAAACAAGAAATTGTTATTAAAATATATATTTTTTATAGAAATAAATAATATTAATATTTTCAATTTTAAAACTTATTTTTAATTATATATATTTTATTTAGTAAAAAAGTTGTTTTGAATAAAAAAGTACTTCGTTTCTTTTATTTTTGGGCAGAAATAACATTTATTTAAAAAAAAAAATAAGTTTTTTGATTTCCTTTTTCTAAGCAAAAAGTTATTATTTTTTTTATACAAAAAGAAAAAAATATTCATACAGCAATGTTTCAATTTATAGAATTAAATTTTTTTATAAACAAAAATACTGAAATTTTTTATTAATATATAAAAGTTATTTTTTGGCAGGAAATAAAAGTTATTTTTATTTATTTATTTAGGTATATACAAATTAAATATTTTTTACAAAAGATCTTTTTTTAATATAATTCCACCTTCTTTACAGAATAAAACAAAATTATTAAAGAAAAATCTAATTTTTTGGTGACAAATTTGATATGAATAAAAAAAAAAAATAAAAATATTTTTTTATATTTTTTTCAAGTGGATATAATTTTATATTTTTGTTTTTATTTATTTAATTAATATACTTAACATTAACATCTGTTACTTTGAATACATAAGTAACAAAACTACACAAATCAAATTTTAAAATATAAATTTGATATCCTGAAAGTATATAAGCTCATATGACGTTAAAAAAGGTATAACTAGTTCGGTGCTGATTAAAGTATTTCTACTTTTAAAACAACAAAACACATATGCTATGCCCTACACTAACATACGCGATCGTATTTTATCTCCTTTAGTAAATAAACAACCAATTTCTTGTTTCTACTATTTTATAGGCACTATACCAGCGATCTCCACACTCATACATTCACAATTACGTTTGTGTATGTTTTGTTTTTCTGTCCCATTATGAAATTATACACCAAAAAAATAACATAATTTTTATAGTAATTTAATTTTGAAAGTTTCTTCGTCAATTCAAGACTTGTAAGTGGAAATACACGTTACTAGTTTAGAATTTGAATAATAATAACCAGGGATCGCAACGATTACCATAGTAATCATAAAAATTACGATTTAATGTTTATTTTTTCTACTCTTTGATTAAAAAAAATAACGATATATTAATAATTTAGGATTTTAATTTCTTATTAAAAAATATCAAATAATACTAAATTTAATTCAGTACGAACGATTATTTCAAATTTGTATTTTATAATAAATGTATAATTGTATTAAATTATGATTTCTTAATTAAAAAAGGATAGTTGTTTAATTAAGAGACAAAAAATCATATTAATATTTTTCATGAGTGTATCTCAAGCAACAAGCAGTAACACAACATTCTTGCTTGAATGCTCGTGCGAGACTGACTTTTTTGTGTGTTTTTTATTAATTTCAAGAGCATAACAAAAGAGATAAAAAACACACAAGCTTCTTTTCCTTTTGTCTTCCCTCCCGCATCAAGAAATACTTTTAAAAAATATTTCAGTTTTCATTGACATGCGCTTTCTATATATTGTATATTCTTTGGTAGTACACACATGTACGAACTCATATATGGCTTTTGATCTTTTTTTTTGTGCTTCTTTGATTTTGTTTTTGCTTTTGCCATGCACTTTTTATATACAAATAAAAACAAAAGCGAAAAAGAAAATACAATGAATTATCTATTTCATTGCACAATGAAATCGTATACAACATATCCACACAACTCACATAGGTTCTGTACTATATGGTTTTGTATTCTCTACTCATATGTTTTGAGTTTTCGTGGTCAGTTATTGTGGATAATACTCATTCATTCATTTCACAATGAAAAAGCACACAACATGAACTGTTTTTACGATGAATGTATTCAGCATTCATTTTTCGGCATTCATGCAGCCCTTTAATCATTATACAATGTTCGGTAACTGTACAAAATAAATATATTAAACTTCCATCTGACGCTTTTTGGCATAATTTACAGAGCAATATAATGTGATTGATATGTTTAAAATCACAATCGACTCAATAGAAAAATTTGCAAAATAATATTTTGGACAAAAAATCCCGGGACGATAATTTTTAAAATTTTTAAGAACTAATTTTTGAAAATGTATATATATTGCTTCTTTATTAAAAACGTTACACGTTTATTAATTTTTGTGCTTAAAATAGTTCTTGTATGATAAAATCAAAATTATTGATAACCTGTTAAAAGATTTTTTAAAACACCAATACTGGTTAAACGACTTTTTTTATAAAACTAGATTTCTCACTTAAACCGAAGACCGGTTATTTCAAAAATGTCGTTTTTTTTTAATACTCTACTACCGACTTTCAGAGATATGTCAGAAATTTTTGTATATTTTTTCTTTTTTTTTTTGTTGAAGAGAAAAGAATCTTCTCATTTGAAAAAGTAGAAATTAAAAAATACTGTACATTTTAACACATTACAATTAAAAAAAAAGTCTAAACTTTTTAAAAATATTTTAAAAATTACCAATTACAATTTTTCACCTATTAAACAAAAATACAATAATATTGATGTTATCTAAACAAAAAATGCCCAATTTTGTTACTTTAAAAATAATTATTTCTTTATCAGTACTTCAAAGTAAAATAATCATTTGTGAACACATTTGTTTCATTTTATATGTATCAGATTTGCAAAACTCATGTAACAAACATTTGCAAATGCCAAATTATTTTGTAGACATTGCATTTCCCTTTCCTTTATATTGTCGACGTTATTCTAATCAGAAGTAATTATTTCCCATATTCGTTATTCCTAACGTGACTAGAGAGTTTTTGTCAAAAAGCGGGACCCGAACGACTAAAAAGTGGGATTCTGAACAAAATTTTATGGAAAAAGCGGGATTTTGAAGTTTTGTAAAAAAGAGGGATTTTCAAAATATTTCTAGTTAGAATAGAATAAATGAAAAACACACACACAGGTTGCATACACACTAAACATCTGCATCAATTCATTTGTAACTCATTTTTAATGATTCCCTTTCTTTTCAATTGTTGACTGTTATTGTTTTTTAAACTTAAAATCAATTCGCTGTGTGTGCTTACGTATGGAAAAGACAAAGAAAACAAAACAAAAACAAACAAAATCATTTGTGAAGGGAGTCATAAAAACAATTTAGCAACAAATCATTTGCAACTGAATTGAATTGAATTAAATATAAAATGCAATACTGTCATTTGTTTGTTTTTTGTTTACAAAATTTTAAGTTAAGGAAATACTAAATGAAAAAATTTAAATAATATAGGTTTGTAATTAAAAGTAAATAAAAATATCATAAATAAAATAAATTTTATTTCATTTAAGATATAATTAATTATAATTGAAATAAAAAATAATTAAATTTTCTGAGCAAAAAAATTTAAAGCAAACGTAATCATAATCTATTTTTTTATTTAAAAATAAATAATTGTTACTTTCCATGCATTTTTTCATATTAAAGTAAGGGAATGACAGTAATTCACTGTTTTGATTTTATGTTTTTTATTAAACATTACTGTTTTTGAAAAAAATTTCTTATGACAAACAATTTCTCAAAGAGAACATAACATGATTTGTTTTTGTTTTATCATTTCAATTCAACTCAATTCAAATAATATTTTTTTGCGTGGTTTGTTTTGTATTGTTTTGTTTTTTATTTTAGCAGTAATGTGAGAGCATGTATTAAAAAACATTACTGTGAGTTGAAAAGCAAATGATTTGATGCAGATGTTTAATACACACAGGCATTGTATACATTTAATCA
Source organism: Protophormia terraenovae (assembly GCA_951394005.1). Taxonomy (NCBI): domain Eukaryota; kingdom Metazoa; phylum Arthropoda; class Insecta; order Diptera; family Calliphoridae; genus Protophormia; species Protophormia terraenovae. The sequence continues at coordinate 83,778,944 of OX596075.1, forward strand.
CTTTTTTTTCAATTAGTATTTTAATTGAAAATACAATTTTATAATTAATTAAATTGAACAAACAAAACTAATTTTTATATTTTAAGAAGTGCAATAGAATTTTAATTTCAATTATATAACTTCATCTTGAAAAGTTTTAACTGATTGAAAATGGTGTCATTTTCACATAGTTGTATTTTAACGTCAAAGAAACAGGGTTGCTATTACTTTGGACCATTAACAAAATCTGCTTTTTTAAATAACTTCCTTTTTATCTTTGTTTTGCATTATGGTTGGGGAACCATTACAAGAATTAAAACTTAATAATAATTGTAATTTAAATTGTTAAAAGTATTATATATATTTTATGCTTAGGCATTAGTACTAAGTAATACTGTGAGCGTCAAAAAAAAGTAAACAGCTCATTCCCTTTTAAACGAAGCCTTGTGAGAAGTATGATATAAAAAAAGTGATATGCCAAAATTATTTGGTAATTAGGTAGGAATTGAACTCATAAAAACAATTTGCGAAAATAAATCGGAATAACGATATAATTGAATTTTTAAAAAAATATACCAATTTTTACGCGTCAAAAAAAAAAAAAAAAGTAAACACTTGCACCTTTCTTTTATAAAAAGGTCAGCAAATTGTAAGAGTGAGAGAAGACCTTATATTTTTTAGTTTAGGTTTCAGGGAAGGACCAAATGTGTTTCTTGCTTTAAAACGAAGTAAAAAGTTGATATTTTAACAATAGAAAAGCAAACTCCAATTCAAACTCGAAAATAATATCAGATTTATATGAAAAAGGAAAAATCCTCGCGTGAAATTGCAAAAATTGTTTCAAGGAATTATTGCGGAATAATATATAAATGTACCAAACAACATACTACAAATAATTTTCCTCGGGCAAGATGGGCAAATTATTTACAGACACAGAGAAAAAATCTATAGTTTGCGAAGTCAAAGAAAGTCCTTCTTCTAGTACCTTAAAAAAGCTGAAAAGATAACGTTAATTTTCTCTTATTATTTTAGGGATAGTACCATTTTAGCAACACTACACAAAAAAGACTTCCATAGAAGAACACCACGTATGAGCACTATATATCGTAAGCCAACCAAACTAAATGTTTGAATCTCGCACAAAAGTATAAAAATTAGTTTTAAACCTCCAGGTAAAATCTAGGAAACCGTTTTACTCAATGACGAAAGTAAATTTAAATATTTGGCGCCAAAAAAACACGAATAATATTGCAAAGATGTAATGAAGGCGTCAATGTCACATGTGTGGTTGAGACAGTTGAACATGATCGAGACTCGGTAATCTTAGGACGTCTGGAGGCTTCAGGAATCAGCAATTTTATATTTATAAAATCGACAATATTGCACAACTGCTTATTCCAAAATGACAAAGATCTCAAGCTTTTTCCAAAATTGTGAGGGAATGGTTGCTTTATCGTACTCCCAAACCTATTTGTAATGCTCTGAAGTCCTCAGACTTTAATCCAATCGGCCATTTGTTGGATCATATTGGCAAAAAATTAGAAAAAGTACCATTACTTGCAGTTATCATCTCTAGCTGGCATTATAGAAAGAGTAAGCCAAAATATCACCAAATTTTGCCAAAAAACTTGTCGACTAGTTACCTAGGATATTAAAGGATGTAATAAAGTAAAATGGAAAACACACAAAGTATTAAATACAATTTTTTGCATTTAATTATAAAACTGTTTACATTTTTTGACACCTAAAAAAAGATATTTATTCACAAACAGTGCATTATTTTTTAATGTGCGGCTGTTTTTAGTTTTTTTCTTATGAATTCTATATTTAGTTAGTTACCATACAAATGTGCATTAATTTTTTCTATATAGCGTTTTTAATCTCAATATAAAATAACTTTATTTTGAAGGATACTTGCTGTTTACTTTTTTCTGACACTCACAGTATGTGTTTATTGGCCTTGAAGACTTTATATTACTTGAATGAACAAAATAAATAAATAAATAAATTTCAATATTGAATTCAAATACGGATTGATAAAAAAAAACTTGATACTTTTTGAATTTGATAGCAATAGTTTTTCTTAAATAATTCTTAGACCCGTTAACAATAAAACCAAGGTTGGTTGCCGTTACCGCTAAAAAAAACCATTCAACTTACGTACCGTCTATACTAGCCTTTTTCTTGTTTGCACAAGAACAAAACGTCGGCAGAGCAACACACACAATTTTGTTCATTTTGTTTTTAGTGGGCAGTACATTTGTCGAACAAATCATAATTTTTTGTTTGCCGTCAGTGTCGCTCCGATACTTTTACATGCAGCGCCTCTTCTTCCGCACAAAAAATGACGTTTGATGGCAGACATGGTTGTTCGAACAATTGTGCGAACAACCATTATGGTTATGGCCATTATGATTATTTAGAATGCACTGTTTGTTATGGTGTTGATTACATTTGGTCAGCAGCAGTTTGCAGTGCTGTTTCATTTAGCCCTGTTTCTAAATTCACTGCGCTGCAGTCAGATTGAGAGCGAGACAAAAAGAGTGAGCAAATAAATGACAGGCTAAAATACACAAGTAGAACAAAGCTAGATGGTGGTTGTAAGTTGTGGCTGCCTACGCTGAATTGTAACAGCAACTACGCGCTATTGTAATTTGGGCTTATCGAAGTGACACTGACTGCAAACAAAAAAAAAAAACATGAACAACTTGGGTCCACACTATCCAAATGCATGTGCGCACAACATTTTGTTCAATGTGCGAAAAAGGCTCGTGTGGACCGCAAATTATTACGCTATGAAAAAACCCATAGTGTAACATAGTGTCTACATTAGACATGTTTAAACATCGATAAAATTAACATTAACATCAAATTGAACGATCTACACTAACATGATGTTAGTGTTAATGTTAAATATTTTATGTTAGGTGAAAACCACTAGTTAACGCTGCAATAATACTGACAAATTTAGTCTACATTAGACAAATCTTTATCATGATAAAATTTTGACGTTTGTCTTGATAAAAATTTCTCTAACGTAGACTCGAAGTAAACACGAGAGAATTAACGAAGCGACAACAAAACGAAATACAAAGTCGGAGTTCACACACAGCAATTTTACTTTCCGCTTATAGGAGAGAAAGGAGAAGGAAATACTTAACACTTACATTCTCTTTACCACTCTCGCCTACGAAGTCAGAATTGCGGCAAGAAAAACTAGTAAGTAAGTAAGTAAATATTTATTGAATCTTTTTTTCTTTCGATAACATGTGTTGTACTTAACTAAATGATAACATGTAAATATAAATAACATAGAACTATTGTTGTCTTATTCTATTACACGGTGTTTTATGAAAAAACGCTACTTGCTAAATTTTAAAGATTATATGTTAAATAACATAAAATGAATGGAGAACAAGGTTTGCTCAAGGCCTTTACATACTGTCTCCACGTTGATATAATATGTAAGATAACGCCGGCAGAAGAGAGTAAACATTGTGTTTATATTATGTTAAATCTTAAAGAAGGGGTAAATGTATCCTAATAAATCTCATAATATTTCATTATTTTCATTCAGTCACAGAGTAAACATGTACTTTTTATTTAAGAAATTCGAAATTTTTTAGCACAATTTTAATGAAAATATGTTTCTAAATGTAGAATAACCATTAAAATAAAATAATTTTACAAAAAAACTTTGTGTTTAAGTACTTTTAAAAATACACATTCACACACACAAACAAACTTTCGTATATGTGTATTTTTTTGAGAGTAAATCTTATAAGATAGTTGTGTAGAAAAATCTTATCACAACAGTCTCATAATATTTCTTATAATACTAATATTTTAGTCTACACATGAGATAATTCTCTCAGAGAGCGGATTTGACACTCTCTGTTACATATTAATATATAAAAATATTACGTGGAGACCCAGTGTTACTGTTTACAGACAGAGCATGAGAGTCTGTCAAAATTAAATAAATAAACTAAAACTACATAAATAAATAACATTAAAAAAAAATAACAAACAAGAAACTGTTAAAAAATTGGCTAACAGAGTTAATTTTACGTGGATACATATGAAAATGAATATATGTATAAAGATATCACAGAATTGTAAAATTTGATCAAATTTGTCTATAAAGCGACAGTTCAGGTACATTTTATGAACTTAATAGTAACTTATATTACTTACATAATGTATGTATTTATAAAATTTATAATTCTTATTTAAATTTACTTTTGAAATGTAATAACATGATTTTTTTTTTCAGCCCCTGTGGGTGCCGGGCGCAGTTTTAGTGTAGATTTGAGGCAACATGTGTGGATCAGGGTCATTGTCGAAGACTTCATTAATAATACCTACTGGGGAGAGGTAAGCTGAGCCTGACCAAGACAGACTATTTTCCAATTCATAAATTTCATTCATCAGGGTGTTTTCATGTGTGGCAAGTTTTTCAACAAACAGCCTTTGAAGACGAAGAGCATTTTTACAGAAGGGTTGGACGTCTGAGGTGTCATATATGTAAGAATTGGGGTATTTTCTAGTTGTACTTACATAGTGTCTATTAATACACTTCCGCAAAATTCTTCTTTCAAATATTTCCAGTTCTTTGGCCACTATTGGTGAAATAGTGAACCAGATTGGAAAACCGTATAGCAAGACTGATCTTATGGCCACCTTGTAGAGAAGCAGCTTGGTTGTTTGAGGTAGGTGTTTGTTATTAAATAAGTATGAAAACATCCCGGTTATTTGTTTTGCTTTTTGTAGTGTACAAAGTGCATGTGCATTAAATTTCAACATCTTGTCGAAGGAGATGCCTAGATACTTTATGGTAGATTTAAATGGAATATCGACCCCGTCAAGAGCGGTGCGTAACATTTTACTTTGTGGAACCACTGAGCGATGACATTTTCCGGAAGGATTCCTAATACAAATAGCCTCTGATTTATTCGCGTTGATTTTAATTCCCCATGTTTTGTAGAAATCATTTATCAACATGAGGTGAGCTTTGGCATTATCAAGCGCTTGATTTGGTGAGGCGCTGTGGGTATAAATTAAGCAATCATCTGCATATAAAATTGCTGTCGAAACAAGAAAAACTACTGTGTATGAACTTCGACAAATACACGCGAAACATTATGTCGCATAGTGTAAACTAGCTCTATGAAGTAAACTGTTTAATAACTTCCAACTTTGATATCAATAAGGCTTTCGAATAATCGAATAAACATAGATGTTTTTGTCAGAGTAGCGACGATGACAAAAACACCTAAAATGCAAAAGGCCATAACCTCACTCATATTTTACACCAGAAACAAAAAACAATATAAATAAACCGAAAATGCAAAACAACGTAATATCAAAATTTACAAATTTATGTTTTTGATGAAATATAGTTTATTTTTCCAAAATACGTGTGATCACAAATTTTCAGACTTGTAGCTCAAAAAATAATGATTATATTAACGAAGGCAATGATTTTCTTAAGTCAAAATAACGTAACATCACATTTGTTAAAAAAAAATAAATTTCTATTTTTTTTACGAATTTAGATTGCAAATTATTAAAAATATAATAGCTATTAAAATTTTGGAGTAAAAGTTATCAAAAACCTTTTAAATTATAATTTGTCTAAAATTTGTATTGATGTTACGTTTTTTTTTTTTTTTTTTTTTTTTTTGGCTTCATAAAATTGAAATCTTGAAAAACGTAAACCACAAAACTTAAAAAATATTTAATAAAAATAAAAATATGCATCATCAATATATTAGGCAATATTTTAGGATGTAACAACCCAAAAATCTTATTTGTAGGACAATTTGTTTAGATTTTAGAACGTTTTTTGTGTCTCCTGTAAAGTTATAAAAAGTGATGTTACGTTGTTTTGCATTTTCGTTGACGATATGAAAATGAAAAAGGCCATAACCATAATTTTAAGCTTTTTGCTTTAAAATTAAGCAACTAAGTTTAACTTGTTAATCGTTCACTTAAAGTATAAAGCATTCTTCGAACCAAATTTTTCTTAAAAGGAACACATTTAACAACTGTTTCGTTTATGGTGTTACGGGCTTTTAGCTTTTGTGATTATTGATGTCATTTTTGATTTTTTCTGCATTTCGATTATGTTCCCGCATTCAGTTACGCACAAATCGAAAAAAGGAATTCCAACCAAAAACTGAATCGAAAGAAAAAGAAGAAGACTGTTCTACTATGAAACGCATGAAATAGAAACAGAAAAAAATAGAAAACTTGTAAGCATTTTATAAAAAAAAAATAATAATAATAATTTAGTGCAAAAAAAAACTGTGAAACAAAATAAATTTAAATAAAAATCATAAATTAAGTAAAAAGAAATTGACGATTCCAGTGTGAAGAATCCTGTAGTGCTTGAGGTGATATGGGAGGTGGGCAGTAAGGTGGGTGACCACGCCTATTTTTCCGAGTTTACATTGATCCTTGAACTATTTGTTGAAGTTTCGTTGAAGTTTCACTTTATATGGGAGGTGGGTATAAAAAAAATTTAAGCTTTCAGTCATACAATAACCAACTTAGATAAACGTAACTACGATCGAAATGGAGAATTCATAAAATCGAAAAGAAAAATTTTAAAAGAAACGGAAAGCAGAATACCTAAGTTGGTAAACGGTTAAAATTACGATTAGAATCGAAATACAGAATAAGGGTGAATACAGTAAAAAACCAACATGTGATTTTTCAGTGGTTACGGCCTTTGGCATTTTAGGTGACGATATACATGTGCAGCTGTGTGCAAAATAATAGTAGCGCCATATGTAGCATTTTTACATTCAATAAAATGAAGATGTTTTGTTGATTTCAAGAAATTTTTTTGATGGATTTTATTATATATTTCTCATATTTTATAAAAAATGAGTAAATTTTAAAATTAAACATCGTAATAGAGATAAATACTCAAAGAGATTGAATACATAAGAATTTAGCTGTGCAAAATAATAGTAGCATCGATTAAAAATACCTGTAAAAATAAAACTGTTTGATGTTTTTCTTTTTTTGGCATATTTTGTTTAAATTAATATTTTGTGGAATAACCCTTATTGGTCCTTTGAGCGGCGCAGCGACAGGCACTGAGTCCACTAATAACCCCTGGTCCTCTCAATGGGAATATTTTTCCAAGCTGACTGCATTGGCGTCCACAATTCCTGCAAATTTCCCGGTTTCTTTTTAAAAAGAGCATCTTTGACATCTCCCCAAAGATTTTCAATGTAGATCAGATATGGAGACTAAGTCGATTACTCCAAAACATCACTTTTATTTTCGGAAAACAAGTTTTTTTTGACAATTTACTCGTTTCTTAAGAAAATTTTCCTGCAAAAACACCCATTTGAGTGGCATAATCTTCTTTGAATAAGACAACATGACTGTTCTTACTATTTCCACATACATTGGGGCATACATATTACCTCTTATCCAAACTATAGACCTTGATATGAAGAACATCCCCAAATGTTGATTTTCGCAACATAGTGCTTGACGGACGTCCGCGGACTTGAATATATTTGTTATTTGGTCACGTCACACATTTTCTTGTCCCATTCCATGCACCAAAAAGAACTGCTTTGGAGGCATTTGTGCAGAGAATTTGCGCAATTTCGTTTGCGGCTCCGACTGGCCGTATCGCGAAATAAGGGTGATTGTGTACCTGTCTGTAGTTTAGTATTGGGACTTTCCTTTGGAATCTTGCTTACAGATTTTGTTTTTGGAGATGTCAAAAAGGAATTTACGCATCAACTTTCAGAAGTCCCCTTTTGCCTTAGTGGACGTCACAAATGTGTTTGGGTTAACCATTCGCTTTTAACGCGTAAAGTCACTTATACGACTTTTTTACATGCGAGTTCGAGTTTTTTGGTTTGGATTATATTTTTTTTAAGTTCAATAACTGCGGGGAACATTCCACAAGTTTTTTGCAGAAATATGAATGTTTTACCTTCTGAAAGTATTTTTACCAATAAGGTTCGGGTCTTAGGAACATAGTGTTTGGTGCCTACCTATTTTAAATTTTTTAGAAGCAAAATTGCACTGTATGTACAGTACACGGTTATATAATTTATTTAAAACAAAGGATTCAAAATAATAAGACAATAATACTATTTTCCAATGTTTATTATTTTGCTAATATTATTTTGCACAGGCAAAAACCAAGCAGCTTAAGTAAAATAACGGTAGCTTCCGAAGATGCATAGAAAAATAAAAAATTTTTTTCTTATAATTATTGTCCCTGTTTGTTTAAGGCAAAGAATACTAAGAATAGAAGGCTTGTCAAAAAAACCCAACTCTGTTGTCAAAAAAACCTAACTTTAAGATTGTGTTAGTAAAATTTTATTTATATGTATTAGTGCTGAACCCACTTTCACCACACATCATAATCATACATAGTTGCACAAAAGAGTATTAACAAATTATTAAAAATAATTCATCACAATTACATATATTCGCAGATTTTTATCTTTTGATGCGGGTTACATCCACAAATAGTAATATAAATTTTTTTGCTTTTTGTTGATGAATATGAAAATAATTTTAAATTATTTTAAAATCTGTTTTATTTTTAATACCAAAAGTAGCAACATTTAAATTTCAACATACAAAAAAGGAATGTCAAAAATAAAATAAAAAAATATTTTTTCAGTTTGTGGAAAATATTCGTTTAACGGGAGTTAAAATACTATAAACGCGTGTGAAAAAATAATAAAAATATCGTGTTTGTTGAAAAATGTGTCGCGTGTGTAATTTTCCTTAAATTTTAAGGAAAATATTTGTTTATTTTGTGTTGTTTCCCTCTCTCACAAGTGTGTTGAATTCACACAGAACTTGTATGTGAAGAGAGAGAGAGAGAGAGAGAAATGTTGTTGTTGTAGGAAAGAGTACTATTTTCCCTTCTTAGTATTCTTTGGTTTAAGGCAACAGAAAGTCCAAAGTATGTTTTAGTGCTACTATTTTTTGCACACAGCTGTATGTACATTAGGGAGGTCCCAAAATGAAAAGTATCAATGTTCCCAGATCAAATGAAAATTTGCTTCAATTTAAGATACCGTTTCTCAAAATTTTCTTCCTGACATCCTATTGAGAGGTAGATCAGAATGAAAAAGGGTACTTTTTTGGGTTCTTCGGATTTTTTTTTTTTTTGATTATACTACCAAAGGAACGATATGAAAATTTGGGTACTCATTTACCTCCCTAATTCATTTAAAATCGTAAATATTTCCTATACTAGTTATCCGATTGCAATGATTAAGGTGTCAATTAAAAGCTCTTAATGTTGCATTTACAAAAATAAAATAAAAATAATTTAAAAGTTTCATAAACACAACTTTGGAAGTATTTTTGTAATTTCTTGTGGAAATTTTTTTTTTTTTTTTTTTTTTTTGTTTTTTTTTTTTTTTTGTTTAAATCATTTTTCTTAATAGCCGGCCTTCGGCCGGTCGGAAGGGTTTATAACTCTGTGGTATGTCCAAAACCGGCTTCGCTAACGAAATTCTTTCTTTTTACCCAACTTTTTTTATAACGAAATTTTTTTTTTGATACGAGTTTCTTAGGTAATTTCCATTTTCAAAGCCCTATAACTTCCAAAATATTTATTTGCGGCCAAAAATTTTTACATCATTATATTCACCGTTAAAAGTATCAATGGCAAAAAAATCAAATAAATCGGAGCTGAATTAGGGTGGTCTATTTATACCTAATCCTCCAGTAGTTATACCGAAACGGTATCTTAGAATGAAGTAAATTTTCATTGAGCTGGAAACATCGATAAATTATTTTCCCTCCATACAAACGGGGCGACCCTAATGTACATATATCTTGTTTAGATGTAGACACAACACAAATACTGCACATTTTCATCACAAAATAAACGAATTAAATCGCATTAAAAATAATTACTTATACCTTTTTAATAACCTTCATTTTGAGATTTATAAAAATCTATGTATGTTGCAACATTCAAGAATAACACAAAATATTATTTCATAATAAACAACAATTTCACAATAAACTTACAATTTTTATTAAATGCACTTGCAAACATATTGTATACGTACGTGAAGATAACTTTGAAGAATGACGTTCTTATGATAGATACCTGGGAATTTTAATAATACCCAATTAATGGAATCGGGATTTTTAAAATAACATCTCTTGCAAACAAAAATGAAATAAAAAGTGTAAACACAAAGAAACAAACACCATAACATACTGTATCCACGTTGATATAATATGTAAGATACATTGGGTCTCCACCAAAAAGTAACAAGAGACGAAACTAATTGTCAATGTCAAAGTAGATTAAGAAGGTAACGACATTAAAACAGCTGAGAATTTTTTTTCTTTTAGAAATCAATATGGCTGCCTGTGTTTTGTAATTTGAGGTGTCAAATTTTTGTTTATGTTTACATTTTTTTTTGCTTACTTTTGTCTTATTGCGTCTTTCTCCTCTCTTTTTACTACATGAATTGATTTTGTTTTTTGTAACGCTACATCCAGACTAGACTTTTTCTTGTTCGCACAAGAACAAAACGTCGGCAGAGCAACACACACAATTTTGTTCATTTTGTTTTCAGTGGGCAGAACATTTGTCGAACAAATCATAATTTTTTGTTTGCCGTCTATGTCGCTTCGATACTTTTACATGCAGCGCCTCTTCTTCCGCGTACAAAATGACGTTTGATGGCAGACATGGCTGCTCGAACAATTGTGCGAACAAGAACAAAATATGAACAACTTGGGTCCACACTATCCAAATGCATGTGCGCACAACATTTTGTTCAATGTGCGAGCATGAAAAAGGCTCGTGTAGACCGCAAATAAAGAAACATGTGAAATGACAAAATTAAAGTTGACATAAAGCCCAAATTACAATAGCGCGTAGTCAGCAGCAGTGTGTGCTGCCATAATCAGCTGATTATATAGAATGCACTGTTTGTTATGGTGTTGATTACATTTGGTCAGCAGCAGTTTGCAGTGCTGTATCATTTAAGCCCTAATTACAATAGCGCGTAGTCAGCAACAGTATTAGCAAAAATTATCAGCTGATCACTGTCAGCACAACATGTTGCTGCCGTTATAATTACAATTCAGCATAGGCAGCCACAATTTACAACCACCATCTAGCTTTGTTTTACTTGTGTATTTTAGCCTCTCATTTATTTGCTCACTCTCTTTGTCTCGCTCTCAATCTGAATGCAGCGCAGTGAATTTAGAAACAGGGCTAAATGAAACAGCACTGCAAACTGCCGCTGACCAAATGTAATCAACACCGTAACAAACAGTGCATTCTAAATGATCAGCTGATTATGGCAGCACACACTGCTGCTGACTACGCGCTATTGTAATTTTGGCTTTAGCCCTGTTTCTAAATTCACTGCACTACATTCAGATTGAGAGCGAGACAAAGAGAGTGAGCAAATAAATGAGAGGCTAAAATACACAAGTAGAACAAAGCTAGATGGTGGTTGTAAATTGTGGCTGCCTGTGCTGAATTGTAATTATAACGGCAGCAACATGTTGTGCTGACAGTGATCAGCGAATAATTTTTGCTGATACTGTTGCTGACTACGCGCTATTGTAATTTGGGCTTAAGCTATACAACCCCAGACAATTTGTACATACTTTTTGTAACTTTGAGTCTACATTAGACAAATATTTATCAAGACAAACGTCAAAATTTTATCAAGATAAAGATTTGTCTAATGTAGACTGAATTTGTCAGTGTTATTGCAGCGTTAAAAGAAAATTGTCAGCGCTCGAGCTCTGACAACTTTGTCTTGATAATGCTTAGTAAAAGACGCCATCTTGATTGTTGTTGGTACTTTTTGCATGGCTTATTATAACATACGTTTTCCCCTATAATTGACAGAGATAAAAAATTATCTGCAACTCAAACAAAAATTTGACGTTTGTCTTGATAGAAATTTCTCTAATATAGACTCGACGTAATGGCATCAATGTACCTCAAATGGTAAACATTAAACAGCTGAGTATATTATTTCATAACCTAATACGACAAAATGCTTTGTTTATTTTTGCGGCAAGCTAGATTTATTACAAAAAAAATCCAAGTTCCAAGAATATCGTCATTTCGAGAACTCCAGACTACGCCTAGTAAGTTCGGAAATCTTTGAAAATATAATATTTTTATATTTATATGCCACTTTGAATTTTCTTTTAGTATACAGACACGGTGAATACGAATGGCAGGATCCTAAATCGGAAGATGAAATGTAAGAAAATACAAATATTCATGGTATAAAACCGATAATAAATATTAACATTAAAAAAATTTCAGTATACGAATTACTTATATTGATAAAAATGGTAAACGAACAGAGGTGAAAGGTAAAATTGGTGATAATGTTCTATATTTGGCCCATCGTTATGAAATTGAAATGGAGGGTAATAACTAATACTTACATACATAACAATAAAATTTATTCTATATATTAATATTGTAGGCGCCTGCGAAGCTTCTCTAGCTTGCACCACATGTCATGTCTACGTTCATGATGATTATTTACACAAATTACCACAGCCAGAGGAAAAAGAAGATGATTTATTAGATATGGCACCCTTCCTTAGAGAGAATTCACGTTTAGGATGTCAAATAATTTTAACAAAAGAACTAGATGGAATTGAATTAACTTTACCGAAAGCAACACGTAACTTTTATGTTGATGGTCATACACCTAAACCTCATTGAAAAACGTCTTAAAGGGGCCTAAGAACACACCCATTGTAGGGCTATTTTATGTTATTATAATTATTATAGATTGTTTAACAAAAATACTATAAAATAAATTTTTATTTAATATAAAAATTAAAATAATATAGTTTTAATTAAAATCGCACAAAAATTGAACAATTGTTTTCAATTGTTAATATATGAAGCAGCTAAAATTTGCACTTAAAATTTCTCATCTAAAAACATTCCTTATTAAAAGTTTTCAACAATTTTTATTTTATATAAAAAAAATTTTTTGTATCCTTTTTACTAAAAAATTGTACATCAATACTTTACTGAAAATTATTATTACTACATCATAATTTTATTTCTCAAGCTATCCTAAAATGTAAGCAAAAAATAATATCGCCAATTTTATGCGATTCTTATCACAGCCGAATACTTAAACGAAAACGATGGAATCAACTTCAACCATTCCCTACATCATTATTCTAAGTATATTTTTGAAGTTATACCTAAATTTTACTAAAAAAAAACACAGTTACAATAACTCCAGATTATAGAGTAGGTAATGTTATGGTATTTTAATTTATTTAGTGTGGAAATATTCAAGTGGAATTTTGTTTAATAATTGATTTACCCTTAGCTTTTAATTTCTTCCACCGCATACACCTATGCGAACATGTTTAGGATCATTCATAAGAATTTGTTTCAAACTGCTTCGTATTTATTTTTAAAAACACATTTATAAGTTTTTTTTTAAATTAAAATATAAATTTAATTACAAAGATTAAATAGTCATCTTAAACTAAACTAAGTAAAGAATAGAGAGTACCGATGATAAGATTTTTCCCAAGAAATTGTTTCATTCCATTATCTTTCTTATTTTTCTTCTTCTTGAATCAAATACAAATCATGCACAAAAATAAATCAAAAATAAAATTGAACTAAATTATAATTTAATTATAATTAAAAAGCATATAAAAAAATATTATCTTAAGCGTAATAATCATATGAATAGAAAAATAAAATACGACTTTAAGGAATTTTAAAAATAGAAAAAAAAAAAAAAAACAAACAGAAGTCTTAAGACGGCTAACAAAAATTATTTATATTTTGTAGTTGTGAAAAATTAATGAGCGTTTTAAAATTGCTATCATTTATTATACGCACACATTAGTCATATTTAATTAATGTATTGGGATTGTTACATTCACGATAAGGTAGGCAAAACATGAAACTTAAAAAAAGGAAAAATAATAGAACTATAATTTGTTTCAAAGCTGTTCTAAACACTTAAAATATTTGAGAATATAAAATAACAGAACAGTCTCGTTGTCTAATTGGAATCAGGCGAATTTGAACGCGATCGGGATGGTGAACGAGAACCTGAACGCGAACGTGAACCTGAACGAGATCGTGATTGAGAATGTGAGCGAGAACGAGAACGAGATTGTGAACGAGAACGGGAACGTGACTTTGATCGAGATGGTGAACGGGAAACGGATCTTGAAGCAGAACGTGAACGAGACCCAGAACGTCCAGGTTCTTCCTCCTTGTTGGCTTCACTATTTTCACTCTTTCCACTTTTGACACTTTTCTCGCTCTTAGCACTTTTTTCGCTCTTGTCACTCTTTTCGCTCTTAACACTTTTCTCGCGTTCCTCGCGCTTTTCTTTATCTTCTTCCTCTTCTTTGCTTTCTTCTTCCATTTTTGTTTGCTTAACAGTTTCTTCCTTGGTACTGGCACGTGAATCTCGCGAATCTTCTTCACTTTTAATGTCTTCCTTAGCATCATCTTTGTCATCTTTATCAGATGATTCTGTTGCTGTACTGGCTGCTATTATTTCTTCTTTGGGTGAAACATTTTCACGTTCGCGTTTTTCTCTTTCTTTTTCTCGATTTACAACTGAAGATGATGCACCACCACCGCCATTATTCTTTTTATTGCTCTTTTTAAGCGTAGCTACTTCCTTAAGTAGAGTAGCAATTTTTCTGTTCAAATTATCAACTTTCATTTCATTTAAACGATCGATATCTCTTAATTTATTACGCATCTCATTTTCCTTTTCAAAGTTTTTGCCCTTAAGTTCGGTAAGCTTAATAAGTATATAATTATAAAAAATTAATGTTAGATTTGTTTATATTTTTGTGGGATTCTTTTAAAATATTACCAATTTATCTTTTTCCAACAACTCCTTGTCCTTTTGCGCCAAACGCTTCTCCAGACTAGCAATGCGTTCTTTTAAAGTTGTCATAGCAACAACATGATCGGCGGAATTTGGATCAATACTAACAACAGCTGGTGCAGCAATAGATCCCAAACCTATACTGCCATTACCACTGCCCGAGGATCCTGTGCGTGATATTTTTTCGGGCATATCGAGGCCAGCAGCACTCACAGCTGAAACTCCAACACCAGAATTGCTACTATTAGTTTTGCTAATATCAGTTCGTGTGGGTTTTTTGGCCGAAGCAGGAGTACTATCACGATGTGATTTTTCATGGGGTCTTTTTTTCGATGGTATTCGACCTTCTTGTTGGGCCTTTAAATAGGCTCGTTTATAAGCACAGGTACAAAGCCAACACAGCAATTTGCCATTAACCTTATAAATTATACAAAATGTTAATTATAAAATATTTAAATATAAATATAATTAAGCTACTTTACGAACGCAAACATTTTTTCTCTTAAACATAATTCTTTTGTTTCAAACTACATTTTTAGTTTTAACTATAAAGACTAAATACTTCAAAAAAGCTACATTTATGTTAAATGTTTTAGTTATTAGCAAAACACCACTCTATACAACATTCTTTCATAAATATTACAAACTATATTATATTCTTAACAAATCATTATTTTTTTTTTATCTTTTATGGCAATTTTATTCGCACCTTCTTATTTTCATCTCGTCTGTCGAACGCTGATCTCAGTTTACATTCATCGCACTGTACTGGCGGTCCATATCTGGCCTCGTAGCTTGCACATCTTTAAGTTTTGACATAGTTCAAATCAATCAATTATATCACATATTGTTAAGAGAGTTTGTTGGTCCAATACATCAAAGGGTTGTTTTTTTTAAGATCATATTTTTAAGTATTTGTGCGTTTTATATATGTAGAAAAAGAGAAGAAGAAAAATGTTTGCGTTCATAAAACGAGGAATTAACAATAAAATTAAATATATTTGTAAAAATGCTCTAAGGATTAATACAAATATTATCAAAATTTTTGGTGAATATGTTGATAATTAATCTTTTAATATTGAATACACAAGTAATTAATGGATTAAAATAAATCATGAAGTATTTTAAAATGTAAATTTTAGTTTGTAACATTCTTAATTAAATGTTATAAGAAAAATTCCAAAGAGTTTAAATGGAAAACATTTATAATAAAACAATTCAAATGATTTTTACGAATGAACAATTATATCTCCCTCCAATAAATTATTTTTTAAATATTAAATAGTTGCTAATAAAAAATGCTATCGTTGAAAATGCTATTTATTTTACTTTAAGCTGGAAAACTGATTTTTTTTTTAACTTTAAAATCACCTATATTCGCAATCAATCCTATCAAATTGCATTTGTGAAAACGCGATTCAAATTTGGCCTAATTAATTCTCCGAAGGCATTGTAAATATCTTATAAACTATCCGATGGCAATAATATGTGTGGAGCTAAAATAATTTTTTCCTTCACAATATGAAATTGTAATCTATTCATTTGCTATGCGAAACGAAATTTACTTCCTGAAACTTTTAAATAAATCTATTTAGATATCTTCAAAATATATGTATTAATATCCAACAGAAAACGTTCTGAAATTTAACCATGTGTACTCAATTCATTAAAAAGCTTTTAATCACATATTCAATAAATTTTGAAAAATTCAAACAAATAAAAGAAATTCTACGAACCTCATACACTTGGAGCCGCCAAAAGCTGCAACAATTTTACAACACTCACAGGCACTGGGCTTACCATATTTACTCAGATTATGTTCACATTTTTTGCATATATTCTGAGATTTCCTATATTACAAGTTTATATAAAATTATAAAGTAAAAAAAAATTCAATTGAATATTACACATAATAAAACAATACTTACGAATTTGGTTGAAATTCTGAACGGCAATAAGAACATTTAACCACGGCGGTAGAACCACGACAACTCTGGAAATATAATACATATAAGCAAAATATTAGTATAATCTACATATTTATTTTGTTCAGTGCATGAATGCAATTTTATTTTCGAAAAAAGTCACAAAAAATATTCTCATTTTTTACCGCGTCTCACACGAACAAAAAAAAAACTTTGGGCTTTGTTTAGGTGATATGATGTATATTTTTTGTGAAAATTTTATGCATCACTATTGATACACTAGTCATTTGTTTTTATTAAATTATATTAACTTTATTAGAATATTTATCTATCACCTTGCAAAGTTGAGTTCCCGACGATAATTCCTCAAATGGATGCCTCGAGAAACACTTCGAACACGCAAATAATACTTTTCCACTCATACTTTTTATTTATTTTTTGTATTTTTGATTTGTTTTTTTACAGATGGTCCACAAATTTATTCTAATTGTTCAAAATAATTTAATTTTGTTAAAATTCTGGTTAATTTTACTTTTTCGCAAAGGACGCAAATCTCTCTGTCAAAAAAAGTTGTAAAAAATAAAAATGGCGAACAATTTTTTTCGAAGATACTACGAAAGCGCTGACAATAATTTCGAACATCGATAATAAATTCACTGTTGCATTTTCTAAGGTTTATGGGTTTACACAGCAGACAGTATGTATCAACATTTTATGTTATATGGATTTTAAAATTAAAATATGTATTTTGTATTATAACATAGTCTCTATGTTATAATTTTTTTATCAAAATAGATGATTTTTTCTGCTTATTTACCAAAAAAAAAAAAAAAAAAACAAATTAATAACAACCAAAATGATGCCTTTCATTAACCCTTTTGCGAATTTGTTGCCATACGCATGCACACACTTTTTGGTAATTTGTCAATATATGATTTTTGTTTTAAATTGGTATATATTTACCTCCCTGATTCAGCTCCGATTTATTTGATTTTTTCACCATTGATAGTACTTTTAACGGTGAAAATAATGTACAAAATTTTGAGTGCAATTCAATAATTTGGCATTGAAAATCGTATTTCCCTATGAAACTCATCAAAAAAAAAAAAAAAAAATCGTTACAAAAAAGTTGGGTAAAAAGTAAGAATTACGTTAGCGATGCCGCTATTAAGGCCGTCTGTTAAGAAAAAATATTAGGTGTGTTTGCGTACTTTGCAGCAAGATTTATCCAGCAACTTTTTTTGAGAAAGTAAAAATCAATTTATTGTCAAATTGAAAAAATAATAAAAAATATTCAGCTTAAAAAAATGTGTTTGGATTAAACCAAAAAACCCATTTACACATATTATATCATAAAATTTAATACGGATTGTCATTTCTAAGGTAAAAATAAAAAAAACTAGAGCTAAAAATAATTAAAACTAGAGCTAAAAAGAATAAAAACTGAAAATATTTGTCTTTTTGGTCCAGACGAACAAATTTTATAAAAATTTTGTTCTAATATGAACTGCGTTTCTAATATTATATTCACACACATTAGTTTTTGACTTGTTTTTTGGAAAACACTATGAATTTAAATATCACTGTTCACATATCATTTTATTGTGTTTTTCCTTTTGGCCAGTTTTTCGCTTACCAAAATATTTTTACAAATTTTTGGTTTAAATAAAAATTTCACACACAAACACTTTCTAATTGAAAAAATAAAATTTTTAAACAAATAAAATTGATGAACAAATATAAATTTCATTAATAATTTTTAATTATATGTTTTTAAACTGTGACAACTTTTACAAATTCTTTTTTCAACAAATTTCTATGTATTAAAAATACTAAAAAATTCTTCACTGTGTGCAAATTTAGTATATTTTTTCTGTGTTAAATAATTAAACAACTCGAATCGAGATGTTTAAACTTATTGTGTTTTCAAAAAAACAAGTGAAAGCTAATGTGTGTGAACATAATAATATGTAATTTCTAGTGCAAAAAAAAATATATATATTTTTTTTTGGCCTTTGGTCGGGCGGAAAGGTTTTTAATTCTATAGCCCAAATTACAATAGCGCGTAGTCAGCAACAGTATCAGCAAAAATTATCAGCTGATCACTGTCAGCACAACATGTTGCTGCCGTTATAATTACAATTCAGCGTAGGCAGCCACAATTTACAACCACCATCTAGCTTTGTTCTACTTGTGTATTTTAGCCTCTCATTTATTTGCTCACTCTCTTTGTCTCGCTGTCAATCTGAATGCAGCGCCGTGAATTTAGAAACAGGGCTAAATGAAACAGCACTGCAAACTGCTGCTGACCAAATGTAATCAACACCATAACAAACAGTGCTTTCTAAATTATCAGCTGATTATGGCAGCACACACTGCTGCTGACTACGCGCAATTGTAATTTGGGTCAGCGCAATTGTAATTTGGGCTTATCAGCTGATCACTGTCAGCACAACATGTTGCTGCCGTTATAATTACAATTCAGCGTAGGCAGCCACAATTTACAACCACCATCTAGCTTTGTTCTACTTGTGTATTTAGCCTCTCATTTATTTGCTCACTCTCTTTGTCTCGCTCTCTATCTGAATGCAGCGCAGTGAATTTAGAAACAGGGCTACAGCCCAAATTAAGCCCAAATTACAATAGCGCGTAGTCAGCAGCAGTGTGTGCTGCCATAATCAGCTGATTATTTAGAATGCACTGTTTGTTATGGTGTTGATTACATTTAGTCAGCAGCAGTTTGCAGTGCTGTTTCATTTAGCCCTGTTTCTAAATTCACTGCGCTGTATTCAGATTGAGAGCGAGACAAAGAGAGTGAGCAAATAAATGAGAGGCTAAAATACACAAGTAGAACAAAGCTAGATGTAAATTGTGGCTGCCTACGCTGAATTGTAACTATAACTTTGAGTCTACATTAGAGAAATTTGTATCAAGACAAACGTCAAATTTTTGTTTGAGTTGCAGATAATTTTTTATCTCTATCAATTATAGGGGAAAACGTATGTCATAATAAACCATGCAAAAAGTACCAACAACAATCAAGATGGCGTCTTTTACCAAGCATTATCAAGACAACGTTGTCAGAGCTCGAGCGCTGACAATTTTCTTTTAACACTGCAATAATACTGACAAATTCAGTCTACATTAGACAACTCTTTATCTTGATAAAATTTTGACGTTTGTCTTGATAAAAATTTGTCTAATGTAGACTCAAAGTAAGAAACATTTTTCTGTTTTCATTTCCTCATTTTTTTTGTAGTTGTTTCAAATATTTGTATTGACACCAAGTTATTATTTTTTACCTGTAATATGCGGTCTTCACGAGCCTTTTTCTTGTTCGCACAACGAACAAAATTTTGTGCGCACATCCATCTGGTTAGTGTGGACCCAACTTGTTCATGTTTTGTTCTTGTCCGCACAATTGTTCGAACAACCATGTCTGCCATCAAACATCATTTTGTATGCGGAAGAATCGATCGAAGCGACACTGACGGCAAACAAAAAATTGTGTGACGTTTTGTTCTTGTGCGAACAAGAAAAAGGCTAGTCTGGATGTAGTGTAAACGTACCGCCAACAAGGCCGTGCTAGAAATACAACTATGTCGAACAGCAGTGCTACCAACACGCGATACCAAACAAACAAATAAAAATTTGAATTTTTTCAAACGCCTATTCCAACAACAAATCAAGGCAGCTTTACAAATGCTAAAAAAATTAAATTTTTATAAATAAAAATAATTTGTCTTAAATAAAAAATATAAGAAAAAAAGTTGTGAATACCAACAAAATGTCAACTGAGCAAAAAAATATAAAAGTTGTGGTGCGTGTAAGGCCATACAATCGGCGAGAATTAGAACAAAACCAAAGGACTATCATAAAAGTGATGGATAGAACGACGCTTTTGTTTGATCCTGATGAGGAAGATGATGAGTTTTTCTTTCAAGGAACTAAGCAGAATTATCGTGATATTACAAAACGAGTTAATAAAAAATTGTCAATGGAATATGATCGTGTTTTTGATACAGATACAACAAATGTACAAATATTTGAAGAATGTACAGCACCGTTGGTTGATTCAGTTTTAAATGGGTAAGTAAGCCAACGCACCTGAACAATATAATAAGTTTATTGTTATTTTTTTTTTTTTTTTTGTTTTAAAGATATAATTGTTCAGTATTTGTTTATGGAGCTACGGGTGCTGGCAAAACATTTACTATGTTGGGTAATGAATCATCTCCTGGTCTGACCTTTCTTACAATGCGTGACCTTTTTGATAAAATCGAGGCACAAAGCGATGTACGAAAATTCGATGTAGGTGTCAGTTATTTAGAAGTCTATAACGAACAAGTTATGAACCTGTTAACAAAAAGTGGTCCTTTAAAATTACGAGAAGATTCAAATGGTGTAGTCGTAAGTGGTTTAGTTCTCAAACCAATTTATAGCGCAGAAGAGCTATTGGAATTATTAGCCTTGGGTAATTCGCATCGTACACAACATCCTACCGACGCCAACGCAGAGAGTTCTCGATCACATGCTGTATTTCAAGTTCATATTCGTATGACAGATCGTAAGACTGGTACAAAACGTATGGTTAAATTGTCAATGATTGATTTGGCTGGAAGTGAAAGAGCAGCCAGTACAAAAGGTATCGGCATCCGTTTTAAAGAAGGAGCTAGCATAAACAAAAGTCTACTGGCCCTGGGAAACTGTATTAACAAGTTGGCTGATGGTTTGAAACATATACCATATCGTGATTCAAATTTAACGCGCATTCTTAAAGACTCCCTGGGAGGTAATTGTCAAACTTTAATGGTGGCTAATGTATCTATGAGTTCCCTAACATATGAAGATACTTACAATACTTTGAAGGTAATAAAAAGATAGAATTTTGGAAAATACCACCATGACATTAAATTTTTATTTATTTTTTTTCTTATAGTATGCTAGTCGAGCGAAAAAGATACGTACTACTTTACGTCAAAATGCCCTGAAAACAAATATGCCTAAGGAATTCTATGTTAAGAAGGTTAATGAACTAATGGATGAAAATGAGCGACTTAAGCAGAGCAATGCAGCTTTAGAGGCTAAAGCTAGTAAAGCAACAACATTTGACGAAACAGAGCTTAGGCCATGGTACAATCGTATTGATCAAATTTTTGCTTCGATTATAAAAACACAAGAACAATATATTACGTTAAAAAGTCGTGTAAAAAATCTTACATTTCGCATTAAACTTAAGACAGACATGGAGAATTCACGAAAAATGTTATATGGAGATTGCGAATCACAAGAGGTAAGTCTTATTCTTTACAATTTTTAAATTTTGAAATCAATTTATGAGGAACTTATGGAAAAGAATTACAATTAAAGATTTTTGTTACATTTTATTAATATTGAACAATTTATAACAAACTTCACCAATTTTCAGTTCAGTCTTTTTATATTCTACACGAGTATTATTAATGTCTTTAGGAATCACCCAATAATTCCTTTTGTTTAACTTGCAACAATTTATCAGCTTCGGCTATGTATTTATCGGCTATGGCAGTAATTTGATTTTGAACAGCAAACATATCATCCTTTGAGATTTCTGTTTGTTTCTTTAGCTTCTTAATATTCGAATTTTGTATATCTTTAATCGTATCTCTGTACTTGATAAAAAGAGACTTGGCATTTTTAGAGAGATTTTCACGATGCTCCTTGGTAACTTTTGGTATGGGAATAAATAGTGTGGTGCCATCTTGTTGGGGATTTAAGTTCATACCACTCTTTTCTATGGCTTTCAAAACGTCCGGTATGGTCTGTGGAAATGCAATCATATTAACAACAATTGTTTTTGGATTTTTACGTGATATTTGAGCCAGTTCCTGTAATTCATGTTCGGTACCATCAACTGTAACACGTAATGTATCAATGGCTCCTGTTGTTGAACGCAATGATAAATGCTTTATAAAGTCATCTTTCATTTGTTGTACGGCTTTTTGCATTTGTGCATTCAGACCATCATAATTAATAATCTCTCTCAATTGCGATTCGTTGATTTCAACTTTAGCGGCTTTCTTGCCGCCCTTTTCCTTCTTTTTATCCTTGGTTTTTGCGTAACAAATATTTGTTGTAGAAAATAATGCATACTGTTGTTTGATTATTATTGTTGTTGTCGGCCATACGGCAGTAGTAAATAATTTTGTTTCACACTTTAAATTTGCTCTGAGGGCGAAAGTGTGAGAACGTATTGCAATACTACGTATTAAAGGAGTAATTTTCGGTGAAATCATTTTAGAAAAATTAAATTTCTTTTTTACTTTTATCGTATTTTTAGTATCAGCAAACTTTAATGTTTTGCAGTGTTTTGACGTTTCTATTTAGTATAGAAAACAGAGTTGCCGCATTTTCTTTCGTCAGCTGTTTATGTTTTGCTTACATGTTCGTTTGTCATGTAGAGTTTACATATGGTACTTCTCAGTAGCTAGGCTTGTATGATGTTGATTATGCAGTTGTGGGCCAAACGCAAAATTGGTGGTAATAAATCTGTATCTCCTAAACTACTGGTCGGATCAAATTGAAATGGATGGGAATGTTGTAGAGGAAGACCCAAACTTTCAGAAAAATTAACTTGTATTCACCCTGTGATAATAAGAGATAAGCTACAGGGTGTAAAATTTATCACTTCTAGTATGTTAAAAAAATCGTAACTTCTACAAATCAGGTTCGATTTCACAAATTTGTATATTTCTGTAAAGTGCTTGGCCAAATATAGAAAAAACGTACTCACTGACTTAAGTTATCTCTTACAGTAAAAAGATATTTACGATTGGCTTTTGAATTTTTAGTATTTTGTATTTCTAATACATTCCGAAATAATATGCTGAGAAAAAACTGGATTATTTCAATTCAATTCTAACAGTGAAAAATGTTCAAATTCAGCACCAACTTTTTAAATTGCACAAAATAGCAAAATAGATTATTATCACTATTATTTTCTATTATTATATAAAATAAATATCAATCTTTCATTCCTTCATTATTATTCAAATAGCATCGACAACTAATTTTTGGCAATTTTTCAAAAACAATCCATATTTATTTATTTATAATCAAGTGTTTTTGACGCAATCACGCCTAAACCGCTGAACCGATTTTAATGACATTTTAAATATAGATGAACTTAAGGCTGGAAGGAACCATAGGACATAAATTAAAATTAAATTGATGAAAATAGCAAAAAATTTCAGTTTTTTTGCACTTCAAACTTTTATAATTTTTTTTTTATTAAACTGGTGGTTTTAATAGAGAAGTATTAAGGGAAATGTCGATATTTGAAAATAACAGAGAAAATCCGTTTTTTTTTTACGTTTTCAAAATTTGTTTTTATTAACTTTTTAGATTCCATGCAACGCAGTGGAATTTAGCCAGTATTTAATAAATTGAGTTGATTATTATCTCGGTACAAAAACAACACGCGTGAGTTACGTATACACATAAAAATAGTTAATTGAGTGATTTTTGACACGATTTGTCGGTTTTGAGGCCATTATATTATGTTTTTAAAACGACCAACATATGTATATAGACATGTGATATATCAATGAATTGGTAAATAAGTATTTTTATTATCTTTTTATATGTTATAAATCTTTAGAAAGCAGGAATTTTGCTTAAAAAAACATTTTTTTTTAGTTTTTTACTTTTTTAAATATTTATTCTTGAAAAAGTTTAAAAAATTGGTTTTAGAATATATTTTAATGATTTTTGGAGGAATGAAAGATTGATACTTATTTTATACAATACATAAGAATAATAGTAATAATATAATGCTAATATCCTTTTTGGAGAAATTTAAAAAAAGTTGTATTTATTCATAAAATCTTCACTCCCTGCATTAATTCTGGACAGGGAACATATTAAAACATATCTAAATATATGTTTTAAGTTACGATTTTTTTAAACTTTTACATACTCGAGGTGGTAAACCTGTAGCTTATCTCGTATTATTACAGGGTGACTGAAAGCTTATGTTATCCTTCACAACTTTTCCATACTTTTCAATTTGATCCCACCAGTAAATTAGGAGATGCAGATTTATTACCAAAAAGTTTGCGATTTGCGATAGAATTTATAATGTTTTTAAATCGTCGCTAAATTATTTTTTATGTAAACTAAACTTATACCGCGTGCAATATTTAAATTTTAATAATAAATCTTATGTTAAAAAATACTAAATCTACAAGAATTATTTAAGAAAACATTTTATAAATTTGTACAGAATTTTACCAGCTATACTTCGTCCGTGTGTCATCTTAGCAATCAAATTGATAAACTTTCAGCGGAAATTCCGTGCTGGCGCCAAAAACTCCGCAATGTTTATAAGAATTTGGACAAGATAAAAGCCGAAATAAAATCATCTAAATATGCAAATTTTCTGCAAATTTATTTTAAATATAAAAATTTGGAAGTACAAAATTCCAAAAAGTCTTTAATTAACAAACACATAACAGCAATCGACACAGAATTGAGTGCAAATTCAATTTGGCTTCAGAAAACATTCAACTTAGCGAGTCAAGTTATTAAGAATGGAAATTTAAATACACAACAAAGATATCACTACGAACAATTGGAACATCATCTTGGTAATGTAACTAACTACAATTCACAAGATGTAGGTGAGAATTCAATAAATGGAATACATCCAACATCAAGCGACGAAGATGGCGATCATATAAGCACAGATGATATTAATATGGAAAAGAAAGAATCATGTAATAAACGTTTGCGTATGGAAGAGTATGATTTGGATGATTTAGATGATATAAATGGTTCTAGTACAGATGATAGTGTTGACGAAGGTGGTGAAAATGGCGATATGCATACAACATTTAAAATGCCTGCAAAGAGAGCACGGAATCTTAATGAGACTCAAGTTTTAAGCGATATTGATTCTAATGGCAATGCAACATTTTATATGGGTCCTTCTACATCGTCTTCATTGTTGACGAAAACAAAGACTAAAACAAATAATGGAAGAGTGCTAACGGCGACTAAATCAAATATAGTTTCCAATATTATGTCAGATCAAATGGTTAAAGCAACATCTAATGCAGATCAATTAAAGAATGGTAAAATAAGGAAAAAAGTATTCAGTACATTTTCAACTGATTTATAAAATACATTTCGTTTTAGTTCTTTTGAAATCGAAGAAATTTACACAAGGTAGTCTGAGAACTGTTGCTGGACTTCAAAAAGAAAACAAAAAATTCAGTCCGAACCGTGTAAGAAAAAGTCCTCGGACCGTTGTCACTAAAGGTAAAATAATTTACAGAATACCATTAACTCGCCTTGTTAATAAAACTGGTTTTATATTTACAGTTCTCAATACAGCAGCATCCAGTCTGGTAAAACAACGTCAAACAGCACGGTTAGTTAACGGAAATACAGAAGCTCCTGTTGTGAGAATAAATAGAGCTGCTTCGTTTAGAGTAAAAAAATAATTTAATATCAATATTATAATTAGAATGCAGGCATGTATTTTATAATTTAAAACTTGTATTTTATAATTTAATTATATTGTATGTAATTTTTTTTAAAGAAAATGTTTTTATTTCAATATTTATTATTTTTTTTTTTCTTCTTTGTTATAAGTCACTTTTATAAAAATTGCCACTAAAGCCTTCACTTAATGAGTTGACGGTTGGCGGTGATAGAGACAATAAACGGTGGAATAAAGTTACACTGGCCAATAAAATGTATAAAGTAATAGCAAATTGTATTAGTACAATTATGGTTTGTGCTAGGGAGAAATTAAATGAACCCCATAGTGAAGTTGAGTATTGTAGATGTGGATCATTTATAGATGGTGTTTTGCATAAATAAATAACATCTTGATATTTTTTTAATGTAGGTCCCGTAGGAAGTAATGTTGTTAATCTTTTCCAACTATTAATCGCCGGTGTCTTAACTATTTCACTTTGTTCTTCGTATAGACCCAAAGAACTCTTTTCCTGTGTTTTATATTCGTTTTTATTTAATGACACATCATCGAATCCTTCGCCTTTGCTTGTTTTCAATGTATATGGTAAAAATGTTGTTAAATTAATTGGCTGCTTATTATCGTCATCCAGTTCTATGGCTCTAATTTTGTGAGTTGTTAGCAGCAGTAGAATTAGATATATTAAATGCATATTTTTAGTTGATTCTTTTTTCACTAAAGATACGTTATTAAATATAACATTGTGCTTTTATACTTTTAAAAATATCCATTTCAGTGATTTTTGATGGACAAGATGTCATCTCTTGTATGTTTTTATAAAACACTTCAAGTAAATGTTTAAATTTAAGGTTCACTAATTTTTAAGAGTCATTTCATGTGCATAGTAGTTATTATTTTAAAAATAGAAGGTAGAGAGATTTATATTGGTAAAAAGGTTAGAGTTAAATCGGCTGTACGAATAAACATCCAAGGAAATTTTTTTCTGTAATTCAGCTATAGATTCTATATAACGCATTTTTAGCGAACAATATTTTACACTTCCGCCCGCCGCATGCTAAAATAAATGATTATTCGCCTAAAAACATTTTTCGGTAATTTTACATTTTTAATATTTGGGTGATTGTTCACAATGAACAAACGGCTAAAATAATTTGTTATTTCTTCTATAATTTAGCTTTATATTACACTATGCAACAGTATTTTGGGGGCGGAATCATTCCGATTGCAATTGATAGCTCTTGATATGTGCAATAAACCCTCCAAAGGATTTTTCGCTGGTAGGCAAAATTTTTGTTTTATGATCACTTAAACTTTTCTATTTTTGCACCAAGGTAGTTACAGATAAATGGAAAAAAAATAATATCAATATAGTTCGAAGCTAAAATAATTTTCCATAAATGTTTAGAGCATTAAACGGGGAATATTTCATTAGAACTTTAAATTCATTTATCTAACCTTATAAGGGGTCATTTCTAGTACGTTTTAAGGAAATGACACTCAAGTTTAATGGGTTAAAATGTTCTACAGATATTTTCTTCGTCAAATTTTACTAGGGTCTCCAAAGATAAAAAATTCATCCGACTTATCATATGTTGTTAAAAAAGAAAATTATGAAATTTTCCCACATTTCTTATATAAACTCCTTAAACTAGGCAATGAAATATATAATGAAATTAAAAGTTTTGTACAAATCGTAAACAAAATTAATAATAATTTCATCAATTTCATTTCTTTGGATAAACGCTTCACCGTATGAACTTTGGACCTTCGGTGACCCCTAGTGAAATTCGACGTATAAAATTTCTATAGAATATTTTAACCCATTTCTTAATAGCCGGCCGAAGCCGGGAGGAAGGGTTTTTAACTTTGTGGTATTTATTTTCACATCAACACTTTCACCGTTAACAATACTAACATTGACGAAAAAATAAAAAAATAAAAAATCGGAAGTGTATTAGGGATCTCTGATTCTGACTACTTTTTTTCTCGTCATTAATCGGTTATGTGATGAGAATCGCATATCGCATAAAATTGGCGATTACGATTTCAAATCGCATGCTTATACCAAAGTGAAGTTGTCTATTTTGCTTAAACATGGCTTCAAAAAACAATAAATATGGCGTACAAATAAAATTTAATATGTTTTCTTTTCATTTAGGTAAAAACTAATAATATTTTCTACCGATTTAATAGAAACAGCTGATAAAATTGTTTTAATGGTGAAAATATTGAAGTAAACGTTTTTGAGTGAAATTAAATATAGTTATAGGCCTTCGAAAAACTTTCAAGAACATATTTATATACATATCTTTTTTATTCTTTCATTTTTTTTAAATAATTGTGCAAAAATTAAAATAATGTCAGAGAGGTCGCTTTCGGACACACCACAGAGTTAAAAACCTCTCCGGTTAATAAGAAGAATATTTTGCCGCATGCTAAAATAAATTAATATTCGCCCAAAAAACATTTTTGGGTGATTTTTAAAATTTGGGTGATTGTTCACAATGAATAAACACCAAAAATATTAAACATGTCCAAAAACCCAAACACAGTGAACAATCACCCATTTTTAATTTGTCTTTTTATACCCTACACCACCATAGGTGGTAAAGTATACCGTTTGACTCAGAATCACTTTCTTTAGCGATGTCCGTCCGTCTGCTGGCCGGTCGCAATTTTGAAGATATCTTGATGAAATTTGACACGAATGCTTATCTTTGTACCAAAGTTCATGAAGATCGGTCCATAATTGACCATAGCTCACATATAAACCCCTCTTCCGGAAATTACATTAACGTGCATAAATCCCAAGTATGTTAGTATCAAGTTAATATTCGGTACAAATAAGTTTTATATAAGTAGAACCAATATTGCCAAATTTTATGAGGATCGGTCCATTATTTAGGATAAGCCCCGTATCAACGCATTAAAGTGTTAATAAGTGTTGGTCTATAATTGGTCACTGGTCATCTATAAATCCCCTTCCCGAATTGTTATGCTAATACACAATGATGTAGGTAGGGTATCATATGGTCGGTCTTGACCGACTATATCTTCTTTTCTCGTTTTTTTTTTAGTTTGATGATTTTTCGTTTGTTTTTGATAACAGGCTCAAAATTGCGATTTGTTTCTTTTTTCTAACTCAGAACTTTTATTAGGTCCGTGATATTCAATTCCTGGTAGGGAACTAAAGATGAATTTTTAAGGTTTTTTTTTTTTTTTTTGTTTATCCTGTATTTAGCTTGTCAAAAAAATTATATATGTACATTTTATTTCAACGGAACACTAGGCCGTTTTAATAAAAGTTGAAATAATCGTAGCAGAGGAAAGGAGGCTCGCACAAACCTCTCAGGAGTGCAGCTATTCAAATTGTTCATCTATGACATAAACATATTTAAAACGCTTGTCAATTTTTTTGTTTCCCATGGATTTGGCATATTCAAATTTAAAGTACCGAAGTTTTGATTCTATAAAAGACATTAGCCCAATTCGTAACTTCTGTTATATCGTTGTATCGGTATGGAAAATATTCTTCAAACTTTTTTAAAGCAAAAAAAAAAAAAAAAGAATTAAAAAATTTTTGGACACGTTGATACAACAGATGTTGTCACTTAATTTTTTTCTGTACACAGAAAAAAGTTTGTACATAAATATAAAAATTTTGTTTCATTGATTTTAGTTCATAATATTTAAGAATAATATTTAAGAAAGAAGACTTAAACAAATTGTTAAAGTTTTTTTTTTATGTATTTTTTTTCTGTGTATATAATTAAGAATTATGTTTTTGTATAGTTGATTTAAAAAAGGACGTAATATCAAAATTTATTTTTGAAAGTTTTTCCTCAAACTATAAAATTATGTGATTCGCTAGGAATATTTTATACTAAAAATAGCCATTTAAATATTTTGACACGATAACTATTTATTATTGTTTATAAATTGTGTTAGTACTTATCATATGCGTGTGTATATAAATATAGTGTACAACAATAGTGTTAATAGTAAATATAGCCACCTTATTTTTTATTTTTATTGTCTGATGTTTTTCCATTTGAAATGATAAGAAGATAAAACAAAATTACCAACAACGTATAACAATTTTACTTAAATGCTTTTTTTAAACTTAATTAATCTTCTCAGCATGTAAAACTATTTGGGGATTTTCCAATTCTTTTTTACTTTGTATCAATTTTAATTCACGTTCAAATGATGTTACCTTTCGTTTACCATCCCGAACATCAGCTGGCATTGTGTCGATGGTGCGTTTAATAACAGCTTGCAATGAAGCTATGGTGCGTTCAAAAGCTAAACCCAAATTAGTTGTCTGATAACTGTGTGCCAAAAAGAGTGATGCAAACAAATCGCCAGTACCAGTAAAGGAGATGTTAGAACCCTGCTTTGGTATATTAAGAGCATAGCGAGAACCATTGCGTTTGCTAAGAAAGGCACGAAGTTCACCTTCTTTACCTAAATCGCTGCTAGAAATTACAACAGTATCAATGCCTCTGTCATGGAACCATTGTACTGCTTTCCATATATCGGCTTCTGTTGTGATTTTCATTTCAGTTAATAGTTCAACTTCATATTGATTGGGTGTTATAATATCAGCCAAAGGAATTATTTCTTCACGATAAATAGGCAGTAAATCTTTGGGCACATACATTTCTCCATTGTCGCCCATAACCGGATCACAAACTATAATAAAAATGTTATAAGACAAGTAGACATACATTAGTTATGCAAACTAATATTGTATTGTTTTGTATAACTTACCATATACTAAATTTGGCTCGGTGTCTCTTAATTTTGAAACAATTTTAGCTACTTGCCTTAAAAATGAAGCATTTCCAATATAACCAGTTAATAAATGTGAGTAACATTTCAAAAGGTCATTACTTTCCAGACCTTGGAAAAGGTCATCTAAATTAAAAGCAGAAATGTAAATATTATACATACAAATGTAAATAAAATAGTTTATTATTGTTTGCAGTTTCCTAAAAAAACCAACCAACCTAGTTCTTTTTCTTGTAGCACTTGACCCTTAACTACTTTATAGCCCGTATGATTGGAAAATTGTACAGAATTAATGGCATCAACTTCAAAGCCTAAAACCTTTAATTAAAAATGTTTAGTATAGTTGTAAACAAAAACAACAAATATGTATATAAAATATGGATAATCTTTAGTTACCTGTAAAGGAAATGTTGCACTTTTATTGCCCACATAACCATGGACAACATGACTTTGTATGGATAATACACGCCTTTTAGTTTCATTGCCACAACTATTGGAAGACATTTTTTTACACAATTATTGTTTGTATGTGTTCTTTCGTCGAATGACTTGCAACCACTACTAGAGATCTTACAGTAAACACTTGTTGTCAATGTTTCTTATCTGTCAGTGAGTGTATAATAAGTAAATAAAAATACATTTATAAATAATATTAATACGCAGATAAGAATGTAAAAATGGTTTTGTTTGTTCTTCTCTCAATTAGAGGGGTGTTTTACTAATATATGTACAATTATTTAGTTGTTTTGTAGGTATATAATTGAAATATTATGTTGTCTGTAATAAGTGAAGAATTTTGAATTAATAAACATTAAACTTAAACAAAATGAAGATTTTTATATGTTTTTGTTTAATATTTTTATTAAATATCTACTGTATATTTTTATTCATAAGCCCTTTTCAATAAAAATTTTCTACGAATATAAAATTAGTCGAAATGTAATTTTTTCATAATTAAATATTCTAAAAGTCAAAGAAATTTAATGAAATTTATTAAAAGAGTGGCGGAAACTATTTAACTGCTTTAATTAAACAGAAAATTTTTAAGTCTTTCACATATTAAGGTGTTAGATATGTTAGGACAATTTACTACCTGTTCCATATTTGTATATGCTAAGATGGAAATAAAAAAAATATTTCAAGATATTTGTTTTATAACTTAAAGAAATAAATGATAAATAAATTCTATAAAAGAACTAAACTTCACTCAAGAGTTCAATAGAAAATAATTCAAAATGTAAATGGTGTAACTGCAATAGTTTTTATGAACACTGTGTGCAAAAATTTAAATTCTTTAAATATACAATAAAATGTGTTCATTTTAGACATACATATGTATATAAATGTGTATGTAATACAAAGTACCTGTTTTTCATCATTTTACAAATAGACATTTAATTTTTTTTCAAACAATTTGATTGGTTTGATGAATCGGGCCCTACATAAGGCTCCCTGGGATATATTCAAAATGAGTTGCTTAGTAAAAAATAAATTGAAGAATATTTAATAAAAAACGGTTACAGAAAAAACGGCATGGCGAATAGTTCAAAAAAAAAAAAAAAATAATAATTCCGGTGGGTTTTTTGAAAAACAACCCGTTTTCGATTTTTGAATACACTAGACATACAGTCGAACACGGTTATAACAAACTCGAAGGGACCGACAAATTTAGTTCGTTTTAAACGTAGTTCGTTATATCCGTAAAATTGACAAAAAAAAAAAAAATTATTTGGAAACAAAATACATGTATTTCATTACTAATATATGTAATTAAACCGTATTTCTTTCATTTAAAAATTTACTGTATTTATAGCATTTATTAAAGATTTCAATATATCAGGATAATATTTTTTCCATTCATCAGTCATTTCATCATAAGTGGCAAATTGAGATTAATTATCTATATATATAAAAGAGTAACGTTACCGACTGACTGGCTGATTCATCATCCCACAGCCCAAACGGCTGAAGCTAGAGACGAAATTTGGAACGTAGGTAGATAGATCCACTAAGACGGCATTTTTGGAAATTCGAATGTTTAGGGGGTAAAAAAGGGTAAAATCGGTAACCTTATAACTCGCAAACTAATAAAGATACAAAAAAAGTTGAATAGTTATCGTTATTTATTTAAAAAATAATTGGACAGGTGTCTGGTACTTTTTTGAAAATCGGCCGTTTTAGGGTGAAAACGGGTAAAAACTGTATTTTGGTACTTTTTTGGCACCATATGTATCTTTGAAACCAATCTACAGATAAAATTTGTAGAAACAAAATACTTTGTTTATAAATATACTTATTAAATTTATTTTATTTTATATAAGCTTTGGAAATTTTGTTTTTTGTAAATGAAAAAATTGTATATAATTTTTCAATTGTTTAATAAAATATCAAACTGAAACATCAATTACAATAGGTTATGGGCCATTGTTGTTTCATAAGATAATTTAAAGATACATATTGTATATTAAGGATAACAATCAATAAAGAAATAACATTCAAGAATAAGTGATAAATACATACTTCAAGATGAGTGAAAATCGTTTTTATGGGATCGAAAAACTAAATCAAGACAATTATTACAATTGGAAATTCAAGATGCGAATGTATTTAATTAAGGAAGACCTTTGGTCAGTATTTCAAGATCCAGTTCAAGATTCTGATGCTTGGAGAAAGAAAAATTTGGAAGCGTTTGCTGTTGTAAGTTTATGTGTTGAAGATTCACAACTTATCCATATACGCAATGAAACCTTAGCCAAAGATGCTTGGAATAAGCTGCAAAAACAACATGAACGTGTCACATTAAGTTCAAAAGTGCACCTAATGCGAAAAATATGCAGTATGCGGTTAGGCGAAGGTGAGAATATGGAGGCGCACATAAATTCGATGATGGATGATGGATTCGATGACAAACTGCGGGCTGTTGGAAATCAAGATTTTTCTGAAGATTGGCAAGTTTCCAATATCTTACGCAGTTTACCATCAAGCTATGATAGTTTAATTACTGCTCTTGAGGTAAGACCAGATAAAGATTTGACATTAGAAACAGTGAAAAGCAAATTGCTCGAAGAATATTTCAAAAAATTATCTCGTGATGATTCGTTGAACGTTTCTGCGTTGAACTGGTCACCTCAAGAAAGATTGCCATAAATATCAGAAATGGTGTAAAAATAACAAAAAATCTGTTAATATAATTGAAGAAATTAGTACTGAAGATGATGATGCTGAATTTGTGTTGATGACTAATTTTTCGGAAGGAAATCAAGCTGCATGGATTATAGATTCGGGCGCAAGTTGCCATATTGCCCATGAAAAAGAATTGTTTACGGAACTCAACTATAGCGATAATGGACAGTCAATTTGTGTAGCAAATGGAAACACTTCTCAAGCTAAAGGCAAAGGTGTGTGCAAAATCAAGGTAGGAGATGTGTCTTTATTAGTGAATGACGTCTACTATGTTCCGGATTTTAATTCTAATTTATTATCAGTTAGAAAAATTACAGAAAAAGGTTACACTGTAAATTTTGTTAAAAACGTATGTATTTTACAGAAAAATTCTAAATTTATTTGTAAGGCATTTCTTAAGAATAGTTTATATACACTTAATGCAACTTCTGAAAATGTTTTCACGGTTAATAATTGTAATAAAGGTTGTATACACTACTGGCATCGAGTTCTTGGTCATCATAATGAAGAAGGTATTAAAAAATTATTTAAAGATGATTTAGCAACAGGCATAAGAATTAATGAATGTAAAAATCATAAAGAAAAATGTGAAATCTGCTTGCAAGGAAAATTTTCAAGAAATCCCTTTCCTAAAGAAAGTTTTTCAAGATCAAAGAATTGTTTTGATCTTATTCATTCAGACGTTTGTGGTCCTATATCTCCTTCAACGTGTAGTGGCTATAAATATTTCGTGTCGTTCATTGATGATCATAGCAGATATTGTGTTATTTATCTACTAAAGGCTAAATCTGAAGTTTATAGTAAATTAGTAGAATATTGGAATTTAGTGAAAAATCAAGTTGGTCATTACCCAAAAACATTAAGATCTGACAGAGGAGGAGAATACATAAGTTTTAATGTAAAACACTTTTTATTAGAATGTGGAACTGAAATTCAGTATTGCGTTCCATACAGTCCACAACAGAACGGGGTCGCAGAACGAAAGAACCGTACTTTGATAGAAATGGTAAAGTGTATGTTAATCGATTCAGGTTTAAATAAGAACATGTGGGGTGAAGCATTAATGACTGCAAACTACATTCAGAATCGGTTACCTTCAAGAAGTATATCAAAAACACCATATGAACTAAGATATGAAAAGAAACCATCGTTAAAAGATTTTCATACATTTGGATCTTTATGTTATGTTCATGTTCCAAAAGAAAAAAGGAAGAAGCTGGATATAAAGGCACTTCGAAAAGTATTTATTGGCTATGATTTTAATTCTAAAGGTTTTAGAGTTTTTTATCCAAAAACAAATAAGGTTCAGATTTCACGTGATGTTGTTGTCATAGATACTAAAGATACAGACAATAAAACTTTGCAGAAAAACAGAAACATAGTATATTTTCCAACAAGTAACCGCAAAGATGATGAAATACCTTCAGGAAGTGAAAGAGGAACTAATGATAATAGCAATCTTGAGGAAAATGATATTTCAGAAAGTACTATAGTAAGCATAGACAGTATGACATCTGATAGACAAGTTTCGGATTCAGAATGGTCAGGCGCTGGAGAAACTTTTGAAGATGCAATACAAAGTCCTATTCCAGTTCGTCGAGTGTCTAATAGAGTTAACAAGGGGATGCATCCAGGCCGATATGAAATAAATTCTGCGATTTTAACACCAGATCCAAGTAATTTCAATGAAGCTATTTCAATTAAGGAGGAGAAATCACAATGGATTGATGCGATGCAACAGGAGTTAAAATCTATCCAGGAAAATAACACATGGGTTCTTGTTGATCTCCCCCCAGGCCGTAAAGCAATTGGCTGCAAATGGGTGTTCAAGAAAAAGTTAAATGAAAAAGGAGAAATAGAACGTTATAAAGCAAGACTCGTGGCTCAAGGATATAATCAAAAATTTGGTGTTGATTATGATGCAGTATTCGCTCCAGTTGTTAAACAAACAACAACTAGAATTTTATTTTCAATTGCTGGTAAACAGAATATGCATTTATATCACTTTGATGTTAAGACGGCTTTCTTGAATGGTGATTTACAAGAGACGATTTACATTTACAAGCAACCTCCTGGTTTTATATCGAATGAAAATCAAAATAAAGTTTGTTTACTTAGAAAAAGTTTATATGGATTGAAACAAGCCGCTCGTTCCTGGAATCAATGTATTCATAAAGCATTAATTGAATTTAAATTTAAGCAAAGTCTAATGGATCCTTGTTTATATATCAGAAAAACAAAAGAAGGATTAGATTACCTTTTGATATACGTTGATGATATGATTGTTGCAAGTAAAAATGTAAACTTTATAGAAGAAATTTTTAAAATGTTAAATTCTAAATTCGTCATGTTGAATTTGGGACCCATCAAACATTATCTCGGAATGGAAATTAAGCAAGATAAAGATGGAAATTATTTGTTGAGTCAAGAGCAATACATTAAGAAAATTGTAAACGAGTTTGGACTTCAAGAATCAAAAGATTCAGATATTCCGTTAATTCCATCTTATAACAAGACATTAGAATTAGAAAAATTAATAGATAATAAAATCTATCAAAAAGCTATTGGATCTCTTTTATATTTGTCTTTAAATACAAGACCAGATATTACTGCAAGTGTTGCAATATTAGCTCAGAAAACTCAAGCACCATCAAAAGAGGATTGGAATGAAGTTAAACGAGTTATAAAATATCTTAAAGGGTCATCTAAATTGTCATTAAAATTAAGTAGTTCGACAGAAAATAATACTTTATACGGGTATGTGGATGCGGATTGGGCTGAAAACAAAATTGATAGAAAATCTCATAGTGGTTACGTGTTTTATTTAAATGGTGGTGTTATTAACTGGTCATGTAAAAAACAAAGTTGTGTATCTCTATCTACAGCTGAAGCAGAATTCATAGCATTATCAGAAGCTTGTAAAGAGGCTAAATGGATACATGAACTGCTAAAAGAAATGTGCTACATTGTGAATATACCAATTACAATTATGGAAGACAATCAGAGTTGTATTAAGATGGTTTTAAACGATAATTTTAATGCCAGGTCTAAACACATTGATATTAAGTACCATTTTGTGAAAGATTATTGTATTAACAATTTTGTAAATCTAAAATACTGTCCTACGGACAAAATGATAGCAGATATTTTAACAAAACCACTTTCAAAAACACGATTGTTATTATTAAGAACACTTTTAGGACTTATATAAATTGTAAACAAAGAGGAGGAGTGTAGAAACAAAATACTTTGTTTATAAATATACTTATTAAATTTATTTTATTTTATATAAGCTTTGGAAATTTTGTTTTTTGTAAATGAAAAAATTGTATATAATTTTTCAATTGTTTAATAAAATATCAAACTGAAACATCAATTACAATAAAATTTATGTCATATTCATAACTTATCAAAAAATGAGAAATACAAATTTGGTACTTTTTAGAAATTCAAACGTTTAAGGGGTAAAAATCGTACCTATTTTTGGTACTTTTTTCATAAAACCTTTTTTATATTTATTGAAATATTCATATGAGTATTTTAATATGGAAATTTATTGGAATACAATTTTTGTTACTTCGATGGGTGAAAAAAAGTACCAAAAAAGGGGTACAGGCTGGAAATTACATTTTATTCAAACTTAATAATGAATTTTCAATTACATTTAACCTAGAAACATGAAATTAAGAAAATGTAGATAAGAATTCCCAAGAGTGGAATTTGTGGTTCTTAAAGATACGTGGTCATGTGGGTAAAAATTCAAGAGGATGGACTTTGTGGTACTTTTTTCTTCTTCTATTGGTACTTTTTTTCATTTTCTGTAATATTTAACTTAGAAACATGAAAATAAATACGCATGTGGTACT
Source organism: Protophormia terraenovae (assembly GCA_951394005.1). Classification (NCBI taxonomy): domain Eukaryota; kingdom Metazoa; phylum Arthropoda; class Insecta; order Diptera; family Calliphoridae; genus Protophormia; species Protophormia terraenovae. The sequence goes on from OX596075.1 coordinate 83,817,081, forward strand.
TTTTGAATTTTCTATAATATTTAACCCAGAAACATGAAATTAAATATATGTGGTCTTAAATGAATATGAATCCATAAGAGAGGTTTTTGTGGTACTTTTTTGTTCTTCTAATGGTACTTTTTGAATTTTCTATAATTATGAACCTAGAAACATGAAATTAAGGCTATGTGGTCCTAAATGAATGAGAATTCATTAGAGGGGACTTTGTGGTACTTTTTTGTTCTTCTAATGGTACTTTTTGAATTTTCTATAATATTTAAAGTAGAAACATGAAATTAAATATGCATGGTCCTATGTGAGATAGAATTCACAAGAGGGGTCTTTGTGGTACTTTTTTGTTCTTCCAATGGTACTTTTTTAATTTTCGGTAATATTTAACCTAGAAACATGAAATAAGGAATAAATGAATGGGAATCCATAAGAAGGTACTTTTTTGTTCTTCCTATGTTACTTTTTTAATTTTCTATAATTCTGAATCTAGAAACATGAAATTAAAGATATGTGGTCCTAAATGAATGAGAATCCATAAGAAGGGACTTTGAGGTATCTTTTTTCGTTCTTCTAATAGTACTTCTTGAATGTTCTGCAATTTTCATCCTTAAGCCCAAATTACAATAGCGCGTAGTCAGCAGCAGTGTGTGCTTCCATAATCAGCTGATCATTTAGAATGCACTGTTTGTTATGGTGTTGATTACATTTGGTCAGCGGCAGTTTGCAGTGCTGTTTCATTTAGCCCTGTTTCTAAATTCACTGCGCTGCATTCAGTTTGCGAGCGAGACAAAGAGAGTGAGCAAATAAATGAGAGGCTAAAATACACAAGTAGAACAAAGCTAGATGGTGGTTGTAAATTGTGGCTGCCTACGTTGAATTGTAATTATAACGGCAGCAACATGTTGTGCTAACAGTGATCAGCTGATCATTTTTGCTGATAGTGTTGCTGACTATGTGCTATTGTAATTTGGGCTTTAGAAACATAAAATTGAAGATGATACACCAAAAGATGCGGAATAAAAATATCTTCAAATCACTCAAACTTTATTTTTTATGTGCTCAATAGTTTCGGAGTTATTTTGAAATAAATGTCCAAAAAAAAACTTTTTTATATAAAATGTTAGATTTTTTTGTTACTAAAATTTCTTTTTAAAAGTGAAAGCATCAAACATGTTGAGTTTATCATCTTTATCTTAAAGGTGGTACTAAGGCATGAATCTTCAAAATTGATGCACAAATTTTGATTTTATTCACAGTTAAGTAAAAATGCCCATGTATATGTACATACAAGTGAGTAGGAATACAGTGGTGGGCAAAAAAATTTTTTTTATTTTTTCTTGAAACAAAAATAGGTGGACTAAGTGGATTTTGACGAGTTAAACAAGAATCTGCATTCACTTTTTTTCTATTACGTGCTGATTTTTTTTATGGGCATGGCTAGTATCACCACCTTATTCAGCGGTCAGACTATACAACTCAAGAATAGTTTGTACAGTTTGGACTATAACTCAAGAACCGATTACACGATTTTGATAAATGATACCCCAAAAGATGTACACGAAAATTGTCTTCTAAGTTTGTCAGCATAATTTTTTATTGATTAAAGAATTTCAGAGTTATGGATTAAAATTTTCACGATTTTTTTAAACTTTCAGTTATGGATTAAAATTTTTTACGATTTTTCAAACTTTTATTTTATTTAACTATTTACCGAATAACTACGGAAATATTAATTGCACAAAAAATTATGTTCGATACGTGATAGAAAAAAAGTAAAAGGTGATTCTTATTTAGCATGTTAAATTCCATCTAATCCACCTATTTTTTTTTTTTTTATTTAAAACGAAAAAATTTTTTTGCCCACTTGTGTATCTTTACTTAACTGTAGGTATGCATGGGTATACTAACTTAACTGTGAATCCAATCGTGATTTCTGCATCAATTTTTATGATACGTGAATTTATTCAATTGTAGTTTTGCCAGCTTTGAGATAAAGGTGATAAACTGAAACAGTTTTGATGTTTTCACTTTGAAAAAAAAGTTTTAGTAAAAAAAATTAAATCTTGAATTTAGCATGAAAAAATTTTTTTCGGACACTTATTTCGAAATATCTCCTAAACTATTAATTGGATAAAAATTTGTTAGTAAACCGACTTAAAGCTAATTTTATTTATATAAATCGTGCATACCGTTCTGGATTTATAGTGAAATATACTCGAGTAATCGGCTTATTTAGGATGCAATATTAGACACGTCCATAAAAAAAATCTCGACCTGATAAAAAAAAAAAAACTGAAAGCACGAAAAATTTTTTTTTTTTTTTTACCAGTGTAATTTAAACTGAAATGAATAAAAGTTTTTTCTGTTAGTTTTTTCATTTTTGAAATGTGTAATTTTATTTTTTAGAAACTAGCATTTGTGCTAGTTCGTTATAAACGTAGGTTTTTGTATGAAATATTCTTCTTGGGACCATAAAAATGTGCTCGTTATAAAAAAAGTTCGCAGTATGGAAAATGTATGTAAAATCAATGGGACCGAAGAAAAGTGTTCGCTATATCAATAGTTTGTTATAACCGTGTTCGACTGTAATTATAATATATAATTGCCAAAATGATAAAAAGTAAGAAATGATTCTTTTATATTTAAATTTTTAAATTGGAAATAAATGTTAATTGAAATTAAGCACACGTTTACTCTAGAGAATAAGATATATATATATATATATATATATATATATATATATATATATATATATATATATATTGCAGGTATAGTCATCCTAATCACCAGGAACATTTCGGTTTTTTTCATCACGTCACATTTTTAACCCATTGCGGACTAAAGAAAAAAATGGTTCCATGATGAATTTTTAGGTTATAAAATTTTCCTAGTAATAGGTAGAGCAGATTAGTCACTCATGATTTATAGCCAAGACATGGTATTATAAAAATGTTGTACTAGTTAAGTCTCCAACTTGTCACACATATCCCCTAGAATTCTTTAAAGTTGCAAAAATAAAGAAATTCTCTATTAACCCTCATAAAACCATTGAAAAATGTAAGTAAGAAGTGAGTGTAGACGAAAACTTTGTATTTGGTATAACAAACAAAAGACCGTAGATCTTAAAAATGGTAAACTTTTTAAAAGCCCACTGACAGAAAATGTGTCGTGTTAGAGACATGGCATATTCTACACTTTTGTTGCATTATTCCTTCTCTATAAAATACGGATCCATAATTTGCTCTATATTACCCAGGAAATTATATAACCTAAAGATCGATAAAGATCTTTTATTTATTTATTTACTTATTTTTGTCTATGGATATTTTCTTTAATAATAATAATATTTTACTGCGTGTTTAAAAAGATTATTATTAATTTTTTTACATCATTTGGATTTAATGAAAAGTCAATAAATCTGTATAATTGGCTAAATATGTTGCACATTCTTCTCAGCGGATCTGCATCAGCATAATAACTTCTAAAAAATTTCACAGATAGTGGTAAAAAATTACGGGATGTGCGTTGAGGTATATTAAATAAGATTTCATTAATTAAAAATCCAGAGCATATATTTCCATTAATAACGTTTAAAATAAATGACACATTCAACATAGTTCTTCGGCTTTTTAAAGTTGGCAATTTAATGAGAGCAAGACGAGCTGAGTACGAAGGCAAATTCAGTGGGTTAAAATGTAATCCTCGAAGACAAAACAACAGGAATTGTTTTTGTACCGATTCAATAGCGTTGGAATAAGTTTGGTAAATAGGATCCCAAATTATAGATCCATATTCCAGGATTGGACGAACAAGAGACGAGTATAGTGTTTTTGCAATGTACAAATCATTAAATTCCTTTGACCAACGTTTTATATAACCAAGTGTACCACTGGCTTTATTTATAATACTAGTTATGTGTGAGTTAAAGTTTAATTTGGAGTCAAATAATATACCCAGATCCAGGAAATTGTCTACCATATCCACTTGATAATCTCCCAAAAAATAATCTGTTATCGGTTTATTTCTTACAAAGCGTAGTACTTTACATTTCTTTACATTTAGTTCCATCAAGTTTATATTGCACCATTCATAAAACGAATCCAAGTCCTTTTGAAGATATTGGTGATGTAACATATGGTTATAGCTTAAAAATTGTTTACATCGACTGCATACATTAGAATATTCGAGAACTTTATCATCATAGGCAGGTCATTAATAAATAGGGAAAATAGTAGCGGCCCAAGGTGGCTACCTTGAGGTACACCAGAAAGTAGTTTTATTCTTTTAGAAATTGTGTTTTTAAAACGAACTGTTTGCGCTCTGTCAGATAGATATGAATATATCCAGTTTAAACTTAGATTTGTAAATCCCAAAAGATTAAGTTTTTTAATAAGAAGTAAATGATTTACTTTGTCGAATGCTTTACTGAAATCAGTGTAGATGACATCAGTTTGTTTACTTTGAAAAAAGCCACGATTTACAGCACACGTAAATTGGATAAGGTTTGTAGTGGTGGAACATATTATTTTATTTTTTTTGAAATCCATGTTGATACGGTGAAATTAAACATGAAACTTGGTAACATAAATGATCTGTTATTAATTTTTCGAAAAGTTTTGGAATGATACTCAGCTTTGCAATACCTCTATAATTTTCAATTTCAGATTTATTGCCTGACTTGAATAAAGGAACTATGTAGGATTCTTTCCAAATAATCGGCATGTACCCATGTTTGATTGACTCATTGAATAAAAGTATTAGCGGGATGGCTAAAGCTTCAGCGCAATTAATTAAAATACTACTGGGAATTTTATCAGGACCGTAATTATAAGAAAACTTTAGTTGTTTTAAACCACTTGAAATACTATGAATGTCAAGATATAGTAAAGTTATAGCTTGACATTCAACCAGTCGATACGGATAACTTACAGTGTTATCAAAGGCTAAATTGGAGTAAGTAGTCGAGAAAAAATCAGCAAATAAGTTACTTATAATTTCATCATCACTAGATTCGTATTGTTGAAATGCCATTGTAGAGTGATAACCAGTAGACTTTTTCTTTGAATTAATGAATTTGTAGAATGACTTTGGATTTTGTTTTAAATTATATTTTATTTTATTTAAATAACATGTATAGTACATTTTATTTAATCTTATGTATTCTGCACGACTCACAGAATATCTTAAATAATCAACAGGTAATCCAGATTGTTTAAATTTTTTGTAGAATTTATTCTTTCTATTTTTATACATTGACAATTGTTTATTGTTCCAAGGTGGTCCAAATACGGATTTTAATACTACACCATTTCCAGTTGTATTTAAGAAGTTTCTAATTATATTTTAGAAAATTCTATTTATATTTCAGAAAATTCCATTTATATTTTAGAAATTTCCATTTATATTTTCGAAATTTCTAATTATATTTCAGAATTTTCTAATTATGCTTCAGAAGTTTCTAATTATATTTCAGAAATTTCTATTTATACTTCCGAAATTTCTAATTACATTTCAGAAATTCTATTTGTAGTTCAGAATTTTCTATTTGTAGTTTAGAAAATTCTAAATGTATTTTAGAAATTTTCTATTTGTAGTTCAGAAAATTCTAAATGTAATTAAGAAATTTCTATTTACATTTCAGAATTAAACAAATTCTATTTAAGAAATTTCCATTTGTATTTCAACATTTTCTAAATGTATTTCCGAAATTTCCAATTGTATTTTGGAAAATTAAACATATACTTTCTGTATAAAAGTTCTTAAATACAATTAGAAATTTCTGAAATAGAAATGGAAATTTCGGAAATACATTTAGAAAATGTTGAAATACAAATGGAAATTTCTTAAATAGAATTTATTTAATTCTGAAATGTAAATGGAAATTTCTTAATTACATTTAGAATTTTCTGAACTACAAATAGAAAATTCTGAACTACAAATAGAAATTTCTAAAATCTAATTAGAAACTTCCGAAACACAAATAGAAATTTCTGAAATATAATTAGAAACTTCTGAAGTATAATTAGAATATTCTGAAATATAATTAGAAATTTCGAAAATATAAATGGAAATTTCTAAAATAAAAATGGAATTTTCTAAAATATAAATGGAATTTTCTGAAATATAAATAGAATTTTCTGAAATATAATTAGAAACTTCTGAAATACAACTGGAAATGGTGTAATTTAGGAATACACAAGTCCATAAACGAAAACATTTGATTGTAGAAAACATCGAATATATGTTGCAAAGATTCTGACGAACTTAATGAATCAGTTAGGATATTGTTCCAGTTTTTGTTATTAATAAGTTGGTTTAACATATAGTAGTTAGTATGTTTGAATGAGAACACCTTTTCGTTTAAGTTTGACAATGGTAAAACTTGTTCATATGGGGTAGATATAACTAATTCAATAGCAGGATGATATCGGTCTTCAGGAAGAGTAATAGGGGTAGATCGTTTAATATAACAGTCTTCTTTATTATTTACAAAAACGAGATCCAGTATTTTAGAATAATCATTTAGTATGCCATTGATTTGAAATAGACCTATGTCATACAAAATGTTAAAAAATTCTTTAAAATGCTTCTTTAATTTAGTTTGAACGTAATATTTATCATCAGGCAAATACTTCCATATTATTAATGACATGTTAAAGTCGCCCGTAATAATAATATCATTTGCATTAGCAAAACGAGTAGCAGATTTAATAGCTTCACCATTTTTAATATATAAGGAATATGGAGAAGATGGGGAATATATGAGCACGGATGAGGATTTCAGTGTCAAGAAACGTATCGTTGAGCCATGTTTCAGTAAATACTATAACATGATTGTTAATGTCAAAACTTTCTATGTATAAATTTGTCAGTTTTGTTCTTAAACCGCGAACATTTTGGTCAAGAAGGGAAATTAAGTCGACGTTGTTATTCAGTTTTTGGAATATTCTGCTCACGCTGCGGAAGAACTCCAACGTTATTAAATCTTTGTTTTTCTTTGTAGATATATTCTCGAACTAAAGTATTTTCGGGCCAGAAATTTTAATCAAGAACAAGTTGAAAAAGATCAGCAGGAACAGTAATTTTAAACGATGTAATAGATCGCTGTTGTGCATACTGAAATTTGTGTATAAAAACATCAACATTTTGACCGACTTTTGACTTTATAAAATAATCTATATCATCCGGGGAAGTAGCACTCGCCAGACGAGAAATGAAAATAGTTTTTCTAGGAGCAATAGCTCGAAGAGGGCTGTGGGGCATATGAGTGTTTTCTAATATATTATTTGAAATACAGTTGTTTTGAGAAATTAACGGTGACATAATTGTATTAGAAGATCCATTATTGACATCATGTAAAGGAATATTAGCTTCTTGTGGAGAATTCACATTCATGGACGAAGATGGCAATGAAGGAAAATTATTGTGTTCAGCAGAAACTGAAGAATATGTAATTGAAGGTATAACATGAGACTTTTTAGACGTTTTTTTCCTCTTCGGGGAAGAAATGTCTTGCATATCGTTGAAATCATCCAAATTCTGGAATTTTGTAAATAATTCACCGAATTTTGAAAGTTTGGACTGAACAGATAAAAATTCTTTATTTAGTTGACTAAATTTTTCTATTTTGGCTTTCAAAAAACCAAAAAAAATTCTATACATTTTTGGTGATAATTGTCACATTTGTAAAAGCACATGACAATACTAATGACTAAAGTGTTTAAAGTGTGATGGAAATGTTTCACGTAACTTTTTTCACTACATCTACAGTGCTATTCTCGAGCGAGTGACAAAGGAATTTATTGTGATAGTAAAAAAAAAAAATTGCGACAAAAAAGAAAATTTTTCTATTCTGGCTTTCAAAAAAAAAAAAATCCTATACATTTTTGGTGATAATTGTCACATTTGTAAATGCACATGACAATACTAATGACTGAAAATTGTCATGAATTCGAGAATAGCACTATTAGTCTAAGGAGTAAGAATTAAACAAAATTATTCAAGATATAATTTTTTGTGAGCTTTGTTATTTAAGTTTGGATTTTTATTTTTTTCAAGGTTTTGGTGTCTACGCATTTTCTATCAATGCGATTTACCATTTTTGAAATCTGCGGTCTTGTATCAATTATATCAAGTACAAATTTCTCCTATACACCCATTCCTTATCCCTCATTTTTCAATGGTTTTATGAGAGTTAATTGAAAAATCGATTTTTACAACTTTAAAGACTTATAAGAGCTATGTGGGACAAGTTAGAGACTTGACTAGTACTACATTTTTGTAGCAACATGCCTTGCCTATAAAACATATGTGACTAATTTCTGCTAACTTTTAATTAAAATTCCTTATCCATTTTAATTAAAATTTTATAACCTAAAAACTCTTCAAGGAAGCAATTTTCTTTGGCCCTCGATGGGTTAAAAATGTGACATGATGGAAAATTTACATTTGACTTTCTACACTATATGAAGCCTAAAGGATAATAATTTTGCAGAATTATTTAAGATATAAAACTTTTTGCGATTATGTTGACCTGTGTTATTTAAAAATTAAAAAAGTCGAAAAGTAGTATATGTACTGTAAAATGATTTTAAAACTGCATATTGTCAATGTTATGTGGTATTCACCAAGTGTCTTTCGATTTTTATAAAATTTTGCACACATAAGGTCTATGGATGTCTATATAGATTTCCGTTTTCAGATTCGCTAAATTCAGAAAATTCGCGATTTTATTTCGCTTTTTCACTTTCGAAAAAACCTAAATAATCTCGAAAGTATACAACTTCAAATACAAATATTTCTGGGAAGGCTTTGCGGAAATTTATGATTTAAACGGCGTTTAAATTGTAATTATATCAGCTTAAACATAAATATTTTACAAATAAAAAATACTTTTTAAAAATGCATTTTAATACAATTGCATTTTTTAAATGCATTTTTCTTTAAATATGCAATTAAAATTTTTTAATTTTTTTACGTATTTGGAAATCATGGAATCTTTACATTAAAATAAAAATCTCAAATTTTTGGGACGCTCACATGTACTGTGCACAATTTTGCCTTTTCTTCAACTAATTTAAATTTTTTCATATAAAAATTATATTTTTCTGGTATTATGAGTAGCATTACATATTTTGTTAAAAAAATGTATTGTGCTACTTTTTAAAAATTCGTTAAAAATAGTAAACCTTTGTATACTAAACTAATTATTGTTTCAAGTTATAATAAACAAAGCATTTTTAAATACACTTTTAAAAGATCAAAATTTAATAAATTCGCAACTAACAAAAATGCATCTATAAATTGCATTTATATTTTTAAAATATTATGGACCGAAGAGGAGATTTTGGAAATGCTGACTAAATTACACAAAAATTAAATTGAAAAAAGATTCGGCTGTGCCGAACAACAACACTGTTCTTCATTATATTACGTACCGTCTATACTAGCCTTTTTCTTGTTCGCACAAGAACAAAACGTCGGCAGAACAACACACATAATTTTTTCATTTTGTTTTCAGTGTGCAGAACATTTGTCGAACAAATCATAACTTTTTGTTTGCCGTCAGTGTCGCTTCGATACTTTTACACGAGACTTTTTCTTGTTCTCACATTGAACAAAATGTTGTGCGCACATGCATTTGGATAGTATGGACTCAAGTTGTTCATGTTTTGTTCTTGTTCGCACACCGTTGTTCGCACAATTGTTCGAACAACCATGTCTGCCATCAAACGTCATTTTTTGTGCGGAATAAGAGACGCTGCATGTAACGTACCGTCTATACTAGCTTTTTTCTTGTTCGCACAAGAACAAAACGTCGGCAGAGCAACACACACATTTTTATACCCTTCACCACAGGTGTAAAGGGTATATATAAGTTTGTCATTCCGTTTGTAATTCCCACAATTTTCGTCGGAGAGCAAAAAAGTTTACATTTTCGGGATCCTTGTAAGAAATGATGACGATAGGACCATGTCCGTCCGTCCGTGTGTCGGTTGAAATGGCGTTTATGAAGCCCACCGATAACTGACATATATAATATATATGTCAAACGATCGGAAATGCTTTCGAGAATTTTGCTATTGGAATTCAGCAAGATAGGTTCATACAATGCGGAGATATGTTAAAAAAACCGGTTTTTAGAAACGGTTTTCCAGTTTCTGAAGCCTCTGTATATACTAGGGACTTCGTTTTTACAAAGAAGTCTCGGACATTTTTTTCTGAATTTTTGTTCTGAAAAAATTAAATAAATCGGTTCAATAATAACTGAGATATCGGACAAAAGGCATTTTTTATTTTTTGAAGCCCTGGTTTAAGCTATACCAGGGACTTCGAATTTTTAAAGGGGGCTCGGAAATTATTTTCTGAATTTTTGTTCTGAAAAAATGAAATAAATCGGTTCAGTAATAACTGAGATATCGGGGAAAACGAATTTTTTATTTTTGAAGCCCTTGTTCAAGCTACAGATTTTTATTTTTATATAGATCAGTCATAAATGTTTTTATAAAATTTCGTTTTTTTTAATAAACCAAATTCGTTTATAATCAACAGAGTTATGGTCCAAAAACAAATCTGTTAAGAATATAAATACACATACAAACATGTATATTAAGTATTGTAATGACTATTAGTGACGTTTTTTGTTTTTTGTATAGACAAGTAGTTTAGTTAGAAACAGCAGTAATATAATGAATAACAGTGTTGTTGTTGTCCGTTGTATATGCAGTCTGTACAAAAATAAATAGATATGGAATTGTTGTTGTTTATTTTTAAAAACTAAAACATATCTGTTAAGAATATACATAAATAAATACACAAACTTGTATATTAAGAATTGTAATGACTATTAGTGACGTTTTTGCTTGTAAGACAAGTAGTTTAGTTAGCAACAGAAGTAATTGTTGCGGGCCCCTCCTAAAGAATACGCCACTGGGGGGCTGAAAAAAAATTTTGCGCGGAGGGACCCTAGGGCAACCATTTTTGTTTCTTCTAAAAACCGGCGGGCACATTACCAGTTAAGAACTGTCCGGCCGTTTAAGAAGATAGAATACGACGGCGGGAACATTACCCAATAAGAACTGTCCGGCCATCAAAAAAAAAAAAAAAAAAAAAAGAAAATATTCAAAACCGGCGGGAACATTACCCAATAAGAACTGTCCGGCCGATTTGAAAGGTTCTTTGATCTATAATGGATGGGGCTGAGAGTGCGGGCCGAGCCAATTACAATATAGACCCACCCCATTCCGTGGCTCTTACGATTGGTGACCCGCCAATGGAGTATGTGGATTGCCAATCTACGGCGAGCCACCGGTACCTGGAAGAAAAAAGAAATTATTAGCAACTATTCAGAACAATATTAGGAACGATACTCACCGAACAGAAGTTCACTTGAACCAGGAAAATGACCTAAAAATATATATAAAACATGAAAAATATTAAATTAACATTTTAAAAATTATGTGTTGTGTTTACTTACCATGCTGCTTGTGAATGAAATGTTCGTATATCGTAAATGTCATATGTGCATACAAAGGGTTGCCAGATGAGGTATTAGTATCGTTGAAACACTGTGGGAAATAGACGTAGTAAAATATATTTATGAATGAACAATAGTGTTATACGTTAGTTCAAATAGAATATTTAAATGTTTAGAAACATAGGAACTGTATATTTAGAAAAGGACAAATATAAGTTAGAAATAAAAAAAGATAAATAGATGATTTAGAAAAGTATAAAGGTAGATCATTTTGGAAGCGATATGTTGGAAAAAATTTATGTATAAATAGCGATTTTTGCACGGCCATTTTTTAAAAATAAGAAGATCATTACTAGCCACGGAGCGAACTAAGATCATAGCGACGTCGGAAAAAGTGAAGGAAATTAAACTTTGTGATATATTTAAATCAACACCATTTTGTTAATTTTAAAAGAAAGAAATTTTAAAAGAGAAAAATAATATTACTTATAAAAAAAAAACAGTGGATAATTTAAAGGAAAGAATAATTAGGATCATATACACCACATATAAGGTAAAATTAGTTTCTCATATGTGTAGACTAATTGTAATGTGTACAAAAATATATAATATATATTGTAGGCCGTCAAAAGAGATAATAATTTAAATCTTTTACATCTGGAATATAATCTACAAACCTGTGACGAAAGTATTTTCAATTTAGGACGAAGTGATATGATCAAACTGGTCTCTAGCTGAAGTAAAGTTAAGTTGTGAGCAGAGTGGAGATCAGAGTAATTTTTTTTGGAAAATAAAAATAGTTTGCTGAAAAGAGTCCTAAAAACAACTAAGTCCAGGTAACAAAGAATAATTTATTAATATTCCGCGGCAAAAAAAAAGGGGGAAAGATATAAAGAAAATTATAAAAAAAAAAAAAAACTATTATAAATTCATTATAGAAAAAATTTTTTTTTTTTTTTAAAAAGAAAGGGAAAATAGAAAAAATTAGTTTAAGTTTAGGTTTAGTTTATTTGTCTTAAGTCTTTTGTAATTTCAAGAAATACCCAACTGTTTTGTTTTGTTTTGTTGAAGACAGTATTATCTCATTTCATCGGAGTTATTTTTTTTTATCGTAACATCTGGCATTAAGTGAAGCCGGTTTCTATGAAGTTTCTATGTTTAAGAGAGCTCTTTTAGGCGTAGGTTTAATTTACATTAGGGAATAATTTCGTTGCATATTTGAACACAAATAATTTATGATTTGAGGCAATACTAGGTAAAGTGTTAGTTGAATCTTAACGTTAAAATTGTTATGGTTTGGTATTTGTTGGAAAATTAAGAATAGTTTATAAATTTGTTAAACAACATCGTTTTTTTTATTTTGTTAGTGTTAGTTTTTTATTGTTATTTGCATTAATAATATTAAGGAAAGTGAAATAAATTTTGTATAGTTATATATATAAAAAAAAAGAAACAAGAATATAGAAATTTACACGGAAAGAAAATTACATATTTATATTGTCAGTAGTATATTTAAGTTTAATTTAGAATTAGGTTTAATTTTCAATAATTTAATAAATAATGTTTTGAGATAAGATTAATGAAAATGAGAACTGAGTAGATCCTAACTTAGAGGTTGGAAAAAAGGGTAAGTGGTGAAGTGTGAGCGGGTTTTTGGGGTCACTTATAAAATTTTTTTGTATTTAGGATATTAGGTGACCATGGTTGGGAAGGGCGGCAGAGGAGTAACATCTTCCTTCTACTGTACGGTGTGTCCCTAATGATTATAGTAGTTTCCGGTTGTGTAACCTAATTTATTGTTACGGGCCTGAGTGTAAGGGGACCGGGTTCAAACCACCCCTGAAAAGAATTCTATGCCTGATTGAGCTGGCCACTGTTAACTTTACACTCTATAGGGTTTCAGTAACAATATGGCGCCCAATGGTAAAAATAATGAATTGCATTTGTGTATGAAAACCTAGACACAAGAAGATAGACAAATCAAAATATTCCATAGACCAATATGTTTAGTCAAATTATATAAATATAATTTCTTAATACTTGTAGCCGTTCTAGAAGATATTTCTGGAAGTCTGATGTACAAGTAACTGAATGAAATTATAGTTGTATAATGGAGTAAATGAGGGAAAATTTAGTTCATAAGAGTTTTTAATAACAAGATCTTATTAGTACTAAATATATTCCCAACTGCTTTTTGAAATATTATTTTGATATCATTCAATCCTTTTAGTGTAAGCCTGGGGAAAATGTTCTGATAGCCGTTCAAGACTAGTGCTTGGGGTCTGATGTATCAGATTAGTTTTCACAAAGGTCTTCGATAGTTTCAGGAAAATATTGAAGTCTATATTGAAAGGTCAATTTTATTTTTTTTTGTATTTTTGCTTTGACTTAAGCACACCAATACAGTAGCTCTCTATAGAGTGCCTTAAATTTATAGCCGTACACACATCACCACATACTTTTACCGCCTCTTGCTAAAGAAAATATAGTAATTCAAGTAATAATATTAACGTTTTTATAATTTATTTCTAACAAATAGAATACATTAATAATTTTAATTTACCGAATTTAACAATTTATAGCCTTATATTTTTTTTTGTGAAGTAGATAGTCTACAGTTAAATTATAACAAAATTTTATTTTTTTTTATTACTAAATTATTGTTTAATTTTATTTCTTTTAATATTTCTTAGTTTATATATATTTTATTTCAACTCTGATTCTATTATTAACGATTTACTAAGAATATATAATTTTATTTAATTCAAATTTTAACATATAAAAAAAATAACAATATATATTTATAATTTATTTAATTAAGTATAATATAATTGGTGTTAGCAATTTATAATTATTACAGTTTATATTATTAATTTTAACTAATTTTATTGTCTTGCTTAATTGATTATATCCCTTGATCCCAGTAAACAATAACATAAAAAAAAAAAAAATCACATAGTGTAGTTAATATATTATAATTGAATGAAATCTCGGCAAAAATAGGAATAATTAGTATTAAATTAATCATATAAACATACCCATAATTGCAAATTGTGCGACTTAAATACGTCTTGAATAAGGTTCATCGGTAATGAATGTTCAGACCAGAAACCAAACTAGAAGTAAAGAGCAAAATAGAAATTTTGAAACAGACAGGAAATCACTAGATAGTCAAAGAAATAGAAAAAGAAATAGGCTACCTGAATTTGATTTGAATATATCAGCAATCCACACAGAACCTAAGTTAAGAAGATTCCACAAAACTAAAAATTCTAATATGGCAAATCCGAATAGTAACGTAAATTTAGGTTCTCAGTTTATCGATTTGTCTGCCACCATTACCGGAAATGCTCAAGGAATAAATATGTCTTCTAACCCGACACCGGATATAGGTATTCGAATGAATCCAACTGCTTCAAATAATGTTGATGTTGAACAAATAGGTCAAGATGTTAGAGAATTGGTATCTGATGAGGCATTAGTTGTACAACGCTCGTTAGAAGATAAGGTAAAGAAAATGGTACAGGATGAAATGGTCGACGTTAGAAAAACCATAAGCGACTTGGCAAAAACAGTTCAAGGTCTAACCAGAATAACTGCTGCATCGGCTCAGACTGCTACAACAAATCCTGTCAATAATATAGCAGGTAATGAGTCTGTTTCTGTGTCCCATAATATAAGAAATACAACACCAAACACAAATATATACGCACCTGATAGAAATGTCATAAGAACTCCAGGCCCTTTATTATATAATCAATCTCTACCAAATTACCCAGCTACATCAGCAACACCAAATTTTTCAGCTCATAAAGATAACCGAGTAGGATTTAATGGAAATGAGCCCTTCGATTTCCGTCAGATTAGGATTGATAAATTAGGGGTAGTTTTCGATAATAAATCCATGACTATAGATGATTTTATATTTCGTTTGGAACACTTAAAAACCCACTATAATATACCTGATAGGGAGGTTGTAAGAGATTTTCATTTATTAGTTTCGGATTCGGTTAAGGATTGGTATTGGTCATTTATCGGTACTCACGGTTTGACTGAATGGCCCGTTTTACGTCTAGCTTTACTTTCACAATATCAAACACCCCGTTCAAATTTTGAAGTGATGAGAGACCTGGTGGAGAGAAAACAACAAAATAATGAAACGATAGATATGTTTTTTCACGCTATGAACAAATTGAGAACTAGACTCACCCAACCGATGCCAGAATACGACATGATAAAAATCATGAAGCGAAATGTAAACCCGAATTTGGCAAGAATAATTTATCCGCTTGCAGTATCTTCTGTGGAACAATTAAGAATTGAATGCAACGAAGCAGAGCGAAATTTTCCCAGAAGAGAAGTTAGAAACCTTATACCACCTCCGCGATATAATAGACAAGTCAGCGAAGTATATTTGGATGAAAATGAATATCCAACAAGTGAGCAATTGCCACCCCAAGAGATGTGTGAAGTTGATGCATTGCGACTAGGACAACAACAACAAAAACAACCCTTATTATGTTGGAACTGCAGAACAGCTGGTCATGTTTTTATGGAATGTCCTGTGGAGCAGAGAACACTCTTCTGTTATAAATGTGGCAAACCGAATGTTACCACTCCGAAATGTCCAACGTGCCAGCAGAAAAACATGATGAATGGCGTGGGAATGACAGGGGACTCACGTCAGGCAGAAGTCCCTGTATCATCGGCAAATTAACGTCTGAAAATAGAGCAAAAGAATTATTAAATCAGATTGAAAAGGTTAATAGTAGTAATATATCACAGATTCGACATTATCTACCATTACAGGACCGCCAACAATACTATGAAAGAATTAGGGCCAAAATATTTGGAACAGTTCCAAACAAAACAGTGTCAAGGAGAATTTTAAAAATCAGGAGGAAATTTATAGAGCGTCGTAATTTGAGAAGAAAAATTTTAGATTCCATTCGTAAGGTGAATAAATTAGGAGATGATCCCAGGATTTTTATAAATGTAGAAATAAGTGGGAGTCAAATTCGTGGGTTATTAGATTCAGGAGCATCAGTTAGTATTTTAGGTAAAAATTGTAGGGAAATAATAGACGAATTAGGACTCTTAGTTCAACCAATGATGACTAGTGTGAAAACTGCCAGTGGTCATCAGAAACGTGTACTAGGAAAAGTAAAAACATCCATTAAGTACAAAGATCAAGAACATGATATGTTGTTGTATCTTTGTCCTGACTTGGAACAGGAATTATATCTAGGTATAGATTTTTGGAATTTATTTGGACTAGTACCAGAGATACTGAAAATGGAGGAAATTAAATTAGAGAACAATAAGGATGATTTAGTGAATAATAGGATAGAGTATAAATTAAAGCCTCATGTATTAACTGCAGATCAAGAGAAACAATTAGATAGAGTAATAGGACTTTTTAATACGTTTGAAGAAAATGGGTTAGGGATAACTCCTCTCGAGAAGCACACGATTAAATTAGTCGAGGGTGCAGTACCGGTTAAAGATCGCCATTATCCCATATCGCCTGCGGTACAAGATATTACATATAAGGAGATTGATACTATGCTAAAATTAAAAGTTATTGAAGAAAGCGAGAGTCCATGGAGCAACCGTACAACAATAGTTCGTAAACCAGGAAAAAATCGATTCTGTCTCGATGCTAGAAAGTTAAATGACCTCACTATAAAAGATGCATATCCTCTTCAGAACATCGACGGGATATTAAGTCGCATAGACGAAACGTATTATATTAGCAGCGTTGACTTAAAGTATGCGTTTTGGCAGATAGAATTGGACGATGAAAGCAAGCCATACACAGCCTTTACGGTACCAGGGAGACCTCTGTATCAATTTAGAGTTATGCCCTTTGGGCTATGTAATGCTGCTCAGCGTCTATGCAGACTCATGGACAAAGTTGTGCCGCAGAGTATAAAGGAGAACGTATTCATTTACCTCGACGATTTGTTGGTAATTTCAAGCACTTTCGACGAGCACCTAAAATTATTAGAGAAAGTGGCTAATTGCCTAAAGAAAGCCAACCTCACGATTGGATTAAAAAAATCTCAATTTTGCTTTCAAGAGTTAAAATATCTTGGTTTCATCATTGGTGGGGGAATGCTAAAAACCGACCCCGAAAAAGTTAATGCCATACGAAGCATACAAATTCCCAAAACAACGAGAGAAGTAAGAAGTTTCCTCGGCACAGCTGGCTGGTACAGGCGTTTTATAAAAAACTTTGCCATAATTGCAGCGCCACTTACCGACACATTAAAAAAATGTAAAAAATTCATAATGACACCAGAGGCTGCAGATTCATTTGAAAAACTTAAAAGAGCTTTAACTACCGCTCCGGTGCTTAAACATCCAGACTTTAGGAAACGATTTTACATCCAGTGTGATGCCTCCAATTATGGCATAGGTGCTGTTTTATATCAGCTGAGTAACAATGATGAAGAACATCCCATAGCCTTTTATTCCCAAAAGCTAAATTCGTGTCAACAGAAATATAGTGTAACCGAAAAGGAATGCCTGGCTGCAGTAATGGCTATAAAAAAATTTAGGCCATACGTAGAAATGATGCCATTTACGGTAATTACTGACCACTCTAGCTTGAAATGGCTCATGACAATGAAAGACTTAAGTGGCAGATTGGCACGTTGGTCATTACTATTACAAGCCTACGATTTCAATATAGAACATCGAAAAGGATCAGACAATATAGTTGCAGATATGTTATCTAGATCCCCAGAAGACAATATTATGAACACTGATGAACTGAACATTGATAATTTATTAGATTTCGAAACAACTGAGTTCGAAAGTGAAGAGTATATAGAGCTAATTAAAACTATCGAGGAGAATGCTGATAGCATACCAGATCTAAAAGTGGAAGATGGCAGAATTTTCAAAAAAACTTTATCGAATACGCCTCTAGAGGAAGAATACTCTTGGAAATTGTGGATACCTTCGAATCTAACATCAACGATAATCGAAAAAGCTCATGTAGAAAACACTGTCGCTCACGGTGGCATAGTAAAAACCTTGGAGAGAGTAAAACGATTCTTTTACTGGCCAAAAATGACCATCCAAGTAAAAGAATACGTTAAGTCATGCCAAACGTGTAAAGAAGTAAAAACGACAAATTGTAAACTAATGCCAGAAATTGGTCAAGAAGTAGTAACGGAACGTCTATTCCAGAAGTTGTACGTAGACTTTTTAGGGAAGTATCCTCGTTCAAAGAGTGGCAATTGTTATATTTTCATTGTTGTTGATCACTTCACGAAATTTACGTTTCTCAAAGCAATGAAAGAAGCTACTGCCAGCAACGTCGTAAGATTTTTAGTGAATGAAATATTTCATAAATTCGGAGTACCCGAAATAATACAGTCAGATAATGGAGTACAATTTGTTTCAAAAACTTTTACGGAAATGATTCAAGCCTACAAAATACATCATATGAAAACTGCTTTCTACAGTCCCCAGTCAAATGCTGCAGAAAGAGTAAACCAGTCGGTTTTAAATGCCATTAGAGCATATCTTGAAGAAGATCACCGCGATTGGGATCTGTATCTAACGGAAATTGAGTGTGCGTTAAGGACATCTGTACACTCAGCAATAGGGGTAACGCCATTTTTTGCCCTATTCGGTTTCCACAGGTTTTCAAACGGATGTGATTATAAACTAGCAAGGAAACTAAATTCATTATCTGATCACGAAATACACAGTCTAAAAGGAAACGAAAAACTTGAACTAATAAGAGAGAAAATTAAAGAAAATATGCATAAGGCTTACGAAAAAAGTGCTGAGAGGTACAATAAACGTGCTAGACATACCAAATTTGTTCCCGGACAAGAAGTTTTCAGACGAAATCATATATTAAGTGATTTTGAAAAGAACAGAAATGCCAAATTTTGTAAGAAGTTTATAAAATGTAGGGTACTTAAACCGATAGGCAACAACATGTATGAACTCGAAAATATGCAGGGAAAATCTATTGGTATTTTTCATGCAAAGGATATTAAAGTATAAGTACCTAATTAGGACTAACAGATCTGTGATAAAATTAAACAATGTGCAATATTAGGAAGTAAGAAATACAATAATATGACTATAAGTAAACTTGTGATAGTCCAGTTTTATTTTTTGTCATGTTTTGTGTTTTAGACTTTACGATATAAACACCTAGTACCTGATTTTATCCTAATGTGATGTCCCTGATTATACATTTATACATAAAATTATACAAATAATTAAAGCTTACCTTTAGATTTCCAATAGTGCAATAAAAGTTTATTCATGATGTAATCAATAAAATCCGAGTACCTGAAAATAAACAAAAGTAATACACAAAGTAAAATTCTTATTTAATAGAGAAAGTTTAATATAATACTTATCTGAAAATTCCTCTTTGTTCACAAAACAAAGTCAAAAAGTTTCAAATCAAAGTACCTGAAATGTAAAGAAATATTATTAATAAAAAAAATAAATTCAATACCATACCGAACTGAATTCGAAACTACTAAATCGAAGACAAATATATATAATCATACAAACTAATACTATAGTGGACGTTTAGAAATAGTTCTACTGTGCTATTTTTGCTGAGAAACATTATTAGTAGTTGTATTAGACATAACTAGTGTTTTATATATACCTTTTTGTTTAGCCCGGCTAGTAATAGTTCAGGGTCATGGGAGTTCCCCACGTTGAATAGTCAGGATACAGGCACCGCACACCGTTCTAAACAGCGATGCCTCGTTAAGAACGGAGTTTTGTTGCGGGCCCCTCCTAAAGAATACGCCACTGGGGGGCTGAAAAAAAATTTTGCGCGGAGGGACCCTAGGGCAACCATTTTTGTTTCTTCTAAAAACCGGCGGGCACATTACCAGTTAAGAACTGTCCGGCCGTTTAAGAAGATAGAATACGACGGCGGGAACATTACCCAATAAGAACTGTCCGGCCATCAAAAAAAAAAAAAAAAAAAAAATATTCAAAACCGGCGGGAACATTACCCAATAAGAACTGTCCGGCCGATTTGAAAGGTTCTTTGATCTATAATGGATGGGGCTGAGAGTGCGGGCCGAGCCAATTACAATATAGACCCACCCCATTCCGTGGCTCTTACGATTGGTGACCCGCCAATGGAGTATGTGGATTGCCAATCTACGGCGAGCCACCGGTACCTGGAAGAAAAAAGAAATTATTAGCAACTATTCAGAACAATATTAGGAACGATACTCACCGAACAGAAGTTCACTTGAACCAGGAAAATGACCTAAAAATATATATAAAACATGAAAAATATTAAATTAACATTTTAAAAATTATGTGTTGTGTTTACTTACCATGCTGCTTGTGAATGAAATGTTCGTATATCGTAAATGTCATATGTGCATACAAAGGGTTGCCAGATGAGGTATTAGTATCGTTGAAACACTGTGGGAAATAGACGTAGTAAAATATATTTATGAATGAACAATAGTGTTATACGTTAGTTCAAATAGAATATTTAAATGTTTAGAAACATAGGAACTGTATATTTAGAAAAGGACAAATATAAGTTAGAAATAAAAAAAGATAAATAGATGATTTAGAAAAGTATAAAGGTAGATCATTTTGGAAGCGATATGTTGGAAAAAATTTATGTATAAATAGCGATTTTTGCACGGCCATTTTTTAAAAATAAGAAGATCATTACTAGCCACGGAGCGAACTAAGATCATAGCGACGTCGGAAAAAGTGAAGGAAATTAAACTTTGTGATATATTTAAATCAACACCATTTTGTTAATTTTAAAAGAAAGAAATTTTAAAAGAGAAAACTAATATTACTTATAAAAAAAAACAGTGGATAATTTAAAGGAAAGAATAATTAGGATCATATACACCACATATAAGGTAAAATTAGTTTCTCATATGTGTAGACTAATTGTAATGTGTACAAAAATATATAATATATATTGTAGGCCGTCAAAAGAGATAATAATTTAAATCTTTTACATCTGGAATATAATCTACAAACCTGTGACGAAAGTATTTTCAATTTAGGACGAAGTGATATGATCAAACTGGTCTCTAGCTGAAGTAAAGTTAAGTTGTGAGCAGAGTGGAGATCAGAG
This sequence comes from Protophormia terraenovae, assembly GCA_951394005.1. Classification (NCBI taxonomy): domain Eukaryota; kingdom Metazoa; phylum Arthropoda; class Insecta; order Diptera; family Calliphoridae; genus Protophormia; species Protophormia terraenovae. The sequence goes on from OX596075.1 coordinate 83,838,668, forward strand.
TAATTTTTTTTGGAAAATAAAAATAGTTTGCTGAAAAGAGTCCTAAAAACAACTAAGTCCAGGTAACAAAGAATAATTTATTAATATAAACTATTATAAATTCATTATAGAAAAATTTTTTTTTTTTTTTAAAAGAAAGGGAAAATAGAAAAAATTAGTTTAAGTTTAGGTTTAGTTTATTTGTCTTAAGTCTTTTGTAATTTCAAGAAATACCCAACTGTTTTGTTTTGTTTTGTTGAAGACAGTATTATCTCATTTCATCGGAGTTATTTTTTTTTATCGTAACATCTGGCATTAAGTGAAGCCGGTTTCTATGAAGTTTCTATGTTTAAGAGAGCTCTTTTAGGCGTAGGTTTAATTTACATTAGGGAATAATTTCGTTGCATATTTGAACACAAATAATTTATGATTTGAGGCAATACTAGGTAAAGTGTTAGTTGAATCTTAACGTTAAAATTGTTATGGTTTGGTATTTGTTGGAAAATTAAGAATAGTTTATAAATTTGTTAAACAACATCGTTTTTTTTTATTTTGTTAGTGTTAGTTTTTTATTGTTATTTGTATTAATAATATTAAGGAAAGTGAAATAAATTTTGTATAGTTATATATATAAAAAAAAAGAAACAAGAATATAGAAATTTACACGGAAAGAAAATTACATATTTATATTGTCAGTAGTATATTTAAGTTTAATTTAGAATTAGGTTTAATTTTCAATAATTTAATAAATAATGTTTTGAGATAAGATTAATGAAAATGAGAACTGAGTAGATCCTAATTTAGAGGTTGGAAAAAAGGGTAAGTGGTGAAGTGTGAGCGGGTTTTTGGGGTCACTTATAAAATTTTTTTGTATTTAGGATATTAGGTGACCATGGTTGGGAAGGGCGGCAGAGGAGTAACATCTTCCTTCTACTGTACGGTGTGTCCCTAATGATTATAGTAGTTTCCGGTTGTGTAACCTAATTTATTGTTACGGGCCTGAGTGTAAGGGGACCGGGTTCAAACCACCCCTGTAAGAATTCTATGCCTGATTGAGCTGGCCACTGTTAACTTTACACTCTATAGGGTTTCAGTAACATAATATAATGAATAACAGTGTTGTTGTTCTTTGTATATGCAGCCAGTTTGTATATACACACATAAAAAAATAAATAAATATGGAATTGTTGTTGTTTATTTTTTAAAAGCAAAGCCTGCTATGATTGTATTTTTTTTTATATATTCAAATTTTCGTAGTTTGAAAAAAATTTAGATTTATATATGTGAAAATATGAAAGTCGGTAATATGGTAATATGATGTCGATAAGATAGTAAGATGGTAATATGGTAACATGGTGAAGGGTATCAAAGATTCGGCACAGCCGAATCTTTTTTCAATTTCATTAAATTTGTTTTCAGTGGGCAGAACATTTGTCGAACAAATCATAATTTTTTGTTTGTCGTCATAGTCGCTTCGATACTTTTACATGCAGCGCCTCTTCTTCCGCATACAAAATGACGTTTGATGGCAGACATGGTTGCTCGAACAATTGTGCGAACAACGGTGTGCGAACAAGAACAAAACATGAACAACTTGGGTCCACACTATCCAAATGCATGTGCGCACAATATTTTGTTCAATGTGCGAGCATGAAAACGGCTCGTGTGGACCGCAAATAAAAGTATCGGAGCGACACTGACGGCAAACAAAAAATTATGATTTGTTCGACAAATGTTCTGCCCACTAAAAACAAAATGAACAAAATTGTGTGTTGCTCTGCCGACGTTTTGTTCTTGTGCGAACAAGAAAAAGGCTAGTCTGGATGTAGCGTTAAGCCCAAATACATTAGCGCGTAGTCAGCAGCAGTGTGTGCTGCAATTATCAGCTGATCATTTAGAACGCACTGTTTGTTATGGAATTGATTAAGCCCAAATTACAATAGCGCGTAGTCAGCAGCAGTGTGTGCTGCCATAATCAGCTGATTATTTAGAATGCACTGTTTGTTATGGTATTGATTTCATTTGGGCAGCAGCAGTTTGCAGTGCTTTTTCATTTAGCCCTGTTTCTAAATTCACTGCGCTGCTTTTATATTGAGAGCAAGACAAAGAGAGTGAGCAAATCAATGAGAGGCTAAAATACTCAAGTAGAATAAAGCAAGAAGGTGGTTGTAAATTTTTGCTGCTTGTGCTTAAAGCCCAAATTACAATAGCGCGTAGTCAGCAGCAGTGTGTGCTGCCATAATCAGCTGATTATTTAGAATGCACTGTTTGTTATGGCGTTGATTACATTTGGTCAGCGGCAGTTTGCAGTCCTGTTTCATTTAGCCCTGTTTCTAAATTCACTGCGCTGCATTCAGATTGAGAGCGAGACAAAGAGAGTGAGCATATAAATGATAGACTAAAATACACAAGTAGAACAAAGCTAGATGGTGGTTGTAAATTGTGGCTGCCTACGCTGAATTGTAATTATAACGGCAGCAACATGTTGTGCTGACAGTGATCAGCTGATAATTTTTGCTGATACTGTTGCTGACTACGCGCTATTGTAATTTGGGCTTAAATGTAATTATATGGGCAGCAACATGTTATTCTGACAGTGAACAGCTGATAATTTTTTCTGATACTGTTGCTGACTACGCGCTATTGTAATTTGGGCTTTATTCAAACCGATTTAAATGCGTCTTGTTCCAATTAGGGTATCCGAAAAATTTACTTTTTTCAAAAAAGTTATAAAAATAAATTTTTTTTATAAATACAGCGAAAATATACTATTTGCTTTAAAAAATGGCAAAAATAATTGGCACACTTGAAATTATTATATTTTTTTTACGCCTTAATAAAAGTTATTCTGTGTAGCCGGCCTGCGGCCGGACTTAAGGACTTTCTCCTCTGGGTATGTCGAACACCGGCTTCGCTAAATAAGCTTTTTTTGAATATCAAAAAAATTTTTTTAAATTTCGCCATTTGTATACAAAATGTCAATTTTCTTCCCAATTAATTTATTAATATGGTAATGATATATATCATTGAAAAGGTATTTATAAGTGCTTTTAAATGACATCAATATAATTAAGATCCGACAATTATTAATAAAGATATTCAGGAAAATATATTGAAACTTTGAAGGCCTTTAACTCGTAAACCGAGCAAGAGCGGACAAATTGTTTTATTGCACTATAATCACATATAAAAGTACTATAGAATCGCTATCAAAATTGCTTAAAAATCAACTGTGGCGAAGATCTTGATTTACGCCAAATAATTAATTTACGACTTTTCGCTTTAGAGTTATAAGACTAAGAAATTTTCAAATAATAACTATAAAAAATAATTATCTTAAAAAATAATTGTTATTAAAAAATTTTAAAACATGAGCATTATAATTCACAGTAGCCTCTGCATTTTATTGTTACAATATTCAATATTTTTAATTTTAGTTTAAATAAATTTTTTTTTTTTCGCTATTATGTGAAAATTTTAATACCTTATAACTTTAAAGCGAAAAGTGGTAAAGAAAATATTTTTGCGTTATATTTCTAAGCAAATAGTATATTTTTATTGTATTTATAAAAAAATATATTTTTAAAACTTTTTTGAAAAAAGTCAATTTTTCGGACACCCTATTTACAACACGCTTTATTTTAAACGGGTCGAATAATGCTCATTCTTACTAAAATTTAAAGTTAAATCGATATATATATAATAAAATTTTTTATAAATCAACCCGATTTGTCTGTGCTCAAAATGGCGCACAAAATGTGCGTTTTTAGCCGCAGATATTCATTAAAAAGAAAATTAAAAAAAAATTACGCCATAATTTTTACTGCTGCTAAAACCTTCTAAAAAGGTATGATATCCCAAAATCAAAATTTTCAAATTTACCCTAATATTTATTAGGAAGTGGAAACTCCGTACACATTATTTTCAATTAGTTTCAATAATCACGATTAGTTTTCGTGAGTTACTAACTATTAAATAAAATATAAACTCACCGTTTATACGGCAAAATATATATATCGCAATAATTTTAACTGCGAGTGGGATTTGCGTATAAACGCTATATGTATAGCTAATAAATTGCTGTCAAAAACAGCTGGCGATTACAACAGTGTAGTTAAGGTGTATTTATAAGGTGATAGCAGTTCGGAGAGGATTTTTTGTTTAAATTTTTTACAAACGGTGTTTGAGGTTATAAGCAATTATTGAAATTGAGAGAAATATTTTTTTTATATGGAGTTTGACAGATTATAATTCAAAATAAACAATTATATGTAGTAAACATAACACCTTAGGCTTTTTGATGTGAAGAAGTGTTTTCGTAATGGCACGCGAATAAAATATAATTTTTAAGAAAATTGTTATTGAATAAAACAAATTTTATAAATAAAAAATAAAAGATATGACTACTTTAACTCGTTTGCTGGAGCGTAATTTACGCAGTGGAAACACTGTCATCCAACTAAGAGCATTCAGTGCTCAAACATCTCCTGCCGGCAATGAGGGCGATGTGGAAGATGAAGGTTAGTCACCTATATTTCTTAATGTAGATGGATATGTTACTAATGCAATTAATTTCAGAGTTTCGCGTTCTTAATTTGCGTGCCACGCAACAGCGTCAAATGAAGAGAAGGGAATACAAAAAACCCGATGTTATGCCACCACGAACATTAAAGATGGCTACAGATCAAGATTGGACTGCAGTTTGGCCGGGACCTCGTTCATTCCATCCTGCCTCTGTGCCATTGCCAATACGTCAGGGTTTCACAGAAAAGGGTGCCGCACCGCCTTCAAAATATGCCAATGCTGAATTGATGAAAATACCCAATTTCCTTCATTTAACACCACCGGCCATTAAACAACAATGTGAAGCTCTTAAAAAATTTTGTACTCCTTGGCCTAAAGGCTTGGAAACCGAAGAAAAATGGAAACGTCATTTTCCTGTAGATGTAGTCAGCACCGACTACTGCCAAGCCATACCAACTATTCGTAATCCCGAAGCTCGTCGGGTAACACTTACTCTTAAGCTGTCCGAGCTACAATTTGATGCCCATGCTAAAGATAAATTTTTGCGTTTAGTGGGTGATCGTTATAATAGTGAGACCGATATCTTAACGATTGTTGCAGATCGTTGTCCTTTGCGTAAACAGAACTATGAGTACGCCATGTATTTGTTAACGGCTTGTTATCACGAGTCATTTGTTACCGAGCCCTGGGAAAACTCTAAATCGGAAGCTGATATGGAATATTACAATTATGAACGTAACAAATCAAAAGAATCCGTTGAGTCAATACTCAATTGGGGCAAGTCTTCGGAGGCAGGCGAAAAATTGCAAGCTAGTGAAGGATTTGTTCAAAGTGTTGAGCAATTGATAAATGAAGGAGAAAATGAGTACAATTTAAATAAGTACAAGGAAGAAGTTATTAAAATGCTTGGCGTTAAAAAGAGTAATAACTAACTTTTACATTAAAATTTGTTATTGAAATATGTTAATTAAAATAAATGATAGAACAGTAATGTGCATTTCTTTTTGTCACGGAATTATAATTTGGTTCAATAATATTAAAATTTTTATAAGAAATTCAAACATCAATACAGTATCAGATAGTAAAATTTATATACATGTATATCATGTTATAGGTATATATTTTCTAATAGAAAGAATATAAGGTTTACGATTTTTGTACATTCGAAAGTATTAAATATTATAAAATACGTTCATATTATTTACATTTAAGCATGTCTTTAATAAAGCTATCCATCATCACCATTAGTAGGTATAGTCAAAGGTTGTGTGTCAGCCATATATTCATCATCGTTATCGTCAGACTCACTATCCCTAACAACAAGACGTCGTTTTTTGCTACTTTGCGGACCTTCTTCATTCTCGTCTGAATCCTCATTATCTTGACTCTCATCCACTTCTTCGTACTTTCTTAATCTTTCCTCTAGTTGAGCTATTCTTTCCTTTTTGGCATTTAAAAGTACAGCTACTTTCTTTAACAATTTTCTCTCCAGTTCATTTTTTTCCTCTACACATAACCGATAATCTTCCAAAAGTTCCCGAGAATGCTCATCAAATTTGTGAGCCTTTTGTACCTTATCTGTCAGAGATTTATCTTGTTGCTGTAATAATTCTATGGCAGAATCTAAAAGCTCATTGCTGCTTCTAACTTCTTTAATATTAATGTCTAAATATAATATCGATACCGATTTAGGTTGTGATTTCCAAACGTCAAGTTCCTCATTTTCCAGTTTATAATAAAATCCAGGTAATGCCAAATAAGTAGATAAAGCTGAACGCACTTCTTCGTAATAATCATTGTAGGACATGTCTAAATTGGAAGCTATTTCTTTCATAGCTTCCGCAGTAACAAAACCTTGATAGGATTTTCCACTTTCAGAATCCAATATTTTAACATCAAATTGTTCATCTTCCCACTTTATTTGTAAGTAAATATAGTTTTTATTATCACCAGCATTACTGGAAGTTTTTAAAAGTTTATTAATTGTAATTGTTGAGGACATTTAAAATAAAATTATATATTTTCTGAATTTTTATTAAAAGCTATAAACAAATAATTGCGAAATATAAATGTTTATATGTATACATATAAAAACAACTAGAGGGGATTTTCTCAATGCGTTCTCAGTCATGTGTTTTATTTTTAAGTTGAGCTGTCAAACTCCATGTATAAAAAATGTTAACTTATTGGCTTAAATGTCAAACTTTATATATAAAAAATTAATGAATTTTGCTCTGCCGACGTTTTGTTCTTGTGCGAACAAGAAAAAGGCTAGTCAGGATGTAGCCATAGTATAATAATAAAGTATACTCGTAAGACCAGCTGTTTTACAATTTTTTCATTGGCAAACCTCGCGGTACTGTCAAATTGTTTTTGTATTCACATGTAAAATATTTTTTGAGTTTTTTTTTCTTGCTCTCTTTCGTTCTCTCATTTTTCCGTTCAAAGCATTCTGACATTGTGGGCAGTAGTTTTACACTAACAAAATACAAGCAATTTTTGTTTTTGTAGATGTGCGAGTACTTTATTATTTTACTATGCTATGGTAGAATTAAATGGTAACGACAACTCTACAACACGAAAAAAAAAAATCCCATGTATTTTGTTTTTGCATTGTCATTTCACATGTTTCTTTACAAAAATTGTCAGCGTTCGAGCTCTGACAACTTTGTCTTGATAATGCTTGGTAATGCATTTTGATTTTTGTTGGTACTTTTTGCATGGTTTATTATGACATACGTTTTCTCTTACTTTGAGTCTACATTAGACAAATGTTTATCAAGACAAACGTCAAAATCGGTGCGAATCTATACAAGGTAGCCTTAGTTAAACAGCTGATAATTATTTTTGGTTGTTACAGCTGTCAAACTGCATACATAAAAAACATTAATGAATTCGCCATATTGTTCCATAAATTCGAGTTCATTTTGACGTTTGTCTTGATAAACATTTGTCTAATGTAGACTCAAAGTTATAATTGACAGAGATAAAAAATTATCTGCAACTTAAACAAAAATTTTACGTTAGACTTTATACAAATTTCTCTAATATATACTCGACGTAATGATGTTTGAACATGACTACACCAAACAACCACAATTTATCAAATTGCATGTGACGTAGTGTCTACATTAGACAAATTTTTATCAAGACAAACGTCAAAATCAGTGTGAATCTATATAAGGTAACCTCAGTTAAACTGCTGATTATTATTTTTGGTTGTTACAGCTGTCAAAATACATTATTAAAAAAATAAAATAATAATGAATTCGCCTTGTTGTTTTTGTGCAACTGTTGCCACCTTCCATAAATTCACGTTAATTTTGACGTTTATCTTAATAAAAAATTGTCTAATGTACACACTATGTTAAAGTATCGAAGCAATACTGTCGGAATAAAAAGAATTATGATTTGTTCGACAAAAGCTATTGCCCACTCAAAACAAAATGAAAAAATGCTTCAGAAACGCAAAATTAAAAGGCAATAGAAAGAAAGCAAACAAATTCTTAATTAGCATCACTGTTTCTAATGCACATTGTTCTTGTTTTTTTTCTCTTCTCTTTTTTCTCAATTGTTTATAAAAACTGCAGCTGCTGTTTGGATTTAAATTTGAATAAAAATTGTAATTTGTTAGGTTTTTTTGCTAATAAATAATATAAATAAAAATTAAAATTATTTGTTTACTATCATGAAGTTCAGTATAATGCTAAATGGTAATGAGTGATTCCGATGATACTGATATTTTGCTTCTAATACCACCCAATTATTATTTGACCAACGCTGAGGAAAAATTATTGTATGACGATTTAAAAGTTTTGCAAAGAAGACAATTTTCAAGTTTACAAGAATTAAACTTACTGGAACAGCATTATCAGCAGAGATTAACGAGAAGAGATCTAACAAGAGAATTTCAGGCCATGGATTTGGCTAATTGTAAAAATGACGATGCATTGCTTATGCCGCCGCCTGCTATTGCGCCAACGACCACAGAAGCATATCAATTTTTACCACCCACCAGGAAAACTGAACTCAATCATATCAATGCCAGATTACACAATATGGAAAGAGAAGATATGGCTTATGGAGATAATCCGTCGGACATATCGAGCATTTCAGCAAATACGATAAGAACACAATTTGGTCCCAGTAAAGCAAACAGGGAACAAGTTGGTATGGTTCATTCTACTCCCAAATATATGAATTCTTCGTTTAAAGAACAACCACCCACAAAAAAGATAAATAATCACGATAAAGAGGATGGAGTTTTACTGGAGATAGACAATTTCCTACTCAATGATGGTGTTCACAACAATGCCAACTATTGGCAGCAACGTCACAGTGATGACTATCGTTTGGAGCAACAATTACAACAAAATGAATTTTCAGATCACAACGAAAATCGTATTACACAAGTCAATTCTTTGCCTACCGCTATGCAAACTTTGCCACCAGAGAAAACGCACTTATCGGCCTGTTATCAAATGTCTAAGGCCGACAATAATCTCATTAGTTTAAGTGAAATTTGGGGTAAAAGTGGACAAGCAACAGCCATAGCAACTTCTTCCAATTCGAATTTGAAAGAGGAACAATTAAGAAGGCAGCATTTGGAGAAAACTGTAAGACAGTTGCAATCGCGTTTATTGGAATATCAGCAGAGGTTGTCGGTTGCCATAGAAGTTGATCGAACTAAGGACAATGCGTTGAATAATGCTCAAATTGAGAATAAAAGGTATATAATTTAAATAATGTATATTTGGTTAATACATATTTTAATTGAAAAACTGATTTGTTATTCGAAGAGTTTTCAATAGAAATCATTTCTACTATTTCGATTGTAAAAGTTTTCAATAGAAAAAATTCAGACTATCGATGACTTTTCAATAGAAAACTTCAATATTCAATAGAAAACTTTTCGATTTTTCGAAGTTTTCAATAGAAAACTTTTCAACTATTCGAAGAGTTTTCAATAGAAAATGTTTGCAAATAGAAAAATGTTCGACTATTTGTAGAGTTTTCAAATAAAAAATGTTCGACTATTCGAAGAGTTTTCAAACAGGAACATTTTTGGCTATTCGAAAAGTTTTTAATAGAAAACTATACGGTATATCGAAGAGTTTTTCCTAAATAAAGCTTATCGATATTTCAAAGTTTGCCTGTAGAAAACTTATTTTAAAGAGTTGCCTTATAAAATACTTTTTGATGTTTCAAAAATTTGAAATATTAGGTTGTTGTAATTTGTAATATATGTTTCTGTAATTTCTTTTATCAGCCTAAATAAAGAATTACAGCAAGTGCGAAAAAATCTTCAAGATTCTGAACAGCAGCGTAAGCAATACGATGCTAAATTGGAAACTCTTCAAAAGGAATTAGCACAAGCGGTTAGTTTAGCAACGAAATTCCAAGACAAAACTGAAAAATTAGAGCAAGAACTATCAAGTTGTTCAAGGTAAATACTAATATTTTTTATACATATTTGTTAAATAATTTTAAAATTGTTATTATTTTTTATCAAAAGGAAAACAAATGAATCTTGTAATCAATATAAACAAAAAATAGAAGAATTAGAAGTTAAAGCTCATGCGTGCAAAAGATCTGAGGAATTGGCTATAAATGAATTGCATAAATTACGTGACAAATATGCAAAGTCCGAACATTTATATGAAAAGGTAAATACATTTTTTTTTTCTTATACCATTATTATAGGATATTGATATGAATTATAATTATTTTAAAATTTAGATGAAACTACGCTGCGAGGAATTGGAAAAGGAAAATTCGACTTTGAGGCACCAAAAGGATATGTTGCAAGAATACCATCAAAAACAAAAAACTAGAGCAGATAATTTGGATACACAAAGAAAATCATTGCAGGAATCTTTAGCACATTTGACAGAAAATGAGGTAAGTTTGAATGGCTTACAGAACGTTTCTCCAAACATATTTTTATCAAAATATTATTTAAATCCTTTTTAGAATACTTTAAGAAAAAAATTGGAGCTACAACAAAAAACACTAAAATCTCACTATCAACAACAGCTGGAAAATGTAGTTTCTCAAAAACTCAAAGAATTTCAAGAACAGTTAGACAAAACGGAAGAAACTCTCAGATCAGAAGCACGAGAACGTGAACGCTTAATAGCTGAACGAGCTGTTAAACAATTGGAGTTAATAAATGAGAAAAATGAATTGGAACTTAATTTACTACAGGAAAAACACAACGAGGAAGTAGAATTGTATCGTATACAATTGGCAAATGCTTCGAAAAAAATCGATACTATGGAAATGAAATTAAATGTTTACAAATCGAAACGTGCCGACATTGCCGAAAAATTGCACAATGTTATGGAAACACAATGGCAAAAAGCATTAGAAATTTTAACATCTCCTCATAATCTTACACGCAGTACACATAATGAAACAGATCACGAATCGACCGCATCTCCAGACACTAATGAGACTCATAATAAAGCCATATACCAACAGCACCATGAATTCGAAACACCAAAATCTAGTAAAAAAGAAAACAATTTAAATTTAATGCATAAACAGGAAACATCACCAATGGATAAGCTACAAGCCTACATAGAATTGGTAAGTTTTTAGTTTTCATATAAAAGAAATATATTTAATACATATTTTTTTTCTTTAGTTACTTTCAAAATCGCCTACTGATTTCGATAAGTTAGATGAAATTTTAGCCCTGACTTCAAAAGCCAAAGAAAATAAAGATAAATTGGAAAAATCGGCAAAAAGACATTGTCACTCTAAGCCTCCCTGGAAGGCTTAATTATTAGTTTAAACTGTTTTTTTATAGCCTGACTAAAAAGTGCTCTTAAAGTATTTTCTTTGTTTTCTTTTTTTTTTTTTATTTTTTCTTTAATTTAAGAGTTATTAAAATGTTATTGTATATAGTGTTACCATTATGTATATATTTTAAAATTATGTACGTTCTTTAATTTTTTAGCCCAAAGTATTTTATTTTTATTTTTTGTTTTAATTCTAATTTAATCTTTCAATTTACATCTTTTTGTTCAATTCATTATCAAAAAATAAATTTTCAATTTATTTACATATTTTGTTTTCTTTAAAGCGTTGTTTATCTTACTTTTCCTTTTTTAAAACTAAATAAAGTAAATATTACGAATATCTATGATCCAACCCTAATAATTATATAATAATGATTGCTTAATAAATTTTTAATTTAGTGTAAATGATGATTAATTATAATTATTATGCATATTATTATGTTCCTTAATAATTGATCGTTAGTTTTCATAAATGATATTTGTTTTATTTTTTTCTAAGTTTTAAAGTCTTTATTTATAAGCTATTTGTGGAAATTTCGGTGAATTGCCACACAGTCCTTTAGTTTCCCAAACTTGAATATGAGATTGTTCCGTTAAAACTACCAAATGTTGATGTGTTGAGTATGTAAGGCTGAAAAAGAAGATATTGCAAAAACATTGACAGTCAAAACTTTTCAAAGATTTTTAAATCTTTATAGAAAACTCTTCAAATAGTCGAAAAGTTTTCTATTGAAAACTCTTATTACATACCTTCTTATATTTGACAAGCCTGTGACAATTTCCGTAATAAAACTCAAATTCCAACTGGACCACAAGCGTACAATACCACCCTCAACAGCGGTAGCAATGACATTCACACCGACACCTTCCTTTATATACGAATAGCACACAGCCATTATGCGATCCTCATGAACATTATGTTGAACATAACGTGCATTAACCGAATGCAAACGTAATATAGATTTACCATTCGGATTTACCGAAACATTAACGAAATCATCGAGATTCTCTTCAGTAACCTCAAAACATTCATCAGCCGGTGGTGGAGCTGATGTATACATATAATTTTGTTTCTCTTGGATGTTATTGTCTGAATGTGACATTGTTGGAGTTTGAAGTTGTGGCTGTGTCAATGAGTGAACGGTGACAATATCACCCAATGTTGGTGATACGGTAAGTAATGTAATGGGAGATTGGTGAATTTCAGCTGGACGTTCTATAGTGCGGATATAAGACCAACTACGAAGGAAAAAGTCAAACATCATTAAGGTAAGTTAAAGTACAAATTTATATTAAAACTTACTTATTTAAATCCCATATAACAGCAATACCATCTTTTCCTGCCGTTACGGCAATTTTAAAGTCTACCGACAATGATATACAGGTTATTTCATCTGTATGTCTTATTAATACTGTAGGACCAGACCAGGTTAAATCAGCTCCCTCTTTGTTTGCTGCTGCTTCACCTGGATTTAAAGAATTTGTTGATATGGTTGAAGAGGTTAAATCGCCTTCTGAATCAACAGCTTTACTGGTAATTTTTCGAAAAGCTGAATTATACGAAAGTTTAAGACCTTTTACATAACTCTGACGACTTTTGCCTGTGCGCTGACTTGCCTCTACACTAGAACATTTATAGATGGAAATACGTCCCGATTTATGACCAAACCATAGTTGATTTGAATTTGCATCACAACCACATGCAGTAATATCATCAAAAGTACTATTGTAAAGCAGATTCTTAGGTTTGGCGTTTAATTTATTCAGCGGTTGTATGCGAACAATGCGATCATCGTAACCCCATGATATAACATTGTAAGTATCGCTTTCAGCACCTTGCATAACACATGAACGGGCTGGCAAGCCATAAACAACATTGGTATTGTTAAAGGATAGTAAATATTCAGCTCCCAAAAGCTTATGAGTGTTGCCTAACGTTGGTTCCGGAAGTTGTGGTGAACCTAAATAAATACCCCATCTTAAGCCACGTACACTTGGTAGTATTTGTTTATCATTTTGATATTGTAAAGGCTTCGAAGGTGGATGTGCTGATTTAAATAGTTGACGTGGCATTTGACCATAAGTTTTAACCATTGTTTCTACAGCTTCACGTTCAATAGGATCGCTTATTTCCGATTCTAAGAACACAGCGTAAGTCTAAGAAAATAAATTTATTTCAAATTTTAAGTTTTCTATTGAAAACACTTCGAATAGTCGAAACATTTTCTATGAAAAACTCTTCGATTAGTCCAAAATTTTTCTAATAAAAATTCTTCAAATAGTTTTCTATTGAAAACTCTTCGATTAGTCGAAAATTTTTCTTCAAGAAGTATTTTGTTTATTTAAAACTTGAATGTTTAATATTATAGAATAGCGTAAAGAATTTGAAATAGGTTGTTTTAAAATTATTTTGCTACTCGTATTTAATGCATCTTTTACAAATCTACTCAACCGAATGTTATTGTATTTACTTACCGCGGGATGGAAAACATTTATAGCCTGTACAGCAGCTTCGCCAGTTTGTTTAAATCCGAATATCAAATCAATCCAATGATGAAGATTATTACGCACCAATTCCGATTCTAAAGCTTGACGATGTATTAAAACAAAAAGACGTGGATCTTTTAAACACCAAGGTGGCAATGCAACATCTTCGACACGTTCGCCATTTTGTCGACAACCAAAATTAAAACGTTCAAAGTTTTCGAACATTTCTGGCAAACAAAAAAACTCTGGTATTAATTCCTTGACATCCGTGGGTGAATCACGACTAGCCAAACAATAGGTTGTACTTAAGGCATGAAAAGTACGATCGGGTATATCGAAATTATTATCTAAATAAAAGAACACAAAATTAATTAAAAATTTAAAACAAATTGCGAAGAAAATTTTACCTTGATAACACAAAAAATAGCTAGTGAATGGTGGCACTCTGACCAAAAAATGCAATACTGTTCCTGAATTTGAATAATGTGAACTATAATGGTAGGGTTTTAAAATCATTGAACCCATGTTGGTCATGGTATTTTGTATGTACTGTAAAAAAATAATCATAAGAATATTAGTTTTAAAATAAAAAATAGTATTAAACTTACCGTATAATTGTTTATGTAATGCTGTTCATTTTCCTCATTTTGCACTGCTATTGGTTTGGGTAATTTACGAAAATTCTTAGGATCTGTTAAATCTAAAATGTCTGAAGTGTAATTCGATAAAATCCAAGGAAATACCGGATATTGCATGAGATCATTGTAGGTACGCCCAGCTATTTGATTTAAAGTCATTAAATACTCCCAATTGGTTAATAAACCCTCACGCCATTGTTGGGTTATTAATAGAACTTTATTTTGATCGGGAGGTGTTACTATTTTATCGCAAAACACATCACGCATTATTTTCCAATCTTCTTGATTTTGCAACGAGAAGAATAGTGATTGATTTGTGTCTAGAAAAATTTCAAATGCTTTTTCTTGATGCTGATAGCGTTTCAACCAAATTTCTGTTATATTGGAAATATCACAGTTGACGTAAAAATATTTACAACGATATGTAGCCAAAAAGTATAGTTTATGATCGGTAACTATTATTTCACCATCTATTTCACCATCTACTGGCAAATATTTAGCTGGAAAATTATATAGAATTTGTGAGTTTAATGATATGTTTAGCTGTTGATCATAACTGGAGATAAGATAGTCCAAAGGTCGTGAATATTCCGAACGTTTTGCTGGTGGAGAGGTGCCGCAATCAATTGTTGTCGCTGTAATGGTGTCATCATAGTCTTGCATAAAGAAACGTTTATCAAGATCTAAATGACATTTACGTAAACGTGTATGTACACGTGAAGGTCCTTCGGTATCGTCCAATTCCCATGATCTAAAAGTGATTAAAAGAAATAGATTTATATAAAATATGAATTCATGTTGTCTGTTTATTACATACTTTTCATTATTATGCTCACTAAACCAAGGAGCACCCTCATGCGTCAGTCTTCTAACTATTTCCAGCCATCTGGTATATGTATAGGTGTCATCATAATCTTTCATATGATTCATTAAAAGTTTACGTTCAGAATTCTGAAAAAAATAAAAAGAAAACTTATTTTCTTTCGATTTTCAAATTGTTTAGCACAAAAAAGTTCTCACCTGTAATTCTGCTACTCGTCGTGTTGTTATCATCGACGATTCTATGCAACCTTGCGTTAAGCTTTCAAACCTATAAATTGTCTTTTCTAATGATGTTTTTTGTTTAACAGCTTCGCTAGATTTATGCAAATCCATACGTTGTAATTCGTTTTCTAAATTCCAAGTTGAATCATTCTCATTAATACCTAAACGTTTACACAAAGCTGGTAAATGTTCAATTGGTTCATCTAAATCTTCCAGTAGACTAAGCCATAACAAAGCCTTAATCATTTTACCATCACATATAATGGCTGGCATAAAATCATCCTCACACGATATCCATAAAGCATCTACAATAAAACAACGTAAATCTCTAGGCTGAGAGGGTTGTAGACCCCAGGCTATGAAATTGTTACAACGTTGATTGGTTGCTATACTATAGGATACCAACATTTTAAACAATTCCGTTTCATTTGGTGTGGGTGTTGTTGACTTTTCATTGAAGACCATATAGAATTGACAACAACGGTTGATTAACAATTCTAATCTTGTTTTGGTCTCGGACATGGAAAAATTCGGAAATTGACAAACTGTAGGAAATGAATTATATCAATAGAGAAATTATTAGCGAATAAACAAAAAATATTATTTGAGTTATTTATGGAAATTAAAAAAAATCACAGCATTTTCATTACATACCAAGTAGCTTTAAGTTATGAATTTCATATTCTAAAATTGTTCTTTTTAGTAACATCCTAATATGTTAAAAAATTATATCATTTATCTAATGATTTGTATGTAAGTATTGTATATTGTATATTAGATTACCCATAAAATGTATAGATTTTACAAAAGTTTTGATTTTACTTGCTCCATCGGCAGTTTCTGGTAGATGGGGCTATAAAAATAATATGTGTGCAAAAATTGGGTCGATCGGTCGTAAACCGGCCAGTCGACTTTGACCTTTGTCCTAAAACAAGGCTTAAAAGTAGCTAATATCTTTATTGCGCTATAACTCTTTAATTTAACATTTTCCGATAAAAGACTATATAAGCTTTTCGATTCAGAATAAAATGCAGAAATTTTTGACATATAATCAAAACTAAATTCCGTTATTCTATGAATTTAACTCATATAAGTTAATTTACTAGTTCTTTTGAAAATATATTTTTATTTATTTCCAAGCTATTGTGAGAAATGTTATCTATTTTTAATATATTTCTCCAATTTTTAAGGTAAAAGAGATAAAAAAAGTTGTTTATATGTAAAAATATTAACATGTCAACTTTTACAATTTTTGGTTAATCGGCAACACCTAAATTTCGAGTAGCAGTATAATTCGGTAACTACTTAAAAATAATCTCTGAAATGGTTCAAAATTTCATGCTACACCCTACATTTAGTACCAATATTTGTATAATAAGTAAAAAATTGATACCCCAAATTCAGATTTTGGTCCATCTAACCTAATATATTAAGCAAATGTGATAAAACTTATCGATTTATAAAAACTAAAAATCCTGCTCTACAAAATAATAAAAACCGTTTCTAGCAGGCTAGGCCCATATTAAAACCAGGACTTTTTTAAAAAAAGTTCATGAAAAAATTTTTACTTTGATTGCTTATAACATCACAACAAGTCATAGTAGGCTAAAAAATTATATGTCAAAAATGTCTGCATTTTATTCTGAATCGAAAAGCTTATATAGTCTTTTATCGGAAAATGTTAAATTAAAGAGTTATAGCGCAATAAAGATATTAGTTACTTTTAAGCCTTGTTTTAGGACAAAGGTCAAAGTCGACTGGCCGGTTTACGACCGATCGACCCAATTTTTGCACACATATTATTTTTATAGCCCCATCTACCAGAAACTGCCGGTGGAGCAAGTAAAATCAAAAATTTTGTATTCATGGGTAATCTATTGTATATGTATGTATGCTAAATTGTATTAAATTGTTTCACTAATGAAAAAAGAAATATGAAAAGGTATACTTTCACTTAATACCTCAGAGTTCCTCAAAAGCGCATACTATTCAGCTTTTTGGATCACTTCCGTCCCATGACAACCACGTGTTAAATTCATTGATGTTTCACTAGAAATGGAACTACTTCAGTTTCAGTAACATCAATGATTTCACTAATGATTGGTATGCTCTTTTTTGGTGGGTATGTTTATGAATGAATTCTATATATATATATATATATATGTATATATATATTTTTTTTTTTTTTTAATTTTTCACCAAGAATTCAAATTTTCATCAAAATTCGATGTTTTACTAAAATATAAATTCGATTTTTTACTAAAAATCCAAATGTTTACTAAAAATTCGATTATTCACGTAAAATTAAATTTTTACTAAAAATTCAAATTTTCACTAAAAATTAAATTTTTTCTAAAAATGCAGCATTGAGTATATGTATGTATGTATTTTTCATTAAAATTACCTTTAAAACTCCATGGAACATTTGTCTTTACAAAAAAGATATTTAACCAATTTAATTGTAGTTTTGCTTGTATGGAACGATAACCTTTTATAATATTTTGTGGTTGCTTTTCTTGATAGAAAGACAACATATTAATAACATCCCATATGATCTGTAAATCCCAAGGAAATTGTAATTGTAGTAATAAGTTCTTTTTAAAATTTCTTTTTTATTTACTTACATTGATATGACCTATAGATTTAAGTGATATTTCACCAATTGTTGTTAATAAATCTGCAATAGATTCCTCAGTCTTTGTATTGTATGATGATGTTTTGGCATAAAGATGATATAAAGCTTTAACACAGCATTGTATAAGGCCAGCTTCAATAATAGTTTGTTGTTCTTCCGAATCCTAAAATAAAGAAAATAAATGTAAATATTATAATAAAAGTGAAGTTCAAATTAAAAATATCATTTAGCTTTACATACCCCTAAATACAATTGCTGAAGTACCTTAAAGGCTTTAGCGGTAAACTCCTGTTGCATATTACTAGTGGCGGCAGATTTCGAAGCAATTGCTAGTAAAGCATTTAGACCAAAACGATTTCTTATACGCAGATTAATATCACAGTTTAACAGTTTATCCAATGAGCCAATGATGCCACACACCCATTCTAAGCAAGATTCAAACATGTTGCTATCACAAAAACCAATCGATAACTGATTGGCCAAATGATGAGGATATAAAGCTCTAATGCAAACTTGTATATCTTGGGGAAACAAACGTTGTGTTAGAGCACTTATTAGTTTAATTACGGCTGTGCGTACACAAGTGCTATTGTGATTGGCCAACACTAATAAAAATTCTACTTTAATATAATGATTAAGCACATCATCGATATCATTATCGGGCAAAAGGCAAAGAAAATCTTTAAGTAACAACAATAAACCACTTTGTAAGGCTGCTATACCTACTGAACTGTACGTATCAGTTTTATGAAGCATTTTAGATTTTCTTTGTTGCGTACTGGTTTTCGAATTGAAAACCTCATTTAAACTTGGACACTCGGAAAAATCCATATTAAATGAAGCCGCCAGAGAATGTAAACTAGAATCGGATTTTCTTGGACCTAAACGCATATGTTTTTCACCATCACTCAATAACAAAGATCGTGTCGAATTTGCACTATTCAAACGTATTCTCTTTCTTTGAATTCTTTTATTTTGTGGTGATTGTTTAAGAAAAGACGACATCTTGGTAAGCGTACGCGTTTTATGTGGCGAATGAGTGTGAGTATGTTTAATGGGACTGGTGGGTGTGGAGACCATGGAAGACTTTTTATATTTTAAACGCCATTTGGAGGCTTCCAAAGGATTTACTAAACGTAAAGCATTTTTATTGAGTTTCGAACAATCAGCAATATTTTCTAGATTTTCTTCAAATTCATTTAATGGCCTTTTGTAGGCTGTTACTGTTTTATGCATTTTTTTTAAACGATTTATACGTGCCTGTCTTGCAGCATCTACATCACTAGTGGATGAATTTGAATTGGAATTTGTATTAAGATCCCTTAATGGGTTTGCAGCTCCGGCCTCTTTGTTACGCTTTGTATTATTTCTTTTAAAAGTTGCTGTAACACGACCAAAATTTCCCGCTGTTGATAGAGACGATTTTTCCTTAATGGGTATTTCCGGCGTTAAGAGAAAATAAAATTTGGATCTATCATGTGTTATATAACATTCACTGGGCTTATGCAATAACAATAATAATTTCATTATTTCGTCCAACAAAAAGGGTTTTGGTGGTGAACAAGCAAAAACCGATATAATATTAACAAATGCCTCAGCTGCCTTTTTGGAGATAAATACTGGATTCGGAGATTCTATAACATAAACTTTACACAAATTCAATAGTTCCCTCATTAAACCTTCCTTGGTGAATTGTTCGATATTGAAATCACGTTGTGGATGTTTTTCTCTGGTTAAAGCCAATATACTTTGAAACAGCATATCCAAGACATCAGAGTTTTCAGCGCCCGAACGATGCCAATCTGAATATCTATGTAATATGGAAATAAACAATTTGGGATAAACCACAGTAGCGATAGTTGTATCATTAACTTGTATTACATCGCCCTTTTTCAATATCAAAGGTTGTGAGCAGGCATTGTTAATAATACTTTTGAGTAGTTGACAATCTTTGGTACATCTTTCCGTTTTAATAACATAACCAATAAGGTTAATGTAATCATTACGATGGAATTCGGTGTATAGTTGGGATTCGGAGAAGGCAATATTGAGTAAAATATCTAAAGCCATAGATTGGGTTGATGAGTTGGAACTGATTTCGACAACCTGTTAGTAACGTAGTAAGAATATACTTAATTTTATCAAGATCAAAGAAAACGGAAGTCAGTTTTTAATAACGAAATCTTAATTTAAAAGGTGTTTTTAAAATTAAATTTAAAACTTTTGAGTTTATTTTTTTCGTATTAAAAACAAAATTACCTATTATTACTTTAAACTTACTCTGGCAAACAAATATAAAAGATTCGATAAACCACCGCATAAAATTGTGGCTGTCTGTAAAGATTGTAAGCTATTTTGCACAAGTTCTCCGTAATGTATAACACCATAAGGATGACCTAAAAAATAAAAACGACCTTAATTATACATAAAAAAATATGTGTTATATGGGAGCTGTGACCAATTGTGAATCGATCTTATATTAAATGTAATGTATATTTCTATGAAACATACGCAAAGTGCTTTTTTCCCTTATAACAATGCACAGT
This sequence comes from Protophormia terraenovae, assembly GCA_951394005.1. Lineage (NCBI taxonomy): Eukaryota > Metazoa > Arthropoda > Insecta > Diptera > Calliphoridae > Protophormia > Protophormia terraenovae. The sequence goes on from OX596075.1 coordinate 83,859,327, forward strand.
AAATCTATAACTTTTAATTGGCTAGTTGGATTTATATAAAATTTCACATATGCGGAATGCAGCTATGGGGGCGCAAAGTAGGATACCTCTGACATAGACATTTTAAATTTTGAAACGTGTGGCAATTGTTTGCTTCTTATCCGATTTTAAATATTTTGTGTAGAGTGTCCAAAACCCGACTTTTTTAGAAAACCGTTTTTCGGTTTAAACGAAAAATTTCATTTTAGAAAAAATCGGTTGACTGCTTTTGAATTCTTAAAAAGACCGGTTAACCGGTTTTCAGTCATTTAAATTTTTTAACAAGAAAGAAAATAATATTTGATTATAATTTTTTTTAAACAAAAGCCTAAATTTATACGTGCATACAAGTTTAACTCTGCAAAACTTTAGAAAAATTATTAATATTACACAGAGTTACAAAATGAAAAAAAAAAAAATTCTACGGCACGGGGTTTCTCAGTCAATTTCTATCTATCAAATAAGATATAAAAAGAGGAAATCGATTAAAAAATGTTAAAGTTCTTACGATTCCCCAGACCATTAATGTGTTTTAGAACACTTGTGAAAGAAGTATACAACGAAATTTTTAATTTTTTGATAAATGTTTGAATATAAAACTATTTTCAATTAAATTTGACCCATACTGAAAAATACATTTTTGTTTCCGCATGCGAAAATTCCTGCAGAAAATTAAATTTTTTCTAATTTTGTCCTTTAACCTCCGTATTTTAAAAGTTATCTTTGTCCATTTTTTTTTTAAACATCAGAATGTATTTCCCGATACGTGTTCTACATTATTACATAAAAATTTTGTTTTGCTTGAATATCAGTTCAAAAAAAGTTGATTTTATATGTAAAAAACTGCAAAAAATACCTTTTTGTTGAAATCCGCAGAATTCAAATCGCAGGAACGGTGTGTTGAATATAAACCTGCAGCAATGTAAACATTTTTTAACCTAGAGTGGAGAGTTGTTTTATAATACTGCGGAAAAAAACTGTATTTTCAGTAATTATGATTCAAATTGAATTGAAAATAGCTTTTTATTTAAACATTTATCAAAAAATTAAAAATTTCGTTGTACACTTCTTACACGAGTGTTCTAAAACACATTAATTGTCTGGGGAATTCGTAATAACTTTATCATTTTTAAATCGATTTTCTCTTCTTATTTGATAGATAATTATGTGTAGATTATAATTTTTTAACATTTTTCAAAAAATTGCAAAAAGACAAACTTTTTTACATATAAAGACACCGTACAAAGTTCAGGTCCGATGCGACACGGGTTAAAGATATCCGATTTCTCTAATATTTACTGAGTATGTTTTTGCAACCCAACGAACGATTCTAGGGGGAGTTACTGTCAAAAAAATAAAAATTTGGTAAATTTTGGTGCAGTTTAATTTATATAATTGATTTGTGACAATTATTAACTTGATACAATTTTTTTTATTGCATTTTAGCAGTTATCAGACGAAGGTACATCGATTCCAGAAAGTGATTCTATGCCGATTGGTATACATTAAGTTGGGACTTAACTAATATTTTTGGGAATTACAAACATCAACATATAATACCATCCTAAACTATGGTACTGTAGAGTAAAAAAGGAACTTACCGTATGTAATATTATCCAATTCAATACTGGTATCATAACACATGACCATATCTGGCTGTGAGGATGTATAACATAATATACGAGAATCTCGTAATGTTTTCAAAGAATCGACATAATTGCAAAAGTAAGCTGTTTGTAATTTATTCGGATTTAAATAGCCATAGTTTGGTTTCCAATTAGCCACATGACATTGTGTCAACTCGGTAAAGTCCGGACCCATGGCAGTTAAATTTAAAATTTCTTCTTTCTTATTTAGGGCACGATTGAACAGCATTAAATTCGAGATAGATAAACGTATGGGAAAACAATCAAGTGTGGAACGTGACTCAGTTAAGTTGGTAGTATTGGGGGATTTAGAAATGTTACCATCGCCCAGGGCAATCATTTGAAAGATGTGTGTTCTGGTTAGTAAACGTATATTACGAAAAGGCAACACTATGTGATGTTGCTCCAGACCGTCAATGAGTAAACAAAGGTCCAAAGTATCTGTTTGCATTTCTATGGCAAAAGTAAGATGAGTCCATTTATTTTTAGGTAAACGGAATTGTTTTAAGTCCATGTGAGTACTCTCAAAATATGCATCTGTTTCGTTATGACCGTTGAAAAGATGCATGTTACTAAAACTGTTAAGAAATGCTAATTTAGTGTTCTTAAAAGCTTTGGAAAAAGGTGAAGTTGTAGCTCCCGAACTGGTGGTTGTGGTTTCTTGACTGAAAAATGTTGATTGTTGATATCGATTTTTATTCATATTGCTTTCAGGGCTTTGTGTGCCATTTATTAGAACACTTGATTTTGCATCAAATGATTCATCCATTTGCGTAGCTTTTGCTGGTATTTCAGCATTTGGTTTGAAAGTTTCAAATGTTAAATTAAGATTATTATTTAAATATATGCTAAGCATTGCTTGATTTGTTCCCACTGATAAAATATGAGTTTTCTAAAATAATTGTAAATAAAAATTAATTTGTTGGTTTTATAGTTAATAGCTGGGTTGGGTGGTAATGGTTACATTTTAAATTAAATTATTTTAAATTACAATTAGCAAATAATAGTATTTAATTACATTTTAAATCCTTTAAAATTAAATCTTATCGAAATGTTATTAAGAAAATTCAATATATAATTTTTGTTCGGAGTAATTTTGAATATTTTTAACGTTATACAATCGTTATTTTTACAACCAACTTATTCAATGCGAAGATAATTATTAGTAATTACAATTTTCAATTACAATCACATGTAATTGTAATTATAATTTTTAGATTACATGTAGTTGTAATTTAAATTCTAATCACAAATTACAGGTTAATTTTAATTGTGCATGTAATAGATTACTGAATTTAAACATTACCCCTCAAGTCTGGAAAATAAGATATAAAACTTACCATATATACATCACTTGATGAACGATTATCGTCTTCTGTTATTTGACTGGTACTTTTGTGATTTTGTGAACCTTTAGCTTGTAACCAAAGTGATATGGTAAAACCTTGGGGATTCCAGAGACAAGAATGTGTGATAGGTATAATACAAGGTGATCTTGTAAAAGGTGTATTAGCCTGGCAGTGTAAATGATAATTACGTATACGATCGATATGTTCGGTAACATCTAAATCACTTGTTGAAACACATTTGCCATCTGAAATTTCAAAATTAATCAGTAAATAAAAATAGTGTCGTAGAATTACTAAAAAATCTTTATATATTTACATCTAACTTACCAACATTAACTGGAAATTCCAATTCAACACTAGGCTGACATTTCTTCAATGTATTCGTACAAATGTAATTCATATATTTTACTAATATATCTACGGGAGGATTTTTCGAAGAGAGTATACCAAAAAATGTTGATAACACTTCTGGTGTATTCAGATCGACAATCAGCTCCAAAATGCATTGCTGCAACTCTCTGAGACGAACATCATGACATTTGAGAACAGGTGCAAAACCTTTGAGCAAAAACAATGGACCACCCAAATATTCTCGTATCACAAATAGTCGATTAATCAGTTGAGCTAAATGATCATTCCAACCCAAGGGATCTTCACAACATTTTTGGCTAAGCTCGATTAGTATATCCACCACTAAACGGCATATGCCTTCATGTAGTATATGTGTGCGATAGCGAGAGGAGGGCTGAAAAGAATGCCATAGTTCTCCAACTTCAGATATACCTTCGGTTTCGGAAATTTCTTGAATTTCACCATCTGCCTCATAACCTTCATCGGCAGTTAGGTAAAAATCATCCTGATCATTTTCACTAAATTCCAACTCACTGTCGGCACAAATGTACGATGCTCGGGTGGAAAAATAATCTGCATCACAACTTTCACCCGACAAAGGTCTCTGTGGTGGCGTAGTAGGTGTAAAGAGAGCATTTTTACTAGGCAAAGCTGTAGATATTTGATGATAATTGTAGGAAATGCCGCCTCCCAGTCGTGAGCTATTAAATGACCTTGCACGTGGTCTCATCTCACTTACATTTGTTTGATCTTCGGTGGCTGAAGTTAAAATACTTGTACTTACTACCGCTGCCGGTTCATTTGCACAATTGGATAGTTCAGCTATCTTGAGTAGACATTGCAAAGTTTGTATAATAGTATTTTCTCTTGAATGTTCTTCGGCATGTTGTTCCCAATTGTTGCTAGCATTTGTTAATATAACATTTTTAAGTTTACGCAAATGTTTTTGCATTTTTTCCACTAGAAACACAAATATTAAAAAAATAATAAATGAAAACGTTTGTTTAAAATTCAATGAATTTTATGTACTACTAAGTACAATTTATTTACTAAAGAAAACTAAGGCAATAATAAAAAAGTTATTCATTAAATTAATCTGTTATAAGAGACTACAAACTCTTATCGTGATTTTATCAGTCCAGATTTTTAAACAATGTTTTAATAATAATCTTATTTAAATAGAATCTATAAAGTTTATTTTTTATTTTGTTAATTTGATGTAACACCAGAGAGCTATGGATAAGAACTATATTATTACTTTATATTTGTTTTATCTTGGTAAGCATAGAATGGAGTTGCTTTGCTGGAGTATGTTTGGGTGTTTGTTTTTTTTTTTTGTAACGTGTGCAACCACATTGAAATAATGGTAATATAATCTAGTTAGACGCATTAAAGTCTACATACTGGCCGGAATACAATTTTAACTGAAAATGCAATACATTGCAGTTTATTTACTACTATTAATAAACTCAAGTTCAGTACGTAATTTAACGAACACTAACAAATGTGTATTATAATTCTACTACAAAATGTCATGATGTTATATCTAAGAAATCGTTATACTACACAGTGCTACAAAAAGTATGTACATATCGGTCATTTGATGCAACAACGTCTTAACTCAAAAATATATTTTTTCAGGAGATACATTTTTAGTTTTTAAGTTGATATATGATATAAATTTAATCATATCCACATATAACATTACGATGCACAGTGTGTAAACATTTTTTTCAAAGTCCATTCTTTATATATAACGAGAAAAAAGGTATATATGGGAGCTATGGCTAATAATGGACCGATCTTCGTAAAATTGAGCACTATCATTTATGTTTATATAAAACTTATTTGTGTCGAATATTAACTTGATACTAGCATTTTAATGGAATTTATGGCCGTTAAAGTGATTTATATGGGAGCTATGGTCAATTATGGACCGATATCCCTGAAATTCGGCACACCTATTTAGACTTATATGGAACTTATATGTGCCAAATTTGATTAAAATATTACTATATTTATATTACTATATTTAACAGATTTATGAACCCTCCCCACCTATGGTGGTGTAGGGTATAAAAATGGGTGAAAGTTTGACCCTCTATAGTAAAAAACCTTTAACAAGGTACGTTAAAAAGTAAACAAACCTCGTAAATTAAACAGATAAGATATGCACACGACAATGTTTTTCAGGATAAGGATATTTTTTTAATTTTCATACATGAGGTATCCATTACTGGGACACATTGGACCCGACCTACAGTGTCACATTTGGAAGTTTTAAAACAACAAAAATACATTTTTGTAGATATTTTTATATTCTTTTAGTATAGGAGTCCGTAAGCATTCTCACTTAAATACTAAAAAAAATTATTTGTATGCATAACAAATTTTTAGTCAATACCTTAAAATGTTTAAATAGTTGTTAAAAAATTGTTAATATGAGATACCCCTAATTTTTTTTCGCTATTTTAAAAGATCGCAAAAAGTCTCAGCCAATATTCTCAAATATAATTTTATTGATGTTCTTTTATATAGAAATCATATTTTTAGATTTTCAAAAAATACTTATATTTTTTAATATTATGATAACTTTTGAATAAAAAAAAAATAGTTTCATATTGAATTTTTAAACAAACCAATAAAATTGATATAATTATTATTACATACCAAAAAAATCTTATCAGTATCTTTACTAAGATATATGCAGTTAAAGTTAACATTCTTCTTCACAAATATTTTATATAAAATTAAAATATTTTTAATAATTGCAACTTTGAAAATCCATAATTTGCGCTATAGACACTATCCAATATTCTAAGTGTTTTTTTCAGTAATATTTATCTTTACTAGTAATGAGCTTTTATTTGTTTAATTTGGATAAATGTGACTCTACATGGTAACGCTCAAATCTTAAACTCGTCGACACCTCCGAAATTGCATAATTATTTCTATTTCATATTATGGATCGCACACTGTGCGATGTTGAATACATAATAGCCGATACACAAATAAAATAATACGTTGTTCCAAGTAATACAAAAGATTTTAGTGAAAGTTCAGATCCTAAAAGAACGATTGATAATAATGTAACCCCAATATCTGAATGGAACAGTTTGAAAATTACTGAGTATAGATCAGGAGTTTTTAATAAATAAATTCTCATAAAAAAAAATTATAAAATGTATGAAAATCAATGTTTGTGAAATACACCTAATATTTTTTTTAAGAAATATTTGTTTGTAGATTGTATCCATATTTGGATACAATCAGTGTTAAACACTATTTCAGTATTCTAACTTTTTTATAAATGTAGTGTTTTGTTAATTCTTCATAACATCATTATGCTGTTCGTTTATATTGTGTTTTATTGGGAACCTTGTTTTTCGGCGAAATCCTTTACATTTTGGAAATTTCAAAATGTTTCTAAGGATATAGTGACTTATTTTATCAACTGTGTTAATTTCTGACCGATTTTGATATTAGAAGTCCCTCAACATCATTATATTTGAAAGGGTATAATTTTTGGCATCTTTCGCGATATTTTTATTCCAAAAATATACCGATAATATAATGAAATTAAGATACGAAGGCTCTAAATCAAAGAATATATTGGAGCTGCAGTATATGACATCAATTTTGGCCTAAAGACCGAACTAATCTCAAAATTTTAATGTATTTTTACTTTCCTGTGCGAATAGTTTTTTCCTGAAAATATTAGGAAATAATTTAAATTTTGCAATTTTCTTGCAAATGTTTTACCTTCGCACAGAAATTTAATGCTCATTAATAAACATACAAATACCTAACACTCACATTTCTAACTTAAGAAGTTTGAACACAGTGACCAATTTAATAAAAATATATGTACTGTGCTAATACTTTTTTCGAGCTGTGTACATACATATACAAATAATAATATTTTCTTAAATTTTTGTTTAGTTAAAAATTACTTAAGGCATTCAAAATAATTAACAGCAGTTACATATAAGTATCAGTGTTGCCAAACACGTAATTGAAATAAATAAATTTTTTAAAATTTTGATATTAAAAGTATTCACATCAAAATTTTGCAATCCTTGCAATTTTTCACTGTTTAAACTTGACGCAACTTGAGCAACTAATTAAAAAAAGTATATAAAAAGTTAGCAAAAAAAGTAAAAACATTTTTTCAAGACACTGAAAAAGGTGATAATTCATTTCAAATATATTTTTTATTTTTATAATTCATATTAATCAGTATATTTTTTGGTATTTTTCTATTTATATTAAAGGTATTCACATCAAAAATTTGCAACTTTGCAAGATCCTTGCAAAAATTTTGTGAAAAATTGGGTTCAAATCTAACTTATTTCTTTATATTTTATACGAAAACATATTTTATAGAGTTTATTATAAGGAATTGTTATTTTATAATGTATGTGATCTTTTTGTAGCCCAAGTAATTTTTTATTTTTTTTTTTTTTGGTCCATAAAATTTTTAAGTTTCGAATTTTTTTGATATTTTCGTTAACTTTTACAAACACCACCTAATTATGTTAATTATGATAAATTTGTTGCTGTACTATATCTTTCGGCTATGTGGTGGAAATCACGCGATTGTCATTTCACATACGGTTTGAAAATTGCCAAATTTATTTTATCATGTGCTACAGTTTACGCGTTTTACTTGTTCGGTTTCACTCAATTTGATTAGCAGCTTATGTATAAGAAAACAATTAAGAAAGAGAATAATGTATCAAATTTTAAATTTCATATTTTTACTTTAAATTGTTAGAAAATATTACTAGTGTTTATCGAAATGAAAAGAAAACATATTAAATTGTATTTATTTTTTAAAACCATGTCACTTAGATAAAAGCATAAGATTTGAAATCGCCTATTTTCTTGCGATTGTAAATCACATTTGAAATCGTAATAGCCAAATTTTATGCGATATGCGATTTTTATCACATAGCCGTATATGTCAAAAATTTGTACAAATTGCAATTTGGTAATTTTCAAGAAGATCATAACTATTTAATTGTGTAATCCATAAATGTGTTGTTATTTTGTGAAAAAATCACAAAATAACTTTTATTTCTGCTCAAAAAAAAAAAAAAAAAAAAAAAAAAAAATATGAAATTAGACTTCATGACGATTGCATTGGTCTATTTAAATCAGTTGTCAGATATTTGGTTATAACTGCTTTTTTTGTTTAAAAATTTAAAAATAACTGCTATTACAGTCCCTGAATTCTTAACAACAATATAAAATTTGATTCAGATATCTTTAACCGATCATTCCAGATTATTAAAAAGCGTTTAATAATCTGAAACTGTGTGATGTCGATGACGCTAAAGTATTTCATCGAAGTTGGTACCAAAGTGCGAAGAAATTTTCTGATAACTCCCATCATTGGTGTAATCCAGAACAGATTTGAAGCAACAACGAAAGTAGATGCTGATACGAGACTAAACATATTTCAGTTGTAGCTAAGTCGTCGAAATGGCTTTTCCACTTTGTACTTTCCGTTGAAAAAGTTCAGTTTTCTCTGGAATTATACCTATCTTACTTCTTTTTTGTTATTATTTTTCCTATAGCTGATCGTTGGGCAAAAAACCCAAATTGTATTAATTAAATAAATCTAATCATTTTAATAATTTTATTTAATTCATTTTATGTTGAATAGTGTAACTATTACCTCATATTTTTTTCTATACACACTATTCGCAAATTTAAAGTAACTAACTAATCCATAAATGTGAATGTGTCTCGCAAAAAACTGACTTTTTAAAAAATATTCGCTCTTGTTTTCCAAACTTTGAGATTATCTACTGCGCTGACTGTTTGAGAACATCAACGAGATATAGCGCAAAATACGCATAATTACAACAAGTATCAATTGCCTATAGCAATTAAAAAATAAAAACAGGGACCGTGACTTTTATCATAAAAGTCCGAGCATACCAGTTATTTTGTGAAAAAAACATAACAGTTATTTTGTGAAAAAATCACAAAATAACTTTTATTTCTGCTCAAAAAAAAAAAAAAAAAAAAAAAAATATGAAATTAGACTTCATTACGATTGCATTGGTCTATTTAAATCAGTTGTCAGATATTTGGTTATAACTGCTTTTTTTGTTTAAAAATTTAAAAATAACTGCTATTACAGTGCCTGAATTCTTAACAACAATATAAAATTTTATTCAGATATCTTTAACGGATCATTCCAGATTATTAAAAAGCGTTTAATAATCTGAAACTGTGTGATGTCGATGACGCTAAAGAATTTCATCGAAGTTGGTACCAAAGTCCGAAGAAATTTTCTGATAACTCCCATCATTGGTGTAATCCAGAACAGATTTGAAGCAACAACGAAAGTAGATGCTGATACGAGACTAAACATATTTCAGTTGTAGCTAAGTCGTCGAAATGGCTTTTCCACTTTGTACTTTCCGTTGAAAAAGTTCAGTTTTCTCTGGGATTATACCTATCTTACTTCTTTTTTGTTATTATTTTTCCTATAGCTGATCGTTGGGCAAAAAACCCAAATTGTATTAATTAAATCTAATCATTTTAATAATTTTATTTAATTCATTTTATGTTGACTAGTGTAACTATTACCTCATATTTTTTTCTATACACACTATTCGCAAATTTAAAGTAACTAACTAGTAACTTATATGGCTTCTTGATGTACTAAACAAACGACATGCATTCATATTTGTATGTGATGAGAGCATAAGATTATTATAAATATAGGCGGAGATTTTCATAAAAGACAAACAAAACAAGATTTTTATAGGAAATTCATAGGTTTAGATTTTTTTCTTGAATAATTTTTCATATATAAATATGTTACTCACCTTCTTCATTTTGATAGCCCTTTATACAAATGGCCATAGTTGCTTCGAAAATTTTCAATAATAATTTCTTACAATCACTATGTGTCTCATACAAGGGTAATAAATCCACATCTATATCGGGTTCTTCGCGTTCATCTACTTCTTCCTTTGATGTGTCTGACGATTTGTTTAATTCAATTAAAGAATTTGAACGACTAAGCGTAAATATTGAACCGAATATATGAAATAGTTTATTTATAATGCCTTCGTTGGAGACTTGTGCGGCAGCAACATTTGTTGTTAGTGTTTTGGGGTCATCATCAGCTGAGCAATAATTAAAAGTATTAACATAGAGGTTCGCTGTTGAAGAGGGTGAGGTTTTTGGGGGTGAGTTTTTTGTTGTGGTGGTTTTTTGTATTGAATGACTGATATTTTTTGTGCTATTTAGTAAATTTTTTTGATTGCGTATATCGAAAATTGTAATACTTTCATTCAAAGAACTTTCTTGCAATTGTAAAGTATCCCTTTGATGTAATTGCAGTAGAAATGATGATTCTTGTCTACTGTGATGAAACTCTTGAAAAGAATCCGTTAAATCAAGAGCTGTTGTTAAGTCTTCGGTTAAATATAAACTAAATGTTGGTGACGTTGCGGCCGAGATGTTTGATGTCGTTAGCAGTGATGTGGTTGACAATGTTGATGTTTCTATTGAGTGTATAGAATTGATAAAATTTTCCAATATTTCCCAACTTGAATCGAAATCATTGTTTGCTGTAATACGATTTTGTTGTTGCTGTTGTTCAAAGCTATGATTGAGATGATTGTGTTGTTGATATTGATGTTGTTTGTATTTAGTAGAAAATTTATGTTGTTTTACTTTACGTTTAGGTGGTAACATTAAATATGCCGTCAAAGCATTATAGTTTAATTGTAAAATATCTATGATAGTTTTATCACCCGGTTTTAACTTTGAATTTATGGTAGAATTATTAGATTGTTGATCACTTTCACTTTCATCCTGCATTAACTCATCCTCATCATCGTCTTCCTTGTTTATGGAATATATTTTTGAGAATTCATTGTAAAAATATTGACTAGTTTTCAATAGTTCATAATTTAGAGTCCACTGTAAAGCTACTATATGCAAAATGTCTACAGTTTTCAATTGTAATGAATTGGTTTTTCTTGCAGTTGTTATAGAGGAATTTTCAAACAGCCAAAATTGTGGCGCTGAGGCATTGTTGATATTTTTGGCTTTCAGCAAGAGAGAATTAAATAAAATTTGTGCTCTTTCGGAACTATTGAATTGTAATGTTATCAATCGACGACTTAATATATTTTGTTCTTGGTTATTATCACCCAAAAATGTTATATTGTCTATGCCTATTTTGATCAAATCACATACAGCTCTTATTAAATAAGGTTCCTCCAGTAAATCTTCCAAATGTTTTATATTCTCTTCATTGTAAAAAGCTTTAATGAGACGTATATCTCTTAAATACATGGCAAATATATTTAAACATTCATAAAGTAATTTTCTAATATCATCTTTTGGATTATCACTTGGATTAATGCGTAAATGAAGATTGCTACTTCTTGCAGCAGATTCTGTTGATGAAGATTTTTGCCAAAATTTCAAACCGTGTTGTGGGGTTGTCTGTGGACTCTTTTGGACAAATAATAGTAATTTGTATTCACGAAATATGGGTAAAACTATTTCCGCCAATATACCAGTTGCTATGTCATTTGTTAACAAAAACGCTAAATGTTTGAGATGCTTAAGGAAATATATGAGATTCGTTAGGTTGTCTTTATTATTTTGTAATTTTATATAAAAAGTTTTATAAATTTGCAATAGACCTTGATGGAAATCCAATGATTTCAATTTCATATCACATTTCATACAATTAAAGGTTCCTGAACGTTTTGGAAAAACAGCTGCTGTTTGTATAGTACTTGAGTTTTCGGGTGAAGATTTTAAAAATATTGTATTTAACATTTTGTAATATAGGAATTTGTAAGCACATTTCTGATAGTAAGTTGTTATATTAAAAATAATATTCAATATGGTATTGAATAAAGCCAAATTATAATGACAACAACATAAACCGGAACGAGCCAAATAGAGCATAGTTTGTTCTTGCAAATCCTTGGACAAAGTAGGTAGAATTGTTATTAGAATATTTTGAAAATAACACGATAGTTTAGGTATATTTGTTAAACAGTGCATTTGTTTTGTTTTCATTTTACGATAACGCACTGGAGCTGGTTTAGCTGTACTTAGATTGTTTGTTGTGTTGAAGTAATTATTGCTTATGCTTGAAATCATAATATCATATTTATTTAAATTTTCTATGATTTTTAATAAGGTACGAAATATTAAATGATATAAAGATTTTATATCATCCTGTTGGGGTGGTTGGTGTTTTAGCAAGTGTTCCATAGTGGAAAGACAACAATCAATTATATTCTCATCTATAAATTTTAAATTATATAGATTAACTTTTGCATTCCATATAGTTTTCTGGCTATGTATTGCTACTATATTGTGTAAAATGGCAAAGATTATGTAAATCAAAGCATATAGTAAGCGTGTAGTTTGTAAATTACATTCCAACGCTGCTATAAGTTTAGCAAATATACACTGGAACTGTATGTCATTGAGTGTATTGTCCTTTAAGGCAAACAGATTATTGAGACATTGTTCGTTTAGCTTTAATAAATAATATTTAATGATTTCAGCATTGTGTATTGAAGAAAATGCCTGGTTTTCCACACTCAAACAGTCCAGACTAAAATTTAAAGTCAACATAAACATGGACTGGTCAGAGTGCAAAGGTAAAAAGCGTTCATTTTCTACACATTTTATTAAAAGTTGGATTAAAATTAAAGCAATTTCATCACTGGTTTTAGTTGCTTTTAAAAACTCCTCAAAGGCTATATTGTCTTGGGGATCTTCAAAACTTTGTTGTAAAAAGCTTTGAACATTTTTGTTATTAGTAGCAATATTACTATTGGATTTACATTTAAATTTCTGATAAAATTGTAAATTGCCTATAAAAGCAAATATATCTTGTTGATTGCTTAATTCTCGATAGTTCTCTGACCAGGGACAATTGGGAAATAAGTTAATGCATAAATTGCATAAACTTTTCTGGGAAGCCACCAACTAAAAAATAAACAAATATTAAATTATTATTAATCTTCTTTATATAAATTATGTAAATAAACTGTATATTTACCTTAATATCTACCCTTAATAAAAATTCCAATAGATGTTGTCCCAATTGATGGGTTAAAAACTGTCTCAATGCTATTATTTTACTACAATCACTGGGTTGTTTAAGTATTAACTAAAATGATAAAATACATACATACTTAGTTTAGTAATAAGCCTCGTAATTTTTCTTTTTTAATAATTTACCTGGGCAAAATTATGATTCTTTTTCAATAATTGTAAAAATTGTTTATTTTTCTCGGACGTTTGTTTTTCATTAATATCACTTAACTGTGGATTATCACAAGACGATTCGCCTGTTTGGAAATTTTCCACTGACGGTATGTAGAGATCGGATTTGCTGATTATTTCATAAATTTGCTCTAACAAAAAGCAACACAACTCTTCAGGTATGGGATTAAAGAAACTGTAAAAAGAGGATTAAAATAAATACAAATAGGGAAATTCATATGTATTTAAAAAGTGTTAAGTTAATTTTAATAAATATTTTTTATTAAATAAAAGGTCAAAATCATTATTTTATTGCAGTTGCCATGGAAACATAAAGTCGCTGCAAAATATAAAAAACTCCTGTTCGTTTTAATTACATTTTTAATATTTTTTTAACTTTGTAGGATTGTTACTGTGGAGCACAAAATATTGCAATTTTATTATTTATAGTATTACTAATATAATAGCCATTTTAATACACATATTTTCGAAAAAAACTTAAATTCAAATTTTACATAAAAATTCTAAAATTCAATTACTAATAATACATATTCAATTATTTTATTAATTGAAATTCAACCTATGGAGAAAATTGTACATTCAATTATTCAAATTATCACTTATTTTTATTTATATTTAGTAATTCTTAATTGATACAATAACAAAATTAATTGAAAGTATATAAATTGTTTAATTTTTTATAAAATATTAGAAATTTTTAATTTTGATCAATTAAATAATTGATAATTAAAATAGTAATTGGAATAGTTTATATCTTTGATAAATTGTTAAATAGACCACATTTCTTTAGTATTAGACTACTTAGATTTTGAGTAATTTATTAAATTATATAAATAATATATTTGAAATGATTTTTAAATTCGGATTAATAATTTAATTGAAATATTTTCTAAAACATTTTTTCTGTGTAGCTTTAAAATTTAAAAAATTATGTACAAATAATCAGATAAATAAATAAGTAAAAAAAAAGTAATAAAAATTGAAATTAACGAGGTAAAATTTTATTACTACTTCAACTTATTTCCAAAACGCATAAAAATTGCCTGTATTCGTTCTATATTGGTGTTACGACGAATAATTTTTGTTTGTAGAAATGTTACCTATCCAGTACCCATTATATGGAACGGTTCTAGAAATAGTTCTTTAGTCAAAAAATCGAGTTTACACTTTTTGTTATTTTTAAAATTGTGTAAATTTTTTTTTTTTTTTTTTGAGAAACTATAAATATTTTATATGTAATAAATCGTTGCTAGTAAAGATATCTAAACGCAATTCTCGGTGAATGTAGACTTTATCGTACAAAATGAGAAAGTGTAAATAACTTAAAGATTTTTGTAAAAAGAATCCCACAATTCCCAAAATAACATCAAAATCCTATAAAATCCACATTTTTCCGAAGTCCCATAGATTTTGATTGAAAACTTTTAAGATAGATTCTTAAACTGCATTCCGCTTGCAGTTTCATGCTATGGGATTTTAGAAAATATAGACTAAAGTCAAAACTTTCATATAAAATGGGTCAAATTCGGGAGGGTGTGTACCTTAACCGCTTGGGTTATTGTGCTTGTTTTCTATTTTAAAGTCATCTCTTTGAAGATATCTGTCAGAAAAGTATAAAATGTTGTTAAGGAAAATCTTAATTGAGAGAAAAAAGAGTGTACATACTTTTTCAACCAAAAAAGCTCAAAAAAAGTTGTAATTTTTGCAATTCTCAAATTCAAAATCGTTTATTTTTAGACTCGGCAAAGATGTCGACTTAAAATTTTCTTTATTCAATAGATAATTTTGTTCTTTAATTAGCTAAAGAAAAAACTAATAACATCGGTTGGACCAAGAACTTGCAAAATGTATGTACTTAATATTTCAAAAGTAAACAACTCGAAAACTATAAGAGATAAATAGCCCACACATGTTTTTTACAGATCTTAACAAGACCTACTAGAATATATAATTTCTGACCGATTTTGATATTAATAGACCGTTGAAATCATATTATATTGAATGGTTGTAATTTTTGGCATCTTTCGTGATATTTTTAGGATAAATTTATTGAAATTAAGATACAAAAGCTCTAAGTCGAAGAATATATTGTAGCTGCAGTATCTGACTTTAATTTTGACCCATAGACCGAACTCATGTCAAAATATGAATGCATTTTCCCTTTTCTGTGCCAATACTTTTTTCCTTAAATTATTGGGAAATAATTTAAATTTTGCTAATTTCTTGCAAATTATTTGAAACTTACACTTCTAACTAAAGAAATTTAAATGTAGTGACCGATTTAATATAAATTTATATACTGTGCCAATACTTTTTTTCGGACTCTGTAGCTTTTTAGTGAAATTTACTAAAATTTGGATTATTAATTCATTTATCTTACCTGTTTTATTATCCATTGCTACGTTTTCGATTCTATTTCGGAAATGTCTTTGTTCTTAAAATTTCTCGAGATAGCTGAAATAATTATTCAGCCTTACGAGATTACACCTTTAACTTTAAACAATTTTTTTAATATCACTTTTTTATTTTCATAAATCGAGCTCATTGAGTATTTTTAATCATGATGGGAAGACAAATCGCGGGTTGCACTATCGACCTGTGAGTCATGTTATAACTGCAAATGGAATAATCTAAAAGTCTATGAGCAGACAGTTTAAATATAAGAGTTATAACAGCAAATATTCTTAATGATAAGGACTTCGCACGAAAAATTTCGTGCATTACTTAGCTTATGCCTATTCTTTTTTAATTTTTATGGTATATTTTAAGTGCATTTATTTTCAAAAATAACTTATAACTTTTATTGTACCCCAAAATGATTAGTACTGTCACCGTTTTTACATTTTTTACAATTCTCAGTAACCAAATTTTGTTGTAATAACATGATTAGTTTTTCCTTAAATCAAAACTTGTAGGACCGCAGATAAAATAATACGAATTTTAAGAGAAAATTTATATATCTCTGTATGGAATGTGACACATTCTTTGAATTGATTTGCATCTTTTATCAAAAAAGTAAAAGAAAAAAAATGGTCTCACGAATTGAAAAAAGTTCCTAATTGGAACGCTAGAAAAAAAAAAATGTAAAATGTGAAGAGAGGACGCATATTATTGAGACATTTTTTAAAAAATCTGAATGTTGCCTAAAGGGTAATATAAAGAAAGTACGTACTGTAGAATTTTTTACATTCGGGGTAGGAATTTTATATCACATATATTATGGAAACGACATTTGCACATGTTGGGAAAAAGCTCTTCCTTATAACAGGTGATATTTTTAACAGAAAAATGTACGCAATTGAGTGCTGTCGGAAAAGATTTCTTCCTATCATTAGAAAATACAACGAATTCTAATTCGTTTGGCTTCATCTATCTTCTGATTACTACAACAAAAAAGTAACTTTCACTGCTATGTGGCAGAGGAGGCCAATCCATTAAACTGTCCAGAACTCAGTCCATTTGAAATGTATTGGGTTATAATAAAAAAATTAAAGAACACTGAGTAAAAAATAAAATAGAATTTTAAAAGAAGTGGGCCGATTCCAACAAAAAGTAACCGAAAACACAAAAAAAAAAAAAAATTATTTAGGGTGTTCAAAAAAAAAAAAAGAAAAAAAAAGTGAAATTTTTTACGGAAAACTAATAAAATAAATAAATTTTTCTTTTAGATTTAAAACTAGAATATAACAAATTTCCGACATTAAATTTTATTAAAATTACTAAACATAAATTTATTTTATTACAAATGCTCCGACAAAATGTATTTTGTGCAGATTTTTGAAATTTTATCAGCCTAATCGAATCGGATTTTTTTGTTTAAAGAATTACTTGTTTTAATTGTTGAAATGATTCCAATTAATGTGTTACTTTTAAAAAATTTCTTGAAATTACAAAATAACGTTTTTTACTTTTAAACACATAACTGAACTTGTCGAAGCAGCGACGATATGTTTTAGCATTAAATACAATTAAATACCTTTTAAATTCTTCATTTTCCATTAATTCCTCAGAGACAAATTGAAAGTTAAATAAGAACAATTGTAACCAATGTTTCTGAAAAAGAAGTAAAAATTAATTACAATGAAATCAAAATAACAACAAATAATAAATATAAAAATATTTATGATATTAAAGTGATAAATTGTTGATATCATAAGTAATTACCTTGACATCGACATTATTGAAGGCCAGTAAATAATTGTGCCAAATATTTTTTAAAGTATCGAAGAGTAAGTTGTATTCTCCTTGATTATGATAAAATAGTTGTTGTTGCTGTTGGTCTTGATTATTGCCACTACATGTTGGCTCCATGGCAACTAACAGCAAAATGTGAACTAAAACAATAAACCAAATAACGCAAACGATAACTCAGCATCAAAATCAATCAAAGCTCAACACTAACAGCAACCAGTGTTAGCAGCAGCTGCTACAACAACAGAAGCAACAGCAATAGCCAGCAATAATGCAGGGTAATAAAGAGATATAAACTTCATTACCACCTCCGAGTTGTTTTCAGATATTTTCTTGCACTACTTCTTGTTTTTTTTTTTTTAAATACAGATTGTACGAGAGTTTTTATTTATATATGATTGTAAGAATCTGTGTATTTAATAAAGATGAAATAATTTTGCCGGCAAAGTGCATTCGTTCTGATGTTTCAATGGGTAGAGTTTATAATAAACTGGTGTATTGGAAGCCAAATAAGATCTTTTTTAAATAGAATTGTTTTAAATGTACTATACATATTTACATATTAAATAAAGTGCATTATGAGTTTTCGCATATAGAATATATAGTATAAGATAAGAGAAAATGGAGCTATAAGTATAAGAGAGAAAAAAATATTGTAAACAGAGAGTATGTGTGATAGGATATCACAGTTAAAGATCTATGCAAGACACACAGTGAGAGAGAGAGAGAGAGCGTCAGCTTAAAATTAAAATAAAATTTAATTATAACAAGTACTCGCAATAAAATAAATGATTCATATTTTATTGAATGCCAAAAATAAAGTCATGTTACTAAAATAATTAAAAGATAATTGACATACTTTTTAAGCACATATTTTAAATGCGAAGATGGATTTTAAATAGGGAAATATTAATCATTTTTAAATAAAATTAAAACAAAATTTAATCTTCGCTTTTCAAATTAAACGCTACAACAAAATAAACAAATACATACACACTTATATGCATAGCTTAGTTCCAGCACCAGTCAGGTTTTCAGAGAATTCTTTACATTTTGTGATTTTTCTGACTACAGTAAAAGCTCCCTTAACGGACAGCTCCCATATGTTTAGGTGGCATTTTTAGAATAAATTAATCTCCGCTATGCGGACGCTCTTTTGGGCGGACGCGGACACCTGTTTTTAGAGAAAACATCTCTCGTAGGCGGACAAAAATCCTAAACCGTAAAAAAATGTTACTATTCGTTTTTTAGTTAACTTTTTGCTGGTTTTGAGCAAAAATAATTTTTTAAATTTAATTTTGACTTTTACACTTCATTAAAAATTCTTCATACTAGAAAAAAGAAAATGAAAACTTGATCCCTGAAAATAGATGCTGTCCCAGTTATATATGTCCTGAAGATAGTCTTGATGATGGCTCGAATGGCGGCAGATTTCTAAAAATCTTGACAACTTTTTTGAACAAAGGACATAGAAATTTTGCTCTTGTTGTGCAGATCGACATTGTCATCAGTCATATAAAAAAAAGTAATTGGGCGCTGCTTAAGACCGAGGCCACCAAAATTATTTTCCCAAGTTAATCCTGTTCTTTTTAAATGCCAACGACATGCCAACATATGTAGATGACTTTGTTATCAAACTTGTCTTCAATATGCCTTTAATTTTTAAAATTTCGTGGAAAACTCGTTAGCAAAAATGCTGTTGAAAGAAGTCTGACCCTTAGCCAATTAAGAGATGATTTTTTTCGCGTACGAAAAATGAAAACGGAGAGAAGCATAAATTCGATAAAATAAATATCATGAAATCATAATTTATTGCAAATAATGTCTAGATGAAAAACGTCGTTTGCCGCAGAAGCAAATGTAAAAACAAACACAATTTTTAGTTTTTTGCTTTAAAATTGAGCTATTAAGTACAATTTTTAAAACCTTAACTTTATGCAAAAATAGATAAATCATAACTTTTCAAATAAAAATTTTCTTAAATGGAACAAATTTTATGACTCGTTTTTGAAATTAATATTACGATCTTTTGACTTTTGTCAATATTGATATAATTTTTGAAGATATGAGCATGACATTTTTTGTATAAATGCAGTTTGCCTCAGTACATTATAATCCAGTAAATAAAACCAACATTTGATTTTGAAGTGGTTAAGGCCTTTTGCATTTTAGTTGACGATACATATGTACAAATAAGAATATGTATATCTATAAGTTAATTCATTACAATCAATCTTGGATGTTGAAATAAAAAGATATAGTAATGAATTACCCCTTGTAAAACAAAAAATATTTCCCATAGGCGGACATCTCCCGATAACGGACAAAATCAACGTGACGATCGCTGTCCGCCTATCTGAGCTTTCACTGTATTTCCAACTAAAACCTTTAAATCTGATTTGTACTGAAAATCAAGTTTTTATACCCAACATCAACAAGCGCGAATGTTATATTCGGCCCGGCCCACCATAAACTTTTTCAAATTTTACGTTATATCTCTTAATAAAATTTATACATTGATTTTATTAAAATGTCTTACAAAAAAAAAAAAAATTATCTGATCAAAGAATAAAAATTTTAATTTTTTTCATTTTCGAATTGATGATTCCGAATTGACCGTGTCACAGAAAAAAAATGTTCATTTTGTAAACCTGTGTTATTTCTGTATTAAAGCATGTAAATGAAAAATTTTTACATTTTCATATGTAAATATTTAAGTATCTATAAAGGGTATCTCAAGAATGTTGTACTTTTATAAAACTAGATACTCCAAAGAATACAAATATGCTTATTTCTTTTGTTTAAAATTATCACTCGCAGAATAAATATAAAAATTTTAAAAATTCAGAAAAAAATTTTTGGACACGTTTTTCACACCATTTTTTTTAAACGTATAATAAATGGCCACAATTTTTTTACATTTTACACGTTTTTTTGACATAATTTCAATCTGGGATGTAAATTTTTTTAACTGGGTTTGATCTTTATTATTTTTTTATGACACCCATACCCTGTGTGTTTTACAGTATTTTATCATAACCTTTTTCCCGATTCACTTTTCGATGCCAAATCTAGCCAGAGTGTTAATCAACACATTATTTAGTATTTTAATTGATATTATGACATTGTATTTTATTTGATGTATCATTTACTAAAATTATCATTGTTAAACTAGGATTTTTTTTACTTGAAGTTGGTTGATGCAGTGTTCAAAAAAATTTGCTTAAAATTAATTTTCTCTAATTTACCAAATTTTAAGAATATGAATTAATAGTTTGGATTTAATAAAAAAGTATTACATATTTAAAATTTTCGGACTTCGTAAATTCTGAAAAGTATTTGTTCTATATCATACTGACTATAGCGACTGAAATATTTACGTTTAAAAATGTAAAATTTTTTCGTTTACACATTTTTTAAAGAAATTTGTCCAATTTTTTTTCTGATTTTTTGCAATTTTTAAGATATTTTGTTGACTGATATCTCGAAACTCAAAAAATAAATGTTTATATATTCTCAAGACTTTACAGAATCAGAAACCTTTTAGCTTTTTCCAATACTATATACTGCGGCTTAAATATATGCAAATGAAAATGTAAAACATTTTTCGTTTATATGCTTTACTTTACTCATTGCTCTATATGGTAAATTGCATTTAAAGTTTTTTTATTTAGTTATGATATAATTCAATTTATACACTTCACAAACTTATTTTCTTTCCTTTCCAGACTATTTTAAAACAAATACTTAAAAAACAAAGCTGAAAATATATTAAAATATCAGGTTTATTAAAAATTTGTTCAGAAATTTGGAATATTATTGATTAGCATAGCTGTAACTTATGAATGAAATAAAAAATAAAAATACTTTTTATTTCATTTCTAGTTCTTATTTCTAATTAAAAAATATTTGTTAATCAATCTATTATCTTTTGAATAAAAATATTAAGGATTTCTATTTATACTAAAACAATTGAATTTATTATAAATTTGTATCTGATTGAACAAAATAAATTAAAAATTAAAATATTTTATTTAACCAAAAGAAAAACAAATATATTTTTATAAGAAGATAATCAAAAGTTTTTTATTTGAGTATTTTAAAGTTTAATAATATTCATATGTATTTTATTTAAATTAAAAAAGTTCAACAAATTTTTCTGATTTTTATTCAAAAACTTTATATTCAAATAGAAACATTTAAAATAAATATTTTTATTATTTTATTCAACAAAAACTCCAAAAAATAAAAATATTCAGCCTCAAAAGGCTTGAATAACAAAAAATTATAAAATTTTTTCAAATATTCAAGTATAAAAAAAATATTTTACTTATTTTTCTTTTTCAAAGTAAATTTAAAACTATTCAAACAAATTCATGTTGAATAAAAATATTCAAAAGTTTTCTATGAATAAAAAAAATTGAATGTTTTAAAACAGATATTATTTTATTTTTAAAATGGAAAATAAAATAGAGAACAATTGTATTCAAACCAAGCACCCGAAAACGTTTTATTTTTATTTTTCGATCAAAATAAATATCTTTAATGTTCAAAATATTTTTTCATTTGTTGAAAAAAATATGTGAGGGATTTTTATTTTTAAAATAAATATCCATCAATGATGAAAAAAATAAATATCTTTAACGATAAATATCTTTAACGATAAATATCAGTTCGAAAAAAATTTAAAATGATTGTTTTTTTTATTCATACTTTTGTTTTGTTTTCAAAATATTTTTTTATTCAAATGAAATTGTTGTTGTTTAGAATTTTTTCCATCCGATGAAAAAAGTTCAAAATAATTTTCAACTTTTGAAATAAATATCACAAAAGATATTTATATGTTTATTTTCATCATGATGAAAAAAATTAAAATATTGATGAAAATAATAAAAATCATGATGGATTTTTATTATTTTTTGAACATTAAAGATTGTTTTTCGATTGAAATAAAAATAAAAAGATTGTTTTTTTAGTATTAAAATCCGGTCTCTGATTCAAACTAAAGAAATAAAATATATTTTAAAATTAGTTAAAGACTTAAGAATTTGATTTATATTTTATAAATTTATATTCGAATACTTTTGTGGAAATATTATTTTATCAAACTTGTTAACAAATGGAATAATATTTAAATAATTTTTATTCAAATTAATTTCAAGTAACTGAAAATCATATTACAAAGAGTATAAAATAATTTTAAAGAAATTTATTTCTAAAAATATAAATAAAATATTAAAATAATTTATTTTTAACAAATATTTTGATTGAAAATATTCACAATGAACAGCTATGTTGATTAGTAATATTCTACACAATATAATTTTTGAAGCGTATTTCACTACACAAAAATAAAAATAATATTTTTCAAAGGTAGTCAACTTCGTAAATTTATAAATAATATTTTATACTTTATTTAATTTTGATTTTTGTTTTTCATAACAACCAACGATGCATGATAATATTTCCATGATTTTACTTTATTTTATTATTTTTTGTTACCAATTTATTGCATTTCAACTATAAAAAATAATAATAATAAATCAGTTGGAAAATACATATTAATACATAATATGTACATATAAACTAAATGCAAACTGATATATTCAACAACAAATTAAGTGTTTGTATATTGAAAATTTATTGTTAACTTGTGAATAGTTCCTAACCCGGCCAAAGGCGAAGATGAAATAAAAAATCTATAGATTACATTTAAAATAACATTTGTAAACGTTGGAAAACTGCTTTGCATTTCAATCATTAATAACACTCTCCTACAAAATTCTTTTTATTTTCACTTGAAAAACAAAAAGATTTCCGAAATTTTCGGAAACGAACCTAATATCGGACCTATGTAGGGTGATCGACTCGGTTTACCAACCGGTTTTTCAGTCAATGTGCTGTCGTTTTTTTCTAAACGTTAATTTTTTGAATTTCGAATAGACCGGTTTTTTTTAACACAAAAAACCGGTTTTGAAATCAGCTTTTTATTTCAAAAAACATGTACTAAATACTGAAATTTGAATCGAATTTTAGGAAAAAAAATTTAAATGGCTGATATCTTATGTTTTAAAAATATAGTTTAAGGTTTAATCTAGGGTGATCGATTATTCGGTTTTTTGGAGAAACCGGTTTTCGAATAGTTCGAATAGTTGGTATTTTGAAAAAACCGGTTGCACTTTTTTAAATTCAGAAAAAACCGGTTAACCGGTTTTTTTGTAGAAGTTAATATTTCTATCAAAAGACTACATTTCTTAAAGAAAAGTCAATAAATTTTGTATTGTTCAAATTAAAATTTATTAAACATAATTATTTTTGGAAATAACCATTAACCCATTAAGAACGAGAAAGAAAGATATAGTCGGCCAAGCCCGACAATATCTACATCGTTGTGTGCATCAAAATTCGGGAAGGAGTCTTTTTTTTTAGACCTGTGGGATTGCGGACCAATACTATGGTTAATTATGGACCGATCTTCATGAAATTCCGCACATAGATTTAAACTTGTATGGAACTTACATGTGTAAAAATTCTTGCTACATTTATGGGATTTATGATCGTTAAACCACCTTTTCCAGGAGGATATTTTTATGGAGGCTTGGTGAAATGATGGACTGATCACAACCAATTTCAACACAGTTAGTCCTTGTTCTATAATAAATTTCACTAATTTATGTTCAAAATTGCAACCTGTATTTTGATTTCAAGGTTTACATGGACGGACTGACGTACATCGTTAAATCGACTTAAAGCCGATTGATATAAACTAAGATGGGTCTTAGACCAATATTTTTACAAACATCAGCACAACCTATGGTGGTGTAGGGTATAAATGTTGTAAGAAAATAATCATCAAAACTGATAATTTGCTTTTACTTAGCATAAACAACCATGGGTTAATATGAAGAAGCCAGAATCAATTTTATTTAAAAAGATTCTGCATGTGAAACTTTTTGTAAAACAAAATCTTTGAATATATTTAAAAATATTTTTAAAACATTACAAATAACACTACGAATTAAAAAAAAATTAAAAATTTCGATTCAAATATCAGTTTTTAGTAAATGTTTTTTGAAATAAAAAGCTATTTTTAAAACCGGTTTTTTGTGTTTAAAAAAACCGGTCTATTCGACATTCGAAAAATGAAAATGAAAAATGAACATTCAACAGCCAAAAATTTTTTGGCTGTTGAGAGTACATTTAGTACGTTGTCGTAAATGGACATTTGAGTGTTTTCATCAATATAATATATGGCTTGTCATAAATGGACATTTTGACTTTGTATTTTTTGGCTGTTGAGAGTACATTTAGTACGTTGTCGTAAATGGACATTTGAGTGTTTTCCGTCAATATAATATATGGCTTGTCATAAATGGACATTTTGACTTTGTATTTTTTGGCTGTTGAGAGTACATTTAGTACGTTGTCGTAAATGGACATTTGAGTGTTTTCCGTCAATATAATATATGGCTTGTCATAAATGGACATTTTGACTTTGTATTTTTTGGCTGTTGAGAGTACATTTAGTACGTTGTCGTAAATGGACATTTGAGTGTTTTTCGCTGATATAATATATGGCTTGTCGTAAATGGACATTTTGACTTGGTGTTTTTGGCTGTTGAGAGTACATTTAGTACGTTGTCGTAAATGGACATTTGAGTGTTTTCATCAATATAATATATGGCTTGTCATAAATGGACATTTTGACTTTGTATTTTTTGGCTGTTGAGAGTACATTTAGTACGTTGTCGTAAATGGACATTTGAGTGTTTTCCGTCAATATAATATATGGCTTGTCATAAATGGACATTTTGACTTTGTATTTTTTGGCTGTTGAGAGTACATTTAGTACGTTGTCGTAAATGGACATTTGAGTGTTTTCATCAATATAATATATGGCTTGTCATAAATGGACATTTTGACTTTGTATTTTTTGGCTGTTGAGAGTACATTTAGTACGTTGTCGTAAATGGACATTTGAAATTTTGTATCTCTTGTAACACCTGTAATATTTTTACACCCAATTTAAATGTTTTAGTGATTTTTTTTGATCCAATAATTTCTTTTTTTTAAGTTTCACCTGCAGAATGGTTTCAATAAAATTGGGACACGCTTTATTCATATTAAGCCATGGTTTATGCTAAGTAAAATTTAATCTCATTTTTGATGATTATTTTCTTAAAATTTTTATTAATGGGTTAATAGCTATTTCCAAAAACAAATTTTATATTTAATAAATTTTAACTTGAATATTACCAAGGGTGCCTTTTATATTTTGCGAAAAACGTATAAAACAATATTTCTTTTTGAAAACGACGTTCTCTTTTAACATTTGATTTTTAATATTTTGTCATAAATAAGGCATTTATTATCGTTAGAACCCTATTCCGGGGAGTATTTGTATGGGGGCGTGGTGAAATAATGGACCGCTAATGACCATTTTCAATAGCTTTCGTTGTTATCCTAAAATAAACATATGTGCCAAATTTCATTAAATTATCTTCAAAATTGCTTACTTGAACTTTGTGCACAAGGTTTACATGGACGGACAATCAGTCAGCCGTCCAGCCATCCCGACGGACGGACATCGTTAAATTAACTCAGAAAGTGATTATAAGTCCATTGGTATACTTTAAGGTGGGTGTTGGGATATTTTTTCTGTGCGTTACAAACATCAGCACAAACGCTTAATACCCCAAATACCTATGGTGGTGCAGGGTATAAAAATCAACAAAAGAATACATTTATACAACAATAAATGTATAGCCTTATTTTGTAAAACGAAAATTCGTTTCGATAATTTGTATTAAAAACAACAAATAAAAAAAAAAAAAAATGTATATGAAAACAACAAATAAATTCTAATTTATTTATTTCTTAAAAATTCGAAACTAATTTTTGTTTTATAAAATAAGGCCCCTAAAAACAATTTTTTGTGCATAACTATAAATTTTGAGGGTGTATTGATTTATAATGTTCTCAAGAAATCCTATGCCATTTCTCGAGGAATTTTTCACTGTAGCAGAGTGTAGTTATAAAAAAAAAAAAAAATAAAATATCTATAAGCTATTTTTCTTAATGATTATAAATAAATAAAACTAATGCCGGGTGGAGAACTAATGTGTGTGTACTTTCTTATATAATGCATATAACAATATTGGAAAACTCAGTTACAGATTATAGTTTGTTGACTTAGCAACTTATAATTTTTTTATTTAAAGACTTGTAACAATATTTTTAATTAGTTTTAATATACATATGTATAATAAATATATTTATTACATGTGTTGAGATTGATAATTTAGCTATCAATAAGTACTATGTGTTTCATTTAAATTTATTAAAGATTTATAAAATAAAATTTATTTGAAAATAAATTGATTACGTTTATAATTGCATTAGTTTCGTAAGCTTTTAATTAATTAACTTAAAATATATAATTTTTAAAATAATTATACAAAAGAGTTTTACAAAAAGTGGTCTTTAAGAAATGGTATATTAAAATGAACAAAAACATCACATAAAGAAATTTTGGTTCTCAGAAATATATACACTGCCGGTCAACAGAATAGGTTCAAGATTTTCGTTACATTAAATATCTTAGAAGTCCTTCTAAGATATTTACAAGCAAAATAAATTTAAGTAATAACTAAGTACAATTTTTAATAATTTTTTTCCAAAAAGCGAATTTTTTAGGTACACAGAAAAAAGCAAAAAATAAAATCAATCATTAAATATGTTAGTAAATAATTCATTCAATTAACAGCTTTTTTAAATTTCCACCTCTCACCAAAATGATTATATCAATTACTTAAAACTGTAAAAAATGAAAAAAAGAAAAAAAAATCCAATTAAAAAATTAATTAAATCAATTAAGTGGATGATTGAATGAATTAAAAATTTAAATGAGAAATATAATATTAATTAAATAAAATTAAACAACTGTGTTAATTAAAAAATATATGGTAATCATTTTTTCTGTGTAAATTTTTTGGTTCATTTGAATAGGCTCAACATTATTCAACAAGATATATTGATTTATATGGTACTTTTTTGTTTTATTTTACATATTATTAGGAAATTATTAATAATGGGAATAGCCTTTCTTATTTAATGTAAGCTAAAAATTTTGTGGTGAAATTTTGACTTCAAATTTATTGTTTTAGCGCTCTGACGGTGTGAATAGGGGCATTGTCAAGTTGAAATGTCCATGGAATGAATTAAAATAGTGTATAAAATGTATAAATACTTTTCCGGTGAATTTTTTTTTTTTTAATTCTATGCGAGAAAAATTAAAGATCACATATCTCATAATATGAAATTGCCATTACACTTCCATCTGAGCTTTATGTGATACATAATTAGCATTCTTCTTTTTTCAAATAACAAAAATATTTGAAGGGTGTGAAGATAAATACGTCAGTTAAATACGTCCTACACAAATGTTAAATACGCTCCAAACGCTGTTATTTGATTTTTCAAAATGAACAAATTTATTTTTGAATAAAAAAACTATATAAAAATTAAATTTTTATTAAAAAAATCTAAACTTATTTATAAAACATATCAAAATATAAAATTATAAAAAAAAATTGCCGAATATGTCACTTTATACATAAAATATCTTTAAACAAAAATGGAATATTTCAAGTGGCTCCAATGGACACAAGGAGCAGACATGAATCGGGTAAGCGAAAGAGTGGGAGTAGCCTAGGACTAGTAGATTCCAGAAATGTATATTCTATGTCCAGATTCCATCTGTGATCAGAGATATATAATTTTGAAAAATTTATTTTTTCACTATGTGAATATGGAAAAATGTGTAATTTTTAAGTGGCTCCAATGGACACAAGGAGCAGAAATGAATCGGGTAAGCGGAAGAGTGGGAGTAGCCTAGGACTAGTAGATTCCAGAAATGTATATTCTATGTCCAGATTCCATCTGTGATCAGAGATATATCATTTTGAAAAATGTATTTTTTCACTATGTGAATATGGAAAAATGTGTAATTTTCAAGTGGCTCCAATGGACACAAGGAGCAGACATGAATCGGGTAAGCGGAAGAGTGGGAATAGCCTAGGACTAGTAGATTCCAGAAATATATATTCTACGTCCAGATTCCATCTGTGATCAGAGATATATAATTTTGAAAAATGCATTTTTTCACTATGTGAATATGGAAAAATGTGGAATTTTCAAGTGGCTCCAATGGACACAAGGAGCAGACATGAATCGGGTAAGCGGAATAGTGGGAGTAGCCTAGGACTAGTAGATTCCAGAAATGTATATTCTATGTCCAGATTCCATCTGTGATCAGAGATATATAATTTTGAAAAATGCATTTTTTCACTATGTGAATATGGAAAAATGTGGAATTTTCAAGTGGCTCCAATGGACACAAGGAGCAGACATGAATCGGGTAAGCGGAATAGTGGGAGTAGCCTAGGACTAGTAGATTCCAGAAATATATATTCTACGTCCAGATTCCATCTGTGATCAGAGATATATAATTTTGAAAAATGCATTTTTTCACTATGTGAATATGGAAAAATGTGGAATTTTCAAGTGGCTCCAATGGACACAAGGAGCAGACATGAATCGGGTAAGCGGAATAGTGGGAGTAGCCTAGGATCAGTAGATTCCAGAAATATATATTCTACGTCCAGATTCCATCTGTGATCAGAGATATATAATTTTGAAAAATGCATTTTTTCACTATGTGAATATGGAAAAATGTGGAATTTTCAAGTGGCTCCAATGGACACAAGGAGCAGACATGAATCGGGTAAGCGGAATAGTGGGAGTAGCCTAGGACTAGTAGATTCCAGAAATATATATTCTACGTCCAGATTCCATCTGTGATCAGAGATATATAATTTTGAAAAATGCATTTTTTCACTATGTGAATATGGAAAAATGTGGAATTTTCAAGTGGCTCCAATGGACACAAGGAGCAGACATGAATCGGGTAAGCGGAAGAGTGGGAGTAGCCTAGGACTAGTAAATTCCAGAAATGTATATTCTATGTCCAGATTCCATCTGGGATCAGAGATATATAATTTTGAAAAATTTATTTTTTCACTATGTGAATACGGAAAAATGTGTAATTTTCAAGTGGCTCTAATGGACACAAGGAGCAGACATGAATCGGGTAAGCGGAAGAGTGGGAGTAGCCTAGGATTAGTAGATTCCAGAAATATATATTCTATGTCCAGATTCCATCTGTGATCAGAGATATATAATTTTGAAAAATGTATTTTTTCACTATGTGAATATGGAAAAATGTGGAATTTTCAAGTGGCCCCAATGGACACAAGGAGCAGACATGAATCGGGTAAGCGGAAGAGTGGGAGTAGCCTAGGACTAGTAGATTCCAGAAATATATATTCTATGTCCAGATTCCATCTGGGATCAGAGATATATAATTTTGAAAAATGCATTTTTTCACTATGTGAATATGGAAAAATGTGGAATTTTCAAGTGGCTCCAATGGACACAAGGAGCAGACATGAATCGGGTAAGCGGAAGAGTGGGAGTAGCCTAGGACTAGTAGATTCCAGAAATGTATATTCTATGTCCAGATTCCATCTGGGATCAGAGATATATAATTTTGAAAAATTTATTTTTTCACTATGTGAATACGGAAAAATGTGTAATTTTCAAGTGGCTCCAATGGACACAAGGAGCAGACATGAATCGGGTAAGCGGAAGAGTGGGAGTAGCCTAGGACTAGTAGATTCCAGAAATATATATTCTACGTCCAGATTCCATCTGTGATCAGAGATATATAATTTTGAAAAATGCATTTTTTCACTATGTGAATATGGAAAAATGTGGAATTTTCAAGTGGCTCCATTGGACACAAGGAGCAGACATGAATCGGGTAAGCGGAATAGTGGGAGTAGCCTAGGACTAGTAGATTCCAGAAATATATATTCTACGTCCAGATTCCATCTGTGATCAGAGATATATAATTTTGAAAAATGCATTTTTTCACTATGTGAATATGGAAAAATGTGGAATTTTCAAGTGGCTCCAATGGACACAAGGAGCAGACATGAATCGGGTAAGCGGAAGAGTGGGAGTAGCCTAGGACTAGTAGATTCCAGAAATGTATATTCTATGTCCAGATTCCATCTGTGATCAGAGATATATAATTTTGAAAAATGTATTTTTTCACTATGTGAATATGGAAAAATGTGGAATTTTCAAGTGGCCCCAATGGACACAAGGAGCAGACATGAATCGGGTAAGCGGAAGAGTGGGAGTAGCCTAGGACTAGTAGATTCCAGAAATGTATATTCTATGTCCAGATTCCATCTGTGATCAGAGATATATAATTTTGAAAAATGCATTTTTTCACTATGTGAATACGGAAAAATGTGGAATTTTCAAGTGGCTCCAATGGACACAAGGAGCAGACATGAATCGGGTAAGCGGAAGAGTGGGAGTAGCCTAGGACTAGTAGATTCCAGAAATATATATTCTACGTCCAGATTCCATCTGTGATCAGAGATATATAATTTTGAAAAATGTATTCTTTCACTATGTGAATATGGAAAAATGTGGAATTTTCAAGTGGCTCCAATGGACACAAGGAGCAGACATGAATCGGATAAGCGGAATAGTGGGAGTAGCCTAGGACTAGTAGATTCCAGAAATATATATTCTACGTCCAGATTCCATCTGTGATCAGATATATATAATTTTGAAAAATGTATTTTTTCACTATGTGAATATTGAAAAGTGTGGAATTTTCAAGTGGCTCCAATGGACACAAGGAGCAGACATGAATCGGGTAAGCGGAATAGTGGGAGTAGCCTAGGACTAGCAGATTCCAGAAATATATATTCTACGTCCAGATTCCATCTGTGATCAGAGATATATAATTTTGAAAAATGTATTTTTTCACTATGTGAATATGGAAAAATGTGGAATTTTCAAGTGGCTCCAATGGACACAAGGAGCAGACATGAATCAGGTAAGCGGAATAGTGGGAGTAGCCTAGGACTAGTAGATTCCAGAAATATATATTCTACGTCCAGATTCCATCTGCGATCAGAGATATATAATTTTGAAAAATGTATTTTTTCACTATGTGAATATGGAAAAATGTGGAATTTTCAAGTGGCTCCAATGGACACAAGGAGCAGACATGAATCGGGTAAGCGGAAGAGTGGGAGTAGCCTAGGACTAGTAGATTCCAGAAATGTATATTCTATGTCCAGATTCCATCTGTGATCAGAGATATATAATTTTGAAAAATGTATTTTTTCACTATGTGAATATGGAAAAATGTGGAATTTTCAAGTGGCCCCAATGGACACAAGGAGCAGACATGAATCGGGTAAGCGGAATAGTGGGAGTAGCCTAGGATTAGTAGATTCCAGAAATATATATTCTACGTCCAGATTCCATCTGTGATCAGAGATATATAATTTTGAAAAATGTATTTTTTCACTATGTGAATATTGAAAAGTGTGGAATTTTCAAGTGGCTCCAATGGACACAAGGAGCAGACATGAATCGGGTAAGCGGAATAGTGGGAGTAGCCTAGGACTAGTAGATTCCAGAAATGTATATTCTACGTCCAGATTCCGTCTGTGATCAGAGAAATATAATTTTGAAAAATTTATTTTTTCACTATGTGAATATGGAAAAATGTGCAATTTTCAAGTGGCTCCAATGGACACAAGGAGCAGACATGAATCGGGTAAGCGAAATAGTGGGAGTAGCCTAGGACTAGTAGATTCCAGAAATATATACTCTACGTCCAGATACCATCTGTGATCAGAGATATATAATTTTGAAAAATGTATTTTTTCACTATGTGAATATGGAAAAATGTGGAATTTTCAAGTGGCTCCAATGGACACAAGGAGCAGACATGAATCGGGTAAGCGGAAGAGTGGGAGTAGCCTAGGACTAGTAGATTCCAGAAATATATATTCTACGTCCAGATTACATCTGTGATCAGAGATATATAATTTTGAAAAATGTATTTTTTCACTATGTGAATATTGAAAAATGTGGAATTTTCAAGTGGCTCCAATGGACACAAGGAGCAGACATGAATCGGGTAAGCGGAATAGTGGGAGTAGCCTAGGACTAGTAGATTCCAGAAATATATATTCTATGTCCAGATTCCATCTGTGATCAGAGATATATAATTTTGAAAAATGTATTTTTTCACTATGTGAATATTGAAAAATGTGGAATTTTCAAGTGGCTCCAATGGACACAAGGAGCAGACATGAATCGGGTAAGCGGAAGAGTGGGAGTAGCCTAGGACTAGTAGATTCCAGAAATGTATATTCTTGTGTCCATTGGAGCCACTAGAAAATTCCACATTTTTCCATATTCACATAGTGAAAAAATACATTTTTCAAAATTATATATCTCTGATCACAGATGGAATCTGGACGTAGAATATATATTTCTGGAATCTGCTAGTCCTAGGCTACTCCCACTATTCCGCTTACCCGATTCATGTCTGCTCCTTGTGTCCATTGGAGCCACTTGAAAATTCCACACTTTTCAATATTCACATAGTGAAAAAATACATTTTTCAAAATTATATATATCTGATCACAGATGGAATCTGGACGTAGAATATATATTTCTGGAATCTACTAGTCCTAGGCTACTCCCACTATTCCGCTTATCCGATTCATGTCTGCTCCTTGTGTCCATTGGAGCCACTTGAAAATTCCACATTTTTCCATATTCACATAGTGAAAGAATACATTTTTCAAAATTATATATCTCTGATCACAGATGGAATCTGGACGTAGAATATATATTTCTGGAATCTACTAGTCCTAGGCTACTCCCACTCTTCCGCTTACCCGATTCATGTCTGCTCCTTGTGTCCATTGGAGCCACTTGAAAATTCCACATTTTTCCATATTCACATAGTGAAAAAATGCATTTTTCAAAATTATATATCTCTGATCACAGATGGAATCTGGACGTAGAATATATATTTCTGGAATCTACTAGTCCTAGGCTACTCCCACTCTTCCGCTTACCCGATTCATGTCTGCTCCTTGTGTCCATTGGAGCCACTTGAAAATTACACATTTTTCCATATTCACATAGTGAAAAAATACATTTTTCAAAATTATATATCTCTGATCACAGATGGAATCTGGACATAGAATATACATTTCTGGAATCTACTAGTCCTAGGCTACTCCCACTATTCCGCTTACCCGATTCATGTCTGCTCCTTGTGTCCATTGGAGCCACTTGAAAATTACACATTTTTCCATATTCACATAGTGAAAAAATACATTTTTCAAAATTATATATCTCTGATCACAGATGGAATCTGGACATAGAATATACATTTCTGGAATCTACTAGTCCTAGGCTACTCCCACTCTTCCGCTTACCCGATTCATGTCTGCTCCTTGTGTCCATTGGAGCCACTTGAAAATTACACATTTTTCCATATTCACATAGTGAAAAAATACATTTTTCAAAATTATATATCTCTGATCACAGATGGAATCTGGACATAGAATATACATTTCTGGAATCTACTAGTCCTAGGCTACTTCCACTCTTCCGCTTACCCGATTCATGTCTGCTCCTTGTGTCCATTGGAGCCACTTGAAAATTCCACATTTTTCCATATTCACATAGTGAAAAAATACATTTTTCAAAATTATATATCTCTGATCACAGATGGAATCTGGACATAGAATATACATTTCTGGAATCTACTAGTCCTAGGCTACTCCCACTATTCCGCTTACCCGATTCATGTCTGCTCCTTGTGTCCATTGGAGCCTTTTGAAAATTCCACATTTTTCCATATTCACATAGTGAAAAAATGCATTTTTCAAAATTATATATCTCTGATCACAGATGGAATCTGGACGTAGAATATATATTTCTGGAATCTACTAGTCCTAGGCTACTCCCACTATTCCGCTTACCCGATTCATGTCTGCTCCTTGTGTCCATTGGAGCCACTTGAAAATTCCACATTTTTCCATATTCACATAGTGAAAAAATGCATTTTTCAAAATTATATATCTCTGATCACAGATGGAATCTGGACGTAGAATATATATTTCTGGAATCTACTAGTCCTAGGCTATTCCCACTCTTCCGCTTACCCGATTCATGTCTGCTCCTTGTGTCCATTGGAGCCACTTGAAAATTACACATTTTTCCATATTCACATAGTGAAAAAATACATTTTTCAAAATTATATATCTCTGATCACAGATGGAATCTGGACATAGAATATACATTTCTGGAATCTACTAGTCCTAGGCTACTCCCACTCTTCCGCTTACCCGATTCATGTCTGCTCCTTGTGTCCATTGGAGCCACTTGAAAATTACACATTTTTCCATATTCACATAGTGAAAAAATAAATTTTTCAAAATTATATATCTCTGATCACAGATGGAATCTGGACATAGAATATACATTTCTGGAATCTACTAGTCCTAGGCTACTCCCACTCTTTCGCTTACCCGATTCATGTCTGCTCCTTGTGTCCATTGGAGCCACTTGAAATATTCCATTTTTGTTTAAAGATATTTTATGTATAAAGTGACATATTCGGCAATTTTTTTTTATAATTTTATATTTTGATATGTTTTATAAATAAGTTTAGATTTTTTTAATAAAAATTTAATTTTTATATAGTTTTTTTATTCAAAAATAAATTTGTTCATTTTGAAAAATCAAATAACAGCGTTTGGAGCGTATTTAACATTTGTGTAGGACGTATTTAACTGACGTATTTATCTTCACACCCTTAAATATTTGTTATTTATCTATAATAAATAAATAAAAAGAAAAAAAAAAATAATAATAATATTTATAGCCATTGGAGCCTTTTTTTTTTTTTTTTGTACAATATTTTTATGGGTACACAAAATTATGGGCGATTTCAACGAATTATTGACGCAAATTGATTTTATTCTAAATGAACACCCAAAAAAATTGCCTTAAAAATACATTTGTTGGAAAAAAATCTAATAATAATCGTTCTTGGTTCTTTACTAATTAGTTCTTGCTATTAAAGATCTTAGAATTCAAGACTTCAGAAATCAAGATGAAAAAATAACTATCTTTATTATATTAGCAATATGCCGTCAGTGTTTATTGGTTTTGAGAAATAATACGTGTTATATATTGAGTCATCTGTCACGTTAAAGTACTTACAAACTTACCAAAATCGAGAAAATATAATTTATGTCTGCACAGATAGTCCTTGCAAATCTCTACACAAAATACATACAGTGGTGGCCACCAGGTTATATGTTTCATTTTCAAATGCAAATATTTTTGTTTCACTACAACAATTAAGTAAATTTTTTGCTCTATATCGAGAACAATATGTCCCGTTATTTTTTTGTTTTTCTATTGATCGCTTTATTTCTATTCTTCTTTAAATGCAAGTAATAGGTGATCTGAGTTGGACAAATATTTAGCACATTTAATATATTTTGTAAGTTTCTGTAAAAATTGTGTTAAGTAAATGTTGTTAAAAGTAAATAATCCCTGATTGGACATGGCTAAACGAAAATGATGTACAGAGGCTCAGCGTCAAGTGATTCAGCAAATGAGCTCCAGTGGAACCTCGATTTGCGTTACACCATATTCGAAATCACGGGACATACAAAAATATTGAACGGTGTGCTAGACCAAGAAAAACTACCCGTAAAGAGGATTCTTCAATTTATAGAGCCTCAGTAGCGGATCCATTTAAAAGCTCAAATGCCATTCAGAAAGAAGTTTCGGAAAAAATTGGCATTAACGTATTTTCAAGAACAATAAGAAGAAGACTAAATGGAAAAAAAATTGCGCGGGTGTATTGTTCAACACAAGCTACACGTTTCAAATAAAACATACAGTCTCGACTATCATTTGCGCGTGAGCACTTAGAAAAACCAATGTCGTTTTGAAAGAACATACTCTGGAGTGATGAATCTAAGTTTTGCCGGTTCGGATCTGATGGCAAACGATATGTATATAAAAAAATTTTAATTTGTGCTAAATAACTGTCCAGCGTTTTTTTTCGGTCTATTTGCATTTTACAAAAGAAAAACCAAAATAAGATAAAATATATAAACAAAAATATGTTTTGAGATCTTTGGAACAATCTTTACTTAACAGAAAAAAAGTGTTAAAAAAAATCAATTTATTATGAAATAATTCCTTTAAAGAATTACAACTTACAATTGTGCTTAATATGTGTCCACCACTGTATATATGTATGCCTTGTCTTTAAGTTTAATAGATATTTAAATCTGTGTATATAATTTATTTTCCTCTATATAAAAGAGGGCCACCTTATATACATTTTTGAGTAAAATCGATTTTTTAAGAGGGTAAATTTATGAACCTATTCTCCTGAAATTTGGCAATGTGATTTATACTCTTAAAGAGTATTTGTGTTAAATATTATGTTTACATAATAGTAATGCTCGTTAAAGTGATTTTCGAAAGAGGTATTTATATGGGAGCTATAGTCAATTATGGACCGAACTTTATGAAATTTATTTGAGTTGAATATCATTTTAATCGACGCTGAAAATGATTCAAATGATTGTGGAGAATGATAACTAATAGTAATAAATTAAATGCGGTCAAATGTTTCCGTACCATTAATCAAAAAACTTAAAATTTGAATTTTAAGCACATTTTTGTGAAATAATGTTAATATGTATTTAGACCTTCATTAAATTTACATCTGTATTCGAATAAAATTTTTAAAACCGAGGATTTTAAAAATACTTGAAATGCTAGTCTGGGAAAACATGTTTCAAAAATTTACATGTAAAAAGCGTTACTCAAAAAAATCCGTCTCCTTTCATAAATTTATAATTTTAAATTCGAATAACTCGAAGATAGGAAGCCTTTGTCTTTAAATGTCAAATAGATAAAAATCGTTGAAATAAAAAATTGCTTAGAGTTTTAAAACTGCATGTAAGAAGTAGCCTAATTTGAGACACCAAAGCTTAAATCTTAAACTTAATATTAAAGTAAATCGAAGCAGACAATCGTGTCTGACTGTAAAATTGTATGTACTTTGTATAAAATACGTCAATCTCATGAACAGTTTATAACATTTATTACTGATTATAATTTCCAGAATGCGTTATTTTGACCCCTGGTGACACTTTGAAGGTGTCTAAATATGTAAAAATAAAACAATTTTGATCGCTTAACATTAGCCGGTACTCAAATATTTATTTTATTTATTATTGCAGTTTCATTCTGATAAGACTCAGAATAACGTTTTTCTACATCACGTTACAGAGGTATTTTCTTCAATGTAAAGACAGAGAATTTATTCTATAATTACGTACATATGTACTTAACAAAACTGACCAACATCAATTATTTTAAACAAAATCAATAATATTTACTGTATGGTACCATGTTAAAAAAATAATATAAAACGAAGTGGGAAAGAAAACATGATTTCTTACACTTAATATGGAAATTAAGTTTTCTGTATGTATAAAAAGAGTCTAGGAAAGAAAGAAAAAAGCCATTGACCACAAAATAAGAATTGTTTTAGTCGAACAACAATAACAAAAATTATAAAAATAATAATAATAATAGCCAGAGGTCGTTTTATGAATGCAATTAAAATATGATAAGACGACAAGTGCTGGGGCAGAGAGTCTAGTTACTTATTTATACTTGCACTTTATATTTATGCTACTTGCCTGCCTGCCTGCCAACTATATCTGTCTAAGAAAAGCAATCAACCTAAACAACAACAGTATTTTACTCCATAGGAAAAATAAAATATGTATGCTAACATTAAGCAGCCAATAACAATTACTTATCATATGGATGTCATGACTGTAATAAGTAGTCATGACTGTAAGTAGTCGATGATGGCAAAAAAAGATGCATACAAGAAGTATATGATCAAACAGCTGGTTTCCAATATAACTTACACTTGACTTTGTAGGAAAAAAAAAATAGAAATGTAGAAAGAAATGTGGTTGTTTGGTCAGTATGTTGTTTGGTTGATTGGATGTATGGGATGGCTGACTGGTTGAATGCGAATTAATGATAAGAATAAAATATTAAAGAAGGAGGCCACTAAAAACAATGTACGGCAGTATAAGTACATTTCAGCTTATCTTCAATAACAATATACAATGTTCAACGTACATAATTGCAAAGAAACAATAAAATTTAAAAAATTAAACAAAAATTTCATGAGAAACTTCAAATTTATGAAATTGCGTTTTAAATTTATCACCTATAAAATGAGCTCATCATCAAATTAATTAAAAACGAAAACTTACCAAATTAATACTAATTATTTTATTTTTTTTTTTATGATTTACTAATTATCATTTCTTTTATCACTCGAAAAACTTTTTATCACTTTTTTAATTTCTATGA
This sequence comes from Protophormia terraenovae, assembly GCA_951394005.1. NCBI lineage: Eukaryota > Metazoa > Arthropoda > Insecta > Diptera > Calliphoridae > Protophormia > Protophormia terraenovae. Next base: position 83,898,580 of record OX596075.1, read on the forward strand.
TAAACTTTTTTAATATTTCTATATTTTTTTTAGTTTCAATTCCTTGTATAGTTACACTTTATTTTATAAACTTAAATTTTTTTTTAACTTTTTGTATATTATAAAGTTCTTTGTTTTTTCTTGTAAATCACCTTTTGGGATTTTTTTCATTCGATATTTTCTTGTAATTTTAACAAGTTTCCGTTCCAACGTAAATACTGAAAATGAATGCAAAATAAAAATGTATAAAGGCAGTGCTAAATGCAAGCAATAAAAGGAAAAACAATAATAAAAAACGTAATTGAAAATAAAAACAAAAACACAATACAGATGTAAACAAAAAACAACTGTTAGAAAAGCAGAGTTGTATACGAAACTGTCAGTCAGTGTGAAAAGTGTCAAGTAATTTGTTAATAGATCTTTTCGTTTAAATTAGCTGCGTTCGTTTAGCTATATTTTTTTATAGTTCAGTTAAAATTTTGATATAAATTAAATGTTCTGATTCATTTGAACTCTCTAACTCACTAAGGTGTCAATTGAAGGTGCACCATTATTTATAAAAGTAATATAAAAGGAGTTTCATCAACAAAAGTTTCAATTTTTTTTTTTAATATTTTGTAATTTCTAGTGCAAAAGAAAAAGTTTTTCTCCTTTATTTCTTAATAGTCGGCCTTTGGACGGGCGGAACGGTTTTTAACTCTGTGATATATACAAAAGCGTATTCGCTGACAAAATGTTTAATTTTTACACAACTTTTTTATATATATAAAAATAAAAAATGATTTTTCATATTTTTTTTTATTATAACTAACGGAAAAATTTACTTTTTATTCGCTAGAATCAAGCATTATTTCAATAAAAACTCTAGTGATTTCTTTACTGTTCTATGTTCGTTTTATTTCTACTGAAATTGGTTATTTCTACTGGAATTTACATAGTTTCTTTTTCAAAAGTTTTTCTTTAAAGGTAAAAATCTTTAATTTACTCAGCTAGTCTATCAGTCCGGGTGTCGTGGGTTCGATTCCCACCAGAGACTATTGTCAGTTACGTTACAACGAGCTGATGGTATATGTTCCTATGCTCGGTTAAAATTAGGTTAAAATATAATTTGTAATTGTATTGTAATGAAATATAAATAAAAATTAATTTACTAAGTAAATTCTCAGTTTACTTGATATGATATGTATAACTACCATAGTATAATAATAAAGTACTCGCACATTTACAAAAACAACAATTGCTTGTATTTTGTTAGTGTAAAACTACTACCCACAATGTCAAAATGCTTTGAATGGAAAAATGAGAGAATGGAGGAGTGGAAGGGAAAAAAAAATTTGAAAAAAATTTTACATGTGAATACAAAAACAATTTGACAGTACCGCGAGGTTTGCCAATGAAAAAATGTAAAACAGCTGTTCTTACGAGTATACTTTCTAATTATACTATGTATAACTACGTTAATAATGTCACGTACGCTTTTCTAAAAAAATCCTCTCTGCTCATAGTATAATAATAAAGTATACTCATAAGACCAGCTGTTTTACAATTTTCGAAATTTTTTAGCACAACATTAATGAAAATATGTTTCTGAATGTAGAATAAACATTAAAATAAAACAATTTTAAGAAAAAACATTGTTTTAAGTACCCACCAGTTTTTTCGGTGTCAATTCACCCGCTTTAGCACAGTAAAGTCCATTTGTGACTACCCACCTGACTCATTCAAATGTGTACGTTTTTTTATACACCCTAACTTCGCATATATTGTGAGCGATAGTTAAGCTATCGTACCTTTTATTGACTCTTTTGAAAGCGTTGAGGTGGCGATAGCACTATTTATTGACTATTTTGAAAGCATTAAGGTGGCGATTTATACTTTGTTGACCCTTTGGTGAGCGTGGAGGTGGCGATAGCACTATTTATTGACTCTTTTGAAAGCGTTGGCGATTCTTTTTTTGTTAAAGTTTTCGTTTATTAAATGTTTTTACTGAATTTTAGCAAAAATGTAGAGATTCAAATGAGAGTTTATAACTGAGTTTTTAGAATTTTTAAACTGATTTGCTATTAAGTTTTAATTACATTCAGTTCTTAGTGAGTTTTTTTAGTGAACAAATTTATTTTACTGAAAATACAGAATTTTGGTAAAATTTTTAATTTTTAATAAAAAAATTAAATTTTAAGAAAAATTTCAGATTTTTTTTTTTTAATTTTGATTCTTATTAAAAATTTCTCCTTTTTAGAAAATTTTAATTTATTTGCAAAAAAATTTAATTTTTTAAATATTAGAACTTTTGTGAGAGTTGGTATTTTTAGATGAAATAAAATATTTGAATAATTTGTTTAAACTAAAAATATTAACGAGTTTTTAAACATAAGTTTCCATAGTTATGTTATTTTAAAGTTTAAAGCAAATTTTTAATGAACGGGTCTAATATAAGAAACATTTAACATTAAATTTTTTTAAATTGACTTTTTTGTACTAGTCACAATATCGCCACTTTTTTGTCCTTTGGTGGCAATACACCTCTTCCTAGGACATCCCCATGTTAAAGTGACTAGTCAGGTGATTAGTAAAGTGACTAGTGGTGACCCAATTTCATCAGTCAAGTAACCGGTTTCGGACAGTCACCTTTGACTGCAGGGTACTTTTAAAAATACACATTCACACACACACAAACAAACTTTCGTATATGTGTATTTTTTGAGAGTAACCCAGCTGACCACAAACTTCGTTAATGATATCCTATTCGAATATTTCGCGAATATTTCTCTGACAAAACATTCGAGAACGACTATCGTTGGCGACCCGAATACGAGCTGCTTGAGCTCACCCGTCGCTCACTTTGTGGCAGCAAATCTTTCGATCTCGAAGGTTCGCCTTTCGTATTAACAGCGAACCTTTAGCGATATCAATAGCGAAACGTAAAAATATTCGTTAGTGATTCGTTTTCGATATCAAAAACTGATAAAAATTATTCGATACTGATTTTACTAATTACTTGTGATTATTATCATTAGCAATAGTTCGAAAACGATAGTTTTTTATTTTGTTTGGTTTCCATTATGTTCCCAATCTATAATTAAAAGTTGATTTTATTTCTAAAGTTACTTATGTCTTATTTCATACATCACAATATATCAAATATTAAAAAAATTGTTTACATAATAATAAAATATAATACAAACATAATAATTGTATAATAAACAATAAAATTAATAAAGCCATATAACAAAATTTAATTTCGCCCAATATTTTTAATTTTTCTGTAGCTCAAATCCTCTTCTTTTAACGCAAACATTTTCTGAATAAACCCGAAAGAAAATATATTAGATAGATAAATAAATATGTATGCTATATTTTAAATCCATATACATATTTAGACAAATAGAAATATTACTTACCATTTTTCTTAAAATTTTATTATATTATTTTTTATTAAACACATCTGAAAATATAACTTAAATGTTAAAGCCCAATATTTTACAACAGACTACTATGAACTTTGACTCAAGAATGACAATAAATTCTCATTGTTTTTATTTTTTTGTATGCACAAACAAGAAAATAAGTTGCTTTTATATTTACATAAGAATTCTTGGAGAAATTTAAGAGACTATACAATTTCTCGAAACATTTGGTTTCGATATTTTATTTAGAAAAGTTGAATATAGCGATATCAATATTTTTAAATTCTCTATAATTATGCGAATGTTTACTTTCGAGAAATTATCGAGGAAAGTTCGAAGTTACGAACATTCGTAATTAATATAATTCTCGATATTTTCTCGAACATATTTGTTTCGAGAATTATTCGCTTTTAGCGAATATTCGCTAATAACGAAACTCAAGTCAGACGGGTAAATCTTATAAGATAGTTGTGTAGAAAAATCTTATCACAACAGTCTCATAATATTTCTTATAATACTAATATTTTAGTCTACACGTGAGATAATTCTCTCAGAGAGCGGATTTGACACTCTCTGCTACATATTATGATAAAAAAAAATCATGTGTAGCCCCAGTGTTATGGTAAGGAAAAACAAAACTACATATTATAAAATAAAATTGATTTTGATAAAAATAAAATTTTGAATTTATTTTGTGGTTATGTCTTTGTGAAATTAATGAAAGATGTTGAAAGGTGAAATATTTGTTTAAACTACCAAGATTTAATATCTAACATCTTTTATAATTAAAACCCAGCTGACAACAAACTTCGTTAATGATATGCCATTCGAATATTTTGCGAACATTTCTCTGACAAAACATTCGAGAACGACTATCGTTGACGACCCGAAAACGAGCTGCTTGCGCTCACCCGTCGCTCACTTTGTGGCAGCAAATTTTTCGATCTCGAAGGTTCGCCTTTCGTATTAATAGTGAACCTTTAGCGATATCAACAGCGAAAAGTAAAAAATATTCGTTAGTGATTCGTTTTCGATATCAAAAACTGATAAAAATTATTCGATACTGATTTTACTAATCACTTTTGTTTATTATCATTAGCAATAGTTCGAAAATGATAGTTTTTTATTTTGTTTCATTTCCGTTATATTCCCAATCTAAAACTAAAAGCTAATTTTATTTCTAAAGTTACTTATGTCTTATTTCATACATCACAATATATCAAATATTAAAAAAATTGTTTACATAATAATAAAATATATTGCAAAAATAATTCGTATAATAAACAATAAAATTAATAAAGCCATATAACAAAATTTAAATTTCGCCAAGAGTAGAGTCATCAATGTCTTTTCTCCCAATATTTTTAATTTTTCTGTTGTTCAAATCCCCTTCTTTTAACGCAAACATTTTCTGAATAAACCTGAAGGAAAATATATTAGATAGATAAATAAATATGTATGCTATATTACAAATCTATGTACATATTTAGACAAATAGAAACATTACTTACCATTTTTCTTAAAATTTTATCATATTGCTTTTTATTAAACACATCCGAAAATATTACTTAACTTAAATGTTAAGGCGCAATATTTTACAACAGACTACTATGAACTTTAACTCAAGAATGACAATACATTCTCATTGTTTTTATTGTTTTGCATGCAAAAACAAGAAAATAAGTTGCTTTTATATTTACATAAGAATTCTTCGAGAAATTTAAGAGGCTGTACAATTTCTCGAAACATTTGGTTTCGATATTTTATTTAGAAAAGTTGAATATAGCGATATCAATATTTTTAAATTCTCTATAATTATGTGAATGTTTACTATTGAGAAATTATCGAGAAAAGTTCGAAGTTACGAACATTCGTTATTAATATAATTCTCGATATTTTGTAGAACATATTTGTTTCGAGAATTCTTCGCTTTTAGCGAATATTCGTTAATAACGAAACTCAGGTCAGGCTGGAAATCACACACAAAGTTCAAGTAATTCGGACACGTTTTATATAATTATTAAGAAAAACTAATTGTTTAATGAAATCATTATATGGTCGTTTTTAGCATTTGTACATATGTATTTTGTTTCATTATAATTCTGCTGTTTGTTAAGCCCAAATTACAATAGCGCGTAGTCAGCAACAGTATCAGCAAAAATTATCAGTTGTTCACTGTCAGTACAACATGTTGCTGCCGTTATAATTACAATTCAGCGTAGGCAGCCACAATTTACAACCACCATCTTACTTTATTCTACTTGTGTATTTTTGCCTCTCATTTATTTGCTCACTCTCTTTGTCTCGCTCTCAATCTGAAAGCAGCGCAGTGAATTTAGAAACAGGGCTAAATGAAACAGCACTGCAAACTGCTGCTGACCAAATGTAATCAACACCATAACAAACAGTGCTTTCTAAATTATCAGCTGATTATGTCAGCACACACTGCTGCTGACTACGCGCAATTGTAATTTGGGTTTTACGAACATTTGATATATTTTGTTATCTTCACGTACACATTTTACAGCTGTTTTTTAAACACATGTTTTCTAATTTTTATAACGTCTAATTATGATAAAAGCTTTAATTAATTTAAAGCTTTTTTTCTCTTAAATTTTTATTTGCCCAATCAAATTAATATTTTTTTTGTACTGGAAGTACAAAGAAAGTTCAGTTCTTAAGAGACTCGTTTAGTGTGCAGATCATTTTTTTTTGTGTATAGTGAGTGACTAGATTTGGTTAAAGACTAACTAAATCTTAATTAAACGTGGAATAGTAAAAACGAGCAGCTTATTTTTTTTTTAATTTTGTGTTGAATTATTAACTAAAATAATTAATAAAAATGTTTGTGCAACAAGCTAGACGTGTGTTTTTAAATAATTGTCTCTACAACAAAAACACCACATTTAAGGTAAGAAAGAAGGAATGACTTAAGGGAGGGTGCCACCACATAACGCATGTGATTAGATATAAAAAGGCAGGGGGAGGGTTAAATGGAAAATTTAAACATTTTTCTTTCAATTGCTAATCAATGAATGTCATGGAAAATTTGTGGACAATATGAAAGAAAAAAATATGCTATTATGGTCAGTCACTTGAAGATATATTACGTAGTAAGTTGTCCACAACAAATACAACAACAACTACGCAATTTAATAAATAGTTGTACGAACTGGAAAAAATACTGTACATATGTACATAAAGTTAGCTGACTGATTTTAACTTTTAGAATAGATAAATAAAACTTGTTCTTGAGTTCTCGTTTTTTTCTGTTCTAAATTAGAATAAAGATATTTATATTTAAAAACTGTATTTAATTAATTTTTTTAAAGTATAACATTTTTAAGAACCACATTATGTAGATAATTTGCTTAAAATTTGCATCTATTATAAAAGTGTTGATTTTATAACTTATTTGTGTAATTTTATTTGTTTTAATAATTATGTACCTGTTTTTTTAATTACATTTTATTATTATTATAATTTTTTTTTAAGTTTAAAAAATTAAGCCTAAAATGTGTGTTACAAAAATATATTTTATGATAGCTTAGTAACACAACTTAATATATTCACAAATTTTAGTAGTAAGTAATTACTTTAATTAATATTTTTACAGCATGTGTATTTCAGAACATTTTCAATATTAAACTTAAAAACTATTTTAATTGAAAACAAATAATTTTTACATACATAAAATAATTAAAATTTGTTTAAAAATACATGTTATGCAATAGTCAGAGTCTTAAAGATATTAATTTATTTAAGTGTTCAGTTGTTTTTAGACATTATTTAGTTACTTTACAAATACTTTGGATTACAGGGACAACAATGATTTTTAGATGATATATTTGAATGTCTACGTTTGTGCTTATGGATGAACAATTTGGTCTCAATGTTAAAACCTAAAATCTTACTTCATTTTAAAATCTGTTACTTAAAATGTTCGTCCTGGTGAATGGTAGAAAAGAACTTTTTCGGGTTTTTGATTTTTTATTTTCTTATGAGATTTTCAGTAAAAAATGTTTTTTTACTGATAAAATTACACATTAAAATCTTTACACAATTGTATAGAAAAGGAATTTTCCGTTTTCGAAAATTCGTACTACTTTGAATTTTACTCTGTTTTTACACAATCTCTTTATTCGGCAAATTGATACATATCATCTATATAATCGAAATAAGCATAATATTACTGTAAAAACATGTGTATTTTCACTCTGCGCAAAAATAAGCAATAGAGGAAAAAAAAAAAAAAAGATTTGTAATCTAGACCTAATAATAAAAAAAATTAGGAAAATACAAAAATTTTATTATCTAAATTTTTAATGGTTTTAGATCAAGAAAAGGACAAATAATCAAATGGTAAAAGTTTATAAATTAAACTTATTGGCTGATATATCCTATGCACCATCAAAATTTTACGTTATTTGGGAGGAGGACAGTAAAGTGGGCGGACACACGCCCATTTTTTCGACATGTTACACACGGAATGACAAAATTAATATACCCCATAAAAATCAAATTCGAACTCAGTGATCACAATTCAGTTAAATATAATTATTTAAAATTTAGCCAAGCTTTAAAATAAATTTGTTGATCGCCATTTTGAATTTCATATTTCTTATAACTTAATCGTGATCAGCGCCTCCAAATACACTATAATTTTTATGTATTTTCTTTGTACACCAAGTATTCTAATTATGTCAAAATTCAGTAACGTGATCCGATTTGATCCATCATGTATTTCGCATTTCCGAATTTAAAAAATTAAAAAACAAATTCGAATTTAGTGCTCACAATTAAGCCAAATGTGATTATCAGGGCAAGTTTTTCAAGCTTTTCGCTTGGAAAGTAAGCATTTGCATATTTCAAAAGAATTTTACAAAAAATGCTTATTTTTTAAATCTTTGCATAAATTTGCATATAATGGATACAAAAGTTAGTTTTCTTAACAAAAACACACTCTTTTTGTGATTTTTTTGGAGTTCAATCAAATGAATTCTAAAAATCTTTTTGTGAGAATTTTGAGTACATTGTAAATATTGTAAAGAAAAAAAAAATCGGAAGCGTCAAATATGATACTTAAAATTAAAATAGTTATATTTTTATAAACATCGTAATCTATTAGAGATTGAAAGTTAAAAAAATGCATATTTGTGCATATTTTCTACACATTAATATATAAGAATGCATAAATTCGTAGGTTTTTATATACATATTCATGCTATTTTTGCATATTTCTGTGCATATTATACCATTTTTTCGTGCTTTTTCAAGCGCATATTTCAATTTTTTTTGTGCATATAAAAACTTGCCCTGGTGATTATTTAAGATTTAGTTAAGCTTTAAAATAAATTTGTTGATCACCATATTGGATTTGCCATTTTGAATTTCTTATTCGTGTTCAAGGACTATAAATCTGTCAAATTTTGCCAAAAATTACGCAAGTTATCTGCGGTTAAAGGTCAGATTTTTTTTGCATATATCTCGTTTATTTATAGAGTATAAAATCTAAAAAAATATATCCCCTGTTTTTATAAGACGAACGAAAAATTAGTCTCGTCAAAATGTATGGAAAACAACAAATAAATTTGAAATAATATTGTAAGGATAATTATACTACCAATTATTTAAAGATATTTTATTGCATATATTGTAGAGAAATTGGATTCTTGTCCATATTAGGGTGACTGAAAGTGTAAATATTTCAATGAGGATATAACAAAATTAAAATATAATTCAGTAAATAAGGGAACTGTCCCTACAAGTTCTAATATTTTATGTATTTCTTAGTTTTAATTTAAGGCTATTCGCAAATTTGTATGGGGTGAAACAGGTGGACTCGAATACCTTTTTTTCCTTCATGTAAAAAGAGGGATATTCTAATGTCCTATGGTATATAGGCCATTATTTCATTTATAGGTTACGTAAATTTCGTCAAATATTTGACAATTCTGATAATAAATTTATTAGACATGAGAAGACTTTCTGTAAAATTTTTCAGGTGAACATGAAGTACATACATATTTGTTCTAAAAATATGTTTTATGCCGATTTATAAAAATTTTGTCACACGTGCTATAAATAGAATTATATACTAAACATTTTGATTAGTTATGACGATCCTTCAAACATTTTAGATTTGGATTTTTTTTTATTTCCTTTAGTACCAAATTGTTTACTATTAAAATTAAATGTATCCCATTTAAATATTATTTTAAAGCTCTCAAAATCTTATCAGGTAATAACAACAGTTTCTGGAATTAATTTTTGCCTGGGAATTTTATATATAAAAAGTATTAACTTTTAAAAATAAATATTCACATTATTTAAACAAAATGTATAACTATATTTATAGAGATTTTTTAAAGATACATGTACGTATGTATTTTTTTTATATAATTAATTTTTTGATTAAAAGTAATATTTTTTTCTAATATCTTAAAATGTTATTTAAAATCTAAAAATGCATAATAAAAATTATTCAAAAAGTTCTAACACTGTAAATTTTAAATAAGTTTCTAAAAAATATATTAAGTACGTATCTAATTTATTCATATGTATATAATTTTTCCTACATAGAACGAATGACCATAAATTTCATATACATACGTACATACATACATAAATCGTTTTGTTGGTCTGATGACTCGGCATTTTGAGAATTGTTTGTCTAACTCAATTGTGACGAAATGTTTCCAATATTGTTTATATGTTTCAAGATCATGAAAGCTCTTTGGCTTAATATAAAATAAGGTAAATTATGTTTTAGCATAATTACAATTTATGTTATTTATTTGTTTATTTTTTTATACATATGTATATTTATTATTCTTTTTAATTTATATTATTAAAGAGCAAAGAGAAAATTGCGAAAAAATAAAATCATTCTCATTTGTGTGTGAGAATTAGCTTTTTTTAATTAATTTAAATTATTTATTTTGTTGCTATTTCGTGTTTTTTTAGAGCGAGTATTTTATTTTTTTTGAAGATAAGAATAAATAAAAATATATACAAATAAAATCGTAATACTTCTCTGCCATGGAATAGTATATTATAACTTTGTTGTTGTTAGAATTTTTAAACAATAAAAGTTTGTGTCGAATTATATAAGTACTACACTATAAAGACAGATTTACAATTTCTTAGATAAAAATTAATCTAAGAAATTGTAAATCTGTCTTTATATGCATTTATATATTTTTATGATGAAAGACAATGACATACAAAAGGAAAAGAAAGGTGTCAGATTAATTAAACGATTCAACTTAAGAATTCCAGACGATGAAAATTAAAGATTTTAATAAAATTTGGTTTATAGAAAAGACTGTCTGCAAGTAACTATGTCAATCAATTATCAAATTTTTGTCCCCAAGTTATACATAATTATATGTATTTTTGAGAGTAAATTAACACCTCTTAGGGCCGACACATGTTAAAGTAAATTAACCTAGTTCGTTGGACTAAATATGTTTTTAACTTGAAATCTTATCTAATTGTGTTTTTCTTAACAATAAATATTTTCTGAGTCTATATACATATGAATGTAGGTACTTTTAAAAAACCTGTTGCAAATACAATACTAAACTAATAATATTAACTTTTTGGTTTCATTATCATATAAAAATTGTGATGCGCGAAAATTTTGCGTGTGGTATGATTTTTTATAATGACTTTCGAATGTGTTTTATAATTCATTAACGACTTTATTGTTATTGTATATACATATGTATATTTTTATATGATTACTGAAAAAAAAAACTTTATTTGATTAGACAACAATTACTTATTGTTAATAATAATGCAAATTTAGATTGCAACAGACAGAAGTTCTCAATTAGTTGCATACAATTATATAAAAACCTGTAAAATAACTTATATAATTCAATATATTTTTTTGGTATAAAAAATTTTTATAATTGTTTTTAGTATTTTTTTTTCTTACATATTACGTTTATACGTGCGGTTATTGCAAATAAAAATAACTTGCAAATAAATAATTCACTGTTTATACGCAAATTGCACAAAGAAATATATTTTCTTATTTGTCGTGCCAGATCGGAAAAATGAAACTATTTTCATCGAAAACTCTGTGAACGTAAAAGGAAGTGGCAACGCTGTACGTTTTATTTGCAATTAGCTTCACTAATAACGATTATTTTTCGTGAGTTACTAACTTACAAATATAATACTAACTCACTGTTTATACAGCAAAATTTTCATATCGCATTATTTTTAATTGCGAGTAAATGGTACGTATAAACGTAATAACAGATAACGTTACATTTAAAGAAATAAACAACACATGTTTGTAATAAATAAAACAAAGTTATTTTTCTAGTTTTGCAAATTCTAAATTTACATAAATATTAATTTTTATTTGTTTATTTATTTTGAAACAAAACCTGTTTTAAACCATTTTCAATACGAAGGTTATACTAAAAGTATAATAAAAATAGGATTTTTTTTAAATAACTTAGTTGTTTATAGACCGATTTGGTTAATTCAAAAAGCTGAAATTTTAGAAAAATTTTTATGACTGATCTATGTATATAAGAACGAAATTCGTAGCAAACAATAGTTTTAGCCGATATCTCGAATATTTAGGCTGTCAGCAAAATGACCCAAAGCAAATATAGAAAAATCTACCAAAAAATTCCCATACAAACTTGGGTCATATTTTATATTAAATATTTTTCGTTATTTTGGTTTATAATTCGTTTTAATAAAACATTCCTGATATTTTAGGTAATTTTTCGCTTTTATTTGTTTTTTTAAATTTTTACAACACGCATGAGAAAGTAAAGTAATAAGTCATCCTATTCAGAAAAGTTTGATTTGCTAAACATTGATTTTTATGGGCATGTCTAGTATTTTAGGTAGTTGTTCGATTTTGATAAACAATTTTCTTCTAATCATTTTAATATTATTCATTTTATTCAGAAAGTAGTGAAAGGGCCTTATTTTGTAAAACACTTCACCTCACATACAATTTTTTTTTTCATATAAATTGTTTTTGTTTTTCAAAAATTTGTATGGACAATTTTTCAAAGTGAGGTGAAGCTTGTAAATCGCTTAAAAAGCTTGTAAAAATAAGGGGGATAATGTTTTTCATGCTAAATTAGAAATTTGTATGTTCTTCACATAAAATGAAGGGAATATATATACGAAAGTCTGAAAGTATACATCCAGGACTTCACAATAAACAATATTCGTGACGTCTGTATGTTGAAATGTATTTTTTGAAGCCCATAGTCCAATACCGTATAAACTCGAAAATACGGACAATTTATTGTACTCTGTATTATCGAATTATCCGGATTATTAAGGTACACTTTTGTGTTATATGACCTAACAGAAACATCGGGAATTACTTGATTCAACGCTTTCAAATAAAATAGAATTTTAGAATATATATGTTGATATTTGTATTTTTTGAAATGTTAAAGTTGTAGTCAAATAAATTAGATTTTTCACTAAACTGATTTATATCTTTTTTTGTGTTTTTTCGTATTTTTGATTATTATAACAGCAATTGTACTATTTTTATGCTTTTAGTGATATGTACAAATATTTATTAAATTCATATTTAAGAAAATGTTCGGTAAAGTTCGGCAAAAAAAATGAAATTGAAAAAAGATTCGGCTGTGCCGAATCTTTGATACCCTTCACCATATTACCATATTACCATCTTACTATCTTATCGACATCATATTACCATATTACCGACAAATAATTAAATTTTCGCTTAACGTATGCTTTCATATTTTCACATATATAAATCTAAATTTTTTTCAAACTACGAAAATTTGAATATATAAAAAAAAATACAATCATAGCAGGCTTTGCTTTTAAAAAATAAACAACAACAATTCCATATTTATTTATTTTTTTATGTGTGTATATACAAACTGGCTGCATATACAAAGAACAACAACAACACTGTTATTCATTATATTACTTCTGTTGCTAACTAAACTACTTGTCTTACAAGCAAAAACGTCACTAATAGTCATTACAATGCTTAATATACAAGTTTGTGTATGTATTTATGTATATTCTTAACAGATATGTTTTAGTTTTTAAAAATAAACAACAACAATTCCATATCTATTTATTTTTGTACAGACTGCATATACAAAGAACAACAACAACACTGTTATATATTATATTACTGCTGTTTCTAACTAAACTACTTGTCTATACAAAAAACAAAAAACGTCACTAATAGTCATTACAATACTTAATATACATGTTTGTATGTGTATTTATATTCTTAACAGATTTGTTTTTGGACCATAACTCTGTTGATTATAAACGAATTTGGTTTATTAAAAAAAAACGAAATTTTATAAAAACATTTATGACTGATCTACTGTGAGCGTCAAAATAAAGTGTACAAAAGCATTTTTTATAATATAGCTTTAATTGTAGTCTAATAATATACTATTAGATTTTTCATTTTAGGTTTTTGAAATCATTGTTTAATTCTCTACTTAATTCTTAAAAAAACAGAAAGAAAATTTTACCACATCATAAGTTGTAGAACAAAAACTAAATCTAATCCATATTTTACGCGTCAAAAAAAAGTGTACATCGTACTTCTGTAGCATTTTAACGATGACGTACTATAAAAAATGCCGTTATATTTGGTTGTTTATTTGTTTCTTGCATTCTATTGAAACATTGTTAATGTTTTGTTCAAATTAGTGGCGATTGACTGTGTAATAACTTTCTGTGTAAAGTAAATTATAACTTTTTTAAAACTTCCACTGATGTTAGAGAACTTGTGTTAAAGCTTCGGAACGAAGGTAAAACTTTTCGAGAGATTGGTTCCATTATCAACAGAAGTCATAATACTGTAAAGAAAATAGTTGATAAGTACAACAAATTCGGCAAAATAGAAAACCGACCAGGTGCCGGCCGACCAAAAGTTTTAATTGAAGCTGAAATCAAGTCTATAGTGCGTGATGTGAAGAAAAACCCATTTAAAAGCGCTGTTAAAATATCACAGGAGGTTTCAATTTCATCAGGTACTAACGTAAGTGCAAGCACAATATTACATGGTCGATTCCCACGAATGAAGCCGCTAATATCGGCAGTTAATCAGAGAAAACGTCTTGATTATGCGAAAAGACACGAAAATAAAGAAGTTTCTTTCTGGAATAATATCCTTTTTAGCGATGAGAGTAAATTTGAAGTATTTGGCCAGAAAAAACCCGTAAAAGTATGGAGAACCAAAAATAATGAGTATGCCGACCAAAATTTAATAACCACGGTTAAGCACGGAGGGGGTTCGGTGATGGTGTGGGTATGTATGGCGGCAAGCGGAGTTGGGAATTTGGTTTTTATTGAAAGTACTATGAACAAAACGGACTACTTAAATATTTTGAAAAATAATTTGCTGACTAGTGTGGAGAAATTAGGCTTACAGGGTTCTTGGGTCTTCCAACAAGACAATGATCCTAAACACACTGCCAGAATAGTGAAAAAATGGTAACTTTATAACACTCTTAAAACACTTGATCATCCCCCCCAATCACCGGACTTAAACTCAATCGAGCATTTGTGGGAGCCTCTAGACCGCCAAATCCGTAAAAGGACAATTAGGAATAAGGATATGCTGAAATCCGTTATAATAGAGGAGTGGCAGAAAATTTCGTCTGACGTAACTAAAAAACTGGTAGAATCGATGCCCCGAAGACTAAACGCCGTTATTAAAGCAAAAGGAAAAGCAACCAAGTACTGAATCGGTTCCATATTTATGATTAGTATTTTTGTACATTTTTTTTTGACGCTTTATATATGAATTGCATTTTGTTTTCGTTCTATAACATTTATTTTTATAATAATTTTTTGCTGTTTTTTTAGAATTAAGTAGAGAATTGAATAATGTTTTAAAAACCCTACAATTATAAATTTAATCGTATATTAAAAGACTAAAATAAAAACTTTATTTTAATAAATGCTGTTGTACACTTTATTTTGACGCTCACAGTATATAAAAATAAAAATCTGTAGCTTGAACAAGGGCTTCAAAAATAAAAAAATCGTTTTCCCCGATATCTCAGTTATTACTGAACCGATTTATTTCATTTTTTCAGAATAAAAATTCAGAAAATAATTTCCGAGCCCCCTTTAAAAATTCGAAGTCCCTGGTATATGCAGAGGCTTCAGAAACAGAAAAACCGGTTTCAAAAACCCCTTTTTAAAGCATATCTCCGCCATTTATAAACTGATCCTGCTGATTCAAAAAACCGAAATTTTATAAAAATATTTGTGACCGATTTGTATAAAAATAAAAATCTATAGCTTAAACCAGGGCTTTAAAAAATAAAAAATGCGTTTTGTCCGATATCTCAGTTATTATTGAACCGATTTATTTCATTTTTTCAGAACAAAAATTCAGAAAAAAATGTCCGAGACTTCTTTGTAAAAACGAAGTCCCTAGTATATACAGAGGCTTCAGAAACTGGAAAACCGGTTCTAAAAACCGGTTTTTTTAACATATCTCCGCATTGTATGAACCGATCTTGCTGAATTCCAATAGCGAAATTCTCGAAAGCATTTCCGATGGTTTGATATATATATTATATATGTCAGTTATCGGTGGGCTTCATAAACGCCATTTCAACCGACACACGGACGGACGGACATGGTCCTATCGTCATCATTTCTTACAAGGATCCCGAAAATGTAAACTTTTTTGCTCTCCGACGAAAATTGTGGGAATTACAAACGGAATGACAAACTTATATATACCCTTTACACCTGTGGTGAAGGGTATAAAAAATTGGCGAACGTTCGCCCGAACTATTTAATATATGAAACATTTAAAGCGTTAAGTCCAATTTTTTCGTCTATAACATTCCATATTTTAAGTTTTTCATGGATTTTTAATTTAGCTAAAAAAGGTAAATAAATATCTTTGTACTTCTTTCACTGAGAAAAAAAAAATTGGAATAATACTTAACTGAAAATTAATGAAATGAACTGCAATCAACTCTTACATCATAATTTTTATTATATTTATCAAGCAATACTTAAATTTTAATCAAAATTTTACTTTTTATTTTAAAACCAGAATTCCAAAATCCAAATTACATGTAATAAGTTGGAAAATGCCGTATTACTGAAAAATCCGTATTATCGACCTTCGGACTATCGAGTTTATACTCTATATACATTTCTTTTTCAACACATATGCGGCATATAGTCTTGAAAATCTTGTTATCGAAATCCCTTCAGGAATGACGGAGTTATGAACGATTTTCTAGAGTAGCTTCAAAAATGGAAAATTATTTTCTATCTCACATGCAATAATTTATATATAAATATTTTTCTATTGGAAAATTGTGACCATGAATAGTTAAGAGGAACTGTTATAGACATATTTCCGTAACTATTTTTATAGCTTCAGTCATTATTATTCAACTCATTGACAGTTTTTTGAAATCGTCAAAATATTGTTCGTAATATTTTACAGTATCAAACCAATATGTCCATCTCGTAGCAACTGGTTCAAGAAAAAATTTAAATTGGGATAATTTTCTTTTAATTTTGCAAGGCGTTTTTGTATTAAATTAACGAATCAATGTGATTAAAATTATTACATTTTCTTTATAATTTTCTATTATTTGTGCTACTTCCATTATAAAGTTTACCGTGAATACGAGCGATAACTTTGTTTAACAAAGTTATCCCTCGTACTTGAATTAGCCTTGAATTAGCCTTACCAGAGGAAGACCAGCTTGTTAAAATTTGCGACTAGCACAGTGTAATTAATTAAATCAATTTTAATTGAATAAATGAATTAATAATTCATTAATGGGTTAAATATTTAAAATCCATTAATTTCAAACTACAATTTTAACACGAGTGTGTATTCCCTACACCTTCATAGGTGGAGAGGGTATTATGCGTTTGTGCTAATGTTTGTAACACCCAAAAATATTGGTCTTAGACTCACCTAAATGTATACCAATCGGTTCAGAATCACTTTTAAAAATGTTTTTGAAGTCAACAACAAAAATCCTATGTTTCTGCTCCAATATTCTTATCAAAACTTATTCCGAAAGTCCGAAAACTTTGTTCCCAATTTACAACTCACAGAAAAATGTATGATGACGGAAAACATAGTCTAGCTGTACGGAACATTGTATATATATGTATACCTTAAAATATGAAAATTTTAGGAAATAAAGTCTCTGGACTGAATAACCTATGATCAGTGTTGCCAGTTTAGCACTTTCAGTGCTAGATTTAGCATTTGAAAAGGCAAAAATGCATTGACAATTTATAAAAATATGTTAAATGCTTTTTATCACTTTTTTACAGTATTTTTTTTAATTCAACACTTTTTTGATTTTTTAAAGAATTTCTTAACAAAATTGACTTTATTTACTAATCATAATACAATAAATAACAAGGTACAATTCAAAGTATACAAAGTAGTCCGACTCTCTTTTAGTAAAATTTCTCTCTCACATTTACGGGTGCCGTGAGAGAACTAATACAAAGAAAACGAGAGAAAAAGATATAGTCGGTCAAGCCCGACCATATGATACCATACACCATTGTGTACATTATAATTCGAAGAGGGGTCTTGACTTGGAGTCAAATGTGGACCAATACTCATAAGTGTAAAATAAAACATAAACATAAAGAATACAAAATATTACGTTGATGCTGACATGTATATGAATTTATTCACTTTTGGGTGATTCCCGAAAGAGGGCCTTATATGGGAGCTATGGTAAATTATGGACCGATCTTTGTAAAATTTGGCACTATCATTTATGTTCATATAAAACTTATTTGTGTCTAATACTAACTTGATACTAACATTTTAATGGGATTTATGCCCGTTAAAGTGATTTTCTGAAAAGAGGTTTATATGGGAGCTATGGTTAATTATGGACCGATCGGCATACTTATTTAGACTTATATAAAACTTATACGTTCCAAATTTCATTAAAATATTGCTATATTTAAGGGATTTATGATCGTTAAACCCTTTTCCGGGAGGACATTTGTATGGGGGCTAGGTGAAATAATGGACCGATCATAACCAATTTCAATAGGCTTCATCCCTGGACTATAAGAAACCTGTGTACCAAATTTTATTAATTTTGATTAAAAATTGCGACCTGTAGTTTGATTACAAGGTTTACATGGACGGACAGACGATCAGACGGACAGAAGGACGGACGGACGGGCATCGTTAAATCGACTCAGAAAGTGATTCTAAGCCGATTGGTATAAATTAAGGTGGATCTTAGACCAATATTTTTGGGTGTTACAAACATCAGCACAAACACATAATACCCTCCCCACCTATGGTGTTGTAGGTATAAAAATCACAGAAACTTTACCACTTAATTTTGAAATTCTTAAACATTTTTGCACTTGCGCACACAATTTTAAAATTTTTTTCCATACCATTAAGCCAACTTTTATTTATAAAAATGGTCAATTTTGGGCAAACACAAATTGTTATTTTTTATTTAATTTTTGACAATTTGTTTTGTTTTCCTTTAAAACTAAATTCTTCAACAGTTTCAATTTTTGGTATTAAAAATTCAAACAAAATTAATTTTAAAACATTTTTATAGAACTCTGTGTATATGAGGAAAACAAAAAAGCATCAACACATTTAAATTTTTGTTACTAACACATACTAAGAGTTAGGAACTTTTTTACTAACACATTCTTAGAGTTAGGTACTCCTGCCCATAGAATAGAACTAGAAGTTTATGTGAGAGCCACCCTATACTAAATTTTCAAAAAATTTACTCATTTTTTTGAAAACACAAAAACAAAATATATGTGACTACATGTATTTTGTTGTTGTATGAATTAGGTTTTTGACAATTGAATTATGTTTTTTTCTCTCACATAAATATCTAGTTGTTAATCTATGCTCCTGCCAAAGAGTCGGACTACTTGTATATACTTTGCCCTGTTATTTATTGTATCATGTTTACTAATATTACAAATAATTTTGAAGAAAATTTAAATTGAAATGTCATTTCTACTTTCAATAAAGTGCAACGAAAATATGAATTTTTCCTTACAAAAAATTTAGCATTGTGATTTGCAGCTGTACAACAATTTAGCATATTTTTTGGATAATTTAGCACTTTACCAATTACATTTTCAATTGAGTTCAAGATTCTACTTTGTTGACTTATTATTGACACCAACTGTATATACTTTTTCGTTTTGATTAATAAATTGAAAAAAACAAAAAAAAAAAATTCTAACTACTCTCTCCAAGATAATACCAATATATACGAAACGCTTGTCGCTATACATATGTTCCCTTGATGTCGGCAATACTAATAATTGATAACTTATCTTGATTTTTATATAGAAGTACCATCTGCTTACAAGTATTTTTAAATTATTTTGAAAAATTTAAATTTTTTAAATAGTTTTTAAGTTTAGGAATTTTTTTATAACTTATTGATAAGAAACATAAAGTTTTGATTTGTATAGGGATTTATCTGGTACTCAAGACTAGCATGATTTTACATTTTTTTGTTTATCGGAAAATTAAGAAAAATTTCCTCAAAATTGAAAGATAATTTAAAAATAAAAATAAGTTAGATATGTTGTGCAATATTAAGTTGTTTTATTTATAGTAAGAAGTATTTAAGTGTGTTGCTATTTGTGATTTTTAGAATTGGGGAGTAATTAGTAAGTTATTGAATATTTTAATTATTTGAATTTTGTTTAATTTTCCAGCTAATTGCTTGCTATTCCACAAGTGGTAAACCAGCCAAAGGTAAAATCTATGAAAGTGCTACAGATGCTCTTCACGATTTACATGATGGAGCTAAAATCTTGTTCGGCGGTTTTGGCTTGTGTGGTATACCAGAAAAAATGATTGAAGCCATTAAACAAAAGGGTGCCAAGAATTTGACTGCTGTTTCCAATAATGGAGGTAAGTAAATTATCATAAGTCTAATAATATGTATTACTAATACTTTATCCCTTTTAAGGTATTGATGACGCCGGTTTGGGTGTTCTCTTGAAATCACGTCAATTGGGTAAAATGATTGTCTCATATGTGGGTGAAAATGCCGAATTGGTCAATCAATATTTGTCCGGAGAATTGGCTGTTGAGTTGACACCTCAGGGCACCTTGGCTGAAAAGATTAGAGCTGCAGGTGCTGGTGTACCAGCCTTCTTTACACCCACCGGTTATGGTACTTTGATCCAAAAAGGTGGAGCTCCCATTAAATATAGCAAAGATGGTAAAGTTGAAATTGCTAGCAAACCAAAAATTGTACAAGAATTCAATGGCAGAAATTATGTTATGGAGGAGGCCATGTTTGCTGATTTCGCTATTGTTAAGGCCCAAAAAGCTGATCCCTATGGCAATTTAGGTAAGTGATAACCCCGTATAAAAAGAGAATGACACCTTTATTTTAACTAAAATTAATATTTTAATTATAGTATTTAATAAGGCTGCCCGTAATTTTAATTCGGCTATGTGCCGTGCCGCCAAGGTAACCATTGCTGAAGTTGAAGAGATTGTACCAGTGGGTGCTATTGATCCTGATCACATTCACATCCCCGGCATTTATGTCAAGCGTATTTTCAAGGGCACCAACTATGAGAAACGTATTGAAAAGGTACGCATTACCGAGACTGACGGAGGCAAGAAAGCTGAACCCACACCAGCTCAAGCTGTACGTGAACGTATTGCTAAACGTGTGGCCATGGAATTCCGTGATGGTATGTATGCCAATTTGGGTATTGGTATGCCAGTACTTGCCTCCAACTATATACCCAAGGGCATGAATGTTATGTTGCAATCGGAAAATGGTATTTTGGGTTTGGGTCCCTTCCCCACCAAGGATCAAGTTGATCCCGATTTGATTAATGCCGGCAAAGAAACTGTTACCGTTGTTCCTGGAGCTTCATTCTTTGGTTCTGATGATAGTTTTGCCATGATTCGTGGTGGTCATATGGATTTGACTGTTTTGGGTGCCATGCAAGTGTCTGCAACTGGTGATTTGGCCAATTGGATGATTCCCGTAGGTTTTTTTTTAATAATATTTATAAAAAATAATTAATTAAAAATTTCCAACAAAATATTTAGGGTAAACTGGTTAAGGGTATGGGTGGTGCTATGGATTTGGTAGCTGCTCCTGGCACTAAGGTTGTTGTAACCATGGAACACAATGCCCGTGATGGTTCTCCCAAAATTTTGGAATCCTGCTCCTTGCCTTTGACCGGCAAAAGTGTTGTTGATTTAATTATTACCGAAAAGGTACATCCATATATTTAAAATATTTTTTTAAATTAATTTGGAAAATAATGTTAATTTTTTCTTCTATCTAGGCTGTTTTCGAAGTTGAAAAGGGAGCTGGTCTTACTCTACTTGAAGTAGCTGAAGGTTTTACCGTTGATGATATTACTGCTTGCACTGGCGCTAAATTCATTGTATCTCCCAACCTCAAGAAAATGTCCCAAATTGATGCTTAATTTTGTATTTATATTTGTTAAAAGAATTAAAATGGACTGGTTCTGTTTGCTGTTTCACCTCAACACGCTCTTTAATTTTAAGTTTAATACAAATAATTTCTTTCGAGCCTTTGATTTAAATTAAGTCATAATAAGATTTCTAAAGTTACATTTAAGAGTGATAAATGATTGCATTTATTTTAATATTAATAAATTGACTACTAATAAAGTAAAATGAATTAATAAAGTAATGTAATGTGAAAAAAAAAAACATTGATTTCCAGGGAAACGAAGAGCTTGATAAAAAAAAGTAATTTTGATTATTGTTCTTGAACTCAAGTGAGTCGAAAATTACTTTTATATATTTTATATGAAAAAAAAAACAATGTATATAAAAAATGAAAAAAATATCAGTTATTTTTTGTTGCCCCATACAAGTTGTCTAAACCTATTTTCGACTAAAATTCTTTCAACATCCAGGGACTGGTTAATTTTTGTTGCAATGTCTTCACTTTTTTAATCAGTAATTAAATTTTTGCAGAACTATAAATGATCTTTACTAAGTTCCAATACCTTTTAAATGAACAAAGTTCTGGATAGTTTTATTACTCTGTTTCTATTTTTCTGTAACGATAAGCAGCGATATCATTCCAGACAAATTAAATTACTTTTTGTTTTCTAATGATAGGAAGACATATTTTTTCTGAAGGCTCTTCTTTATATTTATTTCTTTGTTAATGGAGTAATTAGTTATGAATAGGATTTTCAAATTCCCGACCTATATTTCGTTACCAGGAATCGTTAAAATTTTATTTGTTAAATTCCTAAATTTTTCTTGATAAAATTTATTAAATAACGTCGGTCAAGACCGACCATATGATACCCTGCATCATTGTGTGTGAGCACAAAAATTCGGGAAGGGGACTTATATTAGAATATTAACTTGATATTACCATTCTAATGGAATTTATGCCTGTTAAAGTGCGTTATGGTCATTATGTATCGATCTTCAAGAAATTCGGCACACAGATTCAAACTTATATGTGCCGAAATTCATTATAATATTGATACATTTAAGGGTTTTGCGATTGTTGGACATTCGTTTCATAACGAATTTCAATAAGCTTCGTCTGTGGACTATATGAAACCTGTGTGTCAAATTTCATTAATTTTTGTTCAAAACTTCGAGCTGTAGTTTGATTACAAGGTTTACATGGACGGAGAGACGGGTCTTAGACATATATGTTTGGGTGTTGTAGGGTATAAAAATACTTTTCAGTTATGTATATTTTTGGTGAAATTAAGAATATACTAATTTATAAAATTAATATTGCTCTTATATTTTTAATGACGAGATAAAGTAAGTTTTCAATAAGTAATGTGAAATTGTAAATTGAAAGATTTTATTTTTTGTTGTAGGGAAAATTCTTAAAAAGTATTTATATTTCAGCATAAATAATAAAAATGGCTAAAATGAGAATTAAAATGGCTAAATACATTTTTCAATGGATTAACAGGATTGAAAATGGCTAAATTGGCAACATTGCATATAACATAAAGGGTCATTGAAGAGTTAATTTGAGTAAAATGGGTTTAAAAATAATATCCGAATTCCTGGACATTTAAGAGATAATTTTAAAAGATATTATTCTCGTACTCTGTTTTGTAACTAAATTTTTACCAGCATTCTTATAGGAAACCTTTTTTTTTTTTTTGTGATCTTTAGGCCAGCTTTTTTATATTTTCTTTCTTAAAAAGATTCAGAGCAAATTTAAAATTGATTTTAGTACTATCCCAGCAAACATTGTTTAAAGTAGTTTAAAGGGATGTTAGAACTTATGTATTCAAATGCATTCTTAATGTCTTCTTTAAAACTTATAAATGCATGCATTCAACTCTAGTTTTGGAATTGCAGTATTTGACTTTTACTCAATTGAACATGTAAATTGTTTAAGATTATTAAATTTTTTGTAAATTTTTGTAATTAAATTGTAAATGAAAATGAATTAGAATCATCTAACTTTCATTTGTTTTAAGCACTCTTTTTAATGACGAGTTTTGTCTCCAAAATGAACCCATGCACTACAATGACTCCAATGACATAAAAATGAACCAGTGCATTATCACCTGAACTCATGCGTTTACTACTTCGTTTGCATGTCTTTTTTTGCTGGGTATTTAAACTATATGTAAATAAAATTTCGTATGGTCAGAGCTGAAGTGTTTCCGGGCTCCTAGCGGGTCACGGGGGTAGAGGGTAGAACTCCAATGTTGGTTACCTCGGGTAAGTAATTTTAAATAGCGTGCAATTAATCAGTGTCAAATTGTGTTGTGCAAAAGTCGTGAAACCAAATTTTAAAAATTTTGTAGTTTTTTCACTGGGGATTTTACGCCGTTTCGGATATTTCAAAATTGAAAACAGAGCCCAATAGCCCTTGAAATTATGCATCATTTGACATATATCTCGTTAATGTGCGCTCTACAGAAATGCTGAAAGAGGTACCCAAACTTGGAGAGAAAAAAACGTGAATTGCTCCAGAGGTGACTTTTTGGCAAGGCACACTCGCAACGTTATTTCAGTGAAGCTGTAGTATAGCGTTATCAAAGAAGGTTTCCAAATGACATTTAAAAATGATTGTGGCGTTTTAAAATATTAATTTGCTAAACGTGTATAGCTATTTTAAAGAATTCAGCAATTTTGCATATTTTGTTATGGCGGATGTTGGCGTTATAAATCAATTTTAAACTGAAATAAGTTTCTATGTAAAATTCTACTTACGCAGAAAATATAATTTCACTAAAAATATTCATCAACGGTTTTCATGGGCTAAGAACGCAATGTTTTTAGTTTAACATTAATCGTCGAGGCACACCCAAGGCGCTAATCAAAATTGGCGATGATATATGTCAATCTGTAGCTGTTTTAATATCAAGATCAATATGGCGTTCGAAAAAATTTACGATTTTTCATTTAATGCAACTTTAGAGAGACTAAGTGCAATTAAAAAGTGTATATAAATGACATTGTCTTATGACTTATTTAAAAAAAATGGAGAATTTTGCAATAAATGGATGAATATGAACAACACTACATCACTAAAAACTGAATTTTGCAAATTTTATAAGAAGGTTCAATAATTATTAAATCGCTGATATTATCCACGCATACTTAACATATCGCGATATTTTTAATTTGTATTATAGATACAGCATTGTAGAGTGCATAAATGCAAACATTTTTTATTTAGGATTATATATAGAATTTTGGCAATTTTTTTTTTAAATTTTTATCTTAAACCGTCATAACATTGGTGCCGTTCGGTAAAAGTCATTCACGCGAACAGATCTGTGTTCCACTAGAGCCAAGGAATATTGGTACTAAATATCGTTGATGTGCCATTTAAAAATTTTCGATATTTTTTTGAACATCAAAAGTAAACGAGTCTGAAGAATTTCCCATATATATCCAACAAATTTAAAGTTGAAACTTTAAAAAAAATTGAAATTTTTGGGTTATTTTCCAAAAAGATGGTAATATTCTTTCATTTCTAAAATATTTTTTTTTGTTCCGGATTGCAAAATTTTTGTAATGTTTTCAAAAGAAATGAACGCAAATGCGTGTTTATTATATTTTAGTTTGTTTTGGAATTTTATCAACAGGATTTTATAAACTCTACACTTTTTAAACTGTATATGTAATATATTTTCTACAATCTATATTATCTTGTTATGTTTAAATTTTCAATAATCTGTATACTAGAACAAACAAATATACTCCACAACACAAAAATCACAAAAAAATTTCTTTTTGTGTAAATTCGCAAAATTTAAATCGGTATGGCGAACTTTTTATACCCTACACCACCATAGGTGGGGAAGGTATTATTTTTTATCCGTAATTTATTTATTTATTTACGCACACAGCTACAGTTATATTACATCACCTAGTAATCTTATATTCTAATTAACAAACTTAAATTTTATATAGACTACGTAATAATATAGTAAATAATAATAAACATAGAAAACTAATTTAATAAAGAACACTAAGATGAAAAATAGTTATTTAGAGAGAAAAAAATAATAAATAAATTCTGGTAAACAAAACGAAGAAAAAAAAAAAATTAAAAAAAATAAAAAAATTTTCAAGTAAAACAAATTAAAATTTTTAAAAATAACAATAATAACAAAAATAATAATAAAATTAATAATAGACGAAAGAAAATAATAATAATAAAATAAATACTAATAAAAAAGAATATTTAATAATTGGAAAAACGTATTAGAATACAAAGAAAATGAAAGATATTCAGGAGCAGTGATCTATATATATAAAAGAGTAACGTTACTGACTGACTGACTGATTCATCATCCCACAGCCCAAACGGCTGATGCTAGAGAGACGAAATTTGGAACGTAGGTAGACCTCCCATCATATAGATCCTCTAAGACGGGATTTTTGGAAATTTGAATGTTTAGGGGGTAAAAACGGGTAAAATCGGTAACCTTATAACTCGCAAACTAATGATGATACAAAAAAAGTTGAATAGTTATCGTTATTCATTAAAAAAATAATTGGACAGGTGTCTGGTACTTTTTTGAAAATCGGCCGTTTTAGGGAGAAAACGGGTAAAAACTGTATTTTGGTACTTTTTTGACACCATATGTATCTTTGAAACTAATCAACATACAGATAAAATTTATATCGTATTCAAAACTTATCAAAAAATTAGAAATACAAATTTGGTACTTTTTTGAAATTCAAACGTTTAAGGAGTAAAAATCGTACCTATTTTTGGTACTTTTTTCATAAAACATTTTTTTATATTTATTGAAATCTTCATATGAGTATTTTAATATGAGATACCACTACAATTTTGAAATTTAATGGAATGCAATTTTTGATACCCCGATGGGTGAAAAAAAGTACCAAAAAAAGGGATAAAGGCGGGAAATTACATTTTATTCAAACTTAATAATGAATTCTCAATTACAATTACATTAAACATAGAAACATGAAATTAAGAAAATGTAGATAAGAATTCACAAGAGTGATGTGAGATTAACTTAAGAATTCAAGAGGATGGACTTCGTGGTACTTTTTTCTTCTTCTATTGGTACTTTTTTTTAATTTTCTATAATATTTAACCTAGAAACATGAAATTAAATACGCATGGTCCGATGTAGGAAAGAATTCACAAGGGGGGACTTTTTGGTACTTTTTCGTTCTTCTTATGGTACTTTTTGAATTTTCTATAATTATGAACATAGAAACATGAAATTAGGGATATGTGGTCCTTAGTTAATGAGAATCCACAAGAGGGGACGTTGTGGTACTTTTTTTGTTATTTTAATGGTACTTTTTGAATTTTCTATAATATTTAACCTAGAAATATAAAATTAAAGATATTTGGTCCTTAACGATGAGAATTCATTAGAGGGGACTTTATGGTACTTTTTTGCTCTTCTAATGGTACTTTTTGAATTTTCTGTAAATATGAACCTAGAAACATGAAATTAAGGATATGTGGTCCTAAGTGAATGTGAATCTATATGAAGGGACTTTGTGGTACTTTTTTGTTCTTCATATGGTACTTTTTTTTAATTTTCTATAATTGTGAACCTGGAAACATGAAATTAAAAACATGTGGTGCTAAGTGAATGAGAATCCATAAGAGTAGACTTTGTGGTACTTTTTTGTTCTTCTAATGGTACTTTTTGAATTTCCAATATTATTTAAAGTAGAAACATGAAATTAAATATGCATTGTCCTATGTGAGAAAGAATTCACAGGAGGGGTCTGTGTGGTACTTATTTTGTTCTTCTAAAGGTAGTTTTTAAATTTTATATAATTATGAATCTAGAAACACGAAATTAAATATATGTAGTCCTAAATGAACGAGAATTCACAAGAAGAGACTTTGTGGTATCTCTTTTCGTTTTTCCAATAGTACTTCATGAATGTTCTGTAATTTTTATCCTTAGAAACATAAAATTGTAGATGTAAGGTCCTAAATGAATCAGAAAACTTAAAATGGTTTTTGCGGTCCTTTTTCTTTATTCTAATACACTTTATCGTAATTCTGATATTTATTTTTCGTTATTCTAAGATTAGAAACCTGAAATTAAAGTGAGAATCTTAGTTTAAATTTATTATATAATATGGTTTTTATAAAAAATTTCCGCTAACGAAGTTGCGGGTCTACAGCTCATATTAATATAAAGTATGAAGAATGTAAAGTTAAATCAGGAACAATTGGTAACAGCAATTAATCAGGAACATTGTAGGATTACAAACAGGGGATATAGCAAACGGTCAAAAAATATTACGTACATGTTATTGTAATCAGAAAAAAAATAAAAATAATAAGAAATTGATGTCATATCATATATAGCGTCGTGTACTTTAAATTTTAAACAGAAACGAGCAAACATCAAAACAACAGAGCTTATTATAGGTGAAGGCATCAGGATACAGAATAAAGAACATGAAAAAAGTCGGAATCATCAAAGCAATATGACAAATTATTCTGGGGAAACATCAGAATTCCATGAGAAGGAAGCACAAAGTAGGATGTTGAAATTATTTACGTAAGCTCTCTTGGCAACTCTCATATATCTCGCATTAAATTGTGTTTAATTTTATGAATTGGATCAGAAATTGAGAAATAGTTATAAAGATCATTAAGTTGTGAGAAAGACTATAAAATAGATATAATTTTAAAGGAACATAATTTCTTGTAGACCAATAAGGAACACTGAATCGTATATTTTTAAGCAAATTCACAGAATCAATTTCGCCATTAATTAATTTTATCATAAATATAATTCAAAGAACCAATCTTCTTTTACGAAGTGAAGGCAGATTTATACTTTGCAAGCGATCTTCATATGGCGGTAACAACACAGAACAGAACTCCAACCAAGCCCACGCAAAGCAAATAAAAGGAATTGTTTATGAATCTATCTATATAACAACCATAGTTGGGAGGCCAGACTACC
The DNA here is from genome assembly GCA_951394005.1 of Protophormia terraenovae. Classification (NCBI taxonomy): domain Eukaryota; kingdom Metazoa; phylum Arthropoda; class Insecta; order Diptera; family Calliphoridae; genus Protophormia; species Protophormia terraenovae. The sequence continues at coordinate 83,927,445 of OX596075.1, forward strand.
GATGCATACTCCAAAAGGGGTCTAACCAAACATGTATATAAGTTAGGGTTGCCAGACGGGCTTGAATGAGCTTGATTGTCAAGATATTTTAGGTCTTGTCAAGTTTCAAGTTAAAATACAATTTGTCAAGCTAAAAATATTCTACAGTTTGAATTTCTTAAAAATATAATAAATTTAGTCAAATATAAAAAGTATGGTTTTGTCCGTTACAGATTGTATGTATTTTTGCCCATAACTGACAATAAATGCAAGAAATGATTTTAAAACTTTATTTGATTATAAAATTTGTGAGTGCTTAAGTAATATCAAATATATTTGTAAGAAAAAAATTAAAATTAAAAAGCGGCATTGTCCCAAAAAATTTTGTAGTACCGGCAGTATTAAAGGATGAATCTTTTGATTCAAAGGCTGAATTATTATTTGTTTTTCATAATATAATACATGGACTTAGTTATAACAGTTTAGATTGCCAATTCTAATTGTGTTTATATTTATACCGCGATAGTAAAATTGGTAACAAAATTACTTGTGGTCGTACTAAAGTAGCAGCAATTGCAAGAAACGTATTGGCTCCATATTCACAAGAAAAAGTTTCAAGTGCCATAAAAGAAAGTTTATTTTTTGGAATCTGTAGTGACGCATCATATATTGGAAATATAAAAACGTATCCATATGCAGTATTTTCCGAATGAAACTTTAACAGATATTTTCAAAAATATTAAAAGAATAACTATAGAAAATAAACTAGATCTTCAAAAAATTACTTCATACAGCGCCAATAATGCAGCTGTAAATTATGGTGTCCAAAATTCCGTGTTTCAGAAATAGAAAAGAAAAAATGAAAATAATAAAAGCTAATTCCAACTACAATGTGATAAAAAATTATATAAAAAGTGCGTTGAATGCTTTATCAGTCGACGTGGAAAACATCGTAATAAAAACATTTATACTACTCTGAGTATTATATATTTTTTGTTTAAATTAATTTTTTTGGTCCTAATAAAATTTCGTTGAAAAATTTAAAATTTTTTTGGATAGGTTTTAATTTTTTTTTTAACATTTGTGGTTATGTCAAGTTGATTTGTTTAAAGTTGAGTTTTTCGAAATGTCAAGTTAAACTACCAAACAATTCTGGCAACCCTAAAATAAGTTCTTAGAAATATAAGGATCATTGAATTTCCTAGACCTCCTTTTCATAAAACCTAATAATGATTTAGCCTTATTTACACATGAAGTCACCTGCATATTAAAATTCAATTTACGATCCAAGATGACACCTAAATCATTAAACGATGAAACATTTTCCAATCTATGATCTACAATTTTGTAGTCATATGTAATAAAACTCGGTCTTTAAATTGATAGCTTCTTACATTTTTTCAGATTCAGTAACATATTATTCACCCTTATTACGAGTGTCGTTGTCGTAATACGAGTATTGTCGAAGTCGTTGCCACTAAAAATATTTTTTGGTATCATGTAAAATTTTCGACAACGACAATTTTTGTAAAAGATTAAAAATTACAAAATGATTCATAATTATTTAAATTTTTTATAAATTAATACTACCCTGTTATGAAAAACGTCAATTTTAATTTTTTTTAAATACGATTTCTTAAAAATATAAATTGTTTAAAAAAAATTAAATAAAATGTTGAGTTTGGCTTTATTTTCATCTTCTGAAGATGAAGCGGAGTATACAGTACGTGAGTTAAATGTTATACGAAGGCGATTAAGACTGGAGTCAAATGTATTTGCAATACCTAATTCTATGTGAGAAAAATCGTATGCGATAAAATTACAATTACTTAAATTACGTTTTCTTTAAGGTTTGTTAGCTACTTTAGATTAAAAAAAGAAGCTTTCAGATATGTTTTGGAAAACATTTCACCTAAATTAAAAAACTCCACAAGGAATACTGCTGTATCCAATATCACAAAGCTTGCAGCGACAATGCGAATACTGGCTGAGGGATCTTATCAAAAGGGTGCTGGAAATGACTACAATGTTAGCCTTAGTCGATCATCTGTTAGCAATGCGTTCATAGATTGTATTAACGTTATGTATGATGAATTTTGTCCAGTGTGGACTTCTTTTCCAACAGATGAAAACGATAAGTACGAGATAAAGGAATATTTCTACAATAAAACAGGGTTCCTTGGTGTAATAGGATGCATTGATGAAACTCACATAAAGATTATAGCATCAAATATAGAAGAACGCTTTAAGTATTTAAATAGAAAGGATTACTACAGCCTCAATGCAACAGTGGTAATTTTAAGAGGCATATTTTTTATTTATTGTTTAAAGTTTTTATATTTTAGGTATGTGATCATATGCTTCGAATAAAATATATCTCACCACGTCATCCTGGATCGGTCCATGACTCTTTCTTGTGGAATATTAGTGACTTAAAGCAATATTTAAAATAATGTAATAACAATGGTGAAAGGAATTCCTGGTTATTAGCTAGATATTAACAATTACATATGTAATTGTTATTATAATTATTTTAATAGGCTACCCTTAAGAAAAATCTCCCTGAGGAGGGAACACCAGAAAGCCGTTTTAACCATATACATGCAAAAACAAGAAATATAGTCGAACGAATAATCGGTGTTCTTAAAAATCGATTTCGATGCATAATTGGTGCTACACAATTGCACTATTCTCCAGAAATGAGTGGAAAAATAACTGCTGTCTGTTCTGCTCTTCATAACATATGTATATATTTTAAGATGGAACATCCTGAAACCGAATTAATATCAGATATTCATGAAGTAACTAATTCTGACATAAGTGATGATTTGAATGGTTTAAACATACGGTCGCAAATAATGCGTTCAATTTAATATTCTTATTTTAATTCAATCAATCCATTTGTTTATTTTATCATTACTTACTATAAATTACATTATAAATAAAAATATCATTTTGTATTTCGCAAATTATTCTTTGTATTTAAATTAAAAAATGGTCAATGAATAAATAAAAAAATAACATAGCTTTAATAAAATAAAAATTATAAATTAAACTAAAATTACATTAAACCCCCTTTTATTTCATCCAATTCCAGTCTTCTATTTTTTAATTTCTATTTCCTCTTTTCTTAGCTTTAACAGTTCATTTCTAAATTCGTTCTTCTTCTTAGACTCTTCCTTAAGAATTCTTATTTTTTTTTTTCAACTTGAAGTTTTTACGTTGATATCTCTCAATTTCTGACAAAGATTTCTTAACATCTGTATACAATTCAGTTTGTACTTTTAATTGTTCTTCAAGAAGATCCATTTTCGCAGACGTATTCATTGTTGACGACTTTTTTCGTGGATAATCTTGTTCTTGGGAATTACCGCCAATAAAAATATCATTTGTTAAATTTGAAGAACAAGGTTCTTCATTTTCTTTTTCATTAGATAATGTAGTATTTACATCAACAGGAGGAATTTCTTTTTGATTGTTTTGAGCGATTCCAATCGCTGGACGTGAATTAAAAATTGAGTTCAATTGCAATAAGTTGCTGGCTGCTTCTTCAATAGGTGTTAAAACGTACTGTTTGCAGGAGCCTGTTGATGACTTTCATTTTTGTTGTGGGTTATTTTTTTTTTTTTTTATTAGAACTCTTAATTGCAATAAAATATTGGAATTTAATTATAAATTCCATTAATTATAAAATTTGTTTAAATCCATTTTATTTAATAATAATTTTTTCTCGTGCGTAAAAACCTTAACGACGTTTTAAAGTTTAATTACGGCACTCATGGTACCGAAAATTGTAATAGAATTGTGAACATAGTCGTATTTTTATCGTTTTCGACAATCATAATTCCTTTAAATAAAAACGACTGTTTTTCGACACAAAATCGACACGACAACGACATATAATAAGGCTGATTATTAGCAAGACATCATTCAGTAAGCCGATTAAGGGCCCCCTTTAATTGCCAATGGATAAAAATAATTTAACATTATCAGCATACATCAATATCCTAGAAAAAGTCACAGCAGATGGAAGATCATTAAGATAAAGAACAAATAAAGTTGGACCAATATGACTTCCCTGAGGAACGCCAGATGTGACAGAAATCTTCCTAGATCTAAAAACATTAAAAACCAACCTCTGAGTTCTATCTTTCAAATAAGATGTCAAATGCCTTACCAAAATCAGTATATATAACATATGTTTTATGACGTTGAGAAAAAATCATGAAAAACGAAATTTGTCAATTCAAGTAAGTTTGTTGACATTGATCTACCCTTAAAAAAGCCATGTTGGTAAGGTGAGATTATAAAAGATATCCACCAAATTCGTACTTATTTTTACTTTCCGTGATGTCTATAAAACAGCATAGTTATTTTTTGTGTATTAACCGATTTTCAATACCCCACAAACCTTTTACGAGAGAAATATAGTAGAATCGCCCCGAGCCCTGTCCTGCTTATAACAGACAGACGGACGGACATAGTCTTAAATGAATATTTCGAGATGTTACAAACGAAATCATAAACTGATACCCCCACTATTTGGATGTAGGTATAAATAAACAAATCAAATAGATTTTTGTTCGAAATCGTTTATTATCTTTATTAAGAATATATTTTATTAAAAAATTAAGCAAAGAAAATTATAACATTTTACCGTGCGATTTTTTTTTAATATTTAAATAAAATTAAAACCAGTTTAATTTATTATTTTATAATTACAGTTATTTATACATAAAACGCTCTCATCTATATAAACTTTCGTATATTTTTATATCAACCAATAGCCTTGGTAACATCTTTCAGTGTCTTAGATTGACGAGCAGCTCTCATTTGTCTATTTAAAGCACGAAATATGCTGGCATCAGCTTCCGATTCATAACGACATTTAGCACAAAACTGAGAGGTGACAACATGCAAAGGACTGCGATAGTAAAAATTCTTATCCATATTTAAGCCATTCTTAAGATGGGCCCAAAAATGAAAGAATGTTTCCAAAAGCATAATAATCATGGCGGCATAAATGTTGAAGAAGAAAAAGGTGGGCAATAAAAGAATGTGATAGTTGGATTTATTATAACCCAAAATGATGTCCTTAAAATAAAAGAAAAGCGAAAATAATTAATTTATATGTTAACAATTTAAGAAGAAAAGTAAATTACATTTGAAACTCCTTCCATATTTATGTAGTCATCTCTTTCGTAAAAGTGTTTTTTGGTTTTTGTTGAAATTTCCGCTTTCTTAGCCACTACATCCGATTCTTTGCTTATTCTGGCATAAGGTTCCTGATAGATTTCTTCGTTTTTACCCAAAATTTCCTTTTCGAATTCTTCACATGCCGAACCACGTAAAAGTTTTTTGGGAATTTGAAAGTGTTTTTGTTTTACATAGCGCACCTTAACTTTACCCATTATGGGTTCACCTGTTTCAGCATCATAACTGGGTTCTATAACGTTGGCGGCATCTTTTTCAATAAAGATTAGCTCACCCGTTTCAGAGTTCTGTAATGAGAATGTCAAAGAAAAGGAGGGGGAAAATAAATAAATAAATTAACATTTAAATGTGATTTGTTTAAATAAATAAATGTTTTCATTAGCTTTCTTTCTGCGAATGGGAATATTTTTATTTTTATATAGTAATCAGTAATGTTGTTTTTATTTAATTTTTTTCCAGACATTTGAATATACTAATGTGTGATATTGATAAAAAAAAAAGTTGTTTAACTCATTTGATAAGTTGTATTGTATTTAATAGGATTAGAAACATTTGAATATAAGTTAAAGTTATAAATAGGTGAGTCACTAGTGGTTTGTGTGTGGCACGTACTAGACTCTATGTCAATAATAATTGTTTGATAATAAATACTAATAATCATAAATCATATTTATTGGAAATAAGTGTGTATGTTGAAGTTAAAAAAATATATAAAAATATATAGGCCTTTAGTAACCAAGAAAAAAGTTGTTTAAAATTGGTATCATAGAACTTTTTTTTTTTTCAATTTAATTAAATCAATTTTGTTAAATTTTAGATTTCTATCAGAGACACATTTCAACCTCGTAAAGATATTTAGTCAATTGATATTAGATTTGGTTAGATTACTTTTTGCTTTAAAATGGAAATACTTCGCCTACTAAATAACGTGATTTGTAAGCGAAATCAGTAAGAAAAACAGCTTCCACTTTTAATGCTATAACTGGCAATAAAAAGTTCCAAAAAAAGGGATAAAAACGGGAAATTAAATTTTATTTAAATAAGGTAATGCATTTTTTATTATATTAAACCAAAGTATAATTATAAAGTATACTCGTAAGAACAGCTGTTTTACAATTTTTTCATTGGCAAACCTCGCAGTACTGTCAAATTGTTTTTGTATTCATATGTAAAATTTTTTTAGATTTTTTCTCTAATTTTTCCGTTCAAAGCATTTTGACATTTGGGCAGTAGTTTTACACTAACAAAATACAAGCAATTGTTGTTTTTGTAGATGTGCGAGTACTTTATTATTATACTATGTATTAAACCTAGAAACATCAACTTAAGTACATGTAGTCCTAAGTGATTGAGAATTCACAAGAGAGCATTTTGCACTTTTTTGTTCTTCTAATGGTACTTTTTGAATTTTCTATAATATTGAACCTAGAAAAATGAAATTAAATATGTACAGTTAGGGACAAAACTATTTGTACACACATGCATTTCGTATATCTTCAATAATTTATAAAGAATAAAAAATTATTATATGTAGTTTTAATTCCGGTCCATTTTTATTGAATTATTTGATAAAAAATAAATTAATATATAACACATTGTTAAAAAAAAAGTACAATTTAAGTAAAAATCTTTGGGACAAAAGTATTTGTACATCAGTACTTTGTACAATTATTTGTACGTTGGACTCTTGTATGATGATTTTTTTAAATACCGTTATATTTTCTTCGTTAATCGAGTTTTATTTTACAAAATAAGAAGTTGGTTTTAACGTTTTAAATAATAAGCACATCAAAAATGGGAAAGCGAAAAGAGTTGAGTTTGGATATTAAAAATTTAATTATTGATGAACATAAAAAAGGAAAATCTCTCCGGAATATAAGTAATTTAGTAAATTTGAAACATTCCACAGTACAATACATTGTAAGCAAGTATAAAAACAGCGGATCTGTTGAAAATGTGCGTGAAGGTATACGAAATATATGAGGTGTACAAATAGTTTTGTCCCTAACTGTATATATGATCTTAAATGAATAAGAATCCATAACATGGGACTTTGTGGTATTTATACCCTACACCACCATAGGTGGTTGGGGTATAATGCGTTTGTGCTGATGTTTGTAACGCACAAAAAAAAATTATCGGACCACTACCTTAAAGTATACCGTTCGACTCAGAATCACTTTCTGAGTCGATTTAACGATGTCCGTCCATCCGTCCGTCCGTCTGTCCATGTAAACCTTGTGAACAAAATACAGGTCGCAATTTTAAAGACATCTTAATGAAATTTGGCACAGACAATTATTTTGATACAAGGACGAAGTCTATTGAAATTGGTTAAAATCGGTCCATTATTTCACCTGGCCCCCATACAAATGTTCTCCCAGAATAGGGGTTTAACGATCATAAATGCCGTAAATATAGCAATATTTTAATGAAACTCGGAACAAAGGAGTTTTGTATAAGTGTTAATCTTTGTGCCACATTTCATCAGGATCGGCCCATAATTGATAATAGCTCCCATATAAACCCCTCTTCCGAAAATCACTTTAACGTGCATAAATCCCATACGAATAATAGTATCAAGTTAATATTCAACACAAATAACTTTTATATAAGTAGAAACAAAAATGTCAAAATTTATGAGAATCGGTCCATAATTTACTATAGGTCCCATATAAACCACTTACGGGAATCACCCTAAATGGCAAAAAATCGTATAGATGTTAGTATAAATGCATTATTCTGTATTTATGTAATTTATTTTACATTTAGTAAAAGTGTTGGTTTACTATTAGACACAGGTCTAATGGTGTAGGGTATCATATGATCGGTCTTGACCGACTATAGTCTCTCTCGTTTTCCATTCTTCTAATGGTACTTTTTAAATTTCTTACAATATTAAACGTGAAATTAAAGATACATGATCTTATGTGGTTAAGAATTCAAGAGGGGGAACTTTGTGGTACTTTTTCTTTTTTCCACGGTTCTTTTTGAATATTCTAAAATATTGAACCTGAAATCTTGGAAATAAAAATAAGTGAATGAAAATTAGGGAATGCATCCCGGGATTCACGGGAAATTAAACATTTTTTATGTCCCGCCTTCCCGGGAATTTTGTCCGGGATTACCGGGAATTTTAAAAGCACTTAAATGGAAGAAGACTACTTGAATTTTAGCAAAAATTTATACATTTTAGTCATTTTTAAAGAAAATTAAACTAAAAATTCAGCTAGGAATTAAATCTTAACGGCAATTCCATTAGTATGTTTTGTGTACACTATATAAACCGGTTTATTTGGGTTGACTTTATGGCATTTATTCAATTAAGCATCTTAATAAAATGTCAGCACTAAAAAACAGCTAGTGAAAACTGATTAATTTTAGACATTTTAAATATGTATCTATTCGTTATAAGTTGTTAGTAGTATAGACAACAAGCGGAATTTGTCTCATAGAAATTTGACAAAACATTAACATTAAAAGTTAAGAGAAGAATTAGAAAGTGAGTCCAACAAATCCTTAATTATTCATATAATTTTCAACTGGAAAGCTACAGATAATATTCTCTGCTATGTATGAGATCGTCTGGTCTGATCTATAACATGAAATCAAATGTTTTATTAAGAATATTAATAAACAAGAAATTGAAACTGACTGGTCCAAAGTTATTTTTTTCAAGCTAAATGTAAACCTACCCTAAAATATGAATAAGGTCATCATTTGTAAAATTTTTGTCAAAATATTTTCAAAATATAAGCTACGTTTAAATTGGATTAAGATATTGAAGCTACAAACAATTTAATAGCGTTTGAGCTCAAGTATGAATCACAACTAGGGTTTCCGAAAAAGTGATCATCAGCCACTTCTTTAAGAATTAATAAATTCTTTTTAGTGGACTTTTAATAAATTTAAATTTTATAATGATTTACGAAACTAGTTAAAAATTTTATTGAATGATATCATTGTCTGAGTAAATATTTTTTAGTCAATTTCTGACATATCTATTTTCTGTCATAAATACATTGTTTAATGGTTAATTAACAAAGATGTTTAATTTTGCTTCAAAACTTAATAAATATATTAAAGTAAGAATCAAATTTCAGTAATATTTTTTTACTCATTTAAATTTTTAATTCATTCAATTGATTTAATTAATATTTTAATCTAGAATTTTTTTCTGTTTTTCAGTTTTTACAATTTTGGTGAAAGGTGCAAATTTAAAAAAGCTGTTAATTGAATGAATTATTTACTAACATATTTGTTAATTGAATTTATTTTTTGATTTTTCTGTGTTTTAAATAAAATTAATAATTATTATTTTTGTTTTTGCTTAGTATTGTGTTGATACCCATAAAACTCTTTCAATTATTCAGATTAATCAATTACTTGAATTTCATTTTCGCTACATTTACAATCCTGTTTCAAATCTGCTAATGGAAAGATTTATATCCTATTTGGGTCTCAGTTGACCAGCTAATGTGAGTAATAATAATAATTATAGTTTTTAGTCCGAGATCCCGGGAATCCCGGGAAGTCGAAAATTTGTTCCCTCTTTCCCGGGAAATCAAAAAGTCCGGGAAATTGCGATCCCTAATGAAAATCCATAAGAGGAGATTGTGTTGTACTTGTTCGTTCTTTTAATGGTACTTTTAGATTTTTCTATAATATTGCGCACGAAATCATAAAATGAATGTTATATAATCCTATGTGGGTAAAAATTCAATGGTTGACTTTTTGGTACTTTTTTGTTCTTCTAATGGTACGTTTTGAATGTTCTATAATGTTTAATCCGCAATCACAAAATTAAAGTTATATGGTCCAAAGTAAATGAAAATCCATAAAAAGTTACTTTGTGGTACTTTTCGTTATTATATTAACTGAATTTTTTGTAATCTGTGTTTAGAATCCACAAGCACTATTAGTCACATTATTCTCTACTAAAATATAATAATGATAATATAAATAATTTGGTAGTTTTCGAACTTTCGAACGTTAAAGTAAGATGTAAGAAATTGGTAACTAAAATATTTCAAAAATTTATTGTTCTTAATGTTGACACAACACGAATATTATAACTGTTCCCACAGGAGATAGGAATCGTAGTTGAATTTTACAGTTTTCTTCACTTTTGGTATTACATTTTGTTTTTTCTAAATAAAAAGGCTTATCTCTGTGTTTATGCTATTAGAAATATTGTTCAAAAATGTATAGTTATAAAATTAAAACTTAACACAATTTGAGTTTATAATATAGTATGGTTTTTATTTAAAAAAATCTACGCTAACAAAGTAGCGGGTGTACTGCTCGTATTTATATAAAGTGCTTGGCAAGATAAAGAAAAAGTAAGCCTAGTCACCTAAGTTATCTCATCAATTAGAAAGATATTTATGCTTTAATTTTGAATTTTTTTGTATCGTTTTTATTTCGTTTTTCGGGTATAAGGCCTGAGGTATATTAGGGAAATATTTCATAAAAATATTCTATAATTTCAATTCATCTAGACGTGTAACACTTTCAAATTTAGCACTCTGAAACTAGTATGAGAAATGTTTTTTTGTACAAAAATATAGAACTATTCTTTCATTCTTTTCTCCGATTTTTGAATTATTTTTTTACATATGTATGTATTTTAATAGACAAGGCTTCCCAAATTTTTTATAAAGAAAGTTTGAATTGATTTAGTTTTGCACTCTACATCTAGCATAAGTCGAAAACGGTGAATTTTGAAATTATTTAAAAAGCTTTAAAAACCAATTTTTGGCAATTTTTCAAAAATAAACAATATTTAATAAATTTGATCTATTATTACGAATATTATTTCGCCTAGTGTTTTCAAAACGCATTTTTTTGCGAAACAATTCTGTAACTTATGAACCGTTCGAGATATCTCAATAAAATTTCACATGATCAGAGTTGAGGTGTTTTTGAGTTGATTTGAAGGAGTACAGGTTCCTAGCGGATCAGGTGGGTAGTGGGTGACCAATCGATTCTTGTAAGAAATTTTGAACAAAATTTGGGTCAATATTAAGCCTGGCAAGTTAAAAAAAAAAACAGGGATAAAAATTAGGTTTTTTTTTTTCTTATTAAAATCTGTACTCCTGTATTCGATTTTGGGCGGGCGGGAAGCAATTTAGTGTCAAAACGATGTAAATAAATTTTTTGATACAATATCGTCAATAAATTAAAAAAAGCTCTCGTGACATTTTTTATTAATCGATATGATAATTTTTCTAAAATTCACCTTCTTCCACTAATGCTGGAAGTAGGGTGCAAACCAAAGTCAATTAAAAATTCGTTATTAAACATTTATGAAGTCTTGTCTTTTGAAATATGTAAAAAAAATTATTAAAAAAAACTGAGAAAAAAAAAATATAATATTATATTATATTTTTGTAAAAAAATATCCATTTTTTTCATACTAATTTTATACTAATTATAAAATATTTTTAGACATTTTTTCCCTCATTTACCCCAGGACTACTTATTCCCGAAAACCCGAATAAATTCGAGCTAAAAAATCGAAAATTCAAAATTCAAATATCTTTTTAACTGTAAGAGATCACTTACTTAGGTGAGTAAGCTGAAACGGACATAATTTGTAGAAAATACGAATTTTTGATACTTTTACATACACAACTTTTGTACCCTGTAGCTTATTTCATGTGATAAGACTAAGTTCTCCGTTACAACTCTTCCATACATTTCAATTCGATTCGACCAGTAATTTAGGAGATACAGATTTATTACCAAACAATTTGCGTTTTGTCCCACTGTGCGTTGATCTTGCAGCAATTAGAGGTGTAGCTCACTAAATTGTACATCATCTAAAGTAATTAATAGGGCAAGTTTTTCAAACTTTTCGCTTGGAAAGTAAGCATTTGCATATTTCAAAAGAAATTCACAAAAAATGCTTATATTTTAAATCTTTGCATAAATTTGCATATAATGGATACAAAAGTTAGTTTTCTTAACAAAAACGCAATTTTTTGGTGATGTTTTGGAGTTCAACCAAATGATTTCTAAAAATTTGCTGTGAGTATTTTGAGTACATTGTAAATATTGTAAAGAAAAAAAATTCGGAAGCGTCAAATATGATACACTTTAAATTAAAATAATTATATTTTATAAACATCGAAATCTATTAGAGATTGAAAGTTAAAAAATGCATATTTGTGCATATTTTTTACACATTAATATATAAGAATGCATAAATTCGTTGGTTTTTGGAATTAAATAATCGACGAATGAAAATTGAATTTGCCGAATACTTATATATTTTATCACTTTACTTTTATAATATTATATATTAAAGAGAATCAGACCATTAAAGTTATCAATAATAGCTTAGGTTAAGTTTTATTAAATCTTTAATAAAATTACATAAGTAAATATTAACTTACACTAAATTACTAATATTGCTTTTATTTAATTAAATACTTAAGTATAACCTTTTTTAACCTCTAACAGTTTGAAATTACATATAAACAACACTTTTAACATGTTTAACGTATTTAAAAAATATGATTTAATAACACGCAAATTTTATTTAATTACAATTATTACTTTATTTGTAATAATTTTAAAATTACTTATTAGGGTGGCACATTGTTGTAACTAATAGCGTATTCTTTTCTAAAGAAAGATGTTACTGTGTAACATTTTTAAGGGTTACCTTCACCTTAATAAAAGATTACAATAGAACAAAAAATCTGAGATCAGTTCTGTAATTGTGTTATTTTCAATTCAATCGAGAGAAATCGGATTTTTAAGTTTTGGTGAAATTTCGGATTTTTGGTGAAATTTTTAATTTTTGGCGAAATTTTTAATTTTTGGCGAAATTTTAGATTTTGGTGAATTTTTAAATTTTTGGTGCAATTTTGAATTTTTGGTGAAATTTTGGATTTTTGGTGAAATTTTGGATTTTTTGGTGAATATTAGGATTTTTATGAAATTTCCATAATTAAGTGAAACATAAATTTCTTCTCGCTAAATATTTCAGTGTGCTGTTAATAAAGTTCATCATGTTCACCCTCTACTTTTTTTGAGGGTAAAACATGTAACATATTTTTTTAAATTTAAAGGCAACACTATAAGAAAAGAACATCCGACCCATTTAAAGTATTACATTTTTTTTCAGAATAGAACACAAAAGAGGGCATAGGGCAGAATAAAGGCAACATTTTAGCCAGAAAAGAAAACGCTGTAACTCTTTATGCCATATTGCTATTATAGAGCCCAAACACAACCTAGCGGATTATTTTTTTATATGAAGATTTGACAACTAAAACAACACAGCGGAATCCGCTGGAAATTAAAATCTATTTTAATTTCACAACGGATTCTCAAAAGCTCTCATTTTCTCACTCTTCCTCTCTGTCAGTGTTGCCGTTGTTGCAAAATGAATCACATAAGTTTACATTAAATTTATATAAGAAAGAAAGAGATAGATAGATTTTCCTTTTATTTTTTATGTATGGAATTTAAGAGAGAAAGATAAATATTTTTTTATATATGTAGTTTTGTTGTTGCCAAACACAAAAAATATAAAGAAACAAAAACAAAATATATATGAAATCCGCTGCTGGATTCCGTCTTCATTTAATTTGCATTTCTTTCTTAGAGCGGAAAACAACGTTGAAATCCGTTTGGTTGTGTTTGGGCTCATAATTACTTGCAACTAGAAAATAAAAGAATATTTCGTGCAGTAATCAAGGAATGAATAAGAGATGATAAGTACAGATCATCAAAAGAACAAGAAACTAATAGATAATTAATTTAATTTGATTTTTCAAATCCTTTATTTTGGATTTGAAAAAGACTATTTTTAAGACTTTAATATGTTACCTCCTTAATATTACTTCAAATCTATATGCAATTATATACTTTCATATATGAAGTATTTATTTTTACAATTAAGTTGTTATATTTGCTATTATAGTATTCTAAACATTATAAGAAAGCAAAAAAAAATATTATTACATTTATTTAAGTATGATTTTTAGCTACTAAACATACAGTTACTTATAAAGATATGTGACACTTATCATTTAACAGGGCAACCGAAAATACTTATAATTTTAAATGATTACATTCTTATAGATAAATGTCTGTTTAATTTGAAGAATTTTGATATTGATTTGTTACACGTATTTTTGTATATTAAGAGCATATTTTTGCTCTATTTTACTCCTAAGAGCATATTTTTACATATTTTGTCTTTACACAATTTTCTTGTGTCTTTAAAATTTAGTATTTTAATGTAACTGCAAAAATCTTTAGCATTTTTCCATATTAAGAAAAAAAAAAGAAGCAAATTTTCTTAACGAATTTAAATTCTTAAAAAATATTTTATGTTGTGAGTTAAGTTTTCTCATTACGAACTAGTCAAATCTTATTTTTAAGGCATATATTTTTTTTTTATTTCAACGACATACATTAAATTCACACAGAATATTTGTTTTAAGTTTTTGGTTGCCCTTGCTTTTTATTAATTAAAATTTTATGTAACAATCAACACTCAACACAAATTAAATACAAAATCAATAACATCGATAAAAAAATATATAATCTTTAAAATAATTTTGTTCAATATACGCAATTTCCAAATTATATCTATACGAGTTTGTTTTAATTATATTTATACCCTACACCACCATAGGTGGTTGGGGTATTATGCGTTTGTGCTGATGTTTGTAACGCATAGAAAACGTTATCCAACACCCACCTTAAAGTATACCAATCGACTCAAAATAACTTTTTAAAACGATCTAACGATGTCCGTCCGTCTGGCTGGACGGCTGTCCATGTAAACCTTGTGCACAAAGATTTGAAGATAATTCAATGAAATTTAGCACGTAGGACTTTTATGACACAGGGACGAAGCCTAATGAAATTGGTTGTGATCGGTCCATTATTTCACCTAGCTCTCATACAAATGTCCCCTCGGAATTGAGTTACAACACTAAAAAATGCCTTAAAAATATGAATATTTTAATGAAATTCAGTGCAAAGAAGTTTTGTATAAGTATCAATCTTTGTACCATTTTTTATGAAAATCGGTCCACGATTAACCATAGCTCACATATAAACCCCTGTTCCGAAAATTTAACGAAATTGTAACTTTAACGTGCATAAATCCCATACTAGTGTTAATATTCAACACAAATAAGTTTTATATAAGTAGAGACAACATTGCCAAATTTTATTAGAGTCGGTCCATAATTTCCCATAGCTCCCACATAAAACCACTGCCGAGAATCGCCCTAAAGTGCATAAAATCAAGTAGATGTTAGTATCAACGCACTATTCTGTATTTGTATATTTTATTTTATATTTAGTAAAAGTGTTTTCTAATATAAGTCCCCTTCCTGAAATTTTATGGTCTACATAATGGTGTAGGGTATCATATATACCTTTTTTTCTATAGTAACAAAAATAACTTTTATTGCTATTGTTTTAATAAAAATAAACAAGAAAGTGTCCAAGCTACACTGCACTGTGGGGCAGAATCGAAAATTTTTGGAAATAAATAGAATAAACTTCTAATCGGCTAGTTAGATTTACATAAAATTTTACATAGGCATAGCAGAGGAGTGTACAATTTTAAATTTGGAAGTGGACTCTATATACTCTTCTGGAGCGAATCTATGAAGGTTCTAAGTAGAGTATCTCTAACAAAAAAATTTTTTAAATGAATGCCAATTTTTTTTCTTGTCTGATTTTAAATATTTTTAAAGTATTATCAGTTTTTCTGACCGATTTCATTAATTTTTTCCAAAAATAAACAATTTTGAATTTAAAATTACAAAAAATTTTATACTTTTCTGAAAGGTATCTTAACAAAGATTATTTCAAAATAGACAATAATCCCAATAACCCAAGAGGTCTATGTACAGACCCTCTCGAATTCGATATATTATATATAAAAGTTTTGAATTTACTTAGTCTATGTTTTCTAAAATCCCAAAGCATGAATCTGCAAGCAGAATGCAGTTTTAGAATCTATAATATTTTTTAAAAGTTTTTCAAACATAATCTTAGGGATATCGGGAAAATGTGGATTTTATAAGTGAAAAGAAAAAAACATTTTTGGGATTTTTGGAGTCTTGGGACTCCTTTTACAAAAATCTTGTAAAAATCAGCGGAAGTATAATTTCTATTTGTTTCTGCTAAATTATGTTGCTGACATAATTTTTCATTACATAGAAAAAGATTGAAATCAATATCTGTAACTGAACCGAAATTATGCTACTTTAAAGTTTAATAAAACTTGAAAAAAATTGGCAACCGTTTAAAATTTGTATATATCAGAGATCCTCTACATAGCTCCGCTCCTGAGGGTACTTAAAATTCTACACTACTCTGCTATGCCTATGAGAAATTTTATGTAAATCCAACCAGCCAATTAGAAGTTACAGATTTATTTCCAAACATTTTGTATTCTGTCCCCCTGTGGACTGCGCAATAAAAGCAGAAATTAAAACATAAATTTAATTTATTTAATTTACTTTGGCGTGTCGTCTAATTTTAATAAATTTCAATAATTTAAACCATAAAATAACTAGTTTTTGCTATCAGCTCAAGGGATTTTACAACAAACTGTTGATGAGTTTTTGTGGCGACATCGTTTGAATATGGTGGTGAATCACTTGTATGTTTGTTAATTCATTAAATATTTAATTTTTTTACCGGTTCAAATTGGTTTAAAATCTTTTAAACAAACACATAAACAATAACAGAAAAAATGTCGCTACATGTCGCAAAGTAAAGAATTGAAAAAGTACAAATTTAATTAAGGTCCAACATGTAATAACCTATGCTAAGTATGGTGTATCTCCTGGATTATGAGCTTATTTGAATTAGACATCGATTATAACAATTTTTTTTATGTTATTCAAGTGTACACCGAAAAAATATGGTCTATTAAAAGATTTGTCAAACATTTAATTTATTTGAACAAATTTATATATCAATTATTCGAGTGATCAAATTTAGAATTTTCTTATATTTCCATTTAAAATCAAACCCATTTATCAGCTTTCAATTAAATTTCTAATTGTATTAAATAATTAATTGGCTAACCAAAAATAAATAAAAATTAAGTGAACATTTGACTAATGAAATGTACAATTTTTTATAGATTGGATTTCAACTAATAAAATAATTGAATATGTATTAATCATAATTGAAGTTAATTTTTTTTTTTAAATTTAATTTATTTATTTATTACACAAGGCAACAAAATCGAAAAAAATTTAAAGGCTTGAAAAACCATTTTACAATTTTGAGGTATTATGGTTCCAGTAGTCCAAATATGGTCCAAATTTTAAATTCTATGGATTTTTTTTTTTAATTTTTATGTAAAATTATAAATTTTTTTAGACGTTTTTCCACATAATTAATGATAACTCAAAAAGTGTTAGTCCGATATTATTGAAATAAACTTAGAAAAATTTATATTTATATAACTTTTAATCCCTTTATATATTGCGTTTCAATCGGCTAAGTAGTTTCGGAGTTATAATAAAAAAATGAAACAAAAATATATTTTTTACGTGAAAATAGCAAGTTTTTTTGTTTTAAAAAAATCATTAAAAATCGAAAACGGCAAAAATTGTCTAGATTTGTTGCAAAGCCACATGTAATAGCAACAAAATGAGATATCGATCATAAAAATCTATTGATTCTTTTCGAATTTATTCGCAATTAAATGAATTCGTTCATTTTCACAAAATTTTAGTTTTTTGAGACATTTCTCCACTTATGTTGTTATAAAACAAAAACAACTTGTCCGATTTTGTTAAACTAAATTTACGAAAATTTTGGCTTACAATATCTTTAAATGATGTATACAATTGTTTTTGATTCGACCAATAGTTTCAAAGTTATGAAAAAAATTGTTAGGCAAAAAATATAAAGTTAAAAAAAAAAAAATAAAAAAAAAACAAGCGAGAATGTTATATTCGGCTTGGCCGAATCTATATATCCACCATCAACATTTCCAAATTTTACGTTATATAGGAGGCGGGCGATAAGGTGAGTGACCACGCCCATTTTTGTTTCCGAGTTTACATTGATCCTTGAACTATTTGTACAAAATTTCGTTGACATTTCACCTTATATGGGAGGTGGGCGATAAAGTAGGCGTACCACGCCCATTTTTGGTTTCCAAGTTTATATCGACACCCTGTGTTTCTAGTTTTTAGCCTATAACATTTTTATTTTCAATATCAAACAAACCTTATATAGGATAAATATTTGTGCCAAATTTCGTCCTACTACGTTGTCCCGTTCTGAAGGGGTCATTATATGGGAGCTATGATTTAAAGGATCTATGTTCGTTAAATCCCTATTCTGGGAAATTATTTATATGGGGACTAGGTAGAATATTGGACCGATCATAACAAATTTCAATAGATTTCGTTCTTGCCCTTTTTGTATCATAAAAAACTTGAGCACCAAACTTCATTAAATTATTTTCAAAATTTAATTACACGGTTAACATGGTTGGACAGACAGATATATAAATGGAAGAAAAATTTACTTACAATATAAATGCATTTTCCTAAAAAAAAGTATTACTTTTTAGTTGTGAGGTTTAAAGTATATATAGGATTGGATTGCAACTTAAATTTTTATTACCAAAATATTTTAGTGGTGTAGGTTAAAAATATAAATTTTTATTGTTAATTCTTTCTTATCATTAAAAATTATTTATCGGTTAAAAATTTCCAATAAAATATTAATTTCACCATTTCTTTATAAAGTTTCAATAAAAACGAGAGAAGAAGATATAGTCGGTCAAGCCCGACTATATGATACCCTACACCATTACCATCTACATAATTTTGTTTTTACTTATATACAACTTACTTGTGTTAAATATTAACATAATACTAACATTTGTATGGGATTTATGCACGTTAGTGATTTTCGGGAGATGAGTTTATATGGGAGCTATGGTCAGTTATGGACCGATCTTCATGAAATTTGGCAGACGGATTTTTGCTGATATAAAACTTATGTGTACTAAATTTCATTAAAATATTCCTATTTTTAAGGCATTTATAAGTGTTAAAACTCTATTCCGGCAGGACATTTGTATGGGGGCTAGGTGAAATAATGGGCCGATCATAACCAAATTCAATAGGCTTCGTCCTTGTGCTGAAAAAAGCATATGTACCAAATTTCATCAAATTATCTTCAAAACTGCGACCTGTACTTTGCGCACAAGCTTTACATGGACAGCCAGCCAGCCAGCCAGCCAGCCAGCCAGCCAGCCAGCCAGCCAGCCAGCCAGCCAGCCGACCAGACGGACGGACGGACGGACGGACATCGTTAAATCGACTCAGAAAGTGATTCTGAGTCGAACGGTATACTTTAAGGTGGGGGTCCGAAGATTTTTTCTCTGCGTTACAACTTCTGCACAAACACATAATACCCCAACCACCTTTGGTGGTGTAGGGTATAAATACTACGAAATATTAAATTAAGTTTGTAAGAATTTTGAATAACTTCAATAATAGATTTTTAATGCATATAAAAAATAGATAAATTTTAAATTATTAATTATTTGTTATTTACAAAAAGATCTTAAAAAATGATAATTTTGTTATGACTGGACATTATGATTATTCATGTGATATGGACTTAAGTTTTATGTAACATTTTAGGAAATATATAATAATTAATAAATTTCCTATATGTTAAACCACTTGAAAAAAAAAAATACCTTGTAATTAAATGAACTGCTAATAAATAATTTTTTTATTTTATCAATAGCTTCTCATTGATGATGGGTACTTGAACAAAGAATTGTTTGATAAAATATTACAAATTACATATTTATTGTTATACTTCATATTACGTATTTATATTAGGGACGTCCCTAATATAAATACTTACAAATTTGATAATTAATATATATATTATAAATATTTTTTCCAAAGGTGTTTTTTAATATATTTATTATAATATTTGTTTGTAAAAATTTGAAAAATTTTGTGAACAATTTTGTGTTTGTTATTCTGATTTGAGAACTAACACATTCTCCGTAATATGGGGACTACCCTAAAGTAGCTATATGTTCATAATAATTATACAACTATTAATATGTTGTTGAAATATTTAATTAGTTTCAGTTGGGTTTGTTTATATTTAACAAATAAAATCATGTACGTAAATAATTAAAAAAACAACAATTTCACCATTTCCATAAGTTTGTTATGTAAATATCAAACGTAAATAGATTAGAAATAAAAAATTCATTTTAAAATTACATTTTTCTTAAATAAATTATTTTATTTCATTATTCATCAATTTTCTTCCAAACTTCTCAAATTTTTTGCCAGAATATCTTAGCACTTTTTGCAAACGTACATTTTAAATATAAAGTCAATAGATTATAACTTTTTTTTTTATTATTTCTTAAACAAAAATCGGATTACTCTCTTCAACCATTTGAAATTTATACCAAAACTGTTATAATTTACATACTATTTTATTAATATTTATTATTTACCTGTATTGAATATCCCATTTATGATTTTTTAAATTATTTTGTCGTTGATTTTTAGCAATTCTCGCAAATATTTTTGCAAATAAAATTAAGCGTTCAAATGACAAACTAAAAAAGAGAAAGAGAAAAAAAGAATTGTATATATTAATTATTGTTTACATATGGAATATTTTGTTATTGATTTAAACATACAGTGAGTGACAATTTTGGACAAAGGCGGCAAAAGTAATAAAAATTATTTTGTAATAATTTATTAAAAATATAAGTTTTACATTTTGTTATAATTTAATAACTGAAAATTAAATTTAAATTAGAATAATTGAGAGGTACTTTTTACGAAATTTGGTACATTTTCGGAAATATTATATTTAAAATTTGTTTTCAATATAATGAGATTTGTTTAAATATAATAAAGGAATGATTTTGTCATTCCGTGTGTAACATGTCGAAGGAATCATTTACGATTCTGGGTCCTGGTTAGATTCTGAGTCGATCTAGCTATGTCTGTCCGTCTGTCCTTCTGTCTGTCTGTTAAAAGCAACGAAATTTAGCACAAATATTTATCCTATATAAGGTTTGTGTGGTATTAAAAATAAGTTCATAAATAAAAAAGTTATGGGCTAAAAACTAAAAACACAGGGTGTCCGCTTCATACTTTTCTGCTGATCTCTCTTAAACAAAAGCATGTACGACATCGAAATTTTGTATAAATAGTTTGAGGGTCGATGTAAAGTTGGAAACCAAAAATGGGCGTGGTCCGCCAACTTTACCGCCCACCTCCCATATAAGGTGAAACTCCAACAAATTGTGTTCAAATAGTTCAAGGACCAATGTAAACTCGAAAATAAAAAATAGAAATAAAAAATGGGCAATGGTCCGCCCACTTTACCGCCTACCTTCCATATAACGTAAAATTTGACAAAGTTGATGGTGTGTATTTAGATTCGGCCGAGCCGAATATAACATTCGCGATTGTTTGTAATTTTTTTTGTTTTTTTTTTTTGCCATATAATTTTGGTAATGGAGAAGTATAAATCTTTTTAAAGACCCTATAATTTTCATTATATTTCAAAATAATTTATCGAAAGCATTTTTTATTATCTTAATTCGGCTAGACTTGATAAATTAATAAAGTCAATACTTTGAAATGAGCACTTATAAAATATTGTATTTTTATTAAATGGTATTAAATGGTGTCAAAAATGTTTAAACTGACTGAAACTGATATTAATCTTTAATAAGTTTTGTGGAAATACTATTTTAAACAAACGGAATACAGACCTGAACTCACAAGAATTTAAGCACCATAAGTTTCAATTTATAATCGTGATTGTTGTTCATAGCTCAAAATTTTAGGAAATGCTCTAGAAATTATTTAACTTTTTCCCATTCTTCTACACTTTTTGTTCGCGCGCTTAATATTCGATCTTATAAATATAAATTAATTGGACTTTTTGGATTAATAAATGTGTACTGTAAGACTTTTGTAAGATTTTTTATATAAAATTTCTTTTCCAAGGATGTGTACTATACTACTGAAATATAGGTAAGTAAAGGTTTAATTATGCTACAATAGAGCCAATGTATCATTAATACATGATACATTGGGGTCAAACGCAATTTTTTTTTGGTAATAAATCTGTATCTTCAAAACTACTACTTGGATTAAATTGAAATGTATGAAAGAGTTGCTGAGGAGGACTTAAGCTTTCAGAAAAATTATCTTGTTGTCACACTGTGATAACACAAGATAAGCTACAGGGTGTCAAATTTGACTACCTCGAGTATGTAAAAGTTTCAAAAAATCTTACCTTCTGCAAATGAAGTCCGATTTTAAAGATTTTTATATTTCTGTAAAGTGCTTGACAAGATAAAGAAAAAATAAATTTACTCACCTAACTTATCTCTTACAGTTAAATAGATATTTATTCTTGTATTTTGAATTTTTGATTTTTTGTCTCGACTTTCTTTCGTTTTTCAGGAATAAGTCCTGGGGTATATAAGGTAAACATTTTTTTAAAATATGTTGTAATTTGCTATATATTTCGAAATAATATACTGAAAGAATTTTTGGATTATCTCAATTCGTCTAGAAAAATATTCAAAGTCAGCACTCTGAAATTAGTATGAACAAGCGCGAATGTTATATTCGTCTCGGCCGAATCTACTATATACCCACCATAAAATTTTTAAAATTTTACGTTATATTGGAAGTGGGCGGACAACGCCCATTTTTTGTTTCCGAGTTTACACTGGTCCTTAAACTATTTGTACAAAATTTCGTTGATTTTCACCTTATATGGGAGGTGAGCGTTAAAGTGGGCGGACCACGCCTATTTTTTGTTTCCGAATTGACATTGGTCCTTAAACTATTTGTACAAAACCACGCCCATTTTTGGTTTAAAAGTCTATATCGACCCTCAAATTATTTATACAAAATTTCGTTGTCGTACATGCTTTTGTTTCAGAAATATCATCAGAAAAGTATGAAACGGACACCCTGTGTTTCTAGTTTTTAGTCCATAACTTTTTTTATTTATTAACCGATTTTGCCCATTTTCATTTTCAAATAAACCTTATATAAGATAAATAATTGTGCCAAATTTCGTCTCCCTACGTTGTCCCGTTCGAGCCCTATCATGCTTTCAACAGACAGACAGGCGGACAGACGGACAGACATAGCTAGATCGACTCAGAATCTAACCAGGATTCAGAAAATATATACTTTGTGAGGTCTTAAACGATTCCTTCGACATGTTATACACGGAATGACAAAATCAAAATACCCCCATTTTTTTATGGTGGGTATAAAAATGGCAATTTTTTTACAAAAATTTAGTACAATTCTTTCACTTTTTTCTCAAAGTTCCGTTAATGAAAAAATTTCTTTCTTTATATATTTCAAAAGATAAGGCTTCATAAATGTTTAATAAAGAAATTTTGAATTGATTTAAGTTTGCACCATACATCAGGAATTGGTCGAAAATGGTGAATTTTAGAAAAAATTTTCATTTTTATCGATTAATAAAAATGTCACTCGATTTTTTTTTTTTAATTTATTGATGATATTTTATCAAGTAATAGATTATTTAGAACGATTTGACACTAAACTGCTTCCCGGTCGGCCAAAAGCGAATGCAGGAGAGCAGATTTCATGAAAAAAGTAAATTTTTAAACGACTTTTTTTAATTGCATAAAAAAGCATATTAGCATAATATTTTCGCCAATATTTCTTATGTGATGTATAAAATGTATATCGATCTTTTGCTTCTGCAAAAATCATTTAAAAAACTTTACAAATAAATTTTTGGCAATTTTTCAAAAATAAACAATATTTAATAAATATAAGCGTTTATTACGAATATTATCTCGTTCAACAACCAAAACTCGCTAATGCAGTTGTGTGTTACGTATACGCACTTATGGAAATATTGTAAAATTGTTAATTTGGTGAGAATTGACTTAAGTCGTCAGCTTTGAGACCATGATATAATGATTTTAAAACGATATATATATACATGAATTCATAAATAAGTAAATTTTTATATTCTTGTAATCAGCGTTACCGTTGAGAATTTTTAAAAAGTGTCCAAAGAAGGGGATTTCAAAATAAAAAGTCACCAAAAAAGGGGATTTTCTGAAAAAAAGGGGCCAACTGCTTTAAAACCTAAAAAAACTCCTTAAAATATGTCTATTTGATAACAACGACAACAAAAAAATCTTGTATTGTAAGAAAACTACAAAATTCAGTTTTATTAATAACAAAATAATTTATAATTTTTTTACAACAATTTTTATTATTGCAAAATTCACAAAAATGGTTACCATACTTTTGTTTGAGTTCTTCACTCGTACTCCAGTCTTTTAAATTCTTGTCAGATGAATTTAGGATCCACAAGAATTGACTGAAATCTGTTAGACAAACTATTTTCTATTTTTGATAATTTAGTAAAAAAAACACGTTCCCCAGGGATTGCTATGAGGAATGTAAAAATATAAATTAGGATATAAATATTCCTCGAATCTATTTTTTAATCCAATCCAAAAAGATTCGGCATATGATGATATAAATAGCTGTTCAAAAACTTTACTATTATTTTATTTACTAACAGTTTCGATCATTTATAAGTACTCCGCGGATTTTTATATCATTATACTGTGAAACAATCTCAAAATGATGAATTTATTTGTTGAAATTAATTTCAAACAATTTTATTTCCCGTCATTTAGTCTTAAAAAGTAGCCATTTAGTCGCCATTTAAAAAAGGGGCCAAAAATGTGGCCAGGTGGTTGAAAAAGGGGCAAATGGCGACTAAAGTCGCGAAACGGTAACACTGCTTGTAATATCTTATTAGTTTTTGGAAAGTAGGCGGAGTTTTGCTTTACAAAACATTATTTTTGTTTGGTTTTTATATCTTTTTTATATTTTTTAATTTTGAAAAATTGCAAAAAATTTATTTGTAAAGGTTTTAAAATGATTTTTACAGGAGTGTGTGATATCGCACGTTGAGGTAAAATGTGTCAAAAGTGGCGATTAATTGAATTTTGAAATTTAATTTTTTTTTTAATAAAGTTGGGTATCAATATCAATTAAAGTATTTAAGCTGGGTTGTGTTGCTTTCTTATAAGGAGCTGTCAAAGTTAAACATTTTTTTTACATTATTTTCATCAATTTTCAGTGTATTTATTTTAAATAAAAAGTCTTTTATAGTAAGCATTTAAAAAGCAACCATCAACTTTAGGTATTTAAATGTACTTTTCTTCAAGTATTTGTAAATTATATTTTGTCTTAATATTTTTGTTTTTTTTTTTTGGAAAATTATCCTAAAATACAATATTTTTCAATTTTCATGGAATGCTACTTAAAATGTTACAGGATGTTTATTCTGAAAATTTTCTGAAAATAGTACATATTGTCCGCTTTAATATTAAGAATAAAAAGAAAAACATCGTGACATATATAGCCCGATTTGAGAAATTAATTTATTTTCGAAAAAAAACCCAGATTTCATAAAAGAAACAGCTGACATTTCCAGACATTTTCTTTGCTTTATCAAACATTAAACAGTGGGGCAGAATCGAAATAAATCTGTAACTTCTAATCAGCTGGTTGAATTTACATGAAGTTTCACATAGGCGTAGCAGAGGACGGTATCATTTTGATCCCATATACGCTTCAGGAGCCATTAGCGAATTTTTGTTCCTTACCCGATTTTCAAAATTTTATATCACCTTAAAGTCCTTAAAAAAATATGCTTGTATGTACTATTTCTCTTATATATTCTTCGAGATATATTCATTTGAAATTTCAACAATCTCAACTTTGCAAGATGTTGATCAAGTCATTTCCGTATATATACCAACATTATGAACCGATTTTATTATATTTTTTGCAGAAAACTTGTGTTCGATATCGTTATTGAGTCAAAAAATAAATGATTTTGAATTCGCAAGTTTGCAAAAATTAATAAACAGACGGACTGATGGACAGACATTAGAATTCTTTAAAGAAAATTTCCAAAAATATATAATTTTTTTACTTTTTGACCAATACAAAAACTAAATCTAAAAATAAAAAAAAAAAAAAAAAAATATTGTTATCACCTTTCCCTGAATTAAGTGTCATTTTCGACTCATTTAACCCAAATTTATAGACGGACATATTTTAGAATTCTAAAAATGCATTTTTTTACTACTCAGAAAAAATTATTATCATATGTTTTTCAATTAACACAGTTGTTTAATTTTGCATCAAAATTTAATAAATGTATTCAAATAAAACTAAAAAAAAAAAAAAAAAAAAATTAAGCAAGATTTTTTTTTCATTTAAATTTTTAATTGATTCAATTAATTTTTTAATTGGATTTTTTTTCTGTTTTTCATTTTTTACAGTTTTTAGTAATTGATAAAATCATTTTGGTGAGAGGTGGAAATTTAAAAAAGCTGTTAATTGAATGAATTATTTACTAACATATTTGATGATTGAATTTATTTTTTGCTTTTTTCTGTGTAACTAATAAATAGAAAAAATCATAAAAATTCGGATATCACCTTTTCCTGAATTAAGCACCATTTTCGACCCATTTAACCCAAATGTATAGACGGACGGACATTACCATTCAGCCAAAAAACATCTTATAATTTTAAAACTGAATTTTTTTTACCAATAATCAATAAAAAATAGAACGTGATCATTAAATATTGATATCAGCTTCAGTGTTACCGTTTGGCGACTTTAGTCGCCATTTGCCCCTTTTTTCAATCATATGGCCACTTTTTTGGCCCCTTTTTAAAATGGCGACTAAATGATGACTTTTTAAGACTATGTGCAAAATGACGAAAAACTAAGATGTTTGAAATATATCGACCCATTATATATTAATTTCAACAAAGAAATTAATAATTTTGAGGCTATTTCATAGTATAGTGATATAAAAAGCCGAGGAGTATTTATAAATGAACTGAAACTGTTAGTAACTGAACAAAATAATAAAGTTTATCAACAGCTATTTGTGTTATTGATAAATCTGAATTTTGAGGTTTTTCTTAAAATACAAAATTGATTGTTATTATCAAATAAACAAAATTTTAGGACTTTTTTAAGTTTTAAAGCAGTTGGCCCTTTTTTTTCAAAAAATCTCCTTTTTTGGCGACTTTTTATTTTGAAATCTCCTTTTTTGGACACTTTTTAAAAATTCTCGGTGGTAACGCTGATCAGCTTTCCCTGAATTAATCGTCATTTTCGACCCCTGTGCGTTGTTCAAGTTCCTTATCGATTAAGATCCTTAAGAGGTGACAGTATGCTCAACGTTATACATTATTTTTTCAAAAAACTATTATAAATCGTAAATATTTCCGTAAAAAAATCTAAATTTAATTCTTTAACCAATAAATCACTTTTTGAAATGAATTAAAAATATGAAAGAGGCGAACGCATAAAAAAATGCACTAAAACCATTATAAAAAAATATATATTTTTTTAATTATGCGATTTAAAGAGAACATAATCGACTCCAAAAGCTTTTCATTTAAATGAAATTGAATTGAAACTTACATACTGATGAATATTTAAAACTTATGTAGCTGTTTAAAATATTATGAGTAATATGGTTAATGTACATATTACTAAAAATATTTTGTTTGAAGACTAGTTGAAATAAGGTACCAATTTGATTTATTTAGAGAGTTTAATTGCGATCTTATTTAAATTCAAAATTTCGTATAGATACTTATATATTTATATAGTACTTATTACCATTTTTACAGGTTAAAGACTTTTATATAACAATTCATACTTTTTTAATTCCTAGATCACTTTAAAGTTTAAATTGTTTTACACTTTACTGTAAATATGTACTTACATACATATTTACTTATGCGATAAACGCCATTAAAATGTTATTAATTTAGTCATAGCTTACAAAAATATTTAAAATGGAAATAAACAATTTTGAAAAAGCTTTTAGGATACAACATTTCCCATTCTTCTA
This sequence comes from Protophormia terraenovae, assembly GCA_951394005.1. Classification (NCBI taxonomy): domain Eukaryota; kingdom Metazoa; phylum Arthropoda; class Insecta; order Diptera; family Calliphoridae; genus Protophormia; species Protophormia terraenovae. The sequence goes on from OX596075.1 coordinate 83,955,645, forward strand.
ATAAATATATTAAAAAAAAAAAAATAAATAAATTCTTTTGTCACTCACTGTATGTACTTTAATTACATTTATTCGCATATACTTATGAAGTATTTATTTTAATTATTTTTCTATTTGTTTTTATTTTTTTTTATTAATTTACATAAAAAAGATACCATCACTTTTCAAAATAGTATAAAATTTAACAAAAATAAAAAAGTACCTTAGTTAAAAAACCGGTTATACAATTAAGTACAATTAAACTTGCACTTAAAACACACACGAAATAAAAACTAAATATACATATAACTAACAATTTAATAAGTTATAAAATTAAATATGCTTACTTAGTTATGTTATACACTGTTTATTGATAAAAAAAAATTAATGACAGTTCTTTTTGTTTAGATATTTTTTTGTGGGTTATTCTAATCATACGATATTATATTTTATTATAATTAGCATAAACAATTAATTTCGTTTAATTTTTTTGAAGAGAAATGAGCAAAATTTTTTTGTTTCACTGTAATTTTGTATTTGTTAATTCGCACCTTTACATTTCCCGCCGAGTGCTTATTATTGCCTGATGTCAAAGTAATTTTAATTCTTGTACAGTATTATAAAAAAACTATTTAATATTAGTTAATTACTTTTTTTGCGTTATAAAAGTAGTTGTATTTGTTAAAATCGCTTGACCAATCCGTCGAATAAAATAAACAACAAATCGTAACAAAGCGAAGAGAGTGAATGAATGAATGTGTGACTGAATATAAAATATTGAATTTTATTTAGCGGCGTTTGATTCTTTTTTCTTACCCCTTTTCGCCGATTATTTGGGTTTTCTGCAACAACTTTTATTTGTCTAGTATTTTATCGCTTTTTATTATATTCTTGTTCTCTGTTTGTTATTGTTTTATTTCAGCAAAAGCTCTTTTTTCTAATGAAAGTTTCAAGTAAAGTTGTGTTATGTGTGCATAAAATAAAAGAAGAACACTAGAAATGCTAAAAAAAATATTTACACATATGAAGCTTTGAATTAACCCATTGTGAAAAATGGTAAAAGTTTTGAGTTTTTAGTGGTAAGTTTTATATTAAATCTTAATTTTTTTAAACCAGCATTTCTGAATCTATATACAGCAGCGTTTTCAAGTTATTGATTTTAACAATGTTTTTAGTACTTTTTTAAAATTTAAACGAGGAAGATTGAGTCAGTGCTCGGTGCTTTTTAAAATTTTTCAGTAACACCAAATTTCAAAATTTTAATAGTGTATAGGTAAATAATTTTTACCCTCAACAAGGTCTCGAGAAAAATTTCACACATACAGTGTCTCACTAAAGTATTTGAATTTTTTTTAATTAATAATAAAAACGGTTTTATTACGTGAATTAAAGAAATAATTCTTAGATTTATTAACTGAATTATGTCTATTTGTTAACTTTATAATGCAAAAAGTGCAACCAACAATATTGCATTGTTATTCCAGAAAAAGTATGAAAGTCATCGAATTTATCTATAGATGAAATTCTTGTAATTTTTATTAATAACACTGGTCGAGAAAAAAAAAATTTTGGAGCTCCTTTAAATCGCTCTACTATCAATTTTTATCCGCCTAATAGTTTAGGAGATATTTTGAAAAAAGTGTAAAAAAAAAATGCAAAATTCAAGATTTCATTTTTTTACCAAAACTTTTTTTTAAAGTGAAAACATCAAAAATATTTAAGTTTATCACCTTTATCTCAAAGCTGGCAAAACTACGAGTAAATAAAGTCACGAATCATAAAAATTGATGCACAAATCTTGATTGGATTCATAGTTAAGTTTGGATACCCATGCAAACCTACAGTTAAGTGGAAATACAAAAGTGGGCAAAAAAGAAAAAAAAAAAATATATTTTTTTCTTTTTAAATAAAAAAAATAGATGGATTAGATGGAATTTAACGTGCTAAATAAGAATTAGCTTTTGCTTTTTTTCTATCACGCATTGATTTTTTTATGGGCATGACTACTATGACTCCGCCTTTAGGCAGTCACACTTGTATAACTCGAGAACAGTTTGTCCAATTAAGATAAATTGAACTTTAATATATAGCGACCTAAATTGTCTTTGAGCTGAATTTATATAATTTTTTGTTCATTTAATATTTCCGTAGTTATTCGGTAATTAGTACAGAAAATTTTAAAATTTATTTTTTTTGAAAAGTGGTGATAATTTTGATCCATAGTTTTGAAATTCTTGAGCGAATGAAAAATATTGTTGACACACCTTGAAGACAATTTTCGTATGCATCTTTTGATGTACCACTTATCAAAATCGTATAAAGTGTTCTTGAGTTATAGCCTAAGTTTGACAAACCATTCTCGATGAATAAGTTGATAGTCATAGTAGTCATGCACCTAAAAAAAATCTGTACGTGATAGAAAAAAGGTGAATGCTTGTTTAACTCTTCAAAATCCACCTAGTCCACCTATTTTCGTTTCAATAAAAAATACAAAAATATTTTTTTGGCCACCATTGTATTTCTACTCAATTGTATGTAACATGAGTATTTTTTACTTAACTGTGAATAAAATTTAGATTTGTGTATCAATTTTGAAGATACATGCCTTATTTTATTCGCAGCATTACCAGCTTTAAACGGTAACATTTTAGATGTTTTCATTTATTAAAATAAATTTTAGTAACAAACAATTTTGCATAAAAATGATTTTAGTTTGAAGACATTTTTAGTACGCATCTTTTGGTGTATCACTTACAGTAGCGAGCATTAAAAATGCAACGCTATGTGATATGATTTTTGTTCGCATATATTTTGCTTATAGCTAGTCCTAATGTAACAGTACTAATGTAATTTTATTACTTGTGGTAATAGATACCTGTTGCATATAATTTTGTTGAATATTTTTGTGCGTAACGAAAATTATTGAACGTTTAGTAAAAGCAGTTGAAAATGTGAGCGAGCAAAAAAAATGCAACTCTAAACAAATACATCAAGTCCAACTATTCGTTTATGGGGGAGGATTTTTTTGTTGACCAGTGTAATAGGTGATAAGTATCATCATTAAATGTTTTTTGATTCATTTCCACAATTTGAAGTTAAAGTTTGGGGGATTTTTAGTCCAATTTTTTTAATTGATTCTATAAATGACAAATATGATATTTTATTTAAAGTAAAAAAAAAAAAAAATAATAATAATTATTTAGTTCCTTATAAGTTTTTTTTTCGTTAAAACGTCATATATGAAGGGTCCAAGTCGTTAATTATGAGGCATTGCACCATTAAAAAGATAATATTTTAAATATCAAGCCCATTTTGTTACTCCTCGTATCAACAATTTATTTCAAAATGTTGGGAAATATCTTCCCGATATATAGCCATTGACTCCTAACTTTTATTTTCATCAACACAATTAATATTAACAGAATAGTAAACTATTTCTGGTATTTTTACATTTTTATAGCATCCCTATAGCTGGAACGACATATAGTAATGTAACTTAAAATATACCTCTTGTCTCGTTTTATATTGTGGCACCAATTGGCTTTGTATTTTTTGTAGCCGGTATCCAAGTCCCCCATTTTATAACAGGTAATATCTACAGAACCACAATCTGAAAGTTTTGTTAAAATATGTGGACCAATACATCAGTAAAATGTACACCGCTTGGAATGTCAATATTTAGAACTTTTGGAGTAAAAATTGTTTTTCGAAGGGAGGACAAAGTCCATTTATATTTCCAAATAAAACAAATTAAATTTAAGAAATGATTTAGGAAAAATTACCCGATTATTTCAATTTTCTTTTTTTCAAGATACATGAAGAAATTTCGCTTAATTTCCCCAAAATTTGACCCCCAAATTCATAAATATAATTAGTAAATGCTTAACAGTGATACCTAATAACAATTAAAAAATTTCTTTTTTAACCTTTTTTTGTTTTTTGAGTATCTTTAAATATAAATAAGCGCAAATGTTATATTCGGCTCGGCCGAATCTATATACCCATCATCAACTTTTTAAAATTTTTGGTTTCCGAGTTTACATTGGTCCTTGAACTATTTGAACACATTTTTGTTTAAGTTTCACCTTATATGGGAGGTGGGCGCACCACGCCCATTTTTGGTTTCCAAGTTTATATCGACCCCCAAACTATTTATGCAAAATTTCCTTGTCATACATGCTTTTGTTTAAAAGATATCAACAGAAAATTATGAAACGGACACCATGTGTTTCTAATTTTTAGCCCATAAATTTTTTGTTTATTAACCGATTTTGCCCATCTTCAATCCGAAACAAACCTTATATAAGATAAATATTTGTGCTAAATTTCGTCTCCCTACGTTGCCCGTTCGAGCCCTATCCTACTTTCAACAGAAGGACATATCTACATTGACTCAGAATCTAACCTTAAATGATTCCTTCAACATGTTACACACGGAATGACAAAATCAATATACCCCCTATCTTTTTGATGGTGAGTATAAAAATTAAAAAATTCATATACTTTTGTGAGGTACCTTGAAATGACTGCACGCGTTATTTTCTCAATTTTCGGAAACGATTCAACATTTTGTGCTACATTTTGCAGCATTTGGTAAAAGACAAATCAGACAAAAAATCCCATTCATAAAAAATCTTATTTTTTTATTTACCTAATGTTATAACTAAAAAATAACTCATTTGTGCTTCAAATGAACTGAACTGTTAGTTATGTATCCGTTTCAGATTGTTTTAAAAATGTTGGCATTGATTTGTTATATCACATTTTGGTCATAATTACATATTTTTAAATTTTTTGGACTTTATCTCGTTTTTTTTCTAGTAAGCAAAAAAATGCATTTTTAGAATTATAAGATTTTTTTATACCCACCATCAAAAAGTTAGGGGTATATTGAGAAATGAGGACTTAAAAATTTATTATGAAAAAAATATTAATTTTCATTATTATTTTAAAAATAACAAGAGGTTTAATGTAACGAAAATCTTGAACCTATTCAGTTGAAATGCACTGTATTTACACTTTTTAAATTTTTTAACACTTGAAAAAAAAAAAGACAATATAATAATTGTTTTCTTGTTGTAAAGCCAAAAAAAAAAAAAAAAAAAAACGGGGTATTTATTTCAGTTATTAAAAGAAAAATTCGTATGTATTTTTAATTTCAAAAGTACTTGTCTTATATTTGATTATTATTTTTGGTTGTTACAACAGTCAAACTGCATATATAAAACGAGAGAAAAAGATATAGTCGGTCAAGCCCGACCATATGATACCCTACACCATTGTGTACATTATAATTCGGGGAGGGGTTTTTTATTAGACTTGGAGTCAAATGTGGACCGATATTCATAAGTGTAAAATAAAACATACGAATACAGAATATTACGTTGATGCTAACATTTATATGAATTTATTCAATTTTGGGTGATTTCCAAAAGAGGACCTTATATGGGAGCTATGGTGAATTATGGACCGATCTTTGTAAAATTTGGCACTATCATTTATGTTCATATAAAACTTATTTGTGTAGAATACTAACTTGATACTAACATTTTAATGGAATTTATGCCCGTTTAAGTGATTTCCTGAAAGGGGTTTATATGGGAGCTATGGTTAATTATGGACCGATCTTTTTAAAAATCGGCACACTTATTTAGACTTATGTGAAACTTATATGCGCCAAATTTCATTAAAATACTGCTTTATTTAAGAGATTTATGATCGTTAAACCCTTTTCCGGGAGGACATTTGTATGGGGGCTAGGTGAAATAATGAACCGATCATAACCAATTTCAATAGGCTTCATCCCTGGGCTATAAGAAAACTATGTAACAAATTTCATTAATTTTGGTTCAAAATTGCGACCTGTAGTTTGATTACAAGGTTTACATGGACGGACAGACGGTCAGACGGACGGACGGACGGACATCGTTAAATCGACTCATTCTAAGCCGATTGGTATAAATTAATTATAAATATTTTTGAATGTTACAAACATCAGCACAAACGCATTATACCTTCCCCACCTATGGTGGTGTAGGGTTGTTGTTTTTGTGCAACTGTTACACCTTTCCATTAATTTTGACGTTTGCCTTGATAAATTCTATACTTCCAGCAATATCTAAAATTGTTGAGCACCTCATAAAGGATCAAATAGTGCAATCTGCAAATGATAAAATTTATGAGTCCCAGTATGCATTTCGTAAGGGTTATAGTACAACATCTTTGTTACTTAGCCTTACTGATTCCATTAGGGAGAATATGAATGTTGGTAAATTGAGTGCATTAGTTTCACTAGATCTTTCTAGAGCTTTTAATACGATATGTCATTCGACAATGATCAGGAAACTTAAAGATCAATTTCAATTTTCGAATTCAGCTTGCAAATTAATAATGTCGTACTTGATTCCAGTTCGTTGACTTTAGAGGAAGAAAATCTTGTTTGCTTAATATTAATGCTGGTGTCCCTCAAGGTTCTGTATTGGGGCCTCTTTTATTTATTCTATATGTAAATGATTTGTATACTTACACTAATTCTGTTACTTGTGGCACATTCTTGTATGCTGATGATATTTTTTTACTTTTTAATGGTGATATTTCTTCTAGTTTGAACTTTGAAACTAATGTGGACGTGTTTTGCAGTGGTCTTTTAATAATTCTCTTAATATTAATCCATGTAAGACTAAGGCGATCATGTTTGGCCCTAGTGATAACTACTCTACTAATATGAATTTTTGTCTTAATAATGTTGCTATTGAAATTGTTTGTCAGCACAAGTGCTTGGGTTTGTTTCTCGACAGTGGACTTTCGTTTGGTTGTCATATTGACCTCATTATCAGGAAAGGTGTGGTGTGCACTTAGAAGAATTTATTCGACTAACATGTATTTACCTTTTCGTGTTAGACGAAGATTAGCTCATGCTCTACTTATGCCACAGGTCTTATATTGTCTCGAAGTAATATCTGGATGTTCTGCTTTCTCTATTAATAGATTGAAATGTATTGGTAATACCATTGTTAGATTTGTTTATAACATAAGACGTTGGTGTCATATTTCTGCTTATGTTAAAAAATTTCTTGGTTGCTCTTTTAAGAATTTCGTCAAATATCGTAACTTGGCTTTGTTTTATAATATAATTAAAAACAGTTATCCTTCTAACTTGTGCAATAAATTTATATTTTTACGTTCCTCCAGGAATCCTCAAATTTATATTCCGAGAATTTTTAAATTATCTTTTGAAAGATCATTTGTTGTGAGGATTGCACGCTGTTGGAATTACTTGCCCTATGAACTTCGTATTTTTTCTCACTCCAACAATGTTTTTCGTCTTAAACTTCTGGCTTTTTTAGCTCATAGTATTTGATTACCCCTAATATAGCTACTTCTTTTTTTTTTTTTATTTTTGTAAGAATTACTGCTATATGGACGTTTTTTTTTTAGTTACTAATATTATTGCCTACCATTTAAACTTTTATGGCTGGGGAGCCGAAGACATTTCTATGAATTTTAAATTAATTTTTTTTCTATGAAATGTTAATTGATTAATTTATTTTTTTTCCTTTTGTTAAATAATTTTTTAAGATTATTTTATATTAGTATGTAAGCTATATTTATATAACTCATGATTATTACTGTGTAATACATATTTATATTTTGGCCTTGAAGGCTTTGTATTACTATGCTGAATAAATAAATTAAATTAAATTAAATAACATTACACTAAGAGAAAAAACTCGATTCAAAATCAACAACGGTTGTGGTTACATTGGTAATTTACGGTAACAGCTTTATAATACCTTTCGTTAACAAATTTAATAGAAAACATATGTAATTTAACAATTTGATACCGCAATGGTTTCAAATTAGTGCCAATTACTTATCGGTGTAGATTCACTATTGACACAGAATGGTATCGTTTTTGAATACAGATTTTGAAAATTGAGCGCGGATATACGCGTATTTATTTTTTATTTTATTTAATATTTTGAAAAGTCGGTTGCAGTTTTAAAAAGTTTAAATTTGTTATACTCAATGTTTGTTCTTCAAATCTTACTGGAAAATGATTTCGATGGTATTTCGATCGGGTAGCGAATTTAAGCCTTTTATTTTTTTTATCTTTTTTCTTTTTTTGGTTTTAAAAATTTTACCTCTCAATACATAGTTTAAACACAATTATGTGGCAAAGAGGAAAAACTGCATAATTTATTTTTATTAGTTTTCAGGAGACCGTTTTTATACCCACCATCAAAAAGATGGGGGTATATTGATTTTGTCATTCCGTGTGTAACATGTCGAAGGAATCATTTAAGACCCCACAAAGTATATATTTTCTCGGTCCTGGTTAGATCCTGAGTCGATCTAGCTATGTCCGTCCGTCTGTCCGTTTGTTGAAAGCAGGATAGGGCTTGAACGAGACAACGTAAGGGGACGAAATTTGGCACAAATATTTATCTTATATAAGGTTTGTTTGGGTTTGAAAATGGGCAAAATGAGTTAATAAACAAACAAAGTTATGGGCTAAAAACTAGAAACACAGGGTATCCATTTCATACTTTTCTGCTGATATTTCTTAAACAAAGCATGTACGATAACGAAATTTTGTATAAATAGTTTGAGGATCGAAATAAACTTGGAAACTAAAAATAGGCGTGGTCCGCCCACTTTACCGCCCACATCCCATATAAGGTGAAACTTCAAGAAATTGTGTTCAAATAGTTTAAAGACCAATGTAAACTCGGAAACAAAAAATGGGCGTGGTCCGCCCACTTTACCGCCCACTTCCCATATAACGTAAAATTTGAAAAAGTTGATGGTGGGTATTTAGATTCGGCCGAGCCGAATATAACATTCGCGCTTGTTAAGGTTTAAAATTGAAATTAAAGGTCCGCAATTCGTATGAAAATTATTTGGTATATTTTTGAGACCGATATGTATATTGACTATTGAAAAATATAGCAAAAAAGTAATGTAATTTTGTTTAAATAATATCTCAAGTTATAAATTTTTTTTCAAAATGGAATTTTTAAATGTGTTATGAATATGTTGAATTATGTGCTTATTCCATTTCCAAAATGTTATAAAATGTATGTATTAAAAAACTACATACATATTTCAAATTAGTATGTTAAATTCAATCATTAATTTTAATACAGGAAATATGGAAAAAAATCAAATGTTAATTCATAAATTTTTTACATTTCGGAAAATGAAAATCAAGCGAATTATGTTGTTATTCAGATTACTAATTCCTAAAGGAATGGACAGATTACTGTCCATTCTTGTTGATGGTGGGTATAAAAATTAGGAAAACGGAAAACGACATAACTCAAGTTATGTAGTTTTTCATTTTGGCCATCATCAAATTCTAATGGATTCAAATTTAAATTTAGTTTCGATTAGGTAGAGGAAATAAGTCATTAATTTTTTATTATTATAATATTGCAATTTTTATAAAATCCTTATTTTACTGGCATATTTTTACATATTTTATACTTAAGAGAATATTTTTGCATATATTCTATTAAAGTGCATAATTTGCCACTTAAGAGAACAATTTTGCATATTTTGCAATCAATAGAATTCTTTCCATAATTTGCCATTACACATTGGGGTAAAAGGGGTCGAAAATGTCGATTAATTCAGGAAAGGTGATATCAATATTTTGATGATCACTTTTTATTATACCCTACACCACTTTAGGTGGTTGGGGTATTATGTGTTTGTGGTGATGTTTTGTAACTAGGGTTTGGGATTTCCCGTGATATTTTGTTTTCAGGGAAACGGGAATAAAAAATTCGATTTCCCGGGAATCCCGGGAAATTTAAATTTAAAAAAAAAGCAATGATTTTTTATAAAGAATGCAATTTTTTCTATTCAAAACTATAAAACAACATTATAAATCAAATTTATGATTAGTTAAGGTGGTTTTACACTATAATACTTTGTATTAATACCAGATTTTCATTTTCTATAATACATATCAAAAAATGTATTGAGAAAAGTATTATTAAATGTCATATTTTTAATTTTCTTTATTAAAATATTTTTCAAAAAATTAAAAACGAAAAATTGAACAGAATTGACTACAAATAAAAAATGTGCCGAAATTTGCTTTAAGAGATGCAATTCATTTCAAAAATATAAAGACTTCAACGTACAAAGTATTGAAGGTATTTACAGCATAATACTTTTGAAAATATTTTTGGTATTAATACAAAGTATTATATTGTAAAACCAATTAAAAATTTAAACATTCTTAAACATTTCATACAAAAAAAAAAAAAAAAAAAAAAAATAAGTGCTTCAGTCATTTCTTTAAAGCTTTCATAACAATTTAATTCATAGTCTTAAATTCTTTGAAATTTCTTTGAAATACAAATAAAAACTTTGAATGAAAATAAATAATAAATATTTAGTTTTTGGTACTAAGAAGAAAGTTTCAATTAAAACTAGAGAAGAAGATATAGTCGGTCAAGTTCGACCATATAATACCCTACACCATTTTGATCCACATAATTTAGTTTTTACTCTTATACAATTTATTTGTGTTAAATATTAACATAATAGTAACATTTGCATGGGATTTATGCATGTTAAAGTGATTTTCGGGAGAGGGGTTTATATGGGAGCTATGGTCAGTTATGGACCGATCTTCATGAAACAGATTTGTGCTTATATAAAACTTATTTGTGCTAAATTTCATTAAATATTCCTATTTTTAAGGCACATATTAGTGTTACAACTCTATTCCGGGGGGACATTTCTATGGGGGCTAATTGAAATAATGGACCAATCATAACCAAATTCAATAGGCTTCGTTCTTGTGCCAAAAAAATCGTATGTACCAAATTTCATAAAATTATCTTCAAAATTGCGCCCTTTACTTTGCGCACATGCTTTACATGGACAGCCAGCCAGACGGACGGACATCGTTAAATCGACTCAGAAAGTGATTCTGAGTTGAATGGTATATTTTAAGGTGGAGGTACGAAGATTTTTTCTCTGCGTTACAATTTCTGCACAAACACATAATACCCCAACCACCTATGGTGGTGTAGGGTATAAAAATTAAGAACGTTGATATATGATAAAAAAATAAAATAACATTCACACATGAATTTCCAAATAGTTTGATGTTTACTTTCTAAACAAATTGTTTTTCATGTTCCCGTATTTTTGTACATTTTTGAGAGAAACATCAGCCTTTTCTCATTTTACCCAAAAAGTACGGGAACAAATTTATTGAAAACAAAATATATATATATATATATATATATATATATATATATATATATATATATATATATATATATATATATATATATATATATATATATAAAATATTTAAAAAATATAAATATTTCCATTAAATTTGCAGAAGATTTGAATTAACAAAAATTCAATGATTTCTTTATAAATTTATTCAGTAGAAGTATTCGGAATGTGAATGGACAAAATAAAACTTTTTTTTCCTAGTGAAAAGTAGTCAAATAGGACTTTTCATCAGCGCACCGATGAAAGGTTTTTCAATAATCTTAAATATCACTTGTATCTAATTTTATCTATATTTCTTTTTAGAATCTAAAAATACCTTTAGTTAATGTACAATTTTCACTTAGGCGATACAAACAGTAACATTTTTTCCTATAAGACTATAAAACTACATGAATATTATATTTCCCGTTTTTCCCGGGAAAATTTGAAAAAATTCCCGGGAATTCCCGATGAAAAATTTCCGGGAATTCCCGGAATTTCCCGCCCGGGAATTCTCGGACCCCAAACCCTATTTGTAACGCATAGAAAAAGCCATCCAACACCCACCTTAAAGAATCACTTTTTAAATCGATCTAACGATGTCTGTCCGTCCGTCTGGCTGGTCGGCCGGCTGTCCATGTAAACCTTGTTCACAAAGTACAGGTCCCAATTTTGAAGATAATTGAATGAAATTTGGCAGGTTGGATTTTTATCATACAAGGACGAAGCCTATTGAAATTGGTTATGATCGGTCCTTTATTTCACCTGCCCCCCATACAAATGTCCCCCCAGAATATAGTTTCCACACTTAAAAATGTCTTAATAATAAGAATATTTTAATGAAATTCGGTCCAAAAAAGTTTTGTGCAAGTACCAATCTTTGTACCAAATTTTATGAAAACCGGTTCACGATTGACCATAGCTCCCATATAAACCCCCCTTCCGAAAATCACTTTAATGTGCATGAATCCCGTACTAATGTTAGTATCAAGTTAATATTCGACACAAAGAAGTTTTATTTAAGTAGAAACAACATTGCAAAATTTTATGAGAATCGGTCCATAATTTCTTATAGCTCCAATATGAACCTACTTCCGGAAATCGCCCTATAATGCATAAAATCATATAGATGTTATTATTAACGCATTATTTTGTACTTGTATACTTTTTTTAGATTTAGTAAAAGTGTTGGTCTACAGGTGTAATATAAATCCACTTCCCGAATTTTTATGGTCATACATAATGGTGTAGTGTATCATATAGTCGGTCTTGACCGACTATATATTCTTTTCTCGTTTTTTTTTTATTGATTATTAGGTAAAAAAAATTCAGTTTTAAAATTTAAAGATTTTTTTTTTTAGCAGAACGGTAATGTCTGTCCGTCCGACCATCTATACATTAGAGTTAAATGGTTCGAAATTATGAGTAACTCAGAGTGGTATCAAAACTTTAAGGATCACGTTTAATTTTTGTATATGATAGTAAGTAAAAAATGCATTTTTCGAATTATAAGATGTTTTTTGGCTGAATGGTAATGTCCGTCCATACGTCTTTATATTTGGGTTAAATGAGACGAAAACAGCGCTTAATTCAGGAAATGGTGATATCCACATTTTTATAATCACGTTCTATTTTTGATATTTATTAATTAGTAAAAAAATACTTTTAGAATTCTAAAATATTTTTTGACAGCATGGCAATGTCCGTCCGTCTGTCTATACGTTTGAGTTAAATGGATCGAAATTGGCACTTAATTCAGGGAAAGGGAATATAAAAATTGTAATACCTACATCTGGTTTTCACATTAATCTAGATTCTAGAAGTAAAAAAAAAAATATTTTTCGAATTTTAAGATTTTTTTTGAGAGAATTCTAATATCCGTCCATCTGTTTGTTAATTTTTACAAACTTTCCAATTAAAATCGTTTAACTCAATAAAAATATCGACTCAAAATTTTCTTTGTTCGATAGATAATTTTGCTTTTTAAACAACTGCATAAAATATAATAAAATAGATTGAACGTATTTGGCTATATATAGAAAAATCTTAATCAAGATCTTGAGATTTTTGAAATTTCAAATGTACATAACTCGAAAAATATATAAGATATGTAGTACATGCAAGTATGCTTTTTTTAATGATTTATCAAGGACTTTAAGGTGATATAAAAATCTTGGAAATCGGACACTTGTACCATATTTTGAATCAACATAGTTCTGCTTCTGAAGCGTATATATCATCCTGCTACTAAACTCAAAATAATACTCTCCTCTGCTATGCCTATGTGAAATTTTATTTAAATCAACCAGCCGATTTTTCCCCACTGTTTAATGTTTAATAAAGTAAAGAAAATGTCTGCACTTAAGCTGTTTTTTTCATGAAATCTACTAGAGTTAAAAAAAAAAAAATGATTTTCTGAAATCGAGCAATATATGTGCACCATTTTTTTCATAGTATTAAAGTGGACAATAAGTACTATTTTTCAGAACAAACATCTTGTAACATTTTAAGTTGCATTCCATGAAAGTTGAAGATTAGTGTATTTTAGGACAATTTTCAAAAAAATAACAAAAATATTAGGACAAAATATAATTTACAAATACTTGAAGAAAAGTACCCTTAAATATCTGAAGTTGATGGTTTCATTTTAAAATTTTAACTTAAGAGACTTTTTGTTTAAAATAAATACACTGAAAGCTGATGAAAATTTAAGTTTTTACTATTTTTCAAAAATGTTTTACTTTGACAGCTCCTTATAAGAAAACAACACAACCTAGCTTAAAGATTTTAATGGATATTGATACATAATTTTGCTTATTTTTATTTGCTACCCAACTTTAATACAAAAATTTAAATTTTAAAATTCAATTAAGCGGCACTTTCGACACATTTTACCGCAACGTGCTTTAGTAAAAAAGTAGGAAATTCACTGTCCCACAGTGTAATTGGATGACTTTCATTTTTCGAACTATTTTGCATGACAAAATATTTCAAGTGTTACATGTTGTTAAAACACAACTATCACTCACTCACATCACTTTGTACAAGTGTTTACTAGTAAGAACTGTCTACCAAAGAAGTTTTCATTTAGATACATATCTTATCTATTTGCATATACATACGTAGCATTCCTATCAAAATTAATCCCCCCTAAAGTTTGTTTATCAAATCAAACATATTATTCTGAATACATTTTAATAGAGATATAAAAACATGTTTGAATTGTTTCTGAATTTGTTTGGGTAAAGATAAAGTTTATATGAAAACAATAAGCTGTCAGAAAAAAAAATTCGTTAGAGACGAATTTTGTAAACACTTTTATGAAAAATATGCAAGAATTAAGTCTACCCCATAATAGAGTTTTAGGATTTTAAATATTGCCTAAAAATATAAAAAGGGTTTAATAAATTATTTTATCAAATTTACACATTTTGTTTATGTTTTTTAAAGCAATAATAATTTGTTTATATATTAATGCTGAAATATATGGGAGGTTTAATAAATTATTTTATCAAATTTACACATTTTGTTTATGTTTTTTAAAGCAATAATAATTTGTTTATATATTAATGCTGAAATATATGAAAGCTACAACTTTATATACCTCCCTATTTGTAGCGCAATATTTTCATTTAAATTACGAAGCGCTGTTCGAATAGGTGGTAGTTGTGTTTTTAAATTCCCCAAAGCAAAAGCTTTTAACGGAAAAAGTTTACTTTTTGAATTTTTCATTTTTAAGTGATTTATTAAAAGTTTTATTATTTAACACCAGTGATTCACAATAGATGGCAGACATTTGAAACAAATAAATTTAAATGAATTAAAAGCAATTAAGAGAAATAATTATAAAATGTAATTGGTAATTATTTAAATAATAATAAAAAAATAAAAGTAATAATATTAATAATAATAAAAGTCGAATTGAAATTATAATTAATTCAAATTAAATTTTGATTCAATAGAGTGACTCAGCACAAAAGCACTGAGGCTTTTGTCAATTTATCAATTTTAGCTTTAAATTTCAGGAAAAAATTTACTCATTGATTGTTAAGCATTATAGAATTTTCAACGTTTTTTTTTACAAAAGTGTTTAATATTATATTATAATGTTCGTGAGAATAAAATTAAATTTTATTTATTGCATTTAAGTGAAATGTTATGATAAAAAAAAAAAAAAATAATAAATATACATATTGACTGTATGTTATTTAGTTTGATAGACAGCTTGACACTTATATAGGTCGTTTTTTTATAGTGTATAAAATTTTCCTAATACGAATCGTTGGTCTTATCTTCAAAAATTGATGTGGAAAATTTATCGCATTTGTTCAGATTTTTTCTTTAGGTTGATTTCAAAATTGTAAATACTTAGTTCCCAAGGACACACAGTGGTGTCGATGGTAAAATAATAATTAAAACAAGCCAGAATATTATATTCTGCTCTATCAAGTTTTCTTAAATTTAACCTTATATGGAAAGTGAGCGGTAAAGTAGGCGGACCACGCCATTTTTTTGCTTTGAGTTTACATCGCACAGTGGTTTCCAAAACAATTTTTTTGGAAATAATTCTGTAACTTTAGAACTGCTACATAAATTTGAATGAAATTTCGCATGGACAATACTGAGGCATATTTCAATTGATTTGGAGGAGCACAGGGGAGGTGAACATCCAAAGTTGGTCACCTCGAGTATGAAAATTAAAAAAAAATCGCCAAAATATAATAATAATAATAAAAACGAGAAAAAAGATATAGTCGGTCAAGACCGACCATATGATACCCTACACCAACCATTGTGTACATCAAAATTCGGGAAGGGGACTTAATTAAACTTGGTGGTAATTGTGGACCGATACTCATATTAACTATAAAATAAAACTTACGAATACAGATACTAACATTTATATGAATTAATTCACTTTTGGGTGATTACCGAAAGAGGGCCTTATATGGGAGCTATGGTAAATTATGAACCGATATTCGTAAAATTTGACACTATCATTTATATTTATATAAAACTTTTTTGTGTCGAATATTAACTTGATAACATTATACTTTATGGTATTTATGCCCGTTAAAGTGATTTTCTGAGGAGGGGTTTATATGGGAGATATGGTCAATTATAAACCTTGAAATTCAGCACATAGATTTAGACTTATATGGAACTTATATGTGCCAAATTTAATTAAAATATTACTATATTTAAGGGATTTATGATCGTTAAACCCTTTTCCGGGAGGACATTTGTATGGGGGCTAGGTGTAATAATGGACCGATCGTAACCAATTTCAATAGGCTTCGTCCCTGAACTGTATGATGTGCTAAATTTCATTAATTTTTGTTCAAAATTGTGACCTGTAGTATGATTACAAGGTTTACATGGATGGACAGACGGACGGACATCGTTAAATCGACTCAGCAAGCGATTCTAAGCCGATTGGTATAGATTAAGGTGGGTCTTAGATCAATATTTTGGGTGTTACAAACATCAGCACAAACGCATAATTCCCACCCCAACTATGGTGGTATAGGGTATAACTAACGGAATTATGATCGTGCTAGCGGGGAGACTGTTACCCCAACTGCCATAAGATTTGTTTATATGCAATTGTATTAAGCATTCTTTTAGAAGCATTAAACAAAATTTATGGTCCAGAGGAAAATAATGGATTTTAAAGTGAAAAAATGTTATTACCTTTTTGAGAAAAATCAAAATTTTCTATTTCAAAATAATATAACTTTTTATCTAAACCACATAAGTATATGATTGTTGCACGAAAATTATTCCAAATATCTCTTAAAGTAAAGAAGATATCCCAAACATGTAGGCGTATTTTTTGTAGAGAATTATAACCATATATGTGGAAAATTTTTTTTCAATCAAATCATAAATGAAATATTGGCGAATTATTTAAAAAAATTTTCATACCCGATGTGACCAACTTTGGAGGTCCACCCCCGTTCCCCAGACCCCTAAAGGCCTGTGTTGCTCCAAATCAATTGAAATACACCTGAGAATTATCCATGCGAAATTTTATTCAAATTCATCTAGCAGTTCTAAGGTTACAAAATTATTTCCAAAAAAAAAACAAACAAAAAAAAAAAAAAAAAAAAAAAAAATTAAATTCGTTTTGGGACCACTGTGTATCGGTCCTTGGACTATTTGTACAAAATTTCGTTGATGTTTAACCTTATATGGGAGTTGGTCGGTAAAGTAAGCGGAACATGTCCATTTTTTGTTTCCGAGTTTATATCGATCCTCGAACTATTTCCACAAAATTTTATTATCGTACATGCTTTTGTTTAAAAGATATCAGCAGAAAAGTAAAAAATAAAGCTACAACGAACACCCTGTATTTCTTGTATTTGGCGCATATTTATTAACCGATTTGACTAATTTTCAAAACCAAACAAACCTTATATAAGATAAATATTTCATCATCGATGCTCCCCTCCGATCTCTATCCTGCTTTCAACAGACGGGACGGACCTAGCTAGATCGACTCAGAATCTAAACAGGATCCAGAAAATATATACTTTCTGGGTTCTTAAATGATTTTTTCGACATGTTACACACGAAATGACAAATTTGATGGTGGGTATAAAAATAATAATAATAGAGAAATTTTAAATAATATGTTTCGGTTTGGTCTGATGTTATTTATTAATTAACTAATTAATTAACCCTTAATAATTTTGACCAGTATAAACTCATTTATTCTTAGCGTTACACACGTAATGAAAATCATATAAGAATATTTCTTCGAATTCGTTAACTTTATTTTACTAAACCTGTCACTTTAACCCTTTTTAACTAGTTTTGAGACAGGTTACAGAACTAACCTAAGCGAACATGTTCAGTATCGATTAATATAATAAAAATTTTATAAAAATTCGAAAATTGTTTACGATTAAAATTTAATTTTTTATTTTAATTTAAATTTTTTTCGTTAATGTCGATGACAGGTACCCAGAATCGAATCCACGTCATTCTTACTTATCTCATGTTTTATAATCGTATATGGTAACCCTTCAGTAACAGATTGTTATTGCGCGTGTTGCTAATTTAACAAGAATGCTAGAAATGACACTTGACTGATGAATACTTTTGATGTATTTTTTTCATAGTTTTTTTGAAACACTTTCTTTTTTGATTTTTTAAAATTGCACAGTGAGGCAGAATCGAAATTTTTGGAAATAAATCTGTAACTGTTAAGAATTTTAAGTTTGAAAGGAAGCTATTCGGACTAAAATTCTGGTACCTCTGACACAGAAAATTTTTAAGCTTTTGGCAAATTTTTGTTTCTGTGACTTAATAAACTTTAAAGTTTTGGTCCTAAAAAAGATGTTGAGATCAATCTTATTAAATTATATACAAATAGATTTTAATGCGCATTTTTTTATTTTTGAGCGAAATTATTTTTTTCGATACAAAATTGATATAACAATTAGAAACTTATTATACCCAGGACAAATTTTAGAACATGTTCTAAAATTATTAATTCTAGAACAGGTGTAATCAGAACCACTTCAGATTATTTAAGGACTGTTTTAGAACTAGAAAGAACTAATTCTGTATGACTGCAACATCACTTCTGAGAACAAATTACTTATTCTCGAATGACTTCCTAGAACTGTTTAAAAAATTCCAAAATTAAAAAAAATAAACAAGAGTATTTACAAAATTAAATTGATTTTAAAAGTAGCCTTTAAGAAAAAGTCCATTAGAATAAAAAACAGGTTCTGAAACCGTTCACTTACGCTTTTATAAAATTAGTTGTTAATGTAACAATTTTGAACAAAAATAATGGATTAAAGAATTAGTTCTAGAACAGTTCCATAAAATGGGTACTGGCTAGCTAACACTTCTACAAAACTTGTTCTGGAGGTGAAAATTTCAAACAAAAATCATTGGTCGTAACGCCAAAGTAGAACAAGTGTAGTGTTCTGGAACTAGTTCTAGAACTAATACAATTTTTCCTGGGTCAACAAAAAATGCATTTTAATGTGCTAAACACGTATCTGCTATCAGTTTTTTTTTCCATCAGCTCTAGATTTGTTTTATGGGCGTGTCTAATATTTCGGCAATAGTAAGGCCATTACTCTAGTATATTTCCTCATAACTAAAAAACGATGTGTACGATTGACAAAAGATGCGGAATAAAAATATCTTCAAATCACCCAAACTTTATTTTTTATGTGCTCAATAGTTTCGTAGTTATTTTGAAATAAATGTCCAAAAAAAACTTTTGTATGTAAAATTTTAGATTTTTTTGTCACTAAAATTTCTTTTTAAAAGTTAAAGCATCAAAAAAGTTTCAGTTTATCATCTTTATCCTTAAGGTGGCAATGCTGCAAATAAAACAAGGCATGAATCTTCAAAATTGATGCACAAATCTTGATTTTATTCACAGTTAAGTAAAAATACCCATGTAGATATACAATTGAGTAGAAATACAGTGGGCAAAAAAAAAAAAAAAAAAAAAAAAAAAAACATTTTTTATTTTTTCTTCAAACAAAAATAGGTGGACTAAGTGGATTTTTACGAGTTAAACAAGAATCTGCATTCACTTTTTTTCTATCACGTGCTGACTTTTTTATGGGCATGACTAATATCATCACCTTATTCAGCTGTCAGACTATAAAACTCGAGAATAGTTTGTACAATTTGGCTATAACTCAATAACCGATTACACGATAAATGATACATTAAAGATGCACACGAAAATTGTCTTCTAGGTTTGTCAACATAATTTTTTATTGATTAAAGAATTTCAGATTTATAGATTAAAATTTTCACGATTTTTCAAACTTTTATTTTAATTTTTTTTTTGCTACTATTTACCTAATAACTACGGAAATATTAACTGCACAAAAAATTATGTAAATTAGGCTCAAAGATAATTTAAACTGCTATCTACTGCTTTAATTTATCTTAATTGGACAAACCGTTCTCGAGTAATACAAGTGTGACTGCCTAAAGGCGCGGTCATAGTAGTCATGCCAATAAAAAAAATCGATACGTGAAAGAAAAAAAGTAAAAGCTGATTCTTATTTAGCATATTAAATTCCATCTAATCCACCTTTTTTTTTATTTAAGACGAAAAAAAAAAAACTAGTGTATCTCCACTTAACTGTAGGTATGCATGGGTATCCTAACTTAACTGTGAATCCAATCGTGATTTGTGCATCAATTTTTATGATACGTGACTTTATTTACTCGTAGTTTTGCCAGCTTTGTAATAAAGGTGATAAACTGAAATATTTTTGATGATTTCACTTCGAAAAAGAAGTTTTAGTAAAAAAAAAAAAAAAAATAAATCTTGAATTTAGCATGAAAAAATTTTTTTCGGACACTTATTTCGAAATATCTCATAAACTATTGAGCGGATAAAAATTTGTTACTAAGGCTTAAAACTAATTTTATTCCGCATATTTTGGTGTATCGTTTATATAAATCGTGCATACCGTTCTGGAGTTATAGTGAAATATACTCGAGTAATCGACATCATAATTTTAAAATTATATGATAAAATATCGAAATTGTATTTTCCTTAGAAAAAAACTTCAAACATTTTCAGAAAAATAAAATTAAATTGAAAATTTTTGTATTAGAAAAATATTTTATGTTATGCTTTATATGGGAATTGAATTTTTACAGCTAAATTTAGTGGAATTGCAAAAAATTAACGCGTATAAGATGAAGAAACCAATATCAGCCCGGATTCAAAGGGAGACTTGTATTCGGATTGCAAAAGTTTCGTATTACATGTAAAATGATTTGGAGCTGGATGAACTTTGGATTATTATGGCTATTTTATTAACTTTTGATAACATATTTAGAATATAATATATTGATCCAATCTTAGTATATATGTACGTATATATTTTGCAATATATTGCTAAATTATTGCGCTGCTTAAATTAAATGATATCATTACTAATATCGTTATTTTCAAAAATTATGATATCATTTTCGAGTGTACCTTTTAGAAAGCAACCATCACAGCGCACTAAAGGGTTTAAATTTATACAAACGAATTTTGCAATTTCCAAAAGCTGGCAAAAATCGTAAAAATGGCAGTTTTGAAATTTCGCCTATAAAGTCCGCATTTGTATAAATATAATATAGGGTATATATTTTTTTTAGAATTCTGTAACTTTTTCACATTTAAAATCGAATAAGAAAAGAGTGTAGATATTTCGAGAAAAAATTACTAATTTTTTAAATTTTCTAATTAAAAGTCATTTGTTTTTGGAGGCGGTAAATATATTGACTTCAAACTTCCTTCAGTCGATAGATAAATTTGTTTTCTAACTAAATACAGAAAAATTTAACAAAATTGGTCTGAAATGTTGGTATAAATATGAAATAAACTGTAACAATTTCTTGCCAAATTAAGACAGTTGAAATTTAAAACGCAAATAACTCCAAAGTAAGCAAGAGTTAATAAGATATAAAAATCTTTGAAATCAGATAAGAAATATAACTTTGGCTAGCAGTTAAAAATTCTCTGTGGTATTTGGGTATCAATAGCTTCGCCCTTGAGACGTGCCTATGTGGAGTTTTTAAACTCTAGTATAATTTTTGATTTTTATCCAGTTTGTATATAGTAAGTCTTTTGGAATCAAAATATTAACACTTTTAAATTCGAAAATTGGAAAATGTGATATATTTTCCCTTAAACAGTGTTGTTATTTTTTTTTTTTAGCAGGAGAAGAAAGAAAGAAATTTGTCGGCAGCTTTAGACTTTTAAGACATATTTTTCTATTTCAGTTATACGTTTCTAAAAATATATTTTTTCGCACTATTTTTGTATTATATCCAACATTATTTGCTCTGTTATAAAAATAACAATATAAATGTAATTGATATTATTAAATGACGTATACGCAATAAAATCGTAATAATACGTACAGTAGTACTCGTTTACTATTTGTTTTACTTACATTATGAAAAATATTTATGAATTAGAATGGATTATAATTCTTATCAATTGAATGTTGTTATTATTTGTGTTATTAAACTATAAAACAAATGCGATGCAACTAATTTCATTTACAATATTACGTTGTTATTAACCTACCCTACATTTAAAGTTAGGGAGGGTAGAATGCATTTGTGCTAATTTTTGTATTCAACACTAATATCCAAATATTTTAAAATTATACTCATTAGTTTTTCTATGATATTAAACTCAAATATATCTTAAATTTAAAGACATGTAAGCATATTTTTTGTAGAGATTTACAAAGACTACACACATGCACATTTTTTTACATTCAAATCATAAATTAATTTAAAAAAAAAATTACATACCTGAGGTGACCAACTTTGGAGGTCTACCCTTTATCCCCGTGACCCGCTAAGAACTTGTACTACTCGAAATAAATTCGGAAACACCTCAGCTCTGTCCATGTGAAATTGAGATATCTTTAACGGTTCACAAGTTACTTTTTCAAAACTATAGATTTGGAACAACTGTGTGTCGTTAATAAATATAAAAAACTGGCGTGAAATATGTTTTTAACTATAAAAGATAACTTAGGTATGTAATAGGGTTTGGGGTTTCCCGTGATGTTTTGTTTCCCGGGAAATGGGAATAAAAAATTCGATTTCCCGGGAAATTTAAATTTTAAGAAAAAAACAATGATTTCTTATAAAAAATTTAATTTTTTCTATTCAGTACTATAAACAACATTATAAATCAAATTTTAGATTAGGTAAGGCGGTTTTGTATTAATACCAGATTTTCATTTTCTAAAATGCATATTAAAAAATATATTAAGGAAAGTATTATTAAATATGACATTTTAATTTTCTTTTTTTAAAATATTTCTTAATAAATTAAAAACGAAAAAAAAACAGAATTGACTACAAATAAAAAAAATATGCAGAAATTTGCTTTAATAGATGCAATTACATTTCAAAAATTTAAAGACTTCAACATACAAAGTATTGAAGATATTTACAGCATAATGCATTTGAAAATATTTTTGGTATTAACACAAAGTATTATAGTGTAAAACCAATTAAAAATTTTAACAATTTTAAATATTTCATACAAATAAAATGAGTGCCTATTGTAAGCAAAGATTTCAAAATCGAATTAAATTTATTTTGCAGTCATTTCTTTAAAGCTTTCTTAACAATTTAATTCATAGATTTAAGGGAATAATGTTCTACTTATTGCACAAGAAATAGTCTGTCTGTTCTTTAGATAGACTTAGTAAATAGACAAATAAACAAAAAATAAAAATATAAAAATAAAAACTGAATGAAAATAAATAAAAAATATTTTGTTTTTCTTACTAAGAAGAAAGTTTCAATTAAACAAATTAAGAACGTTGATATATGCTAAAAAAATAACATTCACATATGAATTTCCAAATAGTTTGATGTTTTCTTTCTGGCTAAAAATTAGTTTTTGTGTTCCCGTATTTTTGTACATTTTTGAGACAAACATCAGCCTTTTCTCATTTTACCCAAAAAGTACGGGAACAAACCTATTAAAAAACAAAAAATATAATGAATTCATGTTTAACAAAGTATCAAAAAAACTGAAATTTGAGTTTTGAAACGACCGTTAAAAATATCAACATTTTTTGACCATATCTGAGAACAGGTTTACGTTATTCTATAAGGACAAAAACTCATAGTCAAGTAACTACAGATGTGTTTTAAGTAATACAATTGTTTTATTTTGAAAAATATATTTATTTTTTGGTCACATTTCGAATTCAATTGCTCTAAAACACGTTAATGGCCTGTGGAATTTTCAATAACTTTTACATTTATCAACCAATTTTTTTGTTTTATATTTTTTTGTAACACTAATTCTGTGTACATTACGATTCCTTTACAATAAAATGCAAAACTTCAGAGCCGTTGCGGCACCAGTTAACGTAGTCCTACTGCCCTAATTTTTTGCACGACGTATTTTTATAACCCATAGAACAATTTTATGGGGGACGGCCTGTAGGATAAAATTTTTTTTCCTTCATACAAGCTTGGAGCAGTCTAGTGCATACCTATAAAGTAATTTATTTTCTTCAAAAATAGGATTTTCAAATTCAAATCTTTCCCAGGAAAAATTTTAGAACATGTTCTAAAATCATTAGTTCTAGAACTGGTGTAATCAGAACCACCTCAGATTCTTTAATAACATCCTCAGAACTAGTGGTATCACAACCAATTCTGACCTAATGGAGCAGAATCTTATTCTGATTCTAAATTCGTTTTGAGAAATGTTTTAGAAAACTAGTGCTTAAGAACTAATTCTGTATGACTTCTATATCACTTCTGAGAACAAATTACTGGTTCTCGAATGACTTTCTAGAACTGTTTAAAATACTTGCACAAACACTTTCACAAATTAAAAAAAAGAGTATTTACAAAATTAAATTGATTTCAGAAGTCTCCTTTAGGAGATAGCCCTAGAATGAAAAACAAAAAACAGGTTCTGAAACCTTAACGCTTCTATGGAACTTGTTCTGAATGTGACAATTTCGAACAAAAATCACTGATTAAAGAACTAGTTCTTTAATCAGTTCCATAGAATGGGTACTGGCTAGCTAACACTTCCACAGAACCAGTTCTGGAGGTGACAATTTCAAACAAAAATCATTGGTCGTAACGCCAAGGTAGAACAAGTATTATATTATACATATTCATGTGTTCTGGAACTAGTTGTAGAACTAATACAATTTTTCCTGGGTTTTTATATTTATAAGTCAAATGAAAAATTTATTATATATTATGTGTATTTTGTGGCAAAATTTATTTGATTTTAAAATTGTTCATAGAAAATAATTATATGTGCACGACAAGAATTTTATAAAAATCCTTTATTTAAAGTTAATTTTCAATCTTCATGAAAGTTGTTAAGGAATTGTGTTATCCTAATATAACGTTACCAGATGCATCCTTCGTTATACCGATTCGTCCTTTTTCCTTTACATATATATAGGTCAAAACTGTAGTATACTTATACAAAATCAATATGAAATATTTGATATTGTCATATAGCTCTGAATCTAAATATATCTCACCATACAGTATTCTTTGGAAAATCTTGTGTCATGAAAATCTGAGGATCATTACTGGTCGCTGCAGAAATATAATATTTTGTGACTTAAAAACCGATTTTGAGGCCTGATATAGTAACATCGTCACATTAATTTACTGAAAAATCTAATTTTTGTAGGAAATTCATCAACGAAGCTATTGCATTTTTTGTCCAGTAAATTTATGTTGTGCTGTGAACTAATTTAGCTACGTCCAATAAATATTTTCAACTTCTATCTATAACTAAAATTGACTTATATTATGTGCGATTCGACACTATGATTACGCTTCAAGGATGTCTTTTGTAGACGTCGAATACCCATGTAATATTTTTGATAAACACTTGGATAATTTAAATATAATATTTTTTATCCCTTATGCACATAAACTCATGGTGTAATTTAAGTTTTTAAACAAAAATTACATTTATCATAAAATTCTGCGTTTGGATTTTTGTAACGCTCTATTATGTTATGTTTTTGCCACCCAAAGGTCATAAATTTTAATCTAAAACCTCTTTTATTATTGTATGCTCACGTCCAATTATTAAAACCCGTTTATTTGGCCGTTATTTTTCTGTAACACATGTTGTTTTTCTTCGAAAAATTTCCTTAAGCCCCGCTAATCAGCAATTGATTATGGGTTACCGCTCCTAGAATGATAGCAATTTCTCAGATTTTTTGAAAATTTTCAACAGTATTATGATAAACATTTTCTGTATACACCATTTTACATAAATTGTCGTCTTACTTTAATAATTTCAGCACTTCAACTGACAGTTCATGACCTGGTGATATATTTTGGCTATAAATTAAAAAAAAAAAAAAAATTTAAATATTCTCCAAATAACTTTAATTTTAACTTTAATTTGTTAAACAGTTCATACTGTGGACTTCATGTCAGTCTGTTGAGTAAAAATGTCAATTTGCACATATAATTATTTTCTATTAAAATTTAGAGAATGATATGTTTATTTTAACGGTACTTTGAATACAATGCCAAGAGGAACCTATAATTTTTCAAATAGGGACATTAGGTAAGAATGAAAAAAATTATAAACCAAAGAAATGTATATCACTCTTGGAAAATATAAAAACCAGAAAACAAATATTGCACATATAATTATTTGACAGGGGTAGTTAAAAGCTCGTGTTTTCGAATTGTGAATGGACAAAATAAAACGTTTTTTTCCTAGTAAAAAGTAGTCAAATAGGAATTTTCATCAGCGCACCGATGAAATATATTTTATAGTATAAACTTGTATCTAACAGGGCTGTCAGATGTGGCGATTTTTCGCCAAACGTGGCGATTTTTAATTGCTCTTGGCGACTGGATTTTCCGTTTTGCGACATGGCGAATTTTTTGGCGGTTTTTAACAAGGTGGCGATTTATTTGGCTAATTTTTAAAATTTTTTTAAATAGGTATTCGCATAGTAAAACTATTACGTTTTCTTACTTGCCAAAGTCTATTTTTAGTATTTTTCTATCCAAAACAACGGTTCTCAAATGGGGGTCCATATAAACATTTTTAGGTAGTCGCTAAGACCTTTTGCTTGAGCATAAAATTAAAAGTATTTCTATAAAAACAGATAACACACATATGTATAAAAAAAATATAGAGTAAAAATTCTAAAACTATTGTTTGTGCATGATTTTTATTATCATTTTGGTAATTTTGTAAAATTGTAAAAAAACATTTAATGATATTTTGTACATTTTGTATTAGCAATTTTAAAATACATTTTTAAATACAAAGGTTTTATTTTAAATTTATAATTAATTGAAATCAAATGTTTTTACTATTTTCTTAAATATAGCCTGATATAAAAAAGCATTTGGTATAAAATTGAGAATATGCCATTAATTTTTATTTCTAAGTATTAATTTATTTTTGGATTAAGAATTATTTAGAAAGTATTACTTTTTTTTTCATACTTGAAATTAAATTATCAAATTTAAAGGCACGATGCAAGAATTTGTAAAAACCCCTGATCTAGATCACACACAGCAATTTTTCTTGCTGCAATTCTGAGTTCGTAGTAGAGAGAAGAGAAGGGAATACTAAACATTTACATTCACTTTACCTATCTCGTCTACGAACTCAGAATTGCAGCAAGAAAAATTGCTGTTTATGAACCCCGACTAACAAAATGAAGATCCTTAATTTATAAATATCTTCGATAAATGTTTGACAATTTGTTTTCCATCATCTTTCAAATATGAATATTAAGATTTTATGGTCCATAAATTATGGACCATAATGATAAGTAAACGTTCATGAATAAATTTATAAACTTAATAGGACAAATGTTCATTACATAATTTTAGAATTATTCTGTTAAAAAATATAATAAATTTCAATAAATTTTTAAAATTGTTGACCTAAAATTGACCTATGTATGTCAAAAAAGTGTATTGAAATTATTTTTTATTCAATTATTATTAGCTATTGAAATTATCATTGACTTTGTTGATGCTGAATTTACATTTTAAAATTATATAAAATTTAAAACACTAAATATTTTAGTTGTTTTTAGTTTTTCTTAAAAAAAAAAAATTATAAAATTTAATTTTGGCGATTTTTGGCGATTTCTGATTAACAATTTGGCGACAGAGGCTCAAAAAAAATCTGATAACCCTGGTATCTAATTTTATTTATATTTCGTGTTAATATCTAAAAATGCCTTTAGTAAGTAGTGTGTTTACATTAATGTAAAATTTTCACTGAGGCAATACAAACAGTAAAACTTTTTGCTATAGGATTATAAACCTACATGAATATTAAATTTTCCGTTTTCCCGGGAAAATTTTAAAAAATTCTGTATCTATATTGCTTGGCAAGGTAAAGAAAAAATAAGCTTACATACTAGGGTTTGGGGTCAGAGAATTCCCGTGCGGGAAATCCCGGGAATTCTCAGAAATTTTCATCTGGAATTCCCGGGATTTCCCGCACGGGAATTCTCTGACCCCAAACCCTAGTATGTAAGCTTATTTTTTCTTTACCTTGCCAAGCAATATAGATACAGATTTACTACCACAAATTTTGCGTCTGGCCCCACTGTGAGACAGATGGATGGACAGAAATCGCTAAATCGACTTAGAAAGTGGTTCTAAGCCGATTGGTATAAATTAAGGTGGATCTTAGACCAATATTTTTGGGTGTTACAAACATAACACCCTATCCACCTATAGTGGTGTAGGGTATAAAATAGTACAGGATCGTCAAGTCTTACCATATAAGTAGTTACTATCGTATAGAATTTTTAAAAATATTTCAATTGAAGTATTTAAGAATTGATTTATTTTTAATTGAAAAGTAATAAATAAGGAATTAAAAAAAAATAGAATTTGATAATTTTGTTATTTATGGTTTAATATTGAAAAAAGATTAAAACTTTTTCCGTCATTTTGATATAAAATATTATAAAAAATAAATAAAATTTTCAATATTTTGGCCTTGTAGTTAAACACTTTCTATCGCTAAATTCTAGTGGGCGTAGTTAAAAGGAAATAAACTTAATAAACCTCGATATATAAATCGACATAATTTTCATATGAATTCGTAGATGTAAATTATAGTTAATATTTTATACATACTTATAAACATATATAGTAATATACTTATTAAAAATTTATTGTTATTAAACATATTATTTACTTTACTGTATATAAAAGCTCATATCGAATTTCTTTACTCTGTAAGAATCACTTCAGCTTGTCTTTTCAATATCAATTGAATGTGATACGATATATTTATTTAACGACAACGATAAAATGTAACATAATAACACTGACTAAAATAAAATATTTAGTCTTATATACTGATTTAAAAAAAAAAAAAAACACACACACACAAAATAAAGTATAAAAAAAATTATCACAATTATGGCGATAATAATTAATTTTAATTGCCCACACTTTAACTGAGATTACACACTGATTAAGAAAAGAAGTAACAAACAACAACAAATTTTATAAAATCATCATAAAATTTTTTTGTTGTAGTACTAAAGTTAGTTAAAACGTATCGACAGGTACTTAGTTTAGTTAATGTTTTTTTGCGATTATATTTCAAAAATTTTCACTCTAACGTATATTTAGTTTAATCGTGGCGTTTGTACGTAACGGTTGTTTAATTAAATAAAATATTTCGCAAACAAAGTTTTATAAGAAGAAAAGAAGAGAAAATAAAATTTATTAAGGAAAAGGATGACAATTACAAAATATTTTATTTAAAAAAAATCACAAAATCCTTTTAAATTTAAGTAATAATTTTACAGTATTATTAAAAAAATTAGTGCATAAATAAAGAAACAAAATGAAGTGAGTATGCAACAAAGAGATTTTAAATTAAAAAAACATAGTTATGATTAATAAGGATTAATAAAATGACGTAAAGTGGGCGTTTTAGTTATAAAATATATCGCACGAGTTTGTTTATCTATATAACAGTAGTTATCTGTCAGACAAGAAAGATTTAGTTTTAAAACTAATGTGTAGAACATAATACAAATACAAAGTTAATAAATTACAGCAAAGGTGTGAAACATTTGTAATCAAAAGATTTTTTATTCATAAATTTTCTAGTTTAGCTACAAAAGTTATAATTTTGTTTGAGATTTTCCTTAAAGGAATAAAAAAAAGTTGAAAGAGATGTTAATTAACATTTATAAATTATCAAGATCCAAATAGCATCACCTGATATTTTTCAACTTCGTCAATGCCAATTATCGTATGACATTTACTTAAATTTTCATCTTGTTTAATACCGATGACTAATTTCATGTACTTATTTATTTAAAATATTTAGAGAAATGTTTTGTTTTGCTTTAAAATACAGTTTAAATTTAGTTTATAGGAATTTTTTTTATTTTTTTTTATTTTAATGTTTTTCTTTAAGGCCAGAAATCTCAGAGCCCACACACATTGGGGATTATGGCAGCGTTATTTATGATTTATTATGTATTGTAAATTGTTTTCTTAAATTTTTGACAAAAAACAACAAATCAGAAAAATAACAAATAAATTTGAATACTTCTTGAAAATTTTAGATTTTCGACGACGCACAGTGGGGTCAAACGCAAATTTTTTGGTAATAAATCTGTATCTCCTAAGCTATTGTTCCGATTAAATTGAAATGTATGGAAGAGTTGTAGAGGAGGACTTAAGTTTTCAGAAAAGATTTTAAAGATTTGTATAGTTTTGCAAAGTGCTTGGCAAGATAAAGAAAAATTAAGCTTACTCACATAAGTTGAATTTTGAATTTTTTGCCTCGACTTTCTTTGGTTCTTCGGGAATAAGTCCTGAAGTATATGATGTAAAAATTTTTTTAAATTATTTCGTAAATTGCTATACACAGAGAATACTATTTGGTTATGACAACCGAATTTTTAGCCAAACGAATTTGGTTAGTTGCACCAACTATCACAATAAATTGTTACGATTATTAAATATTTCATTTACATATACCAATTAATTATTAGCTTTAAAAAAATTTCAATTATAATGATTAAAACTAACGGTAGACACAATTGAAACAATGCCTAAAAATTTGGTTCCTAAAATAGAATTTTTATACTAAGAACGAAATGTCAAAATCATATTTTTAATTTATTTTATTTTCATTTAAAAATTTTCAGCATAAACTTATTTTATAATGAATTTTAATTTACAAAGATTTTTTAAAAACAATTTCAAACGTATTTATTATCAATTTTCGAGAGCCCTAAGTACCACCGAAGGATTAGTTATTTGTTTCCAGAAGAACTATTTAGAATCGTTTATATCAAATTGTATATAATCCTGTAGAATTTAAGCAAAAGGACTTTAGAATTTTATATAAGACTTATTATAAAGACAACATTTATCTTTTAAAATATTATGGGATTCAAACAAACTTCGTCCATTTATGTAAATATCTTCCTTGTTGGTATTAGTTTGCGAAATACATAATCCCCGTCCGTCCACCATATGCAATAAATGTAAAGAAAAAACTTAACTTACTTTCTTATAAAAATATAATATTATGAACTTACTCATATAGTATATCGCCCTTTGTTAAGATTATTGCTATATTTTTAATTGTATTCCATAAATTCATCTATTTCTTTGAATACGAATTATTTTTCATCACACATTTTCAATTATACAATAATTTTATTTCGCATTATTTATAAAACGTCAAAATGCAATATTAGTTTATCTTTAATTGCAACCGAATTTATTTAATATTACGATAGAAAAGTCATAACGGGAACTTAAATACGATTTGTAAAAGAATATCAGTTGTAACTACCGAAAAATATTATACTTAAACACATTTATGAAAGTTACCACACTCGAATTAACAAATTACTAAATGATTGGTTACCACAACTATATTGTTTCCTACAGAGACTAATATAACGTCGTGAATATATAAATATTATTATATTTATGAAAAATCTACTACATTTACATATTTTCATTAAATAAGATAAAATTTTATTTAATCTTCTTGAATTTTGATAGTAGTAACCATTTTCCAACCAATCTTTTTTCAGTGTGTATATTTCAAAATAATATGCTGAAACAATTTTTGGATTATCTTAATTCGTCTAGACGTGAAAAATATTCAAAGTCAACACTCCGAAATTAGTATGAAAAATGGATATTTTTTACAAAAATGTAGTAAAATTCTTTCACTTTTTTCTCAAAGTTCTGTTAAAGAAAAAAATTGTTTCTTTATATATTTCAATAGATAAGGTTTCATAAATGTTTAATAAAGAACGTGAGCTTTTTTAAATTTATTGACGATTTATCAAAAAATAGATTTAGAACGATTTAACACTAAACTGCTTCCAGCCCGGCCAAAAACGGATGCAGGAGAGCAGATTTCATGAAATAAGTCAATTATTTAAACGACTTTTTTTTAATTGCATAAAAAAAATCATATTAGAATAATATTTTCACCATTATTTCTTATGAAATATATAAAATATATATCGATCTTTCACTCCTTCAAAAATCATTAAAAAAGCTTTACAAATAAATTTTTGGCGATTTTTCAAAAATAAACAATTTTGAATAAATATAAGCGATTATTACGAATATTATCTCGTTCAACAACCGAAACGTACCAATTTAATTGTTTGTTACGTATACGCACATATGGAAATATTGTAAAACAATAAATTTGGTGAGAGTTGATCTCACCAAATGGTCTCAGTTTTGAGACCATGATATAATGCTTTTAAAAGAATCTATATAAACATATTATACATCAATGAATTGGTAAATAAGTCTAGTTTTATATTATATATTATTGTAATATTTTATTAGTTTTTGGAAAGTAGGCGAAGTTTTGCTTTACAAAACATTATTTTTTTGGTTTTTATATCTTTATTATATTTTTTAATTTTGAAAAATTGCCAAAAACTTATTTGTAAAGCTTTTTAAATGATTTTTGCAGAAATGAAAGATAAATATAATTTTATACATTACATAAGAAATAATGGCGAAAATATTATGCTAATAGGCTTTTTTTATGCAATTAAAAAAAGTCTTTTAAATAATTGACTTTTTTCATGAAATCTGCTCTCCTGCTTTCGTTTTTGGCCGGGCGGGAAGCAGTTTAGTGTCAAATCATTCTAAATCTATTTTTTGATAAAACATCGTCAATTAATTTAAAAAAGTTCGCGTGAATTTTCTTTTTATTAATCGTTAAAAATTTATCTTTTTGTCAAAATTCATCATTTTCGACCAATGCCTGATGTAGGGTGCAAACATAAATCAACTCAAAATTTCTTTACTAAACATTTATGAAACCTTATCTTTTGAAGTATATAAAGAAACAAATTTTTCTTTAACTGAACTTTGAGAAAAAAGTGAAAGAATTTTACAATATTTTTGTAAAAAATAGAAATTTTTCGTATTAATTTCGGAGTGCTGAATTTGAATATTTTTCACGTCTAAACGAATTGAGATTATTCAAAAATTCTTTCAGCATATTATTTTGAAATATATAACAAATTACAAAATGTTTAAAAAAAAATTTTACCTCATATACCTCAGGACTTATTCCTAAAAAAACGAAACAAAGTCGAGGCAAAAAATCAAATATTCAAAATTCAAGTGTAAGTATCTTTTTAGCTGTAAGAGATAACTTAAGTGAATAACCTTATTTTTTTAATCTTGCCAAGCACTTTAAAGAAATATAAAAGTCGTTAAAATAGGACTTAATTTTGGGACCACTGTGCGACGCTTAGTGGTCATAAAACGATTTTTTTTTGGAATTAATTCTGTAACTTTATAATTGCTGGATGTATTTTAATGAAATTTCGCATGGACAATCCTGAGGTGCATTCTAATTGATTTGAAGAAGCACAGATTCTTAGCGAGTCTGTACAAAAATCTAAATAATCATATACCTGTGTGATTAATATAAAAAGTAATATTATTTTGAAATAGAAAAAACTGAAAAAATTTGATTTTTTGTGACTTTTTTTCAAAAAGGTGGTAAAATTTTTTCACTTTAAAATCCATAATTTTTCCCTGAAATATAATTTTTTTCATGTTCCTAAAAAAATGCTTAACATAAATGCATCTAAAAAAAAACCAAAGGCAGTCTCCCCGCTAGACCTATCAGAATATCGTTAATTTTATTTTTAATTATACCCTACACCACCACAGGGTATTATGCGTTTGTGCTGATGTTTGTAACACCCAAAAATATTGGTCCAAGACCCACCTTAATTTATACCAATCGGCTTAGAATCATTTTCTGAGTCGATTTAACGATGTCCATCCGTCCGTCCGTCCGTCTGTCCGTCCATGTAAACCTTGTAATCAAACTACAGGTCGCAATTTTTAACTAAAATTAATGAAATTCGGTACACAGGTTTCTTATAGTCCAGAGACGAAGTCTATTGAAAGTTATGATTGGTCCATTATTTCACCTAGACCCCATACAAATGTCCTCCCGGAAAAGGGTTTAACGATCATAAATCCCTTAAATATAGCAGTATTTTAATAAAATTTGGCACATACAAGTTTCATATAAATCTAAATAAGTGTGCTGATTTTTAAAAAGATCGGTTCATAATTAACCATAGCTACCATATAAACCCCTTTTCAGAAAATCACTTTAAGGGGCATAAATCCCATTAAAAAGTTAGTATCAAGTTAATTTCGACACAAATAAGTTTTATATGAACATAAATGATAGTGCTAAATTTTAGAAAGATCGGTCCATAATTTACCATAGCTCCCATATAAGGCCCTCTTTCAGGAATCACCCAAAAGTGAATAAATTCATATAAATGTCAGCATCAACGTAATATTCTGTATTTGTATGTCTTATTTTACACTTATAAGTATCGGTCCACATTTGGGTCCATGTCTAATAAAAGACCCCTCCCCGAATTATAATGTACACAATGGTGTAGGGTATCATATGGTCGGGTTTGACCGACTATATCTTTTTCTCTCGTTTTTTTTTTATTTTTTATGGAGCTCAAAAATGTCAAAGCTGATATTAAAAAAAGAATACCTTGATTACGTACCTACATATGTTCGCTAATCACACAAAAAATATTTAATAAGCCACGACTCTTATAACGACATAGTGACCATTTTACTGAAAAAAGTCAATTTTTGAAGCAAGCTTTCCCCGAACTAGAATTTTGGATATATCGGAATAAAAAGCTGGGAATCTATTTATTCTCTTCTTTTAAGAACAACTTTTTTATATTATACTAAAATTTCATAATGATAGCTTAATTAACATAGATTTTATTTAAGTTCAAATATTACTATTATTTTTTTTTTTTTTTTGCAAAATAACACTAAAGATAAAAATTTTTCGTTTTTTATTAATTTAATGAAAAAATTTTGTTCTAATACTTTACTATTTATATATTATTATTTTCTAAGTAATAACCTTTCCAACGATATCAAATACTTGCATAAATACTTTACACATTTGTTTAAAAACTAACTGAAACTTGAACCCTTCAGCAAAATTTGCACATTTTCATCCATTTATATGGTAAATGTGTACTGCAGCATTCTATATACATAAGTGCATAGCAGTTTCAACGTGTTTATACCCTACACCACCATAGGTGGGGAGGGTATTATGCGTTTGTGCTGATGTTTGTAACACCCAAAAATATTGGTCTAAGACCCACCTTAATTTATACCAATCGGCTTAGAATCACTTTCTGAGTCGATTTAACGATGTCCGTCCATGTAAACCTTGTAATCAAACTACAGGTCGCAATTTTGCACCAAACTTTATGAAATTTAGAACACAGCATTTTTTTGGTCCAGGGATGAAGCCTATTGAAATTGGTTATGATCGGTCCATTATTTCACCTAGCCCCCATACAAATGTCCTCCCGGAAAAGGGTTTAACGATCATAAATCCCTTAAATATAGCAATATTTTAATATTATTTGGCACATATAAGTTTCATATAAGTTTAAATAAGTGTGCCGAGTTTTAAAAAGATCGGTCCATAATTACTCATAGCTCCCATAAAACCCCTTTCCAAAAAATCAATTTAACGGCCATAAATTCTATTAAAATGTTAGTATCAAGTTAATATTCGACACAAATAAGTTTTATATAAACATAAATGATAGTACCAAATTTTATAAAGATCGGTCCATAATTTACCATAGCTCCCATATAAGGCCCCCTTTCGGGAATCACCCAAAAGTGAATAAATTCATATAAATGTCAGCATCAACGTAATATTCTGTATTTGTATGTCTTATTTTACACTTATAAGTATCGGTCCACATTTGGGTCCATGTCTAATAAAAGACCCCTCCCCGAAATATACTGTATGGTGTAGGGTATCATATAGTCGGGCCTGACCGACTATATCTTTTTCTCTCGTTTTTAAAGTAATTTTGTGTAACTTTTGAATCGTTAAATATATTTTAATGAAATTTCACATAGTCATTGCTGAAGTATTTTCCAGCTGTTTTGAAGGAGCACAAGTTTCTAGCTGGTCTATGGGCAGGATCCTTCGAATTAAAAAAATGTTTAATAACTTTGTAATTAATGTTGAGAAAAAAAAATCGAGATAACGTAATATGGTGTAAAACATATAAAATACAATATAAAAAAAAAATAATTTATTTATAAAAATTTATTAAAATTTTAAAAATTCTTAATATTTTGCTAGTATTGGATCAATAAATAACAACTTTCACTAAATTCACTACTTTATAATATTTTACTGTGTATTTCCATATTGGCGTAAACGTAACACACAATTGTTATGTGTTTTACGAGATAATATTCGCAAAAATCAATTAAATTTTTTAAATACTGTATTTTTGAAAAATTGCCGGAAAGTGTACGATTGTACGATTTTTGCAGGAATGAATTTTTTAAAACTGAGAAAAAAGTAATATTAAAAAAAAAAAAAATAATAAAAAATAAATAACAATTTTTCATACTAATTGTGGAGTGCTGACTTTGAACATTTTTCACTTCTAGATAAATTGAGATAATTCAAAATTTTCAGAATATATTATAAATCACAGAATGTATCTCAGAACTTGTCTTTAAAATCGGACATGATTTGTAGAAGTTACGATTTTTTGAAACTTTTACATACTCGTAGTAGTCAAATTTGACACCCTGTAGCTTACTTCGTGTTATCACGTGATGACTGCATTATGAGTTTTCTGAAAGATTGGGACCTTCTTTACAACTCTTTCATATATTTCAATTTGATCCAAACAGTATTTTAGGAGATACACATTTGCTACCAAAAATTTTGGTTTTGATCTCACTGTGGTCCGTAACTACATGTCATTACCAAGTTTTTGCTGGTTTTGATTGAGTTCATAATCCGGCTATGTAGAATCTCATTTAAATAATATGTTATAAAAGCAATATAAAAATAGCGTTTAGAGCAAAAAGTACTTTACAAAATAAAAATTATCTTTTAAAATGTGTTTTTAACAAAAAATTTTTGCTAAAATAATTTTCGAAATTTTCAGTAATGTGCTACCTGTGGCCGTTAATAGACCGATCCTTATGAAATGATTTAATATAATTTCTGCTTCTATTAATTAAAGTTATTTGTGACAAATAAGTATTAACATTTATGTGAGTTAAAGTGATTTTCGAAAGTTGGACATAAATGGGAGCTTTACTTAATTGTGAACCGATCTTACTGGAATTTTGCACTCCAGTTCAACCTTGCACAGTCGGTCAGAATCGAATGGTTTTTGATTTATTTGCATTTGAAATTGAATGTCCTAGTATTTCCGATCGATTTCATTTGTTTTTTCTTTAGCTAATTAAAGAACAAAATTATCTATTGAATAAAAAAAATTTGAATTTAAAAATTGCAAAAATGACGACTTTTTGTGTTTTTTTTGGACGAAAAAGTATCTTCACTCTTTTTTATCTAAAATTAAATTTTCTTTTACAACATATAATAATTTTATATTTTTCTGAAAGGTATGTTCATAGAGAAGACCTTAAGAGAAAATGCAAGCCTAATAACTCAAATGTTCAAGGTACACACTTTTCCGAATTCTACCCACTGTTACGCGCTACATGGATCTTCAAAATTAGTTTTCTTGCTAAGCAAAATTTCAAAAGAAAATTGAATTAAGTGGCATATACGATGTTAAATTCCCAGCTAGCTAAAGAAAGCGGTTGTGTAGTTCTTAACCCGAATTTTCCACGCGTATACATATAATTATACTTTTTTTGCCTTCATCAACCGAGAAGTATAATAATCATTATTTAATTTTTTTTGTTAGGCAAGATATTAGCCATAACTGGGTGCACTTTTCCCTCCCTGATATTAAAATAAATATCAAACTCCAATGACATTCTATACACCCTTTAGTGTTTAAAAGAACGTCCCTAAATAAACTAGATCATTCTTCTATTTATAAATGATAACATTTGCCATTCCCATTTTATAACAATTTAGCAATTCATATTTATTTATTTAAAGTTTTAATTTAAATTTACAATCAAATAAAGAAAACAATTCTATTTCAATTTTAGAAATTTTTAGCAATACATATGTTAATAAGATAATTAGAATAATAATTATCATCTTTCTTTAAGTTTTTAATATTTATAAAGAAAGCATTCTTTTAAATAAATGATTTTACTTATCACAAGTAAAAGAAAACAAATATGCAAAAAGAAATATAATTAGGATTAAACAAATTATATGAGGAATGAAACGAAATCTATGTATAAAGTAAATGAAATTAAGAGTAATTATTGTGATCTTACTTACAAATCATTACATTGGTGGTGTTTTTGGTTTTTTTAATATACCTGCTTTTTGCGTTTCAGCCTTTATGTTCCGTTGATGAGCTCAGCAAGGAATGATTGAAATGGACTAAATGTTAAAAACAAAAAACTTATAGATTAAAACATAAAAAAAAACATTTACTCTTAATTAAAGATACTTTAAAAAAAAAAAATAGAATAAAAAAAAATGCGTATGATAAAATTAAAAAGTAGTGTTATTCATAAAAGAATTAAGTGTTAAGGGCAAATATAATTCATGATTTTAGGAATTCATTATTTATACATGAAATTTGTATAATTAAAGATTTTTAATATTTTAAATACAAACTTTAGGTAATTATATTAAATTAATTAGATAAATTTAGTTAAATTGAAATTAAATATAACTTGGGTAATAATATATTAAACAAATTATTCTGTGTTTATAGACATATCTTCGTTGCAATTTAGGGGTTTCGTTTTATAGAAATGTATTTGTTATATATTATATTTAGGTATGTTAAATTAGTTCTTTTTTTTTAAATTCAGGTTATTATTCAATATTGGAAAAATTTTTTTTATATATTAACACATTGACAATTCTATAGTTTTTGATTTTTGGTATTTTTAGTATATTTTTATATGATGTCTTTTGGAATGTTTTAATGAATGAAATGAGAAATGATATATTAAGTTGATGTGTACAAAATTTAGTATTTGGTTAAGTTTAACTCATTTTTAAATAATTATGGTTAGTTGTTCAAATTTATGTACGAAATTTTATGAGGTTCAATTTAGTTTTAAACAGTTATGGTTAGTTTTGAGAATTTGTGTATGGAATTTTATAAGGTTTAATTTAAATTTTAAATAATTGTGGTTAGTTATAAGAATTTATGTAATTTATATAATAAGGTTATAATAACCTTAATAAAAAATTTTATATAATACTTATGGTAAGCTTTTGGGAAATTTGACGAAGAACCAATCACACAATTTGTTATATAACTAAGTAAAGATTAGCTGACACGTGACTTCTCGATCTTTCTGTAGTCTTCAGGTCGAAGTAAAGATCAGCTGACACGTGACTTCTCGATCTTTCTGTAGTCTTCAGGTCGAATTCTAGTTTTTTTATTTTTATTTTTAGAGACAAGTAAAACTGGTCTATAGACACAAAATTAAGCGTTGTAAGGTTTCCTGTCCAGAGATTATTAATTGGTTAAATCTGGGACATAATTTTCAGATTTTTTCCTTGACGTAATAAGGCACAAGGATTCCATGTCCTTTTTCGATTATTTTCCAATTTAATTCTAATTTTTTGGTAAATAACATTTTATTAGAAATTTAGGTCTACCTACAAAATAGGAGTGTTCTTACCAGTCTTAATATTTTAATATAAAATATGAAAATCGTTCGAAGATATTATAATTTCTATAAAATAGAAATTAATTATTCACACAAGTGCTTCAGAAAACTATGTTCTAATTTATCTTTTCACAAATTAATTTAATCACTTTCTTATCAACTTTCTTGTTTCAAAAGTAAAACTTAAATGAATTATTAAAAGTTTAAATAAGAAATAGTACTTAATTGATGATTTGGAGTCATGTATACAAGCAAGAATTAAGTAAACGGGATTTCTTTTTTTTATGTTTTAAGTATCTCTTTCTTACGCACAAATCAATAAGAAAATTAATGCGTAATTAAATGTTTATAAACAATTGTATGTAAAAAAAAATGCATCTATCATGCTATAAAAAAGTATAATGATAAGAAAAGTAGGGTTTTCGGCACAAGAATTAATACTTTGAATACTTCAGAAAAAATTTCCCCTTCTTTTCGAATTTCTTAGATAAAAATCATTACACCACTTTATATGAAAGTTTTGATTTTAGCATATATTTTCTCAAATCCCAAAGCACGAATCGGCAAACGAAATGCAGTTTAAGAATCTGTAATATGTTGTTAAAAGTTTTCAATCAAAATCTACGGGACTTCGGAAAAATGTGGATTTTATAGCCGAAAATGTGAAAAAAACTATTTTTGGGATTTTCGGCGTTTTTTTTGGGAATTGTGGGATTCTTTTCCCAAAAATCTTAAAGTTTTTTTTCACTTTCTTATTTTATGCAATAAAATCTACTACATCCACCGAAAATTTCGTTAAGATATCTCTAATGGAATTTTCCATGACTTATAAAACTTTAAAGTTTCGGTTCTGAAATAGGATGTGTACCTAGACCATTTGAGTTATTAGTCTTCTCTGTGAAGATATCTTTCAGACAAATATACAATTATTATATGTTATTAAAGAAAAAAAAGATATCGACTTTAAATTTTTTTATTCAATAGATAATTTTGTTCTTTAATTAGCTAAAGAAAAAACAAATGAAATCGGTCGGAAATACTAGGATATATATGGAAAAAACTGAACCAAGAACATGAAAAATTTAGGTACATAAAAATTCAAATGCAAATAACTTAAAAACTATAAGTGATAAATAGGACATACAACCATGTTTTGTAATGTATAAAAATATTTGAAATTAGTCGAGAAACAAAAATTTGGTAAGCAATTAAAAAATGTCTGTATCAGATCCGCCCCTGAGGGGCTATTCGGTCGCCCTTCCGATTGTACACTCCTCTGCTATGCCTATGCAAAATTTCATGCAAATCCAACTAGCTGAACCGAAATTACAGCTTTATTTCGAAAAAATTTCGATTCTGCCCCACTGTGCCTTGTATTTTATTGTGCACAAGGTTTACATGGACAGACAACCAGCCAGTCAGAGGGACTTATATCGTTAAATCGACTCAAAAAATTATTACGAGTCGATTGCTATATTTAAAGGACGGTGTTGGAATGATTTGTCTGTGCGTTACATACATCGGCATAAACGCATAGTACCTCAATCACCTATGATGGTGTAGGGTATAAAACTAAAAAAAAAAAAAACTTTTCTGAAGTGAAATTGTTGCCATCTAAATGTAATCAATGGAAAATTATAAGCCCTAAATAAAAAATTAACAAAAATATGTACATATGACGTTTTGAAACCAGATATATCTAGTTTTTCTCATGCTTTTTTTTTTTTTTTTTTAACACAACATAAATATTAGACGGATTTTCTAATCTTTATTACTAAGTAAGCAAGCAAACAAATATTTTGTTTATTAAATTTGTAGACTTTATCTCATTTTTTGGGGGATTAAGAAGTCTCAAATATTATTTACTTAATAATGTTTTATTGCATCTTTAAATATTAAAAAAGTCAATAAATATATCAAATTTAAATTTAAAAATATTTTTTTTTCAACTTTAATTAAATACTCGTTTCTTCTTTATATCCACTTTCCAGTAACCTATTTTAAATAATTTAACAACAACTTGTTTATGTAGTTTTTCTAAAAAAAAGTGCCACGCCTTTTTTTGATATGAAAATATTTAGATGTTTTCGTATTTATTATAATCTTTATCATGCGTTGTGAAAATTTAAACAAATATTATTGTTATTGTAGTTAGTTACTCACCTCATTGTCATCATTAATAAAAACAGCTGATTAAATAAAGTTGTTTTTCCTTTATTGGTTAAATAACACTGATCGACAAAAAAATGTTTTTTCGTGCTCCTTCAAAAAAAAAAACAAAAAAAAAAAAAAAAAAAAAAAAAATAAAAT
This sequence comes from Protophormia terraenovae, assembly GCA_951394005.1. Lineage (NCBI taxonomy): Eukaryota > Metazoa > Arthropoda > Insecta > Diptera > Calliphoridae > Protophormia > Protophormia terraenovae. The sequence continues at coordinate 83,997,879 of OX596075.1, forward strand.
AAATAAAATATGTGGACTAGATGGAATTCCGCATGCTAAACTCGAATCTGCTTTCAGTTTTCTCCCATCAGGTCGAGATTTTTTTTTTTTAATAAGCCGATTACTTGAATATATTTCACTATAAGTCGAGAACGGTATGCACGGTTTATATAAATAATACACCAAAATATGTGGAATAAAACTGGCTTTTTACTAACAAATTTGTATCCGCTCAATAGTTTATGAGATATTTCGAAATAAGTGTTCAAAAAAAAAAATTTGTTCATGCTAAATTCAAGATTTTTTTTACTAAAACTTTTTTTTTTTTTAAGTGAAAACATCAAAAATGTTTTAGTTTATCATCTTTATCTCAAGGCTGGCAAAACTACGAGTAAATAAAGCCACGCATCATAAAAATTGATGCACAAATCTTGTTTGGATTCACAGTTAAGTTTGGATACCCATGCATACCTACAGTTAAGTGAAGATACATTAGTGGGCAAAAAAAAAAAAAAAATAAAAACATTTTTTTTTGTCTTAAATAAAAAAATAAGTGGATTAGATGCAATTTAACATGCTAAATAAGAATCAGCTTTTACTTTTTTTCTATCACGTATCGATTTTTTTTATGGCATGACTACTATGACCCCGCCTTTAGGCAGTTACACTTGTATAACTCGAGAACGGTTTGTTCTATTAAGATAAATTAATCTCCAATATATACCGACTTAAATTGTCTTAAAGCTGAATTTACGTAATTTTTTGTTCAGTTAATATTTTTGTAGTTATTTGGTAATTAGTAGAAAAAAAATTTAAAAAAAAAATTTAAAAATCGTGAAAATTTTGATCCTTAACTCTGAAGTCTTTGAGCGAATAAAAAATATTAATAACACAAATCGATGTATCATTTATCGAAATCGTGTAAAGGGTTTTTGAGTTATAGCCTAAATTTGACAAACCATTCTCGAATTTTATAGTGTTACCGCTGAATAAGGTGATGATATTAGTCATGCCCATAAAAATAAATCAGTACGTGATAGAAAAAAAAGTGAAAGCAGATTCTTGTTTAAACTCGTCAAAATCCACTTAGGTCACCTATTTTTGTTTCAAGAAAAAAAAAAATTTTTTTTTACTCACCACTGCACAGTGGGGCAGAAACGAAATTTTTTGGAAATAAATCTGTAACTTCTGATTGGCTGGTTGGATTTGCATGAAATTTGGTACAGGCATGGCTATGCCACTTTAAAGTTTTATAAGTCACGGAAAAAAAAATTTTTTGTGTATTTTTGCACAAACACACATTCAAACATTGGCTACGGGAACAAATTATTTATGTTGTTATGTCTTTTTCACATCCACAATAGTACAATATTTTTGGAATTTTCCGTCACTTATAAAACTTTAAAGTGGCATAGTTTCGGTTCTATAAAAGTTATTGATTTTAATCTTTTTCTGTATAACGAAGAATTATGTCAGCTAAGTAATGTAATTTAGATGAAAAAAAATCGAGTTTACACCTTTTCTGATTTTTGAAATTAAAGTAAAATTGTTGTAAAAAAGTGTTTTTTTGAGAAACTATAAATATTTTATCCGCAATAAAATCTTTGTTATTAAAGATATCTTAACGAAATTTTCGCTGAATGTAGACTTTATTGTATGAAATGAGAAAGTGAAAAAAACTTTAAGATTTTTGTAAAAGGAATCCCACAATTCCCAAAAAAATCTCCAAAAATCCCAGAAATGGGTTTTTTCACATTTTCGGCTATAAAATCCACATTTTTTCCGAAGTCCCGTAGATTTTGATCGAAAACTTTTAACAACATATTACAGATTCTTAAACTGTATTCCGTTTGCCGATTCGTGTTTTGGGATTTGAGAAAATATGGATTAAAATCAAAACTTTCATATAAAATGGGTCAAGCAAGCAAACAAATATTTTGTTTATTAAATTTGTAGACTTTATCTCGTTTTTTGGGGGATTAAGAAGTCTGAAATATTATTTACTTAATAATGTTTTATTGCATCTTTAAATATTAAAAAAGTCAATAAATATATCAAATTTCAATTTAAAAATATTTTTTTTTTTTTTCAACTTTAATTAAATACTCGTTTCTCCTTTATATCCACTTTCCAGTAACCTATTTTAAATAATTTAACAACAACTTGTTTATGTAGTTTTTCTAAAAAGATCGTTCAAAAAGAGGCGTGACTAAAAGTGCCTCTTTTTGAACGATACCTTGACCATTTAAGTTATTTGGCTTGTTTTTTTAGCTAAAGTCTTCTCTGTGAAGATACCTTTCAGAAAAGTATAAAATTATTATATATTGTTAAATAATATTTTATTTTAGAGATAAAAGAGTGTAGATACTTTTTCGGCCAAAAAAATACAAAAAGTCGTAATTTTTACAATTATCAAATTCAAAATCGTTTATTTTTGGACTCGGTAAAGATATCGACTTCAATTTTTTTATTCAATAGATAATTTAGTTTTTTAATTAGCTAAAGAAATGAAATCGGTGGGAAACACTAGGATATATATGAAAAAAAAACTGGAACAAGAACATGCAAAATTGAGGTACTTAAAAATTCAAATGCAAATAACTCAAAAACTATAAGAGATAAATAGGACATGTAAGCATATTTTATGTAGGTCTTATTGTATAAAAATGTTTGTAATTGGACGAGAAACAAAAATTTGGCAAGCGATTAAAAAATGTGTATGTCAGAGGTACCCAACTTTGAGACACTTTAGCTCCGCTCTTGAGGGGTCTGTTTGGTACTCTCTTCCAAACTTAACATTGTACACTCCTCTGCTATGCCTGTACTAAATTTCATGCAAATCCAACCAGCTGTTCAGAAGTTACAGATTTATTTCCAAAAAATTTCGTTTCTGCCCCACTGTGCACTGTATTTCTATACAATTGTATATAATATGGTTATTTTTACTTAACTGTGAATAAAATCAAGATTTATGCATCAATTTTAAAGACACATGCCTTAGTTGATTCGCAGCATCTCCAGCTTTAAGATAAAGATTGATGTTTTCATTCATTAAAAAAAATTTTAGTAACAAAAAAATCTAAAATTTTACATGAAAAGTTTTTTTTTTTTTTACACTTATTTCAAAATAACTTCGAAACTATTGAATACATAAAAAATAGAGTTTGGGAGGTTTGAAGATATTTTTAGTACTCATGTTTTGGTGTATCACTTATGTCAATCGTACACACCGTTCTTAAGTTATAAGAAAATATACTAGAGTAATGGCCTTATTATGCCCGAAATATTAAACATAACCATAAAAAAATCCAGACCTGATGGAAAAAAACTGAAAGCAGATTCGTGTTTAGCACATCAAAATACATCAAGTTCAACTATTCGTATATGGTGTTGTATTTTTTTTGTCGACTAGTGTAATTAAACATGTTTTATCAACAAAACTCTTAATGTATTTTAATTGCTATTATCATTAATAATAAATAATCCTTAAAATATCTTATCGATGACATAAAAGTAATTGAATAAGAAATATCAATCAACACTTATTTTAGAACAGTTTAAATTAATTGTTAAACTAAAAAACATACTTGTTCAAGATTATTAAATATTGTTATTATATTTTTGTTATTGTTTGGTTAGTTATAAATAACTTGAAAATTTATAAAGCACCTTCTAAATGATTTAGTTACATAGTAAATAAATTAATAAAAGGAAATAAAATGAATTGTGTAAATAATATTTTTTTTTTATCAAATAAAGTTTGAGTTTAGGGTACTACAAAAATTATTTGTATACATGTGCAGTTAGTAAGTGCAATTTATAGATATTTATATTCATGGGAGGTAATATTTGTACAGATAAGAAATAAAAACAAATTTATTTGCTGTTTTAAAAAACTTTTTAAAATGTTGCTATAGAAATAAATATATAGTCACTGCTTTTAATGATAAACAATGTTTTATGTTAGTGATTTATAAATACATACATACATATATTTTACAATTTCCATTAAAGAGACTAAATTTTATATTCATTTAAATTTTCTTTATATATTTTTTTTTTTAGGACTGCTTCTCTGGAAGAAATACCTAAAAAGGCCAAAGATACCATATCCATTAATGAAGATGACTATGATCCACATGATCATCGAAATGTTAAGAGCCCAACCAAGTGAGTTGATATTTTAATTTTATAAATTTTGTTATGTTAATTTGTATTTTCCTTTAATTGTTTTTAAGTAATTGGCAGACATTTGCACATTTTCTTAAGGCCAGTATAGGTACGGGTGTATTGGCCATGCCCAGTGCATTTGCAAATGCTGGTTACATAAATGGTTTTATATTGACAGCGATAATTGGCGTTATAGCTGTCTATTGTTTACATATATTGGTAAGTTTAAATTATATTATAAATATTTAAGTGGTAATAATTTTAGATAGACTTGGACTTAACTAATTTATATTTCTTCAACTTGGATCTCTTACTGCAAACGTTAACTATTTTTGCCTTCTTTAGTGTCATAAAGCACTACCATGGGCCAAAGTATGAAAAATATTTAGTTGATTGTAAATTTTACAAATAATAACAGATTTTAGAAACCAAAAATATGTAGATATCTGTAATAACATCTTTGTTAGTTAACGACCGTTTACCATTTAAAACGACGAAGGGTAAAGTAATGTAAGACTTTGAAAAAAACATTAAAAAAATCCCAAAAACTTGATATTTTTTATTGTGCCCATAAAGTCCAAATTTGTTCCAGTTTTGGAAAAATGTCATTGACAAAGTCTTTACCATACATCAGAGTTTCAGAAACTGCTTTTGGTTTGTAGATCTATGCTTTGGGATTTTAAACATACAGGCTAATGTCAAAATTTCGATACAAAATAGGTGAAATTTGGCATGATTTGTACGTAGCCCTGTATAAAATCATCTTATATCTTAAGGAAAATTTTGTTTTAGAGAAAAAACAGTGCAGACACTTTTTCGTCCAACGGTATTGACTCGGCAAAGATATTAACTTAAGATTCGAAAAATAACTTCATTCTTTAACTAATTACAGAAAAATCTAACATAATAGTTCGAAAATATTAAACTATACATGGACAAATTTATACCCATTTCTTGCAAAATAAAGACATTTGGAATTTCAAATGCAAATAAATCCAAAACTATCAAACTATAGCAATCATGTAGGTCTTATTAAAAGCATTGTTAAGAAGATATAAACATTGTTGAAATTCAGTAATAAACAATAATTTGTTTTCTAAGTATATAATTATTTTTTATACCCACCATTGAAAAGATGGGGGGTATATTGATTTTGTCATTCCGTGTGTAACATGAAGAAAAAATCATATAAGACCTCTTAAAGTATATATTTTCTGGGTCTTGGTTAGATTCTGAGTCGATCTAGCTATGTCCGTTCGTCTATCCGTCTGTTGAAATAAGGATAGGTCTCGAGCGGGACAACTTGGGGGGACTAAATTTGGCTTAAATATTTATCTTTTATAACGTTTATTTGGGATTGTGAGCAACATTGGTTAATAAACAAAAAAGTTATGTGCTAAAATACTTGAAACACAGGGTGTCCGTTGTAGCTTCATCTGCTGATATCTTTTTAACAAAAGCATGTACGACATCGAAATTTTGTGCAGATAGTTCGAAGGTCGATATAAATTGGAAACCAAAAATGGTTGTGGTCCGCCCACTTTAGCGCCTACCTCCCATATAAGGTGAAATGTCAACGAAATTTTGTACAAATAGTTCAAGGATTAATGTAAACTCGGAAACAAAAAATGAGCGTGGTCCGCCCACTTTACCGCCCACCTTCCATATAACATAAAATTTGAAAAATTTTATGGTGGGTATATAGATTCGGCCAGCCCGATTATAACATTCTCGCTTGTTTTTTTTTATAATTGATATATTAAAAAATATTCTTAAGTTTTAATCAAATTTTATTAAAGTACCAGAACTGAAAAAACTAAAATTTTTTTCAATGAGACTAGCTAAATATTGCACTATACGTCGCATAGTGGGGTCAAACGCACCTTTTTTGGTAATAAATCTGTGTCTTCTAAACTCGAATTGAAATGTATGGTAGTACCAGAACTGAAAAAAACTAAAATTTTTTTCAATGAGACTAGCTAAATATTGCACTATACGTCGCATAGTGGGGTCAAACGCACCTTTTTTGGTAATAAATCTGTGTCTTCTAAACTCGAATTGAAATGTATGGTAGAATTGTAGAAGAGGACCTAATCTTACAGGAAACTCATGTTGTAGTCACCCTGTAATTTGATTATCTCGAGTATCTAAAAGTTTTAAAAAATAGTAACTTTTTCAAATCAAGCCCGATTTTATATTTTTGTAAAGCGCTTGGCGAGAACTACAGAATAAGGTTACTTACCTAAGTCATCTATTACAGTTAAAAATATATTTATGCTTGAATTTTGGATTTTTTGAATCGACTTTATCTAATTTTTTGGGAATAAATCCTGTTCCGAAATAATATGCTGAAAAATTTTTTGGACTATCTTAATTCGTCTAGACGTGAAAAATTTTCAAAGTCAGCACTAACGCTGTCTATTATTTCACCTAGTCCTCATACAAATGTCATTCCGGTATTTGGGTTTTATACGAAAATAAATGCCTTAGAAATAACAATATTTTAATGAAATTCGACGGAAAGAAATTTCCCATATTTATTAATCTTTATATAGCATTTCATAAAGATTGGTTTATAATTTAGCATAGCTTCCATATAAACCCCTTTTCCGAAAATCACTTTAACGTGCAAAAATCCCTCACATATGTTAATAAAGTTGATATTCGACACAAAAAAAATTGTATATAAGTAGAAAGAACAGTGCCAAATTGTATGAAGATTGGTCCATAATTTATCATAGCTCCCATATAAGCCTAACTCTAAAATGCATAAATTTATATAAATGTTAGTATCATCAATATTCTGTATTAGTATGTTTTATTTAACACTTAATACGAGTATCGGTCCACAATTGGTTACAGGTCCCATGCACATATAATCGCTCTTAATCGCCTATATTTTTTTACTTGTTTATGTTTTAGTCAAATATTAAAAGCAAATTTTTTAACAACTTTAATAAATATTTTTATAAAAAAATAATAATTAATATATTTAAATATTTTTTTTTCAGATTGGTTCAATGTACGTATTGTGTAAACGAAAACGTGTACCATATTTAACATTTTCAGAAGCCATGACATACGGATTTCAAGAGGGTCCACCATTTTTCAAATGTATTATACCAATAGCAACGTAAGTTATAGCTGATTTTCAGTTTTTATGATAACAAAAAGAAAAAAAAAAATAAAAAATTACAAATTACAAATTTGTAAATCCAGTTTATATAAATATTTTAGAAATATTATTAAAAACTTTTAATATATAATTGTTAAAATTGCATCTCAAAAACAAATTTAATTTAACTACGTTACGTATGATGAATTTATTTAAATACAAAAAAATTCTTAAACACTCATACGCCTAGATACACAAAACAAATCAGGAAATAAATTTTGTTTACAAAATTTGTTCGTATGTATGTTATTTGACTTTTTAATTTTATTTAATTTTTTTCTTGCATTTATTTATTTTTCAGTCCCTTCGTTGATGGTTTCCTGGCCTTTTATCATTTTGGTATTTGTTGTGTTTATGTTGTCTTCATTTCGGAAAGTATAAAACAAATTGTTGATGAACATTTAATCGTCTTGGATTTAAGGATACACATGTGTTTCGTATTAGTGCCATTATTTTTAATTTACAGTATTAGAAGTTTAAAATTTTTGGCAATATTCTCTTCATTTGCCAATATATTGCTGTTTGCGGGTAAGACTCAATTAAAAGTATTTATCTATCTTTATTTAAAGTCAATTTATTTTCTTTGAATAAAAATAAATAACATTTATAATATGCATACATACATATACATATGTATATGAATGTATTTAAGTAATACTTAAGAGTATGTTTCTTTTTAGGTTTTGGTGTTATTTTGTATTATATATTTGATGATTTACCACCCCTATCGGAACGTAAGCCTGTAGAGGATATATCCAAGTTGCCAATTTTCTTTGGCACAGTTTTATTTGCTCTGGAGGCAGTTGGTGTGGTAAGTAAATGAGTAAATATTTTAAAATCAGATTATATTTGTTATGTCTGGATTTGTGTTCATTATTGTTTAAAAAAACAGATTGTTTGTTTATTTATTTGTTAGCTTTGATTTTTTTTACATATTTGGTTGTTTTAAAAAATTTATTCCACACTATGATATATGATATATTTGATTTTAAGATAAGTTTTGTAATTTATTTAGGATGTTATTAATTTGGCAGACAGTTAAATATTTTATATCGCAGATGTACTATATTTTTAGTTTCAATAACTCCGCCTCTGAAAGCTATGTATTGCACACTTCTCTGTTACGTCTATGTGAAATTTTATGCAATTCCAACCAGCCGATTAAAAGTTACATATTTCAATTCTGCCCTACTGTAAACCGGTATGTAATGTTTAAACTGCTTCTAGAATTCAATATTTAAAAAATATCATGATCATTACACTCTGATATTGGGATCATTACACTCTGATACAGTAAAAAAGCCACTCGAAAAATTATATAGTCTACGTTATAGAACTTCTTGGAGACATCAAACTGATGTCCGAAAACCATTTTTGGATAGGTTCCTGTATAAATATGTCCCTAATTCTATTATTCTTTTGTTGATTTTCTTTTATTACCACTAAGGAATCAGAAGATCTTGATATTCTGGGCATAAGAATACAGTGTGGTATTCATGGGACTAAACACAGTTTTCAAGTGTCGAAAAAAGCATTCAAGTGTCACGATTTTTTCTTTTTATACCGTTTTTATACCGACCGCATATCCTGGCTTCTTTGAGCTCAACGGATTACATGGGTACTAGAGTGTCTCGAAGAAAGCCTTTTTCGAGATTTCGGTGTAGGAAGACCCATCAAACGATGCGTAAAATTTGCTTAATACGAAAAAATGATTTACAAAATTTTTAAAATTAGTCTTCAGTTTCCTGCCAGTGATTAAAAAATTATGGGGTCCCATATATTTTGGTTAAAAAAAGTTTCGTTTTTTTAAACGAAAATTCCTATGGAATTTTGTTTTGCTAGAAGACTTTTTAAGGCATTTTGATAAACATTTTTTTTAAATTTATAAAATTATATATTATCAGCTATACTTATTACAATGCAATTTTTTTTTGGCTATAAAGAGAACGAAATTATAAAATTCTTATCCATTTTTAAGAAAAATATTGAATTTTTTTTTTTTGCATGATGTACTAAAAACCAACATTTTTGCGAAAATTTTTTAAAATAATTTTTTTATAATTATCTAAAAATTACGAATTTTTTTGATACCCATTTTAAGGCAAAACTCAATACTATTTTTTGGACGAAATGTTCTAGACCCGTGACTTTCAATCGCTGGTAGGGAACTGAAGATCAATTTAAAAAATTTTTTAAATATTTTTCCCATATTAAGCTAATTTGTACGCATCGTTTGAGGGATCTGCTTTGGGCACTGAAGTTGATCAGGTGTAGATAAACTATTTAATGGATTATTGGAATTGGTGCAGGCGTCAATTTTCTAGAAGGAGATATCACTAAATCTTACAGGCTCCTTGATAATGTTTGTATATCTTAGGTGAGGAATATAGATAGACATACAGGATAAAGCTGTATGTGGCTAACCAACCAGCGCTGAGGGCTTCAAAGTCTAGGCTAGTTAGCGACTGTAAAAGGGCTCTTAAGGATTGAATGAGGAACAACTGATGGATACCTCATTCAATACCCTACACTACCTTAGGTGGGGAAGGTATTATACGTTTGTGTGATGTTTGTAACACCCAAAAATATTGGTCGATGACAAACCTTAATTTATACCAATAGGCTTAGAATCATTTTCTGAGTCGATTTAATGATGTCCGTCCGTCTAGCTGGTTGTTCATGTAAACTTTGTATGTAAAGTGCAGTTTTGAAGATAGCTCGATGAAATTTGGCACAGGGACAATTCATTATTTCACCTAGCCCCCATACAAATTTCCTCAACACGTCAAAATACCAACATTATATCATATAATTTAATGAAATTTGGCACATTTGTAATTAAAAATCTGTTTACCAAATTTCATAAAGATCGGTTCACAATTAATCATAGCTCTCATAAACCTCTCTTCCGAAAAATCACTATTACGAGAATAAATCTAATTCAAATAATATGTAGTATAAAGTTAGTATTCGACAGAAATAAATCATCCAAAAGTGCATTAATTCATAGAAATATTAGTATCAACGCATTATTCTGTATTCGTGTCTTTTTAACACAGAAAAAATTATTACCATCTTTTTTACAATTAACTCAGTTGTTTAATTTTGCATCAAAATTTAATAAATATGTTCAAGAAAAAATAAAATAAAAAATAAATTTTGGTATGATTTTTTTCCTATACACATATTTAATTCATGCAATCACCTACTTGATTGATTTAATTAATTTATTAATTGGGAATTTTTTTCTGTTTTGTTTTTTTTATAGTTTTTAGTAATTGATGTAATCATTTTGGTGAGAGGTGCAAATTTAAACAAGTTTATAATTTAATGAATTATTTTAAATAAATAAAAATTTACTTCAAAAGTTGAATTATTTCAAAAACGCAAAATTTTTGGTAATAATTCTGTATCTCCCAAACTATAGGTCGGATCGAGTTAAAATGTAGAAAACTTATAGAGGAGAACCTAAGCTTTCAGAAAACGAATCTTATAGTTAACCTGTGATAACCAAGTTAAGCTACAGGGTGTCAAAGTTGACTACATCGAGTATGTAAAAGTTTCAAAGAAATCAAGTCCGATTTCAAAGATTTTTATATTTCTATAGAGCATTTGAAAATATAAAGACAAAATGGGCTTACGCACCTATTATCTCATACAGTTAAAAATATATTTCCGCTTGAATTTTAAATTTTTAATTCTCGAATTTATTTCGTTTTTCGGGAATAAATCCTGTGGTATATGGGAGCCATTTTTATTAAATGTTCTATAATTTGTAATATATTTTGAAATAATATGCTGAATACAATTTTTGATTATCTCAATTCGAAATGTAAAAAAATGTTCAAAATCAGCTTAGTGAAATAAGTATAATAGCAGGAAAATTTTCTATTCTTTCAAAAATAATATAGTAAAATTCTTTTACTTTTTTCTCTAAAAAAAATTTTGGTTGGTAAGAAATTTTAACAAAGTTTTCAGCGTTTGTTGATTTTAACATTCGAAATGATAAAGTGTAAAAAAATTTAAGATTTTTGTGAAAGTCTTTCCAAAAGACCGGCGAAAATTTTAAAATCGATTTTTCTGATTTAAATTTTTCCCATAAAGTCTACACTTATTGTAGGTTGGGAAAAAGGCACTGGCAAACTCTTTAGAACACATTACGTTTTTTGAAACTGTATTCGTTTTGCAGAATTAGCTTTTGGGATCTTAGAACATAAAGGCTAAAGTCAAAATTTAGGTTTAAAATAGGTCAAATTTAGATTAGAAAAAAAGGGTATAGACACTTTTTTGGTAAAAGAAATTATAATTTTTTAATTGCAAATTCGTTTATTTTGGGCTCTCTCCCGAGCCGGATTCTAGCTTGTTTTATCTGATAGATATTTTTTATAGGTCTTATAGGTCTTAGGATGTAAAAATATTTGAAATCGGATAAGAAACAAAAATTTGGCAAGCGATGAAACATTTTCTATGTCAGAGGTAACCTATTTTCAGCACCAGTAGGTACGTTCCTCTGCTACGCGTGTGTGAAATTTTATGTAAATCTAACCGATTAGAAGTTACAGATTTATTTCCAAAAATTTTCGATTCTGCCCCACTGTACATTGTTTGCTATACTCCTTCTTACTCTGACTTTTCCTTATGTTCTGCCCTATAAGTTTTTCTTTTGTTTCAGTTAACTTTTTCTTTTATTTTATGGTCATTTTAATTTGTTTATTTTAGTAATTTGCCTTCGTATGCTCTTTTTTATGCTCTTTTTTTTTTGGAAGCGTATTCAAGTAAGTATTTATTGTTGTCACTGTTGTTCTTGTTGTTACTGTTGGTGTTTTATTTCCTCTCATTTCGCTTGGCTAACCAAAAGGATGCTTTTTAATAAAATTTATATAATTTTTGGTTTCTATTTTATTTTGTAAATATATATTTTTTATTGTTGTTGTAACATTTTCCATTTGTTTGTTGTTTATTTACAACAGATTTTAGCCATTGAAGAGAATATGAAAACACCAAAGGCATATTTGAAACCATTTGGCATTATGAATATCGGCATGACAATTGTTTTAAGTCTCTACATTATTTTGGGTTTCTTTGGCTACTGGAAATATGGTGATGCCTCCAAGGGTAGTGTTACATTAAATATACCACAAGAAGAAATGTAAGTAGAAAAAAAAAAAAAAAAACACTGTTGTTATTATATTTTTTTATTGTTGTTAAGGATGATAATGATTGTTGTTAGATAAAAAAAAAAGTAAATGTTGGGGATTATATTCGTATGTTTAAGTATTATGATTTTGGTTTGTGGTGTTGGTGTAAATTTAAATTTGCATAAAAATGTTCGGAGACATTTTAAATATCCCAGTAAAAAATTTTGATATTTTACGAAGCACTAAGAGTACATTTTAAAATAAAATCACTTCCATATGCGCTTCGAAGTAAGCCTTCCTGAGATGCAATAAGGTAAGGGAATAAATTCTTGAAAAGTTTTATTTAAAACTTAAAATTTAAAGTCCTTACGTTTATCCCTTACTACGAAGCAACTTTGTAAGGGAGAAATTTAAAACACAACTATATCAACGAAGCCATTTAAACGGAAAAGTATTAAAAAAAACTCCGAAGAGATGTCAATTTTTATCGATGCTCTCAATATTCAAAAACAAAATAACAATTATCAGTATCAAACCGGCTTTTCTAAGTGACGCGCGTGCAAAATTTTTGTTATATTATAAAAAGTAAAAAAAAAAAAAAATTATATACGTTTATAAAGTGCAATTGTATAATCTGGTGAGTACTTCTTATTTTATAATATACTATTTTATTATTATTATTTTTTTTCAAAATAATTGGTAAAAGACAACTAAATAAGTTAAAAAAGAAAGAAATAAATAAAAATATTTTAGCTCTAGAAGCAACAATAAATAATCATGCGACAGAACATAACTCTGAAGAAATTGTCGATTTTGCAGACGAAGATCTTTTTGTTCAAGATAAAGCTAGTGTAAAATAAGATTTAAAAGAATGGTTTATAAAATATCGTCCGTCCGTTGAAATCACTTCCGCCTTGCTTCTCATTTTAAAAAAATTTCTACCAGAAATTCCCTTAAGTATAGAAACACTTATTGGTACAAAGCAAACTGTACAAAAAAGGACTGTTGGTGTGAAATTGTGGAATTTCATGAGAATGGATTTTTTAAAGTTAAAATATTTGGAAATCCATCAAATTTTTTTAATCAGCCTATTTTGTCAAGCGTTCTTGAAGTATTTTTAATAAATCCGAATAACTTTAATTATAAAATTGTTAAAGTGGATCAAATTAAAGCAAAATTGATGGGCATTCCATACAAAAGCAACATTTTACTTATTCCTCTAGCACACACATGTATATAAGTTTTTGCAAGAAATTTCCAACAGTTTTCTTTTATCACAATAAATAGTTTTTACACAATAAGTTTCGCTTAGTTTATCACAGTCACCGAAAACTGCTGGGTTTCTTTTTATTTACTTTTTATTTGAATAGTTATTATACCGTTGTTTTCTCTACCTTTTAAAAACAACAAAAAAGCCACACTCACACAAAATACAAGCATACTATTAAAAAAAGCGAAACCTGTTTAGTTGTCTTTCTCACAAGAACAAAAAAATAAAGGAAAAAAATTACTGCATATAAAATATTTTGTTTATTTTTATTTCTCATTATGCACATAAATATGTATTATGATTTATAATAAAAACCTATGAATATAATTTTAGAAAAACGCGTCGATCAATTATAAATAAAAAATTTCACGATACCATGAAAGAAATTCTGGAAAATATAAATGATGTTAAAGATAAATAAATCGCATATGTAATAGATGAAATCAACACCCAAAACAACGTTATCGCAATTGAAGGTTGTAGACAGGAAATAAAATATTTGAAAGGTTTGTAAAACATCTGTATTACACTTTAAATTCTTTTTGTTAAATAAATACATTTTTCAGAAATTGTAAATTCTCAAAGAACCTTAATGGAAGATTCCAACAAGCAGATTAAAGAGTTAAAAGGTGAGTAAATTTATTAATTCTAATATGTATGTATATATATATATTGTAATGCGATATAAACTATTTACATATTTTTATGCTTAATAAAATATGTATTCCTTTTGTATTTTTAGATACTGTTATTGAACAGAATAAAATAATTGTTTCCTTACTAAGGTGGTCACTAAGGCATCTGTTACTGTAGGTCAAACTTCATCTAAATACGCAAAACTTTTTCCCATATTGTCTGAAGATGCCCTAAAAGATATTGAAAACGAAATTGGAGAAGATACAAAGGATCAAATGGTAAAATACTTCTACTTTTAATTTTAACTACATATGTATGTATGATAATATTTCTATATAATTTTTTTATTTTTTATTAATAGGTTTATACTATAAGGACAATCATAAATCCATGCGGTTTGTGTAGAAATTTGTCACAAAATTTAAGTATAGACCTAATCTTAGAATTTAATGTTGACGGTAAACAAGGAAAAAAGCGACTCTTAGATTATCCAAAATTTGTAGAAACTTTATTCAGTAAGTATTACAAATATAAGATTTTGAAAATATTTTTTTGTAATAAAAAATAATTTAATTTCTTTGTAGAAACAAATTTTAGAGAAAACCTTTCAAGAAAAGATTTTCTTGCCGAACTACGAAAAGCTATAAGACTAACAAAAAATATATACTATAAAAATGTATATTTAAGCAAAAATAATACAACAAACATTGAGTTTCTTAAAGATGCTTTTTAAAATTTAAAATTACTTGTTGATAACTAAGTCTGATTGATATGTTTTTATTAATTATTGAATAATTTCTTATGATTTAATTTTTATACCAAAAATATGTGTGAAACTAAGGTACAAATTTAGATTTAAATTTTTTATAAAATTTATTTTTAATGGTCTTATTTGAAATTCAAAATTGTTTTTTAGTTTATTAATTAACTAAATTGTTATTTTTTTTATTTTGTTTATTTTATTATATTTACTATAAAAAATGAAAAGTAAAATTTATATGTATTTTAAGTTTATTCCGTAATAAATTTATTTTTTGTTTTTAAGTAATAAATAAAAAATTGAACAAAATAAAAAATTAATTGCATTTTTGTCCAAATAGCTTTCCTAAGGTATTAATAGAAGGTATCAAAGTAGCGCTTTATATAAGCGCAGAAATAAATGCTTATTTTAATGTTCTAAACATGTGTTGAAGTAGCGCTTCAGTAAACACTACAGAAGTGCACTTATAGAAGTGCTTTACTTAATCGATGAATATTGTAATTTGTTTAAGTGCACCAATGAGCGCTTCTGGTAATTGCTTTATGCATATGTGTTTGTACGCTTTGAAAATAATAGCTTTAATCTTCAAAATGTAATGCTTCCAACCGGGAACTTGCCATACAAAATTCATGCCTTCCGTAAAGGAGAGTGTAAGCGAAACTTAGAATTTTCTCCCTTACAAACCTGCTTCGTGAGAAGCTCCATTTTTTACTGGGTATGCTTGATATTAGTGAAAATTGGGGGTTATTTATATATATAATTAATTCCTTAATTGTCTGTATTGTTTGCCAATTAAGAAAGTTTACATAAGCATTATTTAGGCTTTCATTTCATAATATATGTTATGATTTTGGCAAAAATATATAAAAAAAAGTACTGAACAAATTTTATTAAAATATTACAAGAATTTAAAGCAATTTAAGGGATTTATGGAAGATGAGTAAGTAATTTTAGCTGGTTTATAGCAATTAATTTATTTTATATATTAAATAAAAAATTTCAAATCCTGAAATGTAAAGTTTTTTTAAACAATTTGTGACATTATGACCATTTCATTGTTTTATATAATCCCCAAATATTACTTACACTTTTAAATTATGAAACATAAATTTATTTACAAATTTATTTTTATTTTTTTATTTAATTTTTTCTCTTCTGTTATTTACAGTTTGGCTCAAGTAACAAAAATTATATTTGCCATCACAACATGGATTTCATACGCTTTACAAGGTTATGTTACATCCGATATAATCTGGCATAAATATTTATCAAAGAGAGTGAAAGACACATCGAAACATGTTCTCTTTGAGTTGCTCATACGTGCCGCTATTGTTCTTTTAACATGTAAGTTTTTTTTTTATTAAATTATTTGTACAAACATACATATTTATTATAGTAATAATTGCAAACGGGGATGGTAAAAAATAAATTGCAAATAGTACCAACAATGTTGTGAAGTTAGTACTCGCAATATTTCTAACAATGGATGACAAATCCAGAAAAAATCACTTTTTTTTGTGGCACGAGATTTTTCAGTCAATTTAGATGCACTCGATTATAAACCTCTTTTTGTAATTTTTAAATTCAAAATCGTTTATTTTCGAACTCAAATTTTCTTTGCTCGATAGATAATTTTTTTCTATAACTAATTACACAAAACTCTAGCAAAATCGGTCGGAAAAGTTAGGCTATATATAGGAAAAAACTAAACCAAAATCTTGAAAAATTGTACCACATTTGAGCCTCAATAACTCCGCTTCTGAGATGTATGTTGAGACCTTCTTTAAAGCTTAAAATTTAACTCTGCTACGCTTATGTGAAGTTTTGTGTAAATCCAACCATTAAATCCTAAACACAAGCAAGTGGATTTTTTTTTAATATGAAGATTTGGCAACTAAAACAACACAGCGGAATTCGCTGAAAATTAAAATCGGTTTTTCAAAAGCTCTCACTTTCTCACTCTCCCTCGCTGTCGGTGTTGCCGTTGTTGCAAAATGTATCACCTAGGTTAACATTAAATTTATATAAGAAGTAAAGAGATTTGCATTTCTCTCTTAGAGCTGAAAACAACATCCGGCACCGCTTGCTTGTGTTTGGACTCTGAGAGTAGAAGTTACAGATTTATTTTCACAAGTGATGGATTCTTTTTTTTATGTGAACAAGTGTATTATATTTTAGAAAAATATGAAGACAAACAACTTGTAACATTTTATTTTTCATTCCATCAAAATTTAGGAAAACTTAAAAAAAAAAAAATAATAATAAAAATATCTGGAAAAAATATTTAAAAAATTGGGGAAAAATCTACTCAAATAACTGAAGTTATGGTTCCATTTAAAAATTTAGTTTTAAGAAAATTTTTTTAAAAAAGTTTATAGGGCACTTTTTAAAAAAAATAAAACTAAAAATAAAATTTCTACAGAATTTTCTAAATTATGCAAATAAAAAAAATTTTTTGTTATCTCAATTCGATAGCAAGAAAAAAATTTTCAAAATCAAAATTTCATAACAGGTCTCAAAAATTGCAATTTTTTGCCAAAAAAGTAACTTTATATATTTAACTTTTTTAAAAAATTTAGTTAAAAAGTTTAATATTTTTTGACTTTTTCTAAAAGACGGGACCTCAAGAAAACGTGTAAGTGTAATTTTGAAAAGTTCTGAATGTTCACCCTACATCCAGCAGTGGTCAAAAATGGTAAATTTTGAATGAGAAGTTGAAATTTTTGAGTCTGTAAAAAAAATTGATTGCTGATTTCGGTACTTCTGCGAATTAAACTATATATATCAATATGTTCTTAAAGGTTTTGCAAAAAATTATGACAGCCTACCAGTAAACTTAGTCGTTCGAGGCAATTTTCCGAAAATACCAATATGTTCAATAATAAAAATTTCGACCTTTAAAAATATATAGTAATATTATATATATTTTTACATTTATCAATTCTCCATTAAATATTTTATATCATGTGCAAAAATTATGTTGATACCTATAATCATTTAGAAATTATTTAGTCTCAAATTTTTTAAATATGTCCATATAAACATAATTTGCATTTGTTCTCTTTGTTTTCAGAAAAGTGTGCTAAAAATTTTAAAATAGTAAAATTTATTATACATAGTTTTAAAGAAGACACAATTTTCTTTAAAATGATATATAATACGACTATTTTGTGTTTGCAACGTTTCTTGTAAATAAATTTGAAATTAGCAAAGAGTTGTAAATTGTAAAATCTTTCGTTTTTTCATGTTGTTTTTTATACGGCCTTAGCGCACTGTCTTATCTCACTGCATTACCAAAAATAGTAGGAAACATGAAGAGTTCACAATTTTTTGCGTTTTGCTTATTTGAAATTGATTTACTATAAACGTAATAAACTCAAAATAGTCACATTATATATCAATTTAAAGGAAATTGTGTCTTCTTTAAAACTATGTATAATAAATTTCACTATTTTAAAATTTTTAGCACACTTTTCTTAAAACAAAGTAAACAAATGCAAATTATGTTTATATGGACATATTTCAAAAATTTGAGACTGAATAATTTCTAAATGATTATAGGTATCAAAATAATTTTTGCACATGACATAAAATATTTAATGGAGAATTGATAAATGTGCTTATCAGAAAAATATATATAATTTTACTATATATTTTTAAAGGTTGAAGTTTTTATTATTGAAAATATGGGTACTTTCTGAAAATTGCCTCGTGTGACTAAGTTTACCGGTAGGCTGTCATAATTTTTTGCAAAACCTTTAAGAACATATTGGGCTATATAGCTTAATTCACAGAAGTACCGAAATCAACAATAATTTTTTTTTTACAGACTCAAAATGTTCAACTTCTCATCCAAAATTTATCATTTTTGACCACTTTTTGTAAATCTGGATGAGGCCCAATTTGAATATAAGCCCTCGATATTATTAATAAATCTCCTTATAGATTTACCTTAACGGGGAGAGTTGAGGGTAACAAACCTTTAAATTACTCATAGAGTAATATATAATTATAATTACGGCCTCTGACCGTAAAAAACGCTTAATATTCAAAATTTTTAGGGAGACTAATTTGTCCCGGAGCCACCACTCCAGCCCAATCCCGGTGGTTTTCTGAAAATTTTATAACAGGGAGGGGCCTATTGTGATGGAGCCACCATTCCTGCCCATGTCCTGGTGGATTCAAATTTTATAATATTGGAGAGGGGATTGCGGCCAGTGGAGACACAACCTCCTACCCGAATCTCCATGTGGTTTCCAAAATAAATTTAAAAAAACGTTGGGGAGGAGCTAAATTAGGTCGGAGCCACCACTCCTGCACAATCCCAGCGGTTTTTGATCTGAAAAAGAAAGAAGAAATTATATAAGTTTTTAAATTAAACAATGAATTGAAACGATACTTGCAAACCTGAATTCATCTCTTAAGGTGAGAAAAATATCATTATATGGAAATATAATATATAAATAACATTGGTCGACAAAAAAATCCTCCACCAAAGACATGGGTGAATTAAGTAAAATATGTCATCAACTTTAATGGTTAAAAAGTAAATACTAAATAATCAGAAAATAACACAAATAATATTTATTGAAACTTCATTGCTTAATTTTAAAAATAAGGAAATAAATAATGTTATTTTTATATTTAATATAACAAAATATAATATATTATATTATTTGGAAGGCTTAATTATAAACATGTATTGTTAAAATATTTTCCCTTGTCTAGTCATTTATATCTAATGTGTTGAAAATCTAATAAAATTTTATAAAAACAATGTTTAACTGAAAAGATTCAAAATTGTTTTTTTCGCTCTCTCAGCGAAGAATAAATGAAAGAGAATAAGAATATGTGTGAAGCTCTCAGCACAAATGTGCTTGAAGTGGGCATCTATGACCAAAGACGAATAGTTGAACTTGATGCATTTTGATGTGCTAAACACGCTTTTTTTCATCAAGTCTGGATTTTTTTTTATGGGCGTGTTCTAATATTTCGGCCATAGTAATGCTATTACTCTAGTATATTTCCTCATAACTCAAGAACGGTGTGTACGATTAACATAAGTGATACACCAAAAGATACGTACTAAAAATATCTTCAAATCACCTAAACATAATTTGTATATGTGCTCAATAGTTTCGAAGTTATTTTGAAATAAGTGTAAAATTTTTTTCATGTAAAATTTAAAATTTTTTTGTTACTAAAATTTATTCTTTATCTTAAAGCTGGTAATGCTGCGAATAAAATAAGGCATGTAACTTCAAAATTGATGCATAAATCATGATTTTATTCACACTTAAGTAAAAATACCCATGTATACATACAATTGAGTAGAAATACAGTGGTGGCCAACAAAAAAAATTTTTTATTTTTTCTTGAAACAAAGATAAATGGACTAGGTGGATACTGACGAGTTAAACAAGAATCTACATTCACTTTTTTTCTATCACGTACTGATTTTTTTATGGGCATGGCTAATATCATAACCTTATTTAGCGGCCACACTATAAAATTCGAGAATGGTTTGTCAAACTTAGACTATAACTCAAGAACCGTTTACACGATTTTGATAAATGATTCATCAAAAGATGCATACGAAAATTGTCTTCAAGGTATGTCAACAAAATTATTACGATTTTTCAAACATTTTTATCTAATTTTTTCGCTATTAATTACCGAATAACTACGAAAATATAAAATGGACAAAAAATTATGTAAATTCCGCTCAAGGACAATTTAAGTCGCTATATATTGGAGTTTAATATATCTTAATAGGACAAACCGTTCTCGAGTTATACAAGTGTGACTGCCTAAAGGTGGGGTCATAGTAGTCATGACCTTAAAAAATAATTCAAAACGTGATAGAAAAAAGTGAAAGCTGATTTTTTTATTTAAGGCGAAACATTTTTTTTTTGCCCACTACACTGAACCAAAAAGGTACATAAATACAATGAAAAAGTTACAATGAATTTGTGCACTAATTTTGACCCTATGTACAGGTTCATTGAAACAATGTATTGCCATACATTAATATTATAATTTAATGAACAAGTTCATTAATTAAATTTCTTCCTATATTGAATCAATGAACACGTTCATTAAATAAAATAAATGATTCAAGTGAACAGTACATTGATTTCAATGAACTCATATTTTGTCCCAATGACCCTATACATTAAAAATGTATTATATTATATAAAATAGGCTTGTTCTGCATTTTTGGTTTCTATTTTATTTTAAATTAAATAATTAAATTATATGATATACAGAAAAAATTATTACCGTTTTTTTTTACAATAAACTCAGTTGTTTAATTTTGCATCAAAATTTAATAAATATGTTCAATAAAAACTAAAGTAAAAAATAAATTTTGGTAAGATTTTTTTTCCTATACACATTTTTAATTCATTCAATCATCTACTTAATTGATTTAATTAATTTATTGATTGGGAATTTTTTTCTATTTTGTATTTTTTATAGTTTTTAGTAATTGATATAATCATTTTGGTGAGAGGTGCAAATTTAAACAAGTTTATAATTGAATGAATTATTTTCATATATATTTGTTAATTGGTGACTTTTTTCTGTGTATTGAGTTAATATAAGCAAAAATTAAATATAAATATAAAAATATTACATTTCACTAAAAACAATTTAGAAAACAAAATGCATTTTACAGATGTGATCGTGCTTGTTTTGTCATTTATAACAATATAGTAATTCCTGTTGTCCTCTATATTGCTCAATGATGGTATGGAATATCCATTTAGACGCCACATCAATATAACAACAGCATTATCCTGAACAAAAAAGGTTTATAAATAAAATTCGTTCAATTGCTTAAAATATTTGAACTAGTTACCTTTAAATCTTTTTTGTCTATAGAAATTCCATTATTTTGACGATCACCAGATGTATCATCCAAATCTTAATCAGTCTGTAATAAATTTTTATTAAGAATTCAATTTAAATATTTCATATATTTATGTTTACTTACGAATAGAATCCTCTGGTTTTGAAATAACAATATTTTTTGAAACCCTGGTATTTGAGGCTAATAACACATTCTTCTTCGTCTTAGTGGTTTTACCTACATATATATAAATTAAATGCAATATTTAAAAACTGTTTAAAATCATAAACATTATTGAACTTACGTGTTAGGAAGGCAAGTCTCCAAGTTCCTTCTTTTGGGTATTTAATTTGATGTATTCAATTATGTTGCTCGTCTTCTCCTTTGCGAATAAATTATATTTATGTATTTTAATAATTCGATTTATAACTTGTTAACTTTTTAATTGTTTTCGTTTTTAACTCAACATTGATTTTTTTTATTTTTTGTCTTTTGTTAAAAACGCGTCATTTCTTGTTAAGAGATAAAAGAAAACTGAAATGTATTTGTTTTCGTTTTACTTTATTTCCCGTTAGAAAGCATTTATTTTAATATAATTTAATGAAATATTTCATTGGTTCAATGCTTTTGTTCATTGTGTAACGCTTCTTCTTAATTAAATCAATGTATTAGTACATTGAATAAATTAATTCAATAAACTAATACATTAAATCAAATAACTGATTTACTTATTGTATTAAGAAATAAATTTAATGAATGGTTTCAATGTAATGTTCATAATAGCGTTTATTTTTTCATTGAATTTTAATGAATATTTTCATTGAAGCAATGAATTCGTACTTTAAGTTAACAAATTCTTGGAAAAAAATAATGAATTTCATTTAATGTACTTCTTTCATTGAAATTACTTTTTTCAGTGTAGTGTATTTCCTCTTAACTGCAGGTATGCATGGGTATTCTTACTTAACTGGGAATGCGATCAAGATTTGTGCATACATTTTTATGATCCTTGGCTTTATTTACTCTTACTTTTGCCAGCTTTGAGGTAAAGTAATAAACTGAAACATTTTTGATGTTTTTACTTTTAAAAAGAAGTTTTAGTAAAAAAAAAAGAAGTCTTAAAGCCAATTTTATTCCACACATTTTGGTGTATTATTCATATAAATCGTGCATACCATTCTCGAGTTATAGTGAAATATACTCGAGTAATTGGCTTATTTAGGACGCAATATGAGACACGCCCATAAAAAAAAATCTCGACCCGATGGGAAAAAACTGAAAGCAGATTCGAATTTAGCATACGGAATATCATCTAGTCCACATATTTTTTTTTGAAGGAGCACAAAAAAAAAATTTTGTCCAACAGTGTTATTAGATTAGGTTTAAGAAACTTCGGTTTTAACAATGAATCCGAAGGTTGTAACGGATAACATAAATGTTGCTATAAATTCAGCAGTAGCTACATTTTTGGAAGGAATTTTTGTAATAGACTAAATACAGTTGAACTTCATAGACCTTAAATTAACTTATATTAATGTAATTAATATAGTAATTACAATTTAGTCTTTTTTAAGTTTTATATAAAAAATAAATTTAATTAAAGTGTACAATGCAAATTGTAAATATTATAATATGTGTGCAACTATACTTCTATAGTTTTTAAAATTTACTGTACCAAAAATATGAATTTGTACCATTTGCAGCTAAACTACCAAAAGACAATTGTGTTTTATTAATGTTTAATTAAAAAATATTGATATTAACAACTATTCATTTATTATTTTTTAAATTTATTTCCTTTTCATTTCCAGTTTGCTGTGCCATTCTCGTCCCAGATTTATCACTATTTCTATCGTTGGTCGGTTCATTTTGTTTATCAATTTTGGGTATAATTTTCCCAGCATTATTACAAATTTGTGTACAATATCGTACCGGCTATGGACCATGGAAAATACGTTTAACAAAAAATATGTTCATCGTGGCATTTGGTGTCTTTGGTGGTCTAGTTGGAACATACGTTAGTATTGAGGAAATTGTGGAAGCTTATAAAAAATAAGAAAAAACTGAAAAAAAAGTAAATTGTAAATTGTAACTGAATATTATATGAATGAATTTATTGTAATAAAAATATTGTACATTTTATATATGTGTATGTAAGTTTAAATGTATTTTATAGATATGAATTTGTACTCGTATTTAGTTTATATATATTGTATGTATAAGTTAACAAATAATGTAAAAAAAATATACAACTTATAATAGTGTTAAAGAAAAATACATCAAGTGAAAATAAAAACATGGAAAATTGTTTTCATTTAATTAAAACATAAATATTGTTGGTCTTTGTGAATAACTGAAAGACTTTTATACATGAAATCTACAATAAATTTGGTATGAGGGAGGGTGCAAAGTATAGTCAATATAAAACATTTAATAGTGTTATTGCATAGATAATACAGTTGTCTTAGTGTAATTTTATATACCCAGCAAAAACTTTGGTTGCATGTAATGAGTTAAGAAGCTAATATAATGGCTCTCCAGTAATTACACATTAGCTGAATAACTCATTATTTTAACACGGTGATGACATTAGAGGCAACTATTTACCCTATACATTACTTAGATGTCATTACAATAACTAATTACTTCTGAGCTGTTTAACAGCGCATTGATTTTAAAGCATTACTGAAGTCATGATTAGTAATAACAATAGGAACTAGTTACATTTTAGGTTATAAATAAGTAATGAAATGTCAGGATATAAAATATTTTTTAGTTGTTGTAAAACGATTTTTTAAATTTTAATTTAAAAAACTTACCAACAACCAAAAATGTAATTAAAATAAATGTAATAAAAATAAACTATTTTAAATTACAAATTAATTCATACGCAAATTTTGCCTTTCATTATGTATCCCTTCTTCAAATATATGAATTTTTAACTGCATTATAAAAATTAATAAAAATTAATATTTTCAAAAATCTGATCATAAATAATTATTTACATTCGGGTTATAAATAATTAGTTACTAAACAACTTCTATGTAATGCAAACAATATGTTGTTGTCATTACAAAGTAACTACATCCGTAACTACATGTCATTACCAAGTTTTTGCTGGGTAACCCTTAAATAACAATGGTCGACAGAAAAATCTATTTGACTATGTAAAAATATTTTGCAAAATATTTTCAATAATTAAATTGCTCTTTAAAAATAGCATTGAGTATAGAATAATTAAAATTTAATAAATAAAAATTCTTTAGTTATTAAATATCTTTCATATCTAATGATTACAATTTAGTAAGCAGATTACAAAGTAAGCTTTAAGTGTAATTTGTAATTCCTAACCATTATAATGATTAATACTCATAACCTAGCATTGCCTTGATATTTTTGTAATGCACTTAAAGCAATAAATACCAATATGATACTTAGTTGTATGTAATATGACCTTAACTTAATTATTATCATTAACATCCAATAACCTTGTTTTGCGTGCAACTATTAGTAGTGACTTAAGATAGTTTTAATAGTCAAAGGAATGTATGGGTGTATTTTCATGGCTAAATATTATTTATAACTTAGTGAGGTGAAAAAAATTATGTAAGTAAGCATTTGAAAATAGTTTGTTAAAAATTTTATAAAGAAAACAAATTAAAGAATACTAAAAAATCTCATTATATCAAATATTTGAAAATTTGCATTTCTACATATGGTTTTATTTCAAAAATTTAACTTCTTTATATGAAATTTCCCTTATACATATCGAAATATTTCTGTGATTACCCAACAAATTAAAATCTTTCTAAATATCTGATTTGTATCACTTAAATTGCAGCCGCTTTAAATCATAATTCGCTAGAAATTGCACTAGAAAACTTTTGCTATATAATCAATAATGTTACCAGTTGTTGTTACTATTAAATAACTTGTATTGTTTGCTTCGTAGTTAAAAACAGTCAGAGTTTTAAAACTATAAATTGTTAGAAACTTTTTCTTTACTTTTATTAAACGAATTATAGATAGTAACACAACAATTTTATAACGTAATTTGTACTATATGCTTCAAACTATTATTTCGTTTATAAGCACGAATAAGTATTGCAAATAAAAAATAACAAAATGTTTATACACAAATTTAGAATAAAGAACTACACATCTGATCAAAATAATAGATACACCATCGTTGCGGTGGAATTAGATTTGGTTTTATCTATATATATAAAAAAGTAATGACTGAGTGATTGACTGACTGATTTACTTGGTGATTCATCATCGCACAGCCCAAACGGTTAAGGATAGAAAGATGAAATATGGACTGTGGATTGGTTTCCTACCAAATAGATCCACTAAGACGGAATTTCGAATATTTAAGGGGTAAAAAAGGGTAAAAACGGGTAAAATCGGTAGCCTTATATCTACTAAACTAATAGAGATACAATAAATAATAAATTAAATAGTTTGAATGTTTAATAATAATGTAAAAATGTAAATGTAAAAGGAAACGTAATTGGATGATTACTCTAAAAACGTAAATGTAGCCAATACTTTGTTGTTGTTTTGTACACATGAACATCGGTGATGTCAATTACACATATTTCCAGTGGATCAAATTCAAATTGAAAATCGCTAAATTTATTGGTTAGTATTTCAGCGATTTCTATACAAAACGAAATTTGTGCTTTTATGACAAAAATGTTTAACTTTAAATTAAGTACTCGACTCTACGTGTTATTTAAATTATTTCAACAATTTTTTAGTGAAAAAAACAGCAAAAATAATTGTCCAATTGATAAACCTTTTACGGCGATTTTTTACGCAGATTTAGTATATTGAAATAAAAAGCTGTCAACACTGTTGTTACAGCTGTCACGTAAAAACGTAGAGCGACCTAATTTGATTGATTGCTATGTAACATTTACGTTTTTTAATACACATACACACATAACTCTCATAAGCAAAACGTGTCAGCTGATTCGCTACATTTACATTTACGGTAGAGTAATGGAGCCTTAAGACCAAATTAAATTAAAAAAAGGGTATCGATTTGACTGATTTAAAAAACCGAAATTCGAAAAAAATATTTATGTTGGATTTGTGTAAGAATGAAGTCCATAGCTCAAATAGTATCTGCAAAAATCGTAACAACTCGTTTTGGCCTATAACTCGGTATATACTGGACCGACAGTTCACTTTTTTAACACAAAAATTTAAAAAAAACAACAACTATAAGGAAAACGTGCATTAAATAAATCAAATAAGATTTGCAATAACTCGGTTGTTTATTAACCGATTTGGTTGATTCATAAAACCGAAATTATATTTTGGCCAATATCTCAGTTAATAATGGAGAGATTGAGTTCATTTCTTCTACACTAAAATTCAGAAAAAAATGTCTGATCTTTTGTCGTAAAAACAAAGTCAATAGCTTATATAGAGGATTCAGAAAATCGAAAATCTGTTTTTAAAAACCGGTTTTTTTAAATATCTCGACCATCTTTGAACCGATTTTTTTTTTGTTTAAATACAGTAGAAAGTTTTAGAAGAAGTTTCTGATCTTTTGATAAATATATCATGTATCTATGTTATCGGAAGGCTTTATAAACGCCATTTACAGTATTTTTAAACAAAAAAAAAAAAAAAAAGGGTTTTTAGCCATATCTCCTCCATTTATGAACCGATGTTGCTGAATTTCAAAAGCAAAATTTCCGAAAGAATTTCCGATCGTTTGATATATATTATATATGGCAGTTTCAACCGACGGACGGATGGAAGGAGATCGTCCTATCGACATCATTTTCTATAAAGATCAAGAAAATGTAAAAGTTTTTTTCTCTCCGACGAAAATTGTGGAAATTACAAACGGAATGACAAATTTATATATACCCTTTACACCTGTGGTAAAGGGTATAAAAATACAATCGATAGAAACTTTTGGTAGACCTCATAAAATAACTCCAGAAACGGATAGGAGGATTATTGTATTAACAAAAAAGAACCCCTTAATTTCTTTAAAGGCTATTTCAGCTGAAATTTTTTAAGAAAAAGCTCTACAAATAGTACATCTTCATCTTACTCAAGACAAATTTCCGAAAAAAATTGCTACAAAAATTCTATTAATGCGTATTCAAAATTTGAAGATACATTAAAATTTGTTAAAAAACATTTACATTAGTCCGAATATGAAGGCGAAACAAAATTAAGAAACATATTATGTAGTGGCGAAAGGAAAACTAATTTGTTTGGAAACGACTATCAAAGTGTCCGCTGATCTAAAGGAAAAAAAACTCACGTTAAATTCACAAAGATTACTGTTTAACAGGGAGGTGAGGACATAATAGTTTGGTAATGCTTATAATGACATTTTGATGGACTTATTTATAGTACATTAGACGCTCACAAATTAGAACCGCTTTGTTTTTGAGGCAATTCTAATTTCTGAGTTATTCTAATTTCTGGACGTTTATTTTTTTCGAATATAAAATAAAAAATTGAGTAAATTTACTTCCAAAAACTAAAATAAAACACTTTTGATTTTTTTTTATTCAATTTTATTTGATAAAAACAAGAAAACAAAACGTAACAATCCAGTCCATTATATTAAATGTATTTTTATAAATTAAATTAAAAAACATAACAATTCAGTCCAAAAAACTAAAATATCTTAGATATGTATTTAAAAAAAAAAAAAATATTAAATAATAAAGTTAAAAGTTATTGGAGGAATAGACTGCACAATGGCCAAATTTACAACAAATCTTTGTTTGACATATAATCAGTTATATTTGTTTGTTTTTTTGGTTTCATCGAATTCGAAATATTAATACGGAGAGCCAAAAGAATGCTTATGTGCTTAGTGGAAAACAATTCACTGTTATTGCACCATTTTATTAAATTATTTACGCTTTCAATGGCTGTAGTATTAGAGACAACTGGTGAGACTTCAACAACATCGTCTTCGCTGCTATCTGAAGACTCACCATCGCTACTGAGAACATATACATACATATCCGTCATCAAACACATCTTTATTCCATCTGTCGATGTCTTCTATACCAATGCAATCGTTTAGAGCTATTTCTTCTAAAAGAGCTTGAGTTCTCTGAATAACTTCGTTGCAGTCCTGATCTATTTGCAATAATTGCGCTATTGGCACGTCATCGTCGCTGTCGTATTGGTTAGAGTCCCAATTGGAAAACTTTGATCAAGATTTCTTCATAACACTTTGTGGTACCTCATCCCAAGCTTGTTTCAGTAATAATATTGCATTGCGGATTGAATGATATTTCAAATGATTCTTCAGTTCAATTAATTGAGAAAGAAACATACTTCTGTAATTGAGCTTTGTTAACTTAATAGGGTTTTGATCCATTGGTTGTAAAGCTGCTGTTACATTTGGTGGAAAGAATAATGCAACTATGTTTCCATCGTCACTTTTAAGTTTCTCAATGGGTGCATGAGCGGAACAATTATCTATAAGCAAAATGGCTTTCGGTGGCAAATTATTTTCCTGAGAAAAGCGGATCACCTGTAAATTTTAAATGTTTTAAAATTACTGAACCTGAAATCAATATTCTTTAATAAATATTCGGTGAAACCATTCGTGAAAAATCCGAGAAGTAATCCAAGCATTTTTTGAAAAGTTGTAGTGCAGAGGATTATTGAAACTTTTAAAACACCTGGGGTTTTTTGCTTTTCCAATTACCAATGGAACTAATTTATATGATCCATCAGAGTTTGCACCAAGTAGGACTGAAATTTACAGCATTTAATATTGCTGTTCTATGTAGTTTGAATATGAATATGTTGTCACATTAAAATCTAGGGCTAACCGCTTCCCTTGAACTCCTTTTCCAATGATAAAGTGTTTTTTTACGTTTATTTGACATTTCTAATGATACACTTTCACTTTTTAATAGAGACTGCCGAAATACGTACACGCGCATCAAATTTCGCAAATAAACTAGCCACAAATATACATAAATGCGCCAAAAAAAAAAAATATATATTATTTGGTGATTCCCCTTTTTAGTTTTACTATGTTAAAACAGAATAAAAATAAATTGGAGATTTCTTGTGTTCAAATAACAAAAAAAAAAAAAAAAAAAAAAAAAACGCTCGGAAATTAGAATTTTAAATTCGAATTTCAGAGCGTTTAATGTATTGCATACACTGATTCTAATTTCTGGACGTTTGAATTACTGAAAGCTCTAATTTGTAAGCATCTACTGTATTGATAAATACATTGAACGCAAAAAGGTGCAAGGATATATTGGAAATTGTAATATTCGGCTTCAGTTCAAAATAGGTTCTCCGTTTTTTAAGTTGCTCAAGTTAATTCTCGGATCTAAGCCCTACAGTTGAACTATTCGAAGAAAAGACTGTCGAAAGAATTTTTCAAAAATAAAGATGAATTAAAGGGGAAAAAAAAAATTGGTAATATGAATGGATATTAGTCCTTGTTTAATACTACTTAATATTTTTTCATAAAAACGTAACTAATTTTTAATTTTTGAAATAAAGTTGAGTACCAAATAAAATTAGACAAAATTATGTATCAATAGCAATTAAAATCTTTTAGCTAGGTTGTGTTGTTTGCTCATAAGGAGCTGTCAAAGTTAAACATATTTTTATATTTTTGAAAAAGAGTAAAAAATTAAATTTTCATCAACTTTCAGTGTATTTATTTTAAAGAAAAATAAAAAAGTCTTTTAAAGTAAAAATTTAAATAGAACCATCATTATATTGAAGGTATTGAAGTTTATTCATCTTCAAGTATTTGTAAATTATATTTTGTCCTAATATTTTTGTTATTTTTTTGAAAATTGTTCTAAAATACACTAATTTTAAATTTTCATGGAATGCAACTTAAAATGTTACAGGATGTTTTTTCTGAAAATTTTCTGAAAAATAGTATATTTTGTCCACTTTAATAATTTTAGATTTAAAAAAAAAAAAAAAAAAAAAACAGCTTAAGTGCAAAGATTTTTTTTGCTTTATCAAATATTAAACAGTGGGGCAGAATCGAAATAAATCTGTAACTTCTAATCGGCTGGTTGGATTTATATGAAATTTCACATAGGCATAGCAGAGGATGGTAACATTTTGGCTTTAGAAGATCCCATATACGCTTCAGGAACGGAGCTATGGGGGTTCAAAATAGGGTACTAATGTCAAAGAAAATGTTTAACCTCTAGCGAATTTTTGTTGCTT
Organism: Protophormia terraenovae; assembly: GCA_951394005.1. Classification (NCBI taxonomy): domain Eukaryota; kingdom Metazoa; phylum Arthropoda; class Insecta; order Diptera; family Calliphoridae; genus Protophormia; species Protophormia terraenovae. The sequence goes on from OX596075.1 coordinate 84,029,076, forward strand.
ACCTGATTTCCAAGATTTTAGAATCACCTTAAAGTTCTTGATAAATCCTTTAGAAAACATGTTTGCATGTACTATTTCTCTTATATATTCTTCGAGATATATTCATTTGAAATTTCAACAATCTCAACTTTGCAAGATGTTGTTCAAGTCTTTTTCATATATATCACAACATTTTCAACCGCTTTTATTATGTTTTTTGCAGTTTATTAAAAAACAAAATTGTCTATTAAATAAAGAAAACTTGAAGTCGATATCTTTATTGAGTCATAAAATAAAATATTTTGAATTGGCAAGTTTGCAGAAATTAATAAACAGACGGACGGAAGGACAGACATTATAATTCTTAAAAGAAAGTCTTAAAGTTCAAAATGCGTTTTACTTTTTTACTTCCTGATTAACATAAAAACCAAATCTAAATATAAAAGTATTGATATCACCTTTTCCTGAATTAAGTGCCATTTTCGACCCATTTAACCCAAATGTATAGACGGCCGGACGGACATTGCTATTCTGCCAGAAAATATTTTAGAATTATAAAAAAACATTTTTTTTACATACTAATAAATAGAAAAAATAGAACATGATCATCAAAATTCGAATATCACCTTTTCGTTTATTAAGCGCAAATTAACCCAAATGTAGAGACGGACGGACATTGCCATTCAGCCAAAAAATATCTTATAATTCTAAAAATGCAATTTTTTACTTACTAATAAATAGAAAAATTAAACGTGATCATTAAAGTGTTGATATGACCTTTCCCTGAATTATGCATAATTTTCGACCCATTTAGCTCTAATGTATAGACGTAAGAACGAACATCACTATTCTTCCAAAAAAAAAAAATTTTAAAATGCTAAAACTGAATTTTTTTTTTACCTAATAACACTGGTCGACAAAAAAATTTATTTTCGAGCTCCTTCAAAAAAAAAAAAAAAAAAATATGTAGACTAGATGGAATTCCGAATCTGCTTTCAGTTTTTTTTCCATCAGGTCGGGATTTTTTTTATGGGCGTGTCTAATATTGTGCCCTAAATATGCCGATTACTCGAGTATATTTCACTATTAATTGAGAACGGTATTCACGATTTACATAAATGATATACCACGATATGCGGAATATAGCTTTAAATCATTCTACTATCAAATTTTTATCCACCCAATAGTTTAGGAGATATTTCGAAAAAAGTGTTGGAAAAAATTTTTTCATGCTAAATTCAAGATTTCTTTTTTTAACTAATACTTTTTTTTTAAAGTGATTTCAATTTATCACCTTTATCTCAAAGCTGGCAAAACTACGAGTTAATAAAGCCATGTATCATAAAAATTGATGCACAAATCTTGATTGGATTCACAGTTAAGTTTGGATACCTATAGTGGAAATACACTAGTAAGCAATTAGATGGAATTCAATGTGCTAAATAAGAATCAGCTTTTACTTTTTTTCTATTATACCCTACACCACCTACACCACCAAAGGTGGTTGGGGTATTATGTGTTTGTGCAGAAATTGTAACGCAGAGAAAAAATCATCGGACCCCCACCTTAAAGTATACCGTTCGACTCAGAATCACTTTCTGAGTCGATTTAACGATATCCGTCCGTCCGTCTGTTCGGCTGGCTGGCTGGCTGGCTGGACGGCTGGACGGCTGGACGGCTGGCTGGCTGGCTGTCCATGTAAAGCTTGTGCGCAAAGTACAGGTCGAAATTTTGAAGTTAATTTGATGAAATTTGGTACATATGCTTTTTTCAATACAAGGACGAAGCCTATTGAAATTGGTTATGATCGACCCATTATTTCACCTAGCCCCCATACAAATGTCCTCCCGGAATAGAGTTTTAACACTTATAGATGGCTTAGAAATAGGAATATTTTAATGAAATTTAGTACAAATAAGTTTTATATCAGCAGAAATCTGTCTGCAAATTTCATGAAGATCGGTCCATAACTAACCATAGCTCCCATATAAACTCCTCTCCCGAAAATCACTAACATTCATAAATCCCATACAAATGTTAGTATTATGTTAATATTTAACACAAGTATGTTGTATATATATACGTAATTATGTGGATCAAAATGGTGTAGGGTATCATATAGTCGGGCTTGACCGACTATATCTTCTTCTCTCGTTTTTTTTTATGGGCATGACTACTATGACCCCGCCTTTAGGCAGTCACACTTGTATAACTCGAGAACAGTTTGTCCAATTAAGATAAATTGAACTTTAATATATAGCGACCTAAATTGTCTTTGAGCTGAATTTATATACTTTTTGGTCCAGTTAATATTTCCGTAGTTATGCGGTAATTAGTACCGAAAATTTTAAAATTTATTTTTTTGAAAGGTGGTGAAAAATTTTATCCATAACTCTGAAATTCTTGAGCGAATGAAAAATATTGTTGACATACCTTGAAGACAATTTTCGTATGCATCTTTTGATGTATCACTTATCAAGATCGTGTAAAGAGTTCTTGAGTTATAGCCTAAGTTTGACAAACCATTCTCGAATTTTATAGTGTGGCCGCTAAATAAGGTTATGATATTAGTCATGCACGTAAAAAAAAAATCAGTACCCGATAGAAAAAAAGTGAATGCAGATTCTTATTTAACTCGTTAAAATCCACCTAGTTCACCTATTTTTGTTTCAATAAAAAATAAAAAAATATTTTTTTTTTGGCTACCACTGTATTTCTACTTAATTGTATGTAACATGGGTATTTTTTACTTAACTGTGAATAACATTTAGATTTGTGTATCAATTTTGAAGATACATGCCTTATTTTATTCGCAGCATTACCAGCTTATAAACTGAAACATTTTAGATGTTTTCATTTATTAAAAGAAATATTAATAACAAAAAAATCTATAATTTTGCATGAAAATTATTTTTTTCGGACACTTATTTTAAAATAACTCCGAAACTATTGGGCACATAAAAAAATTAAGCTTAGGAAATATACTAAAGTAATCCCCTTAGTACGGGCGAAATATTAGACACGCCCATAAAAAAAACCAAAGCAGATGGAAAAAAAAACTGAAAGCAGATTCGTGTTTAGCACATCAAAATACATCAAGTCCAACTATTTATTGATTTTGTTGACCATTATAATCAATAATAAAAAAAAAAAAAAAATAATAAAACGTGATCATTAAAATATTGATATCACCTTTCCCTGAATTAATCGCCTTTTTCAACCTCTTTTACCCCAATGTGCGGCGTACGCTTTATTTGCAATTAGTTTCACTAATCACGATTAGTTTTCGTGAGTTACTAAATTGCAAATAAAATATTACTAACTCACAGTTTATACAGTAAAATTTTCATATCGCAATATTTAAATTGCGAGTAATATTTGTATATGTTAGGAAACTGAAGATCAATTTAAATTTTTTGTTTAATATTTTTCCCATATTAAGCTAATTTTTACGCATCGTTTGAAGGATCTTCCTATAAAATTTTTGATTACGAGACACTCTAATATATATACATATATGGGCAATTATCAACAATTTTTGATTTTAGCCCTTCAAAAAAATATTAATTTTTTTGATGGCACATTAAAATCCTTTTGTATACATATAAAGTGACTCAAATGCATGTAGAATCAGTTCGCGTTAATCATTTCATTTGAGGGGCGCGAAAGTTATGGCGGTTTAAAGTTGAACATATAAAAATTTTTACAAACTAGAAGTTTGTACAATTCTGGTCAAAAATGTACGTAATATCAAAACCTACTGAGTTATTCAAATAATATTTATGATGTTTTCAATGTTTGATGGTATTAGTGCAGCATATTTTAGGGTTTCCTAGTAAAATTTTAAAAATTTTCTTTTCAATAAAAATCGCGATTTTTAAAAATTTTGTGAAACATTTTGATCTAATCTAAGTTATTTCTCCATATATTGATTGAAAATATATTTTGTTAGAGTTTATTACATAGAAATGCTTTTTAACATTGCGATCCTTTTTTAACACAAGTAAATATTTTTTGGTCCACAAAATGTTTATCTCTCAAAATTTTTTGATGCGCCTCCGAATTTTTATTAAGCATAACAAACACCTACTAATTATGTCAATTATATGCCTATGTGATGGAAATCACACGATTGTCATTTCACATACGTTTTGAAAATCGCCAAAATTTATTTCCGCATGTGCTGCAGTTCACGCGTTTTACTTGTTCGATTTCTCTCAATTTGATCAGCTGTTTCTATTAAGCGCTTATGTATGAGAAAACAAATAAGAAAGAGAATAATGGATTAAATTTTAAATTTCATATTTTTACTTAAAATTGGTAAATATTACTAGTTTTTACCTAAATGAAAAGAAAACATATAAAATTTTATTTGTACGCCATATTTATTGTTTTTTGAAGCCATATTTAAGCAAAATAGACAACTTCACTTTGGTGTAAGCATGCGATTTGAAATCGCCTATTTTCTTATGATTGCGAACCACATCACACCAATTATGCGATTTGAAATCGTAATCGCCAATTTTATGCGATATGCGATTCTCATCACATAGCCGATAGTTAATTTCATGCTGTCCACACGATGTGCCTTAGTGAAATGTGTTTTGACAAAAGTGTCCCGTTTTCAACTATTAACGACATTTGACTTAAATTTATAATCCCAATAAGTTATATTTATCGCCACTCTTATATCTGTATATCTAATCTAAATTGCAATTTTCTATATACAAATACAAAAACAGAAAGTGCAATTTTTGCATAATTTTCAGAAAGTCCATAAAATTTTTGTATTAAATTTATTTTTAATGCTCCTCCGATTTTGTTATGTAAAATGACAAAAAACTAAGTTCACGCAGTAGTCCCAGCAATTCCATATGAAAATGTGAATGTGCCTCGCGAAAAACTGACTTTTTGAAAAATTTTCGCACCCGTTTTCCAAACTTTGAGACTATCTACTACATTGACTATTTCGGGCACATCAACGGGATATAACTCAAAATACGCACAATTACAACGCGCACAGACAGCGCCCAAAAAACTAAAAATTTTAAAAAACCAAAAAATTTTGATAGCGTATTTCAAGTTTTTATAGAACCATGGCTAGTTGGGTTTTGAGTTGATAATTATAATGCAAATAAATATTTCTGGACCTCCACCTTAAAGTACATTGTTGTAAAATGAACTCTGTGTTTCTGTATGGAATTAAGAAGTATATTGGATACGAAGCTATTTCTCACAAATCGTTCATAAAACGAAGCCATATGTGATCTTAATGGTGATGTTTTTCACATTCAGATATCCCATTGTAGTTTTTTCTTGGCTGTAACTTAAGCAGTTCATTTTAGACATTTTTATTTTTGTGTCAACGTCGAAATTACCTGTTTTGGTCCAACCTCATTGTGAAAAATTTCATTAAACCTGTACTTGTCATTAGATATTCTCCTACTAGGTATAAATTATTTCATTCCCAACAGAAATATATTCACAATTGCGCCTGAATATCTATCTAGAAAACGAATTTTCCAATTGAAATTAGCAAAGAAAAAGTTGTGAGTAGTCCTTTAAGCTTTCTCATCAAGAAATATAAATAGATTGGATGATAAGTATGAAAAAGGGGCGAAGAGTGTTCAATATCAATATTGCCCAGGCAGAAATAATATTAACAGTAAATTTATCGGGATGTGAAGCTCTTGTATACATGCAAATAAGAAGTATATATACATATGAATGTACACACATATTTATGTATGTGTTGGTTTAGTTATCAACTGAACAAAGTGGTAATGAGCGTCAAATATTTAGATGACTTTGTATGCTATTAACAATAAAATACATTTAATCCGTCATAACTACGATTTAATACCTTTAGAATTTATTATATATTAATTACTAATTTTGTCCTTGGATTGAAAAATGTTTACGCCGTTATATTACTTTTACACACAAACACAAACACGCATAAATAAAACATAAAAAAACACATTTAGAATTTTTCTATTAAATAATCTCTTTTTTTTCATTCCCCATACAAATTAAACTGCACAAATACGAACAATTTTATTATACACAATATCATAAATGCTTGCATACATATATAAATACATACATATGTATGAATATAATCGCCTATTTTAGCTGGAAAATATATTAAAACGAGTATTTTCATCATTGTCTGCTGCGTTAAGGATAATCGTTTTGCCATTATTGTTATTGCTTTTAATGCTTTTGGAAAATAACTGTAATTTTAAATGCTTATTTTGTGTCATTCATGATATTGTAATTGTAGTTGTGTAACATGCTTAGTATGTATGTATGTATAAGTTTTAAAGTAAATGACTATAATGTACATTTTTAAATTTACTGATGGCAAAATATCAATTTTCATATTTTTTTTTTAGTTTATCCTTGAATTATTTATGCCAAGTTTAGAAAATTGCATATTTTTTGTATTTATAGTTGTAGTAATAATGAAAAAGATTACTTTTTATTGAAAAGGCCATAAAAAAAAACGTTATTACTTTATAACAGGAATTATATTTTGTTTAGGAAATTATGTTGTTTAATATAAGAGCCTATATTTAGTTATTATTAAATGATCTAATATGACAGAATATTTAAATTTAATATTTATCAGTGATATTAATTGCTAGAAATTATACAAATACAGTTTAATTTAGATTTTTTGAACTGTAAAAAAGTATTGTGGAAATATTAAGAAATTATTGTCTAAACATAATTACCTATCAAACTATTTAGGCTACTTGTAGAGTAGAGTGTCCCTTGGAAACGCTTTTTTGAGATTTCTATGTAAGAAGACTTCTCAAACGATGCACAGTGGTCCCAAAACGAAATTTTTTGGAAATAATTCTGTAATCTTAGAACTGTTGGATGTATTTAAATGAAATTTCACATGGACAATCCTGAGGTGTATGCCAATTGATTTGGACGAGGACAGGGTTTTATCGAGTCTGGGGGAAGGGGGGTGGACCTCCAAATTTGGTCACCTCGGGTATGAAAGTGTTTTGAAAAATCGCCAAAATTTGATTAATGATTTGACTGAAAAAAAATTTTGCACATAGATAGTCCTTATAATTCACTACAAAATATACTCTTACATGTGTGGGTTATCTCTTTTACTTTAAGAGATATTTGAAAATTTTGACCCATTTTTTAAGTTTTTTGAACTTGGCGGGCTCAATTTGAGTCCTAAAATTTTTGTAAAATATTCTCTGGATTCTGTACAAAATTCTAAACAATTCATATACCTGTGGGGATATGGATAAATATATTTCAATGAAATTTAACATAGTTATTACTGAGGTATTTTCGAAATATTTTGAAGGAATACAGGAGGAAAACCTCCGAAAGTGGTCAACTCTTTTAATTATTTCTTATATAATATCCGAGGTGACCCATTTCGGCGGTCCTCCTCCCTGCCCCGAGACCACCTAGAAACTTGTACTCCTCCACAACAGTTGGAAACTACCTCAGTAATAACTATGTGAAATTTCATTGAAATATATTGAACGATCCAAAAGTTAAATAAAGTTATTTAAAAAACACGTTGAAACTGCTGTGCACTTATGTATATAGAATGCTTCAGCATACATTTACCATAGAAATTGAAGGAAAATGTGCAAATTTTGCGGAAGGAGGTAAAATTTCAGTTAGTTTTTAAACGATTGTATAAAGTATTTGTGCAAGTATTTAGTATCGTTGGAAAGGCTATTACTTTAAAAATAATAATATACAAATAATAAAGTATTCCAACTAAACTTTTTCATTGAATTGATCAAAAAAATAAAAAATTTTTGGTATTTACTGTTATTTTTCAAAGAAAAATTAATATTTGAACTTAAATAAAATCTACATTAATTAAGCAATCATTTTGAAATTTTAGTACAATATACAAAATTTTTCATTGAAAGAAGGAAATAAATAGATTCCCATTTTCTTGCTTTGAAATACCCAAAATTCCAGTTCGGGGAAAACTTGCTTTAAAAATTAACTTTTTTCAGTAAAATATTCACCCTGTCGTTATAAGAGGCGTAGCTTATTCAATATTTTTTGTGTGTTTAGCTAACATATGGAGGTAAATTTCTGTGAATTAAACTATATAGATAAATATGTTCTTAAAGGTTCTGCAAAAAATTATTACAGCCTACCGGTAAACTTAGTCACACGAGGCAATTTGCCAAAAATACCCATATTTTCAATAATAACAATTTCAACTCCTAAAAATATATAGTAATATTATATATATTTTTTTGATTTTCACATTGATAAATTCTCTATTAAATATTTTATATTACTTGAGAAAATTATGTTAATAACTATAAGCATTTAGAAATTATTCAGTCTCAAATTTTTGAAATATGTCCATATGAACATAATTTGCATTTGTTCGTATTGTTTCAAGAAAAGTGTGCTAAAAATTTTAAAATAGTAAAATTTATTATACATGATTTCAAAGAAGATACAATTTCCTTTAAAATGATATATAATATGACTATTTTGTGTTTGCAACGTTTCGTGTAAATAAATTTGAAAGTGTAAAAATGTTTCAAATCGGTTAATATTTGTAAAAGTTATAAGCCCCGATATGTTTTTCACTCTCGAGGTAGTCAACTTTGGCCCGTGCTGCAGCTACAGACTCCATCCATTATTCTGAAAGCCTAACTCCTCTTCTATCGATGTTCCAAGTTTCATCTAAATCGGTTCAGTGGTTTCAAAGTTCCAGACTTATTACCATTTATTTTGCTTTTTTCCCCACTGTGCATTGTGCATTGTTTTGAAAACAAATTTATTCCTATGACCTTTAAACATTTACTAGTTCCTATACAGAATGATCAGAGTATTTTTTTCATTCATTTGCAATTACTTTAGCAAAACTATTCTGTTCCATCACAATCACCAATAATAAAAGTTTCATTGGCAATTGACATGTCATTATCATATTAAAAAGACATTTAAAGCAATTTTATTTTTTCATTTTCCATCAATTTTACATATTGCATTTTTAGTATAAGTATTTTTATGTTTCGTTTCGTTTTTTTTTGTTTTTTTTTTGATGATCCCTTTATTATCATTCTTTACGAATATTATGGTCATTATTGGCTCATATCCTTTTAATTTCCTATATTTAAGTTAAACATTGTCAATATTGGTATTGGAATGTGTATGTGTCTCTTTATTGTTGTACTTATATCCTTATATTGTATAAAAGCATGCCACAACTAACCATTTTACAAAACCACAAGTTGCTTATAGCTTTTCTCACTCTTATGCTCTTAACTAGTATTTTATTCTTTAATGGTCAAACATAAATTTGGTTTTGTTGGTTAGTCGGTCGGTAGGTGGGAGATTCAGGGAATTTTTTTTTTTGTTTATGTTTTGTATGTGTTTTATAGTAAATGCATTTTATTCAAAGCATTCTTGAGGAATTTTTACTTTGTATATAATGAGGAATTGTTAGGTGTTAGACATTTTTGATGTATATGCACTGAGGGAAATAGATTTAAAGGATTAAATGTTACATTTTTAATAATTTTGTTTGACGATTTAAAATATTTTTTTTTTTTAAATACCAAATCTATTCAAAACTGTATTTATGTTTAATAATATAAAAATTGATTTTTATCATTGGACCTTATGTCGTATGTGTAATAGTTAATATACTTATATTTTTTAATTTTTTTCCATGAAATTGAAAGCAAACACTAGCCAATTCACCCAAACGATAAAAATATACACCTATATAAAACTAAAGATTTTAACAAAATACTCATACATAAGTAAAAACACGTTATACACACAATTTATTATTTATAAACAATTCACGCATAAAAGAACAAATAATTCAACAATATTTTTTTTTCTTTTTATTTATTTTCTTCACCATTTAGTGCCACGTTTATCAAATAATCATAATAAGTCCCTTGAGGTGTTTTAGCGGTAGAAAATCAAGGTTGAAAATTAACGAAAAAAAAAAAAAAGAAACAAAAAAGCACGACCAAATAACAAAAGCAATTCCCCTAAAAGCAAATAACAGTAATTTTATATTTCAGAAGGAAAGAAAAGTTAATGGTACATATACATTAGAGTGCTCCAAGCTTGTATAAAGGAAAAAAAAATGTTATCCTACACACTGATTTGCTAAAATATTACATAAAAATGGGTTTTTCTCGAAATCCGCTGAATTCAAAATGCAGGTACAGGCAAACTATAAGAGGTATTGACCTAATTTTTTCTTCTGTTTTATTCCGTAATCTGTTGTCCATAAATCCATATGAGATCTCCCAAAAATAATGAAATTTGTTTAACAAAGTATCAAAAAAACTGAAATTTGAGTTTTGAAACGACCGTTAAAAATATCAACATTTTTTGACCATAGCTGAGAACAGGTTTACGTTATTCTGTAAGGACAAAAACTCATATTCAAGTAACTACAGATGTATTTTAAGTAATACAATTGTTTTATTCGAATATTTGCAAAAATATATTTATTTTTTTGTCACATTTCGATTTCAAGTGCTCTGAGACACGTTAATGGCCTGGGAAATTTTCAATAACTTTTACATTTTTCAACCAATTTTTGTGTTTTATATCTAAATTCGAAACATCGTTTTTTTGGAGCACTCTAATAAACATACATACTTACGTATTTCCGTAGGTGTGGGAAAACCGTTTACTGCATGAATGAATGTGTAAATATATGTAAGCGTAAGTATGAGAGCATATTTATATTAACAAATTATGACAATAATAACAATAGTATGATATTTTTTCTTTCATTTTCTTAGTATTTATTTTTTTTTTGTTTGACACCTGAAGATATTTATTTCCATTCATACCTACGTAAATTCTTACTATATTTATACATTATGTATGTTTATATGTATGTATAGTAAGTATAAATAAATAAATGTTAAGTACACTGGACAAATTTATATCTCAAAATAAGTAGCAAAGAATCATTATATTTTTTATAAAATTCGTCCAACTTTGAGGGTGAAAGCAAATTTTTTGAAGAGTTTAACATTTTGTTTACACTCTTAAGAACACTAGTGTGCCCCGAGGAAGTTTTTTTTTTGAGATTTCGATATAGGAAGACCCCTCAAACGATGCATAAAAATTAGCTTAATACAAAAAAAAACTATTAACAAAATTGTTAAAATTGGTCTTCAGTTTCCTACCAGCGATTGAAAAATCATGGGTCCCATACATTTTGGTCCAAAAAAAGTTTCGATTTTTTTTTTTTTTTTTTATCGAAATGGTTATCAAAAAATTCGTAATTTTATGCTTGTTAGGATTTTTTTCGCTAAAAGACTTTTTAAGGCATTTTGATGAACATTTTTTGGTCTACAAAAAAATCCTCCACCATAGACGAATAGTTGAACTTGATGTCTGGATTTTTTTATGAACGTGTCTAATATTTCGCCCATAGTAATGGCCTTACTATTACTATTATTTAGTAAATTTCCTGATAACTCAAGAACGATGTGTACGATTGACCAAAGTGGTACACCAAAAGATGCGTAGTAAAACTATATTAAAATCATCACTTAATTTTTTTTACGTGCTCAATAGTTTTGCAGTTATTTTGAAATAAGTTTTCAAAAAAATCCAAACAAAGTTCGAAACAGGAATGCTGCAAACAATTTAGAAGCTAAGAATAGGACACGGAAATTAAAATCAAATTTTATACAAAAATACTCATATTGTATAAGTAATTGACGAAAAAACGTATATGCTGGCAGAATTTTCGCAGCTTATGTGTCAAAAATTTTTATTGTTAATGCTCGAGGCAATGTTAAAGATAAGTTTAGAACCCAAAAGTAGAAAAAATTTCTTACAAAATTCCTGGTAATAACAAGCTTTTTGCAGTTGCGGAAAAACAGGAAAGTTTTTCCGCATCTACCAAAATATTTGCAAAACAGAAAATTTTGCAAAACAGACTTTTTCCTTTCATAAGAGAGCACAATGTGTACTCACATTATTGGCCCGATTTGATATCATGTCACTACGTAAGAAAGCTCTGGAGTGGTACCAAAACAATAACATAGTTTTTGTACCAAGAGAAGTCAATTTTAAAAATTGTCCATAGCTTAGATCAGTGAAGAGATATTTAGCTCTTGTGAAAAGTGAATTGAATGTATCCCAATATGCCGAAGATTTTAAAAGAAGATGTGCACACAGTTCCAAAAAAGTTACTGAAGCAACTATCAAATCTCTAACGGAAGGGTTACCAAAAATGGTCCACAAGTTAATAAGTAGTGGTTAAAACTATAAAAGTTATATTTTTCTGTGGTCTGTAATAAATTATCAATTAAATAAAAAAAAAAATGAAAACTCTAAGATCAACCATTTCCAAGTTGTTAAATATTATATATGTTAAGATTTTTTCGAACGCACTCCTTAGACAAAAAATTATGTAAATTCAGCTCAAAAACAATTTAGGTCACTATATATTGGAGTTCAATTTATCTTAATTGGACAACCCGTTCTCGAGTTATACAAGTGTGACTCTCTAAAGGTGGGGTCAGAGTAGTCATGGCCATAAAACAAATCAATACGTGATAGAAAAAAAGTAAAAGCTGATTCTTATTTACCACGTTAAATTGCATCTAATACACCTATTTTTTTTTATTTATTTTATATATATATATATATATATATATATATATATATATATATATATATATATATATATATATATATATATATATATATATATATATATATATATATATATATATATATATTTTTTTTTTTTTTGCATGAAGTATTGAAATAATGGTTTATGGATCAAAATTTTAAGAAATAGTTTTTTATAATTGGCTAAAAATTACGAATTTTGTTATACCCATTTCAAGACAAAACTCAATACTATTTAATGGACGAAATGTTCTAGACCCGTTAGTTTTAATCGCTGGTAGGGATATTAAGCTAATTTGTATGTATCGTTTGAGGGGTGTTCTTACAAAATTTTTTTCTACGGAACACTCTAGTGTACACAGAAAAAAGTAAAATACATATTAATTACACAGGTCAACAAAATAGCAAAAAATATATCTGGAATAATTCTGCAAAATTATTATTCCCTCATCACGTCACACTTTTTATCCCATTGAGGTCCAAAAAAAAAATTTGTTTTCTTGAGAAGTTTTTAGATTATAAAATTTTTCAGGTAATAGGTAGAGGAAATTAGTCACACATGTTTTATAGGCAAGACATGGCTCTACACTACATGTAGTACTTGTAAAGTCTCTAACTTGTCACACATAGCCCCTATAACTCGTTAAATTTGTAAAAATCAAGAATTTCTCAATTAAACCTCATAAAACCATGGAAAAATGAGGAATAAGAAGGGGATGTATAAGGGAAATTTGTATTTGATGTAACCACTACAAGACTGCAGATCTCAAAAATGGTAAAATTTTTAAAATTGCACTGACAGAAAATGCGTAGACACCAAAAGTTTGAAAAAATAAAACTCCAAGTTTAAATAACAAATCTAACAAAAATTTAGAAACAAGTTATATCTTAGACTAAATGTAGTGAACAAAGTTGCATAAAACATTTCCATCACACTTTTAACTCATTGATGACCAAATGAAATATGTACTTCTAAGAAATTTTTAGGTTATATAATTTTCTGAGTAATAGATAGAGCAAATTATGGATCCGTATTTTATAGAGAAGGAATAAAGAAACAAAAGTTTAGAATATGCCATGTCCCTGCATAGCACCTAAAAGTCTTTAAAATTGCTAAAATACAGCGAAAAAATAGGAAAAATGAGCGAAGAACAATGGGAGCTTTTACACCAAAACGCTGTTACTGAGATATATCAACGCACATGGAATCCTACTTTGGTGACAGACAATTGCTGCTTCTTAATATGAGTAAAAATTAAAAATAGTACATTCTTAAATCCTAATTTAAAAAAAAGTATCCATATATTTTTCAATGATGTTAAAAATAATTATATATTATAAAATTGTGACGTCATGGAAACGTTTAATTTAACTTTCTGCACTATATTTAGTCTAAGGAGTTCAAATTAGGCCAATTAATTCAAAATATATTTTTCTTATATTTTTTTTTTTTTAACTCTGTTATTTAAATTTGGATTTTTATTTTTTTAATATTTTTGACGGCTACAAATTTTCTGAAAATTCGATTTTAAAAATTTACAATTTTTGAGATCTATGGTCTTTTGTTTGTTATATCAAATACAATTTTCCCCTCTAAACTTGCTCCTTACCCCTCATTTTTCAATGGTTTTATGAGGGTTAATAAAAAAATTTCTAAAATATCAAAAATTTAAAGTTTAATTCCACAATCATAAAGATAAATTTGTTGCAAATAAAACAAGTCATATTTTATTAAAATTAATGCCTAAATTTTGATTTTATTCACAAATTAGTAAAACAAATTATTTACAAATAACATAAAAATATTTATTTTTTTAATTTTTCTATGTAACTTGTAAACGAGTATCTTCATTAATTTATGAATAAAATCAACATTTATGCATTGATTTGGATGAAATATATTTTGTTTTATTTGAAACAAATATATCTTTATGGTTAAGAAATAAAAAATTTAATTTTTGACACTTTCGAATTTTTATGATTTTTTATTAATTAATGTACGAATTCATAGTTTCAATGAAAACATTAATTAAAATTCAATGAAAAAACTAACGCTATTATGAACATTACATTGAAACCAGTCATTAAATTTACTTCTTAATAAAATAAGTAAATCAGTTATTTGATTTAAGGTATTAGTTCATTGATTTAGAAATATAGTATAAATAAAAATATTATTAATATATTAGTACATTTAATTAGTTTATTCAATGTACTAATACTTTGATTTAATTAAGAAGAAGCATTACACAATGAACAAAAACATTGAATCAATGAATTATTTTATTAAATTATGTTAAAATGAATGCCTTGTAACGGGAAATAAATTAAAACGAAAACAACCCAGTGTGTTTTTATCCCTTAACAATAAATAACGCGTTTTAAACAAAATACAAAAATTCAGTGTTGTATTAAAAACGAAAATAATTAAAAAGTAAATAAGTTCGAATTATTAAAATACATAAATATAAATTTATTCACACAGGAGAAGTCGAGCAGCATAATTAAATGAATTAATAAAATGATTTACTCAAAAGCAAGAATTTGGAGACTTGCCTTCTTAGCATGTAACTTTAATAATGTTAATGGTTTTAAGCAGCTTTTAAAATATTACATTTAGCTTATATTTGTGTAGATAAAACAATTAAGAAGCAGAGGAATGTGTTATTAGCCTCAAATACCAGGGTTTCAAAAATTATCATGAATTCAAAAACCAAGAGGATTCTATTCGTAAGTATACATAAAAATATAAAAAATATTTTAATTTAATTCTTAATAAAAATATATTACAGACTGATCAGGATTTAGACGCTATATTCGGTGATCGTCATGGTATTATTTGTAATTATCTGGAACATTTTATGAAAATAAGGAAATTTTTATAGACAAAAACATTTAAAACATTTATGCGTTCCCAAATATATAATATAATTATTTTGGAATCGTGTAACAGGGACTTTACTTTAGGTAGCAAAATGATTCAGAATTGACTTAAAAAAAATAAAAAAATTGCAAATAGGAAATATCGATGTGGTTGATAATGGCGTAGCTTACGATGAATTTCGCTACACCTTCCTAATCCCACCCTCCTTGCTAATTTATACGAATGTTAGTTGTCAGCCCTAAAAAAAAAAAAAAAATTTAACCCTACTTTTATCTACCCCATACTAGTACTATCACCTTTCGTAATATAAGTTCAAAAGGATTCAAAATTTCATATTAGAAATCATAATAACATACAAACATTTTATTAATATTTAATTAGACAAAATGAAAAATAAAAAAATAATTTAAACATATATATGTCATTTCAATGAAATATAATTAGGCAAAATATTATTAAAATTTTAAAGTAAAATTCTCTTTAGTTTCAAATTTTAATATGTATCTTATTCAAATTTAGAAATATTTATTAAAAAAAAAAAAAACATTTTTTTTTTTTATGAAAAAAAAAGTGGTTTGAATATTTTCAATCTAAATTGAGAAATGAGTATTTAAATGTATGCAAAAATTTATTCTAAATGCAATATTATTATTTTAAGAAATTAATTAAAAGAAAATTTACAACTAACACTAGTTGAGGTATATTCTATAGTTCACAATTATTTTATTGCATTTAGTAAATATTTTAGTTTATAAGAGAGTGTTCAAAATATTGTGGATTTCAAATATAAATAAAATATGACTTACGTTTAATTCAGGTCCATCGATGTCAACAGGCGCCGGGTGACAGCAGACTCAATTATCGTTACGAAACTATTTGCTAATAAAGTTTTATATTTGAAATCTACGGAGTTTGTATAAGTGTGTTTTATGTATTTGTGAAAGGTATTTGATTAAGTTATTGTTGAGTACATGAATGTTTATTCCTTTAAAATAGAATCCATAAATTTAAGTAGTACGTGACGTATGGGTGTTAGAGTATCAAATTTAATTTTTTATGTAGTATACTTTTAGGCAGTTATATAAAAGTTTTGAGAATAACAACAATTTATGTTAGGTGACCGAAATTAGAAATTTAGTATTTTAAAATATAATTTAATTGACAGTTAAACAAGAAAAACAGCAAAAAAATTAAATTCTGAAATTTAAAGTTCTGTTAAATTAAATATTTAAGAATTTTTTCCATTCAAATAAGGAATGCAATAAATAGTAAAATTAGGTATCTCTACACCAAAAATATGAGGAATTCCAAATGTCCAATATGGACTTTGTCCTTCAAAGTGTTCTTTTCTTATGGCTGTGTTTAATTTGGATTATAAATAAAATTTACACAATTCTTTCTCATTAAACCTTGTCACCTGAAGAATGTTTAAATACGAATTTCAGGTCTATCCCCTTTGAGGAAGAAACTATAAGTAAAATGTACAATATTCCTGGTCTCACAAAAATTAACAATTTCACTTTCAGACGCACTTCTCAAGAATATTTTAAATAAAACAATAGTAAAAACCTAAATAAAAAACAAAGAAGGCTAGAAAAAAGAGGCCGATTGTGTTACATAATAAAATATTTAAATATTTCTAAAGTTGAAGCAAATAACAGAGAAATTATATGTTTATATAATAAAAAAGAATGAACTTTTACATTGTATTTTAATATTAATGGATGGCAATACATTGTTTCAATGAACCTGTACAAAGGGTCAAAATTGGTGCACAAATTCATTGAAATAATGAACTTTTTCATTGTTTTTATGTACCTGTTCATAAAAAAAATTGTAGGCAATAATTTTTTCTGTGTACAATTAAACATTATTACCTACATACATGTTATATTGTTGCATGAATTATTTATTATAACAAATATTTACCTTAAATGTTATGATTTTTATTTTGCTTTTATTTTTTTCACTTTTACTTAAATACATACATATGTATATATTTTTAGGATGAAAATGTCTACAGTTAGATCTTCTAAGAAAGGTCAAAAAATTATTTAATTTAACAAAAAGAAAATAATATAAATTACAAGTTCTATAAATAGTCTTTTATCCATTTAAGTTATTAAAGCTAGACATGCTAATATTTAATACAATAATGAAGACAAAACATTTGTAATGATAGCAATTTATCAATAATAATAGTAAAAATTTTTCAAGGTAAATTATTAATTAAGTAAAACGGATGTCTTTCATGGTATATAATTAAATTTTAAATTTACATAATATTAGATACCTCAAAATTTAATAACATATTCGTAAAATACTTAAATGAAATTAAAGAAAGGATAGATACATATAATCTTATACAGAAAAAGTAACTAATCACCAAATTAATTTATTCAATTTATTTATTTTTTTTAATTTGTACCTTTCACCATAATGATTATATAAATTATTATTAAACTGTAAAAAATTAAAAAAAAAAAAAAAAAATTGTTATAATTAAAAAAGTAATTGATTAACTGAATTAAAAATTTGCATATAGTTTCACAGATTTGCATATAGTTTCTATATAAAATGAAAATTCCATATAAAAAAGTAGATTTTTGTGGAGAAATATAAGTAATGTTCCTAAGTAGTTTATATGGCTAGCATAATAAAATTATTATGTTTTAGACTAAGCTCAATCAATTAATTTTTGTTCTGATCATTTTTACACATGGTACTTTGTAATAATATGGTCGTCACTATCGAAAAGGTTTGTTATATTTCCTACAACAAAATAGTTTAAATTTTCAAATATAAAATGATAATAACAATCGTAGCATAGTTCTATTCTATAGATTCAGTTCTTATTTGCAATTTGAAGTAATTGTTTCGTAGTACAAAAAAATTTACAACAATCAAAATTTTCTAGTTAAAAAGTTTATTTAAATTATACCTAAGTATAAAAGAGAAAAATGTGTTAATATTATGTGCAATAAATATAATTATTTTAATACATACAAATAAATCAGCAAATCGTTTAACGTATGTAAATATGATGTATGTATACATGCAAATACAACAATTTTTTTTTGTATATTCATACAGAAGTATAACTAGTGTATTGAAAATTGTTATAACAAAAATTACATTGTTGAACAACGACGCCGTACTAAAAGAATAATATGTTTCATAGTAATATATTATTTCACTTAAATATTTGTATGTAATGTTTTAATGTTAGGGGTAACAATAATATTCTTGTCTTTATTATTGTCTCTCTTTCATAATAATTTACTCATACGGTAATGAAATCTTAAATGTGACGGACGTAAAGTGAAGAAAAATTAAAAAAAAAAAAAAAAAAAAACAGTTCATATAATTATAACATGTTTTAATCAAAATTTTGTACAGATGCCGCAATTAATGTTCGATTTTTACAAGGAAAAGCTGAAACAACAAACGAGATCCACGGAGTGCTGACGGAGCAAAGCATCAAAAATTCAAATTGGAAATATTTTCCGGTGAGTACAATAAATATCAATAATTCATATGTATATATGTGTGTATATATGTATATAAGAATTATAATAAAAAAATGTATTTCTATTAATATTTCTTTTAGGTATGTGAATGTGGAGCATAATAAAGATGAATTTTTTTGAACGAAAACGTCCAGTGAAGGCTGTGGTATTTAAATGAATAATAAAAATAAATAAAAACTGTTTGCATAGTATTATGATTGGGGGTATTATAAAATTGAATATATGGATCATATTATATTAATGCATTATGGTTGTGAGAACCAACACATATAAGTGTTATGATCATATTATATTAACATTAGATAGGATCATATTATGTTCACAAAAGGGTGAAATATCTTATTTGATTGAGGGAATCATAAACCCAAACATTAATGATAGTTACCGTTTATGATTTCACCAACCATATTTTTTCTTTGCGTGCACTAATCATAGATTTTAATATTCTCTGCTCTAGCGCCTCTAGTTTCTTTATAAAATAATATTTAAAATTTTCATACAAAATTTTGGATTTTGGTTAGAAATAAATATAAGTGATTACACTTCTTCTCTATTTTTTTAGCACCTCTAATTTCTTTATAAGTGAGATTTTAAATTTTCATACAAAAAACGGATTTTTGTCAAGGTTTAAAGATCCAGTTCTAGTTAAAAAAAAAAAAAAAATCATTTACGACTGTGCAATAAATATACAAATGTCTCATTTATCACTTTGAGGCCCAAGCTGTAAAAACGTTATAACTTTAAAAAAAGATATTTATTTTGAAATAATATTATTTTATTCAGTGTAAACAGAATTTTTAATATTTTTTTTTTAAAACAAAATTTTTATAAAAAAGGACCTAAAAAATAGATTCTTAATCTCATGTAGCAAGACTTAGGCTTTATCAATTGTCGACTTTATCAATGCGTCAGTACGTAATTTCTGTAGACAATAAAATATATTGTAATCTTACCGAATTAATTATTGTTTGGTGTCTTCAAAACATATTTGACGAAGATGGAACAGTAGTATCAACAAAATTATTGTGTTCCGATTTCCGTATATCCATTGCTATACATATACAATAAATCGACATTAGGTCATTGGAAAACCCTGCAATTCAATAACTTTTGGATTAAATTTTACATATTTATATTTCAGCCATTAAAAAAAGTTAATGTCTGATTCTTATAAAGGTGCATTTATACCGAACACTTTTCTGTATAAAGTTCAACTGACTCACTAAAATATCGTGAAAAATAAGTGAATATAATTTAATTTGGTTTGCACAGCCATATACTGTTGTTATTTTATTACAACTTGTCCATTTTTTTTTTAATTACAACAATGAGACTGCTTTGAATGAGACACTTGTATACATGAGAAATAAAGTAGAGTTAAATAATTTGAGACGCTCTTTTCATTGCTTATACAAATACATTTGTTCATGTGAGTTTTTGTATACGTACCCTGCAAGCATTTCGTGAAGTCTTTTTCGAAATATCTCACTACTTCGCCACTTCTAGAAGTGCAATGGAAGACTTCTCTCAATTTTATAACAACAAAATATATTAGTATACGAATTGAATCTTCTAAACGTAACTTCTTTAATCACTATTAGAAGTTGTTTGGATAACAGTTACCAGTGTTGTCAGTTTAGCCTTTTTAAGGCTAAATCTAGCCTTATTATTTTGCTTTTAGCCTCAAAATTTTCGTTTTAGCTTCTAGCTTTTTTTCTAGCCTTTTTTTATTTTTAATATAGCCTTAAAAAGGCTAAAAGCTTACTAAATTTATTTTAACAGAATCATATATTTAAGCATTTTTGTATATTAATTCGCAGAAAAAATCGAAATTATTTATATTTAGCGAAAATTTTCGCCTGCGGATAGTCGTTCCACAAAAATATTATGATTATTTTTTAACAAACTTTATTACCCATAGATACTATTTAGGTTATATCTATAAATTCTCTAAAATATCTTTAAGAAATACCAAAAACTAATAAGAACAAAAAAATAAATGCGTTTTTTAATAAAACAATATATTAGCTTTTTTCTGGCTTTATTTTTTTGGGGACATTTAGCCTTTTCTGACCTTTTTTAAAGTCTAATTTAGCTTCTTTTTTTCTAAAGTTCTGGCAACACTGACAGTTACAGTTATCCAAAAACAAAAACACTATTTTTCAACACCTTTGCTAGCGTTTGGAAGATTGTTTTTTATCAATCCACATAATCTATCTAATTCGGCACTTTAAGATGTTTAATAGTAGAACGAGGGAAACTTTACAAAAACAACATACATTAGGATCGAAATTTTATCATAACAACATGATTTGGCGATTGTTTACATTTCATAATGGGGAAAAGAACAAGCAGAAACAATATAATTTTGCTTAGTAAAAATACAAATTTTGAAGTGATTAGAATGAAAAAATGTTAACATTTAATAAAATTATTTATTTAAAGTGAAAGTGAAACAAAAAATTAATTAGTTTTTTACTAATAAAAATACATTTATTAAAATAAGGTAAAAAAAAATTATCAACATTTCAAAGCTCTGGCAGCCACATGAAATTTTTTATGAAAAAATGTCACTCAAGTTTAAAAATTCTGTAACAATAAAACAATCTATTCTGTAACAATAAAATAATCTATTTGAAAAATGTGACTATTTCGGTATAGCGCTAAAGTCTGCTGAAATTGGTTATTATCGGTCCATTATTTTACCTTATATCCATAAAATGCATCGAACGACATCAGTTGAACACAACAAATCTAAAGGATGTGTGAGATGAAAAGACTTTTAAATGTAAAAAAGTACGTTTTGTTCTCTTATAGTTTCTTTGTGTTTTAAGGGAATATTTTTCATGAATGTATTAAATGGTCTAAAAATACTGTTCGTAAAAAAAATTGTGAACCAAAACAACTAAGGAGTGAGATCGAAAAAATCTTAACACACATTTTGCCTCATAACTTTTTTTGGAATCAATATTCAAAATTTTTTTTGATCTAGTTATCATGGAAAAATACTATGGTTATTATTTTTAATAACAACCATGTTGATTTGTCCTTATTTTCATCAAAATCAGTGACGAAAAAGATTTACGTCCTACAAGTTATTAAAAAATTTAAAAAAAAGCCACAGAATTAAATGTCGTCCGTAAAACCGTTTCTAATGTTATTAAACAATATCAGGAGAATTTGACTATTGATGTGAAAACTAGTTCGGTAAGAAAAAAGGACCACATGATATTGGGAAGGCCAGAAAATTGAAGGCATATTGAAGGGAACTCCAAACACATCTGGTAGAAAATCAGCTCAGTTTTCTCAGTGCTTCGACTATTTGGTGCGAAAATTTAGAGCTAATGGGAAAGTTGATAACATATAAAGTTCAGAAAATTCCAAACTGGAATTCTGCACAAAAAAAAAAAAAAAAAAAAAAAAAAAAAATACAAGCCAAAAATAGGACTCGGAATTTAGAACCAAATTTCATACAAAAATACTCAAGCTGTATAATTGACGAAGAAACGTAGGTGCTGGCAGAATCTTCGCAGCTTGTGTCGCAAAAATTTTTATTGCTAATGCTCGAAACAATGTTGGAGATAAGATTAAGACCCAAAAGCAGCAAAACTTTCTTACAAAATTCATGGTATGACAAGCTTTTTGCAGTTGCGGCAAAACAGAAAAGTCATTTGATACATTCGGATCTATAAATACCAAAATATGCATAAAGGAATATTTGCAAAAAAGAGTTCTTCTTTTCTTAAGAAAGCACAACGTGTCCACATATTTTTGGACCCATTTGGTATCATGTTACTACGGTAAGAAAGCTCTGGAGTGGTACCAAATCAACAACATAGTTTTAGTGCCAAGAGAGGTCAATTTTCAAAATTGTTCATAGCCTAGACCAGTGGAGAGATATTGAGCTCTTGTGAAAAGTGAATTCAAGAGCACAACAGGTGTTCCAAAATACCGAAGATTTTAACAGAAGATGTGCACACTGTTCCAAAAAAGTGACTGAAGCAACTATAAAATCTCCAAAGAAAGGGTTTTCAAAAATGGTCCACAATTTTATAATTAGTGGTTAGAACCATAATAATTATATATTTTTGTGATCTGTGCTAAATTATTAAATGATTAAATAAAAAATAATGAAAACTCTAAAATCAACCATTTCCAAGTTATTGAATATTATGTATGTTAAGAATTTTTCGATCTCACTCCTTAACAAAAATTTTTGTTCTTAAGGAAAATATACATCTTACAATAAAAAAAAAAAAAAAAATATATATATATATATATAAATATATATATATACATATATATATATATATATATATATATATATATATATATATATATATATATATATATATATATATATATATATATATATATATATATTAAGGCGACTCATTCAAAAAAGTGACTTAGTTACCCGTCTCAAAATTTACCTTGATATGTTTTATGATGTTCCCCAAAATATTTCGGTTCTACTGCTGACCGTTCGTGAGCTGGGAGGTTTTTCAAAAAGGCCTTTTTTTTGGTTTTTTAAAAAATTAAGTAACTTCTTCCAAGATACCATATATTAAATGTGATATCATATAAAAGGCATTTTTAAGCCGCATCTAATGATATATAAAACACGTCTGGAGATTGCCTAAGTTTCGTGGTATTCAACAAAATATGACAATTTTTTATGTATTTTTAATAAAAATTGTCTTATTGGTCAAAAAAAAAATATTTATATATACGTTTTATATTTTTAATAGTTTGATGACACGTAGTGCCCAATTTTACATTTATTCTACAAGGTCAGTATGATTAAATACTTTACTATAACGTTAGAAAGAAGAAAAAAATTTATTTTAAAATGAAAATACAAGTAATTTCAAAAATTATTTTAGAAGCCCTTACTTTTTCCTTTAAATATTATAATTTAAAAACAAAAACTAATATTAACTTTAAATCAATATTTAATAAAAATGGATTTTTCTCCTCTTGAATTTAATAAAACCCAATTACCAACAAAACGCGATGTTATCAAGCATTTGTTGTTTATGAGAGCTCAAAATAAAAATCGTACAAACGGGCTCTCGAAATTCTATTATCATACAATAGCCGAGATTTCAAAATTATGGAAAACCTGTAGAATTCCAATAAAAAGTTTACCAGCCATATGGAAAAAACTTGAATATCTTACAAAAAGTTATCGTGATATTAAAAAGAATCCTTTTCATTTAAATGATAGTGAATGGAATAAACTTTTTATAATTGCACTCTGCGAATGTTCGCTAGATTTAAAAAATCCATGCAAGTGCCCTACGGAAAAGCAAATTCCACCTCATGTTTGGGAATTCTATATTGATCAAACTGGCCCAAGATTACTAAGCTTGAAAATTGAAAGTGCAATATGCCCCAGTTCATACTTTTCGACACCATGTGTTAGTAAAATTAAATCTGAGTGCTCCTATGTTCCACAATATTCTACAATAGATGAGTCTGATCAGTACTCACCGTTGTCTGAAGATGAAGATTATAAATTTGATTCTGACTCAAGAAAACTATCTCTTCCAACTTTCAGTGCTGTGTTAGATCGAGCTGGTGTTTCAAATCGTTACGGAGCTTTATTAGTAAATACTTTGTTGAAGGATTTAAATATTTCGGGCATAATAGTCGACCAACATAAAATTCGAAGAGAACGTAATAAAGCCAGAGATAAGTGTTTAAAAAATAAAAAATCCAACTGTTTGCTAAAAGGTATATCATTTGATGGTAAAAGGGAACGTACGCTTAAACAAATAGTGGTAAACGGTTCTCCACGAAACGTAAGAGTTACTGAAGAACATATCACAATGGTAAAAGAACCAAATTCATGTTATATTGGGTATATAACCCCCACCGACAGCAAAGGCTCTGGTGTTGCAATGGGAATTATAGAATTTTTAAGAAAAGAACAATATTCTTTGGAACACTTAGTTGCTGTCAACTGTGATGGCACAAGAGCTAACACAGGCAAATATAATGGGACGATTTGCATAATAGAACGACAACTGCAATGACCATTACAATGGTTTGTGTGCCTTTTTCATTTTAACGAATTACCCTTTGTTGCGTTATTGAAAAATATGTTGGGCATTGCTTCAGGACCACAAACTTGGCCAGGAATAATAGGACACGCATTAAAGGACTGTGAAAACATACCGGTAACCTATAAATTATAAATAATTTCGATTTTCTGTTTATTTTTTTACTTTGAATTTAAATTTATTCAAAGGTTGTTTCTAATTTTGAACCGATTGCCATGGGCAAGATGCCTGAAAATATTTTGAGCTGGGACTTGCGAGACGATCAAAAATATTTATATGAGATGGTAAAAGCTGTTGATACTGGATTTTGTAATAGTCGCTTGGCTAGTACAAAGCCTGGGTTACTTAATTTATCTCGGTGGTTAACAACAGCGTCAAGAATTCTTCGGTTGTATGTAACACAACCCGTTGCGTCTGATGTATTAAAAAAGCTAGCGTTTTTTGTTATGACGGTATATGCACCATTTTGGTTTCTGATAAAAAGTCAGCCCCAAGCTGTACACGGAAGCCGCCATTTATTAAAATACATTAAGTTGATACGGGAACTGCCTATTGAAATGCAAGAGATTGTTCAACGATCTGTTCAAATAAACGGGTTTTTCGCCCACCATGAAAATATTATATTATCAATGATAACGGATGAGTCCAAAGAGATTCGAATGGAGGGATATGATTTAATATTTAGAGCACGTACTAATATTGCTCAAAATGTACGACAATTTAACGTACCAAAAATTTTGTTTGATTCCGAATCTTTAAGAAATATGATAAATTGGAATGAGCTTGAACACATTACGGAACCACCATGCACGCAGTTCTATTCCGACAAGTATTTGAAAGAATATCACGATTCTAATGAAGTTATACAAATACCAGGTAAAAAATATAATAATTATATAATTTATTACTTTTTAACGAATTTATTTTTAGATTTCCCATGCCATTCACAAAATACGGAGAGATTCGTTAAAGTAGTGAGTCAGTCTTGTCTATTTGTTACAGAAAAAAATCGTGCAGGCTTTATAGCAAATAAAATTGAGTCATGCAAGCTATATAGTAAAATCGAATCTCGAAAAGACTTTCTGTAAACTATTACTTATGTTTATTTATTTTAATCTATGTTAATATTTTAATTAAACGGTTAATATTTTTTAAACAAACATTTGTTATTTATTTATTTTGTTTTGCGTTTATTTTATAGTGCATAATTGCTTTGAACGAAATATTTTGATATCCATATTGACAAGGTTTATGTAAAATTCTTACCGACCATCTTGAAAAATTAATATACAAATAAGCACTACATATTTTATAAAGAGCAAAATTTGAGAATAATGAACTTTCTTCATAGATAATAATGAATTCTATTAAAATTATGATATTTTGTGGAATAATTACCAACATTGATTATTGAACTCAAAAGGTTTGTCCAGCAAACATCAGTTTTTCAAACGAAAAATTTTGATTTCCTTATTGGCAATGTTTAAGATAAATATTTAATCATACTGACCGTCTGGAATAATGAAAACTAATATTAAAAAAATGAGCACTACATTTCAGAAAACAAGTAGAAATCTAAAAGTATAATTTTTTAACAAAATTTCATTAAAAAAACATAAAAATTTGTCATATTTTGTTGAATACCTCGAATCTTAGGCAATCTCCAGATTTGTTTTATATATAATTAGATGCGGCTTAAAAATGCCTTTTATATGATATCACATTTAATATATGGTATCTTGGAAGAAGTTACTTAATTTTTAAAAAAAACCAAAAAAAAGGCATTTTTTAAAAACGGTCCAGCTCACGAAAGGTAATCAGTAGATCCAAAATATTTTGGGGACTGTCTTGAAACATATCAAAGTTTATTTTCAGGGGGGTAACAAAATGGCTTTTTTTCTTTCCATAGGGAGTGAGTCGCCTTAATATATATATATATATATATATATATATATATATATATATATATATATATATATATATATATATATATATATATATATATATATATATATGAAAAAAATAAAAAAATTATCCTAACAAAGTTTTTTTTTTAAAATAAATACATTTAGAAAATGTTGAAATACAAATGGAAATTTCTTAAATAGAATTTGTTTAATTCTGAAATGTAAATGGAAATTTCTTAATTACATTTAGAATTTTCTGAACTACAAATAGAAAATTCTGAACTACAAATAGAATTTCTGAAATGTAATTAGAAACTTCCGAAGTATAAGTAGAAATTTCTGAAATATAATTAGAAACTTCTGAAGCATAATTAGAAAATTCTGAAATATAATTAGAAATTTCTAAAATATAAATGGAATTTTCTGAAATATAATTAGAAATTTCTTAAATACTACTGGAAATGATGTAGTTTTTAGTAAAAAATACAATATTTAGGGAAAAATCAAGTATTTAGTGAAAAATCGGATCATTCACAATTTTATGTGTATTTTTGTACCTTAAACTAAATAAAATTAAAAATATAGCATAAAAAGAATTGTCCTAAAAAATTCTTTCAATACCATTCATTAAATTTTTTTTCCAACACATTTATACGTACCATAAATTCAGCAAGTTCGGTTGGCTGAAAGTTGTGACAACGAATCTTTTTTCTTTGTGTACTTTTAATTTGAATTCATTAACATTACTCCTTTAGTTTACCTGATTTTATTCCTAAAAAAATGCTGACTTTATATTATTTAATTTTGTTACTCATTACAAATTAAAGTTGCCCAGAATATCTCTATATTTCGAAGATGTATTTAAACTTTTGAAAATTAAATGTTGGTCAATCAACAATCACTTTGAGTCTTCTCAAATGATAATTCTTAATAATTTTTTTCCGAAAACTAAAAGTACACACTAACATTTTTTTACTTTAGAGTTTGTAGTTTTCTACTTAAAAAAATTTTAACTCGAATTTTCTATTTTATTTTATTTATTTTGTTTTTCTAATTTAAATACAAGTTTGTGAAAGTTTTTTTTTATAAAATTTTTATTTTGTTTCTATTTTATTTACTAATTTTTAATTTTCAAATTACAAAATAATATATGACTATATCAAAATTTCTATTATTACAAGTTAGTTTTTTAGCAACTTCCTCTACAAATATTTCCTATCGAAAATGTAACTATATCGACACACCGGGAAGTTGATATGCGTCGCTTTTATTATCGAATTCTGATCTACTTAGTAACACCGTTCGTGAAGAACTGTGCCAATAAGCGATAGTTCCTTTTGAGTAACGCTTTAGTGGAGATTGGAAGATTCGAATTAGCACCTTTCATTAGTCGCGTTTTACATAATTATAAAAATGCCTAATTCGAATCTTCCAATCCCAACTAAAGAGTTACCCAAATTGAACTATCAATAGTGCCACAGTTCTTCCCGAACGGTGTTACTAAGTAGATTAGAATTCGATAATAAAAGTGACGCATATCAACTTCCCGGTGTGTCGATATAGTTACACTTGCGATAGAAAATGCTTGCAGGGAACATTTACCACTTATAACTTCTCAAATACTGAACGGATTTTAATAAAATTTATATTGTGCACATCTATGAGAAAATATTTTTTTAATGTTATATTTCTTTTTTACTAAAATCGCATGTTTAGTGTAAGCGTAGAAGAGATTACAGGAAATGTGTTTACCTATTAATTATATAGATACGAACGTACATACTAGGGTGATCGACGCGGTTTTCCAACCGGTTTTTTCAATTTTTCGAATGTCGAATAGACCGGCTTTTTTAAACACAAAAAACCGGCTTTAAAAATAGCATTTTATTTCAAAACAGGTACTAAAGAGTGATATTTGAGTCGAAATTTAGGAATAATTTTTTAAATATTTATAAAGACTGATTTCTTATGTTTTAAAAATATAGTTTAAGTCTAAATTGGAATTTATTCTGTAATATTAAACAAATAAATAATTATCCTGTATGAATTTTTTAATCTATTGTAATATCTGTAATATTTTTACGCCCTATTTAATTTTTCTTATCCAATATTTCCTTTATTTTTTAAAAGTGTTGTGTTAAAAAAGTTTCATCTGCAGAATCGTTTCATTTGAGACAGGCTTCCATATTAAGCCATGGATTCTGTTTATGCTAACTGAAATTTAGATGATTTTTTTCAACAATTTTGAAACATAATTATCTTCTAGTCATCTAGATATATAATTTGCTTAGCATTTTTTCTTTTTCCAGAGTTTTCTGAAGCTCCCAAATGACGTAGAAAATTAAAATTTGGCTTATTTATAAAACTTTTCGTCCAACAAATCCTAATGGAGCCATATTTTGAAATTTTTATCAGGAAGCAGATATAAGTGGATTTATGTGTCTTTTTCTAAGAATTTTTTCTCTTTCCAGAGCTTTCTGAAGCTCCCAGACTACGTAAGAAACTAAAAATCGACTTACTTATAAAACTATTCGTTCTATAAATTCAAACAGAGCCAGATGTTTCTATCAGGGACCGAAAAGTCTGTTTTGGTATTAAGAACTTTTGAGTTGCTATACTTATTGTTTGCTCTCCAAATCCTATCAAATTTAATCAAATCTTTTAATTTTCGGATTTGTTTGTGCATATTTTCATTATTATATTATTTTTCCTGAAATTGTCAGGCTTTTACGCTTGTATTTAATAAATTTTAACTTGATTATAAGAATAATTGATTTTTTTACATCGAATTTTTACAAAGCATCGAAATTGCAAAAATAGACTGCTAAATTCCTACTATAGCAGTAAAATTAAATCGCGAATTTTCTAATAGAGCAGAATATCTAGAACAAAAAAGAAAACACGCACTGTTGTGCAATATGTTTTCAGAAAAATTGTGTAAGAACAAATACAGCACAATTTGCTGGTTGAAATACATGTCAAACAAGTTGACTATTGTTATGTTACTATAAATTTTAAACAGTCGCTGCAATTTTTAGTACACCGTATGAAAATATTGCAGCAGTTTTTAGTAGTATTGAACACAAAATGTTAAACAGTGAATACATTTTTTTAGTATGGCGTTTGTTATTAGTTGATATTTATAACAAATGAGAGCTACTATATAAGCTGTGCGATCGATTCTGCTGGCAGAATTTTTGCAGCTTCTATGTCCAAAGTTTTATATTCTTAATGCTCGAGGCAATATTAAAGATAAGTTTAGGACCCAGAAGCATAAAAAATTTCTTACAAAATTCCTGGTATAACAAACTTTTTGCTGTTGCGGCAAAACAGGAAAGTCATTTGATACATTCGGATCTATAAATACCAAAATATACTTCAAGGAATATTTGCAAAAAATAGTTCTTCCTTTCATAAGAGAGCACAACGTGTTCACACATTTTTGGCCTGATTTGGTATCATGTCACTAAGGTAAGAAAGCTCTGGAGTGTTACCAAAACAATAACATAGTTTTTGTACCAAGAGAGGTCAATTTTCCAAATTGTCTATAGCTTAGACCAGTGAAGAGATATTGAGCTCTTGTGAAAAGTGAATTGAAGAGCACAAGAAAGGTGTCCCAAAATATCGAAGATTTTTTAAGGAAGATGGGCAGACTGTTCCAAAAAAATGACTGAAGCAACTATCAAATCTCTAACGGAAGGGTTACAAAAATGGTCCACAAGTTCATAAGTAGTGGTTAGAACTATTAAAGTAATATTTTTCTGTGATCTGTAATATATTATCAATTAAATAAAAAAAGACTGAAAATTCTAAGATCAACCATTTCCAAGTTATTGAATATTATATATGTTAAGATTTTTTCGAACGCACTCCTTAGTAGAAAAATTAAACCTTGATTTTTGTTGAGAAATACATATACGTGATCACAGATTTTCATTCTTTTTGCTCTAAAGCCTCTAGTTTTCTTATAAATAGAGATTTTAAATTTATGTATTTTTACAATGCACTATCTGATTTTATTATTTTAATTATTTTAAATATAATATTGTCAAAACCATATCATTAGTGAACATTTTTTTACAATACTCTCTTTACAATAAAACACAATTCAAAACAAACATAATTTGTGGTAAAATAGACAAACAAAAAGGCCAGAATATCTACAAATGCATAAACCACTTTAAACCAAAAATATAATACAATACACCAATAATTATTATTAATTAAATAAAAATTATAATAAGCTATTTTATGCGACAAATGACAATTATACTGTTGATTATTATAAATATAAAGGAAAGTTAATAGTTAAAAATCTCAATGTTTTTAGCACTTTGGATCGGTCTTTCATATGGAAAATGGTGTAATCTACAAAAATTTTAGAGCATTATTAGAAAATCTATCGATCATCATTAAAAATCTCTATAGTTTACTTAAGGTGTTTTAAATATAATTAATTATTAAGACTGTCAAATCTATTGAATCGTTTGCTTTTAAAATAGGGAATAATTAAAATATTTAGCTTGAAACAAACATTTATGGCCTGGGCCAGTCCTAAAAACTAAAAAAAAAGTAGGACTAATTGTAAGAATACCAATAAAAAATATAATATTTACTTGTTTTCTTCCATACAAATTGTCGAAACAAATTTTTCGTTCAACATCGTGGGACAGACACTCAAACTGTTTCAATATTCCTCTGTTACTCTGTATCCATCTCAATTTATATTCATAATTTATAGTTTCTATTAAAATATGTTTTTATTACTTATTAAATATTATTTATGTATTTGTAAGTATGTATGTACAATTTATATATTTTTATAATAATATTTGAATATGTTATTTAAAACCGCTAATTATCGCTGTGTAAAAATAGGTTTTGTTTTGGAAAAAATATGTTAAAAATTTATAAATTTCTATTTGTAACCATATATTGTAACATACATATATTCCCAATATATATATGGATTTTAATTTTAAATTTATTAAATATAAATGTAATAATTTATTATTAAAACAATATGATATCGGCTTTAAAAAACAAACACAATGACGGAAACAATTGTAATGTTTGATTATGTAATACATAAGTACGTATTTAAATTCACATGAATTGTATTGGTTGGGTTTTTCCAATAAAATTAAATATTTCTACATATACATAAGTATATGTATGTAAATTGTAACGGATTAGGTCTGACAATATCTTTTATAAAGTAATGAGTGTTGAGAAATTTAAACTGTAAATTTTGTGTTAATTTAAAGTAGAATAATGTGAATGAGAATGATTAAAGATTGAAATATTAATTAATAATTAAGTAATTATAACAATTTTGTGGTAATTTTAAAATTCAATTCAACACAGAAAAAATTATTACCATAAAGTTTTCAGTTATTACAGTTGTTTCATATTACATTAAAATTTAAACAATATATTCAAGCAAAAATAAAATTTTTTATTCATTCAATTATATACTTGATTTAATATATTTTTTAATTGGAAATAATTTCTTAAAAAGAAAATTGTGCCCCAGTATTCTATGTCGATTTTACGTTCCGTCTAGAGACAAAAAGATATTGACTTCTTTATTTTTTTTTAATAATTAAGAATTATGTCAGTAGATAGAGAAATTTATTAAAAAAAAAGTCCATAGTTTTTTTGATTTTTGGTATTAAAGGATAAATTTGTAAAAAATTGGTTTTTGGAGAAACTAAAAAATATTTGATATCATATAAAATCTTGGTTTGTTAAGATATCTTAACGAAATTTGCGATTGTTGAATTTATCATTTTAAATGAAAAATGAAAAAAAATTTAAGATTTTTGTAAAAGAAATCCCACAATTTCCCAAAAAACCGACGAAAATCCCAAAAGTAGTGTTTTTTAAATTTTATATATGAATAAGTATACAAGGTTTGGTTACAGTCGAAGCGATTCAAACAAGAAAAGAAGACGCCATATAAGTCTCGGAAATTATTATATATAATAATGATCCGACTATATTTTGCGAAAGTAGAATTAAGTTGTATTCAGGACACTTGACCTCGATTCCACGAGCGGCTTCGTGCTGCTTGTTCTCACAGTTAACTTCTGTTAGCCTGATTTGACGATTTATTGTCATTTTGATGATTGTTGGGTCCAAAAGAGGCTTTCAGACGATTTTTACCCCTAATTTGACGATTTTTTCTAAAAGAAAAATTAGAACTATTTTTAAAATTGTTTACATATTATTCTTTAAAACAAAATTAGTTGGTACAAAATATTAACAATTTAAATAAAAATCTTCTTAAATTTGCTAATGTAAATTGTTCATTTATTAGAAAAGATTTATGGGAACCAATATAATATTATATTCGGATCAATTATGTATGCTTTATTATGAAATGGCGAATAAACCTTACAAATGGAAAAAATACTTAAATAGCCGAACTAAGAATCCAAAGACATTATTGATGGATTCATTCAAAATTAAATTTCTTATATCGTAGATGGGCTTACAAAAGAGTTTTTTTTTCTTTTTTTTATAACAAGGCAAGATATATGACTTTTTTGTTTGTTTGAAAGTCATACAAAATTACATACAGGTAACCAGCGTTGCCAGTTTAGCCTTTTTAAAGCTAAATCTAGCTTTTTTATTTGCTTTTAGCCTCAAAATTTTCGTTTTAGCTTCTAGCTTTTTTTCTAGCCTTTTTTCATTCTTAACATAGCTTAAAAAGGCTAAAAATTTGCTAATTTTATTTTTAAAAAATCATCAATTTAAGCATTTTTGTGTATTAACTCGCACAAAAAATCTAAATTATTTATATTTAACGAAAATTTTCGCCTGCGGCATATCATTCTACAAGAATATTATTATTTTTTTGTATACATAGGAATTATTTATGTAATATTTATAAATTTACTAAAATATTTTTAAGAAATACAAAAACTAAGGAGAACAATAAAATAAATGCGTTTTTAAATAAAACAATATATTAGCTTTTTCTGTCTTTATTGTGTGGGACATTTAGCCTTTTCTGACCTTTTTTAAAGTCCAATTTAGCTTTTTTTTCTCAAGTCCTGGCAACATTGCAGGTAACCCTTAATTTACACGATGCTACGCAATTTCTTTTAATATAGTATGCATAAGTATGTATATCTTCAGACTTAATAGGTACTATGTTCTTGATTTTCATAATATACCACCAATATAAAATTATATATATAAATATATATAATTTTATATAAATCACCTCTTCTGAAAATCACTTTAACGTGCATATTATTCGACACAAATAAGTTTTATATAAGTAGAAACAACATTGCCAAAATTTATGAGAATCGGTCCAAAATTTACCATAGCTCCCATATAAACCCACTTCCGGGAATCGCTCTAATGGGCATAAAATCAGATGGATGTTAGTATCAATGCATTGTTCTGTATTTGAATAATTTATTTTATATTTAGTAAAAGTGTTGACCTACAATTAGCCACAGGCCTAATTTTTATCTCATACACAATGGTGTAGGGTATCATATAGTCGGTCTCTCTCTCTCTCTCGTTTTATATCATTATTTATCTACATCTCACAAGGCTTCGTTTAAAAGGGAATGAGCTGTTTACTTTTTTTTTTTTTTTTTTTTTTTTTTTTTTTTTTGAGGCTCATAGTATAATTTAAAGAAAAACCTTTTTTCTTTTATATATTTTTCTTAACATAAAATTAAATTGTTTAAAAAGTTAAATATGTTTTAAATAAGAATTACAAATATAGACCTTAAAAATAAAGTAATAATAACAAAATAAATTATTTTCTTAGTAAAGTTGTATATTACTTTTACGAACTGTTGGCACATTGTCAAAATATTATTACATGAAGAAAGATATCGCATCAAACGTTACATGAAAATATTGTATTTATTTATTTCTATATAAAATAAATACATACAATATTATTTTATTTATATTGTTTTCTTTTTGTATCTACCAATATTAACAAACCTATAGGCATAAAATTACACTTGTATACTTTAAAATACATAAGTAAGAATAACAACCAGAAGCAACACGGAGAGAAAAAGTTTATAATTAGTTTGTGAAGAAAATCTAAACTAAGATTATGTTTTCGAATTATAAAGTCAAATATTTATTCAACATTTTAGAGATCGATTCTAGTTCATCTATATACTTTTTTTTTTTAATTTTTTTAATTAGAATCTCTTCTAGGTAGTATTCTCTGCTGACATTTACTTTATATTTCATGCATGTAGAATTTTGCTTAAAAATTACAAAATATATATAGAGTTTTTAAACTTTAATACACTCAAAGAAAACAGTGTACTGAAATGTGTATTTATTTTTTTATATAAGACAAAACATAGACATAATGTATATTATTGAAAAGAAAATTTTGATTTTATTAATAAAAATCTATGTACGTATAAATAATTTTATAAGTATATTTTTTAAATGCTATATTAAGTAAATATAATTATAAATATGTAGATATTTATGTATACTTCCTTGTATATGTAGTTATTATTCCTTAAATAAACCAAAGTAAATTTTAATAATTTTTCCAGCAGTCTACTCCCACATACAAGTATTTAAGAGTAAGTCACAACATCCTTGTTATTTTATATAAAACCAATGTTTATTTTAACTTTTAATTTGTTTCTTTCTCTAACGGACGAACGGACAGACAGACAACTGACAATTTGTAATTCTTGGCAAAATATCCATATGATTCTTTATTCGTTTTTAATATACATATATGTATGTTATGTACACATATATACATAAATATATTTTTATTTTCTTTTGTTTCAATTTTACTAGGACATTTTCATTTATCAAGTGACATGTCAGACATGTTGGGTTTATTGCTTAAATTTTCCATAGTTGAAAGAGAAAAAAGAATTTACTTATAAACGTATGGTCTTACAAATATGTAGGTATAAATGTACATATGTATGTCATTGATTTTGGTTATGGACTTTTAAACACAATATTGATGTATTCGTATTATGTAAGAATAATTTAAATTCAGTCACTGGTGAATGGTAAAACGATTCAGATAATTTTTATTTTTTACATACAAACTATCTGTGATGAAGATTGTCTTTAAAAGTAGTGTACAATTTTGATCAAAGTGAAATTGAAGAAATTTTTTATATTGTAATTATTGTACCAAATAAACAAATATTTTTTTAATAACTCATTTTATCTACAAATGAATTTTGAATAAGTTTTATATGAAATTTGTATGTAAAGATAGTAGACCAAATAAGGGAATGCTGTCCGTGAAAAATTACAAATATTGTTAGGCGAATTGAACTGAACGTATATGTTACATATAATTTATTATACGCATAGAAAAACATTTGTATGTACAATATCGCACTTTGGGGTAAAAAGTGTCAAAAGTTAATTTAATTTTGAATATTAATTACCGTTATAATAATAATGGATATTGAATAAATAAAGATCAATAGTAATGAAAATAATTGGTCAAAACAATAACAATTTTTTTTTAAATAAATTCGATATCAACTTCAATAATTTTGGTAGGTTTTTCTCGAGTATTTAAAAATTTAGTTTTATTTGCAAATATTTTTATTATTTTTTTTTAAGTTGTTTTACAATATAATAATCTTGAATTTCGATGGAAAAGAACTTAAAATGTTACAAGTTGTTTGTTCTTAAATTTTTCTAAAAAATAGCACATATTGTCTTTTTAATATTTTGAAGAAAACCGTGTGTGAAATTTCAACTACTTTATTTTAGTAAAATCTCGCCAATGATGCCAGATAAAATTTAACAAAAGTTCCTCAATCCACCTTAAAATCGCTATTATTTTAAAATAAACTACACACTTTTTTTTATTTTTTTTTACATAGATATAGTAATTCAATAAAAAAATATATAAAATCTATTTGAAAAAAAGAAGGAGAACATTAAAAATATTCATTCAGCCAATTAAGATTTCTATTTTAAATGAGTGTGAATTTGAAAATTTGCAAAAATAAACAAACAGAAGGACAGACATCAGAGGTCTCCAAAAATTTTTAAATATCAAAATTTTGATATTACCTTTTCCCAATGTGCATCACATCATTTAATTGTCCAATACCAAAACAATTTATCATGTCATATGGCAATGAGGGAACTTCCGGTAATATTCTTTTTAATTGTTATTTATTAAATGTTATTTCTCAATGATAATTGTTAATTGTCAATTGCCAATTGTTAATTGTCAATTGTCAATTGTTAATTGTTAATTGCCAATTGTTAATGGTTAATTGTCAATTGTTAATTGTTAATTGCTAATTGTTAATAGTTAATTGTCAATTGTTAATTGTT
Organism: Protophormia terraenovae; assembly: GCA_951394005.1. NCBI lineage: Eukaryota > Metazoa > Arthropoda > Insecta > Diptera > Calliphoridae > Protophormia > Protophormia terraenovae. The sequence continues at coordinate 84,066,442 of OX596075.1, forward strand.
AGTTGTTAATTGTCAATTGTTAATTGCCAGTTGTTAACGGTTAATTGTCAATTGTTAATTGCCAATTGTTAATGGTTAATTGTCAATTGTTAATTGTCAATTGTTAATTGTTGATTGTTAATTGTTAATTGTTAATTATTAATTGTTAATTGCCAATTGTTAATTGTCAATTGCCAATTGTCAATTGTTAATTGTTAATGGTTAATGGTTAATTGTCAATTGTTAGTTGTAAATTGCCAATTGTTAATGGTTAATTGTCAATTGTTAATTGTTAATTGTCAATTGTCAATTGTTAATTGTTAGTTGTTAATTGTTAATTGCTAATTGTTAATTGTCAATTGTTAATTGTTAATTGCCAATTGTTAATGGTTAATTGTCAATTGCTATTGGTTAATGTTTAATTGTCAATTGTTAATTGTTAACTGCCAATTGTTAATTGTTAATGGTTATTTGTCAATTGTTAATTGTAAATTGTCAATTGTTAATTGTTAGTTGTTAATTGTTAATGGTCAATTGTAAATTCTTAATTGTTAATTGCTAATTGTTAATTGTTGATTGTTAATTGTTAATTGTTAATTGTTAATTGTTAATTGTTAATTGCTAATTGTTAATTGTTAATTATTAATTATTAATTATTAATTGTTAATTGCCAATTGTCAATTGTTATTTGTTAATTGTCAATTGTTAATTGTCAATTGTTAATTGTCAGTTGTTAATTGTCAATTGTTAATGGTTAATTGCCAATTGTTAATTGCTAATTGTTAATGGTTAATTGTCAATTGTTATTGGTTAATTGTTAATTGTTAATTGCCAATTGTTAATTGTTAATTGTCAATTGTTAATGGTTATTTGTCAATTGTTAATTGTAAATTGTTAATTGTTAGTTGTTAATTGTTAATTGTCAATTGTCAATTGTTAATGGTCAATTCTTAATTGTTAATTGCTAATTGTTAATTGTTGATTGTTAATTGTTAATTGTTAATTATTAATTATTAATTGCCAATTGTCAATTGTTATTTGTTAATTGTCAGTTGTTAATTATTAATTGTTAATTGCCAATTGTCAATTGTTATTTGTTAATTGTCAATTGTTAATTGTCAATTGTTAATTGTCAATTGTTAATTTTTAATTGTTAATTGTTAATTATTAATTGTTAATTGCCAATTGTTAATTGTTGATTGTTGATTGTTAATTGTTAATTGTTAATTGTTAATTGTCAATTGTTAATTGTTAATTGTTAATTGTTAATTGTCAATTGTTAATTATTAATTGTTAATTGACAATTGCCAATTGTCAATTGTTATTTGTTAATTGTCAATTGTTAATTGTCAATTGTTAATTGTCAATTGTTAATTGTCAATTGTTAATTTTTAATTGTTAATTGTTAATTGTTTATTGTAAATTGTCAATTGTTAATTGTGTATTGTTAATTGCCATTTTTTAATTGTTAATTGTCAATTGTTAATTGCCAATTGTTAATTGTCAATTGTTAAATGTTAATTGTGAATTGTCAATTGTTAATTGTTAACTGTTAATTGCCAATGGTCAATTGTTATTTGTTAGTTGTCAATTGTTAATTGTCAGTTGTTAATTGTCTATTGTTAATTGTTAATTTTTAATTGTTAATTGTAAATTGTCAATTGTTAATTGTTCATTGTTCATTGTTAATTGTTAATTGTCAATTGTTAATTGTTAATTGTCAATTGTTAATTGTTAATTGTTAAATGTTAATTGTTAATTGTTAATTGTTAATTGTTAATTGTCAATTGTTAATTGCCAATTACCAATTGTCAATTGTTAATTGTTAATTGTTAATTTTTAATTGTAAATTTTCAATTGTTAATTGTGTATTGTTAATTGTTAATTGTCAATTGTTAATTGTTAATTGTTAATTGTTAATTGTTAATTGTTAGTTGTTAATTGTTAATTGTTATTTGTTAATTGTCAATTGTTAATTGCCAATTGTTAATGGTTAATTGTCAATTGTTAATTGCCAATTGTTAATGGTTAATTGTCAATTGTTAATTGTCAATTGTTAATTGTTAATTGCCAATTGTTAATTGTCAATTGTTAATTGTTAATTGTCAATTGTTAATTACCAATTGTTAATGGTTATTTGTCAATTGTTAATTGCCAATTGTTAATGGTTAATTGTCAATTGTTAATTGTTAGTTGTTAATTGTTAATTTTTAATTGTTAATTGTAAATTGTTAATTTTTAATTGCTAATTTGTGTCATTATATATTTTTGCGAGCCGCAGAAACTGAGCTGCCTTTGTTGGTTTTATCCTTAGATCTAGTCTGTCTGTGAAATTGGGTTTGACTATCTAAAATGGCAATGGGTGTTTCTTAAGCACTATTCAGCATCTGTTGCTACTAGTGACATTTGCACCTCGAGTTCCATCCTTACTTCCTTAATCCAAGATGTAAAGACTCACTGAAGAGCAGGATTAGGGGGTAATGATTAAATTGTCAATTAAATTACTTTTTAAGTAATAAAATATTTTCAATTACAACCAGTGCTGCCAGCTTAGCATTTTTAAGGCTTAATCTTTTTATTTTGCCTTTTACCTCAACATTTTTGTTTTAGCTTTAGTAGTACTTTTAGTATTTCAATAAAAAATAACTTTATTTCGTATTTACTTTCACTAATATTATTTTAACAGAAAGAATAAATTAAATTTTCTGTATTAATTCGCACAAGAAATAATTAAGTAATCTTCATTAACCATAGAAATTATTTATGAATATAATTTAAAAAAAATCTTATATAACGAAAACACCCAATAATTTTAAAATAATTAATCAAAAATAAATTATAAATCAAAAATGGCGAAAAATCACTTCAAAACATAGGTAATTTTCCATATGAAATGAAACCCAAATTTGTATGGGAATTTTGTGGGCGTTTTTACATTGGATCATATTGGTGGCAGCCTATGTTTTACTTATAAATTAATTTATATCATAAACTAATGAGGACAAAAAAAAGTTTTTAAATTAAAAAATAAAAATATTTTACCTTATGTGACCTTTTTTAAAGTCGTCAAATTTAGCCTCTTTTTTTCTCACCTCCTGGTAACACTGATCCTAACTAATACTTACCTCATTTGAAGGGATAATGTTAATCTCGCTAATTGTCCAACAGCCTAAGACGTGAGTGTAAAGAGTATGAATATTTTAATTGTTTACAACAAGTTAAACATTTTATTGAAAAATTTTATTTGAAAAATTAAATTTACAGTTAATTTTAGTTTTCGTAATATTTTTTTATTTCCAGCCATAAAAGTGAACTAGTACAGAATTTTGTTTGAAAATAAATTAGAAAAATTGTCTGCATACGAAAAAAAAAGCTATGTACATTATACTGGTCCCGTTTATATATATGAAAAATAATGTTTCAGGTTCTCCACTATTACAAAAATTTACTTAAGATAATTATTTAATACAATTCTTATGTTGCATTAAACCCTAATAGAGTCTTTAACGTTCTATTTCTTATTTCTATAAAAGAAACAATACAAAATGTTAAGAAATGCCATGATGAAATTAAAAAAATCTTCCGGTTTAAATAAAAACAGTAACATAGGAGCTACCCTAACTACATATGTATATTTTGAAAGTATTGATGGCTTAAATTGTAACATGAAGAAGAAAATCCATATGGATAGTATAAATTGTGCCCTATAAAAGAAATATTTAAAATATGAAAATGTACTAAATATTTAGGACTTATGTTTTACTTATATTTCTCTTCACATTACAAAACTTGTTGTATTTTATTTTTTATAGGAAAGAGATTATGAAAATGTTGTGGGTTCGTAAAACAATTTGTAGGGTGTCTTATAATGCAATATATGGCTTATGTTATTTCAACATATTCGATGTTACAACAATATGTTTCATTACTTTATTGGCTGTAACAAATGAAATATTTTTTCTATTTTTACTTTTAAATGGATTTCAATAAATTCAGTAAATAAAATAACTAGAACAAATTCAAATCGATTTGATGGCAGCTTTGAACTAGAAACTATTTGTTCATTTTAACATAGACATTTTAAAAGTAGGATTAATTATTGTTTTTGTAATTTTTTCGATTTATTTTATTGGCTATAATTATGAGGAAAAATTTTTATAATATTCGATTACTATTTTCAACTTTTTATTCAATACTGGACAAAATTTTTAAAATTTAAAATGGAATTATCCAAAGGAAAGAATACTAAATAATAAAACCGTTTTGAAGCTTATTTAGAGTGTTAAATATAAATAAATACAATTTATAGTTTCAACTTTGTGAAACAGGTCACTTTGAAGTATCTACATACACACATTGTATTAAAAATATAAGTACATACTTCAACTTGTGGAAATAATTAAAAATAAGTAGGTACTCTTATTATAATTATTCATATTGTCTAACACGTAAGAGCATGTAACTTAAAGTATGCAGGAGAAATTTTTACAGCTTCTTCAAAAAATTTATTATTTTGAATTCCTTTTTGCAATTTAATGTAAAAGAATCATAATTTAGATATAATTATCTTTCAAACAAGATAAAAATAATTAAAATCTGTTAGAAAATATTAAAATTGTTAAAAATTTCCCCGACCACTAAAGAGTTTTCGAGCACTTGTATAAGCAATTTTTTAGAAATGTTAAAATAAAATGCTATTTTTAGTTAACCTTGTACAATAATTACTGGAGAATAAGTTTTGAGAACAGCAGGATAATATAGATAGATGCTTTATTAAAAAAAACATTAATTTTTATTATGAGTGTTTCAAATCACCAATTTAATTTTTTTCAAATTTAATTAAATAAATTTAAAAATAGTTAGGATAGGATAAAACTATGCTGTTTTACAGACAATATCACAGCTAATAAGAAAAAGAAATAATTAGTTCGATCTATTTTATAAATACGCCGTTACTTAGAATATCATGGGGGCGACGATATGAAACAGTCTTATTTAATGTTATACCTTTGGATTTACGTAAGTAATCAGTAATTTAAGTAATCAGCAAGGATAACCCTTAACAGACTAAAGCAAACTGGTTAACTGAAAACTGTATTGGTGCGTCACTCGGAGATAATGAGGAATGTGACTGAAGGCTGTATAAGAGACTACTTAGTACCTTACAATGTAATGGAAGAGGAATTAAATACCACTTTTCCATCACTGGATGATTGGTTAAAAGGAAATGTCAGGTGTTCAGAATTAAATGTTTACGCTGAAGGTTCTTAGATCACTGATGGAACTGGTTGTGGGATTTTTTGCAATGAACTGAATTTAGAAACTTTTTATCGTTTAAAAACCGTGTAGTATCTTCCAAGCCGAAATTTACGCGATAGCCATGGCAAGACAAATATCAATGCACAGTGTGAGATTTTCGCATTCTGAGTGATCAAAAGTCTATATTTTTGTAATTAAGAAAGCCAGTGTTGTCAACTTTTTTGAACCAAAACGCGCCGGTCATTAAAAAAACGCGCTAAAAAGCGCTAAATTATAATTAAATAAAATTTATTTTAATTTCTTAGTTAAATATGTATTATTTTTTAAAAGGAAAACAACTTATTACGTATATATTTGCTATTTTAAGTTCATGTGGAAATATTTAGTAGTTTTATGCAATTTTGAACATTAACATTTTATTAAATAAATATTTAAGGTACAAAGAAATGTATACATTTAATAATAACGTTAAGTTTAAAGATCTTACATTAATAAATATTTAACATATTTAAATATGAAGATCTTAGGTCCGGCATTATATTGCTAATTTAGTTGCCAAATTCTAAGTTTTAAAAATAGTTTATGTTTTAAAACTTGTTTTTTTTTTAATCCCTTAAGCATTTCCTAAGTATAGAAATTGTCTGACCTCTTAAAAATATTTTTTGAAAATAAATAGAAATCAAAATATATATCTATGGTAGAATATAAAAAATGTGTATTTCGACTTTTGGTAATTTTACAGGAAAAGGAAAAAACTAAATAAAACCTAAGAAATTTTAGATACAAAGTTATTATGCAGTTTTAATTCAAAACAAGGGTGAAACTAATTCTTATTTTTATTTCTGGATTTTTCTAATCCTTAGAAAGTTATCTCATATAAACAGTTGCAGGATTGTTTTAAGATATTGGAAATAGTTAAACTCTTTTAAATAAAGCTATTTTATCTTCTAAATACAATCCGGGTAGATATATATTATATTAGTTTTTAAATAAATTATTCCAAATGACTCATATCCCAAGGTTCGAAGCATGTTTACTATAACATCTCCAGTGCTTCTTCCTGAAATTTGATATAATGTTTATAATGGGTGATGAACTTGGCTTTCCTAGTTGCCTTGAAGGCTTAATATAAAGACCATTTTCCATTCGATTTTATTGATTTTCATTTTGATTCTATTTGGCTTTGTTTGGAACATTTTTTGTCTTTCGAACATTATTTGAGTCACAATTTTCTTTTGCACAGTTCTTTCTATAAAACAAATTTAAAATAAGAATTTTTCTACACAAGAACAATCTCTGTGAAACATTCGCATATTAAAATAGCGAATGTTTCACAGAAATTATTTTCATTACAAATTCTAGAAAATTTCTTAAAAAATATGAAAATAATAAATCAAACTTCAAGTGAGTTGTGCTTTCTCTTTCAAAATATATTTGAAGTAAGTTAGGGCTTTTTTCTAAATGTTTATAAATTCATTATTTTGCAGTCGTAACGCACTCAATTTTTTAAGACATGTTTTTTGAAAAAAAAAAAAAATAAATAAATAAATAAATAAAATCAGTATTTTCCTTCTTTTTTATATTTTGCATCAAAACAACAAAGTTTCTACTTATTTGTCTTTAAAATTCAGAAAAATGTACTAATAACTACTTCTGCGTAGGTAAAAAATTAAGAAAACATGATTAAAATTTGCAACTAAAACTAACCGAACACAAAATGCGCGAATTTAGCGCTTTTTTAAGAAAAAGCGCTGATGTAATAAAATGCGACTTTTGGGTTGCTGAAAAGTGCTAAATCTAGCGCGAAAAGCGCTGAATTGGCAACACTGAAGAAAGCTATATTGATGAAATTTGGCACAAACTATTTTCGTAACACTAAGCTGATTTCGTGAAAAAATGGGCGTGATCAGACAACTGCCACGCCTACTTCTCATATAATTCAATCAAATTTTATTAAGAATATGTGTGTGTGTATGTATGAGTGTGTGAATGTATGAATTTATGAATGTATGAATATATGAATGTATGAATGTATGTATTTTTAAATCTACAATTTGTTCACAAATTTGAATTAATAAAAATTATTCATCAGCATCATCAAAAGATATATTCTGGCTTTTTAACTTCAGGTGTTACATTTGATCTTTTAGTTTTTGGTGGTTTTCGTAAGCTGCAAATTAATGGATCTGATGATATTAATAGTCTATGTAGCAAATCTGTATTGGAGTCCTCTCTAGATATTTTTCTTGTGAAATTTTCTTGAAAGTTTTTACAATCCTTATTTCTAGCCTCCTGAGCTTCTTCGGATAATTGGCTGATAGGTACAATATATTTTTCAATGATATCTTTCCCATGAAATAAAATTTTATGTAGTGTAGCGGGCATATAAAACCATTTAAAGTTTTGCAGATAAATATTTCTAGTCCCTATGGCATAATTTTTAAAGGCAACAGAATCAATTTCAAGACAACATCCAAGAGTTTCCAAAATAATGTGAAAATGCTTTACCAATTCTACATCTAGACCAATAATTTCTGCAGTCTTTTTGGCATTACGAAAAAAAGAACGACATGCAGTGTTACCATTATTATAACTGCCTGTATTGACAAATCAATCTCTTTTTCAACCAATTTCTAATTGAGTGTAAAAACCGATCTTCCATTCTATTCGCTAACATCCATTTTGAATTGATTTTATTAATTATTTTGTTTGAAAATTATTTTATTGAATCAATATCAATAATTTTGTTTGATGTTGTACCAATATTTCTAGAAATAAACTCAATAACACTCAAAATTTTCCTCTTCTTTGATGCAAGAAACTAAACATCAAAAAATTTTTGGTAAGAAATACTTTGACACATGATTAGTAATTGCTTTGCGAATTGAAAAGGGGCAAGTTGGGGCAAAAGTTTATTACTGATTTTGGAAGACCACTTATCAGCAATTACAAAAGTGCCATTTAGATAACGGGACTTTATGGGACTTTTTAGTTTTTTAACAATAAAAATTAATATAGAGACAAAAAAAGGATAAAAATGTTGAAGACTGAAAACTCCCCACGATTGTCTAATTGATAAGTCTTTTTTAAATTATTATATTACTTTCTGTAATAGATAACACATCAACCTTTAAAATAAAAATAGATTCATAAAAATCCTGCTTTAAACAAAAAAAGTTACAAACATTCAAAATTGAACTTCTCGCCAAAAAAATACTTCGCATAATATTTATCTTCAACTACAGTGCTGTTCAAGGTGCTGTTACTTAATAACGGTTAACATTTTTTTAATACTTTTTATATTTTTCAGTTATCTGGAAGGTTCTTAATTAGAATAACCAACTTTTTTTTCAAAACTCGAAAAGTTTTTTTGGGGTCTTGATCAGCTAAATTGTTAAAATCACACACTGTGCAATGTTACGAATATCCAAGTGTAATATTAGCTTTTTCATTGATAGTTAAGCTGCTATAAAGGCATTAAAGACAGGTAATATTAGGTCTAAGGTAGTTAGCAGCTGTCACAAAGCTCACCTACCGCTGGAGAACGCAGTAAGGAAAGTTTTTCCACCCTAATCCGCGGTCATTCAAAAAATTAAGCAAAAATCGAGAACTGAAAGGTCAAGTCGATGGCAAGAATCTGACAGCTATATATAGACAAAGCAAATATGGGATGAGGAAGAAATTAAATATAGTAATATTCTTCTGGAAATTAATAAAACGCAATTGAGAATGGTTATTAATCTAATTACTGGTCGCAGTACTCTTGATAAGCATATGGTAGGATTAGGAATTATAGAGGGTGAAATATGTAGGTGGTGTAGGGAAGCTGTTGAAGATAGCTATCACTTCTTATATTAATGCTCTGCCCTATCCAATAGACGATTTAATGTTTTTGGTACAGAGGTACAAATCCTTGGATTTTCTTTGAATATATCAAGACAAGTTAGAATGCATTACAACACGAAGAAGAGGAGTATATTTTTAAGAAATCATAATGGACCACCTTGGCCTCTATAAGCTCCAACTTTGAATTAGTCGGTGTCAACCGTACAACCTAACATAGATTTGAATTTGAGCTTAATGCTAGTGAAAAAAAAAATTGATAAAAAGTGCATGTGTTATTTATCTCATATAATTTCGAGTTATATGCATTTGAAATTTTAATCTTTTAAATTTTGCAAGATCTTGGTCAAGTTTGTTTCGTATATACCCCAGAATTTTCAACCATTTTAATATATTTTTTTATAATTAGGGAGTGAGATTTGAAAAATCGTTTTGCCTCTTAAATTTTTTCGGAAGCAATATTTAATTTTTTTTGATCTAGTTATCTTTGAAAATAAGTCAGTTATTATTTTTAATGACAAACATGTTGATTTGTTGTGAGTTTGAGTGACGAAAAAGAAATACGTGTAAAATTATTAAAAATTAAAAAAAAAAAAACAAGAGAAGAAGATATAGTCGGTCAAGCCCGACTATATGATACCCTACACCATTTCAATTCACATACTATTTTTTACTATTATACAACTTACTTGTGTTAAATATTAACATAATACTAACATTTGTATGGGATTCACGTTAGTGATTTTCGGGAGAGGAATTTATATGGGAGCTATGGTCAGTTATGGACCGATCTTCATGAAATTTGGCAGATATAAAACTTATTTGTGCTAAATTTCATTAAAATATTCCTATTTTTAAGGCATTTATAAGTGTTAAAACTCTATTCCAGGAGGACATTTGTATGGGGGCTAGGAGAAATAGTGGGCCGATCATAACCAAACTCAAGACTTCGTCCTTGTGTTGAAAAAAACATATATACCAAATTTCATCAAATTATCTTCCAAATTGCGACCTATACTTTGCGCACAAGCTTTACATGCACATACAGCCAGCCAGCCAGCCGACCAGACGGACGGACATCGTTAAATCGACTCAGAAAGTGATTCTGAGTCGAACGGTATACTTTAAGGTGGCGGTCCGACAATTTTTTCTCTGCGTTACAACTTCTGTACAAAACACATAATACCCCAACCATCTTTAGTGGTGTAGGATATAAAAAACAAATTGTTCCTACAAAAATTTGGTAAAAAAAAAAATTAAAGGTCTGCCTTCAAACAGTTTCCAATTAAACAATATCAGGAGAATTTGTCTATTGATAGAAAACCTAGTTCGGGAAGAAGAACAGATCCACATAATATTGGAAAGGCCAAGAAAATTGAAAGCATATTGAAAAGAGCTCCAAATACATCTGGAAGAAATGTAGCTCTGTTAGCTCAGTGCTCTGACTATTTGGTGCAAAAAGTTAAAGCCAATGCTAATGAAAACTTAAAAAGTCTAAAAAGTTCAAGACAGGAATGCTGCAAAAAAATTTAGAAGTCAAGAATAGGGCACGGAAATTACAATCAAATTTCATACAAAAACAAAAATACTTATGTTGTATAATAGACGACGAATCGTAGGCACTGGCAGATTTTTTGCAGCTTCCGGATAAAAATTTGTATGCTGCTAATGCTCGAGGAAATGTTGAAGATAAGTTTAGGACCCAAGCGCAGACAAAATTTCATTTAAAATTCCTGGTATGACAATATTTATGCAGTTGTGGCAAAAGAAGCAAATCTTTTTTACAATGGGCTATATAAATACCAAAATATACATCAAAGAATGTTTGCTCTATCCTTTCAAAAGATAGTGCAATATGTTCACATATTGTTGGCCTAATTTGACATCATATCACTATGGTAAGAAGGCTCTGGAGTGATACCAAAACAATAACATATTTCTTGTACCAAGAGATGTCAACCCTGCAAATTGTCCGGAGTTAAGACCAGTGGAGAGATATTGGATTCTTGTGAGAAGAGAATTGAAGAGCACAAAAAATATGTCCCAAAATGTCGAAGATTTTAAAAGGAGATGGGCAAATTTTTCAAAAAAGTGACTGAAACAATTATCAAATCTCTAATGAAAGGGTTACAAGAAAAGGTCCACGAGTTCATAAGTAGTGGTTAAAACTATAAAATTTATATTTTTCTGTGATTTATTAGATAATATCAATTAAAAAAAAATTAAAACTGTACGATCAACCGTTTCCAAATTATTTAATTTGATATATGTTAAGATTTTTTCGATCTCACTCCTTAGTTAAAGAACACAATTTTCTACTGAATAAAGGAAGTTTGAAGTCGTTAACTTTTTTAAGTGCAAAAATAAGTGACTTTGAATTTGGAAATTTGCAAAAATTAACAAATTGACGGACGCACAGTGATTCGTTTCATTGGCAAAAATAAAAAAGTATTAATTTTAAGAAATGTTACATTTTTCTTATAGCTAATAATATAAGCTTTTTAAAAATGTATATCTCATATTTTTAGAAAAATCAGCTGATATATAGCAATAATGTGTGTATTGAAAAAAATTAATTTCGATGGCTCTACTTAAATAATTGGTAAAAATATATTTCAACAGTTTTTTTTTGTAATTTCTTTTGAAAACGTAAATACATAACTTTACCTAAAAACAATATATTTTATCTTTTTGATTTTTTCTTAAATTATTATTAAAATTTTATTTGGAAATTTTGATTTCACTAAAACTGAATTTACAGGAAAAATAAAAAAAAATTGACTAAATTTTAAAAACTATTTCAAGGAGATTAGTTCATGGATTTTAATTTTTTAAAGCTAATACTATAGCTTGATATTTGGCATTTTTAAAACAGTGAAAAACGCAACACCTTTTACTTATAATTTATATAATAAAATATTTTATAGAAAAGAAAAATAACATTTTTTATTAAAATATTTTTGAAGTGAACAATTAAAAAATAGTTTTGAATGGATTTTTAAATTTCTTTCAACATTTTTTTTATGTAGTTAAGCTCAGCATAGCACAAGTTTTAACAAAATAAAACATTAGTACTTAATTGCTATTAAAATTGAAATATTTTCATACATTTTATATATGACTTTATATTGTGTTAAAAATATAAAATTGACAAAGTTTGATTAAATATATAAGGAAGATTAGTACATGTTTTTTAAACTTCTTTTTTCTATTTTATTCCCTTTTTTCTCCTTAATAGTAATCAATAAAGAACGGAACCACTTTTCGCTCAGTATTTTTGTAATTTATATTTTTTTAGGAACGAAAAATTACAATTTTCTGTAAAATTATTCTAGTACAAATGATGTTAAAAATTCATTAAATAATTTTAGTTTTACATTTTTTAACTCACGGTCATATCTGTAGATATGCAAGTTAAATTAAATTTATTTTAATTTCATTAAAGTGGAATAATCATTTGAAAACATTTTGCACTTTAATATAACTTTGTCTTTCATGTACAACCGTGCGTATGAGTAATATATATTATTTATAACACGTATAGTCTAGTATTCCTAACGTGACCAGAGGGTTTTTGTCAAAAAGCGGGACCCGAACGATTAAAAAGCGGGATTCTGAACAAAATTTCATGGAAAAAGCGGGATTTTGAAAAATTTTGTAAAAAAAAAAGGGATTTTCTTTCTATATCTTTCGAACATTTTGGAACAACAAATTATTTAATTATATCCCTATAAACTCAATAATTATAATTTTAACGTATTTCTCGAAATGTTTTCCAAAAAAATTCTAACTAAATTTACATTTTCAATTAAAATTCAGATTGATAGAAAAACATGATAATTTTTATTTTGCAAGCAAGAGTTTTTCTTAAATAATTCTTAGGCTCGTTTAACACTAACATTCAGATAAAACAAAAAGTTAAAATAAAATCATTAATTCATGGTTTCCGTTAGCACTAACTTTAAGTAAATTTGATGGAAAGAATGTTTACTGTAATTTTTTAGCTTTCAGTTTATACAATAGTGCTGTGCAAGTATCGAGTATTTTCCCGTTCTTTTACAGACGTATTAATGTAGGTTTGATAACGAGTTACTAACTTTTTCTTATGGAAATTTACATACAAAATGCACTTGAAGCCTCAATGAACACATGTATGGGAAGAAATAGCATTTTCTAGAGAATGAAAACGTTGTATGTGATAACTACTTCACAAGCTACAATTTGGCCTCTAATTTGATGCTGGACTACAATTTGTCAATTTTGGGAACCGTCAATAAAAGGAGAACATTTGGTTGTGGCTACCTTTGCTACAAATTTATAATATAATATTATAAATATTATATTGGAAAACAATCCACAATTAAAAACTCCAACAAATCTAAGATGATAATTCCTGCTGCATCTGAGCGAATAACTAACAATAGAGGAAATTTAAAAAAATTTACAAATTATGCTACATTTTTACTCTAGAAGTGGAATCGAAAGCATGTTGGAAGGCGCAGTAAAATTAAGAGATGAATATTTTTTATCTGAAGCCAAGAAGTTGGAAACATTAGTGGAAGAATGAAGAATAAAGTGAATTGTTTTATATGTTCTAGAAGACCAACGCGAAAGGCATGTAGGAAATGCCATAAACCAGTATGTGCTTTCATTCAGAAGATATTATGGAATGTAAGGATTGCGCAGCCTAATATATATATATATATATATATATATATATATATATATATATATATATATATATATATATATATATATATATATATATATATATATATATATATATATATATATATATATATATATATATTTTTTTTTTTAATTTATTATAAGCTAATGTATCTCTTATTTATAAAATTTAAACATAATAAATATTTTACTTGTATTCGATAAAATATTTCCAAAATTGCTCTGTACATACCCAGGTATGCTGGTTGTAAACGTAAAGGGTATCGTCACAAAAACGCCAAATATTCTAATTTAAAAATGAAAAACATACCCGGGTATGCGTTGTCAACATAAGGGTTAAGAAAAAAATTAAAAAAATTGCAAAAATATATTTTTTTCCTTCTCGATCAATATAAAAATCAAATGTAAATATCAAAATATTGATATAACCTTTCCCTGAATCGACCAATTTCGATTTCGACCCATTTAATCCCAATGTATAGAATTCTATTTTTTTGTTTTTTACTTTTCAATAAATAAACAAAATAAAATGTGATCATTAAAATACTGATATAATTTTTATCTGAAGTAAGCGCCATTTTCAAACTATTTAACTTCAATTTATACACAAATGGAAGGACATAACCATATTGCCAAACAAAGAAAAATCGTATAGTTCTAAAACTTGCTACATAATAAATAGAAAAATAAAATGTGGTCATTAAAATATTAACAATACCTTTCCCTGAATTAAGCACCCTTTTCGACCGATGCGTCACGTATTATCGATATCCTGTTATTCCGATATTTTGCACACTATATTTTTACATAAAATTGGTAGGAAATAAATACAGCTTGTTATAATAGTAATAATCTTTATTCAGTTTTTTACACTTTGTTAAATTAAAAGAAGAAAAAAATATACTTATATTTGAACCACCCTTTTTATTATTTAATATTCATTTTCATTTTTATTTTATGTGTTGCATAAATCTCTTAAATAGCAACAGCAAAAAAATAAAAATAAAAATAACATACGTTAAAATTAATTCAAAAGTTAAATATAATTTTAGTTCATTACTCTCATAATGGTGTTCTTTAAATCGCAGGAAAAAAGATTTGGAGACAGGAAAAGGAAACATATATTATCCACATTTTGCCTGAACACAACCAGCCATTAGTTTTATTTATTTTCAACACAATCTCCCACACATATACACGCATTCATAAAAATAAATCTTAAGCCAACTTATATAAAAATAAAAAATAAATAGTTGAAAAATAAAACATTAAGAGAGACAATGATGCTTTTTTTTTCTTCATTCTGTTTTCAGTCATTAAACGTTTAAGTTTCGAAACAAAAAACAGTTCATGTTCTCTTGGTGTTTTCTAGTGTTTCATTTATGTGCGAAAACGAATAATTTGTATGTTTGTTTATTGTCGTGGTTTTTTGTTTGTTTATTTGCTTGTTTTTTGTTTCATTTCTTGAAAAGGGAAACGGAAGTCATAATAAATTTTTATTACGACATTTATAACTGTATGAATTAAATATTTTTCTGCCATCATTTTGAGGTTTTTTTCTGTTTTGCTTACACCCTACAAGAGAATTTGTAAATGTACAAAATTTAAAATTTATTGTATTTTTATACCCACCATCAAAAAGATGGGGGGTATATTGATTTTGTCATTCCGTATGTAACATGTTGAAGGAATCATTTAAGACCCCAAAAAGTATATATTTTCTGGGTCCTGGTTAGATTCGATCTAGCTATGTCCGTCCGTCTGTCCTTCTGTTGAAAGCAGTATAGGGCTCGAACGGGGCAACGTAGGGAGACGAAATTTGTCTTATATAAGGTTTGTTTGGGATTGAAAATGGGCAAAATCGGTTAATAAAGAAAATAGATAAGAATACGATTTCTGATTTTCGGAATGCAGAAAGGCGAAATCAATATGGTGGATAAATATGGGCTATGATTCCTTAATTTCGACTTTAATTAGAATAATTGGTGTACGTAATAAATGCTGATTACATATAAGGTATTTGGGGCCCAAAACGATATTATTTGGAAATAATTTTGTAACTTTAGAACTGCTGGGTGTATTTTAATTAAATTTCACAAGAACTATCCTGAGGGGTATTCTAATTGATTAGGTGGTCTGCGGGACGGGGGGTAGATCTCCAAACTTGGTGTGTGTGTGGGTACGAAAATTAAAAAAAAAATCGCCAAAATTTAATTTAAGATTTGTTTGAACATAGATAGTCCTTAAAATTCTCTACAAAATGTACCCTTACATGTGTGGGATATCTTTCTTACTTTAAGAGATATTTGGACCGAAGTAAAATTTTGACCCATTTTTGGACATGTAATTTTTAGTTTTTTTTGTTTTTTTTTTAACTTGGCGGGCTCAATTTGAGTCCTAAAATTTCTAAAATATTCTCTGGATTTTCTACAAAATTCTAAAATTCTAAAAAATAGTGATTTTTTTTCAAAAAGGTGGTAACATTTTTTCATTAAAAAACCCTTTATTTTCCTCTGGACCATAATTTGTTTTCATGTTCCTAAAAGAATGCTTAACATAAATAGATGTAAAACAAATCCGAGAGCAGTTGGGGTAACAGTCTCTTCGCTAGTCCTATCAGAATGTCAAAAATGTCAAAGCTGAAATTAAAAAAAGAATGCCTTAGTTACATACCTATATATGTTCGTTAAACACACAAAAAATATTTGATATGCCAGGCGTCTTATAACGACAGGGTGACCATTTTACTGAAAAAAGTACAATTTTTGAAGAAAGATTTCCCCGCATTTTAATTTTGTGTGTTTCGGAATAAAAAAAGTGGGAATCTATTTATATTTTTCTGTTAAGGATAAATTTTTCTATGTTATACTAAAATTTTATAATGATAGCTTAATTAATATAGATTTTAATTAAGTTCAAATATTATTATTTTATTTTTTTTTTTACAAAATAGCACTAAACACAAAAATTTTTCGTTTTTTTATCATTTTAATGAAAAATAATAATAATGTAATAAACTTTCCAACGATACCAAATACTTGCATAAATACTTTACACAATCGTTTAAAAACTAACTGAAACTTGACCCTCTTCAGTAAAATTTGCACATTTTCCTTCATTTGTATGGTAAGTTCAACGTGTTTTTTAAAATAATTTTATGTAATTTTTGAACCGTCAAATGTATATTAATGAAATTTCACATAATTATTACTGAAGTTTTAGAGGAGTTTCTACCTGTTCTCGGGGCAGAGAGGAGGACCTCCGAAATGGGTCACCTCGGATATTATATGTATAAGAAATAATTAAAAGATTTTACCACTTTTAAATACATCCAGCAGTTATGAAGTTACGGAATTATTTCCAGATAAGTTCATTTTGGGACCTCTGTGCGCTGATTACAAATCTGTAATAAAAAATTCAAATTTAAGATGACATATCCAATATGACAGCTAAATTTAGTTTTTTATTATTTATCCAAAAATAAACGAGTTTGAAGAATTACCGGTTTGTTTGTATGATTTTAAGATTATTTAAAATTCACTTATTATGCTGTATATTTCTGCACAATTTTCACTTTAGATTATAATGAAGCATAAGGTGTTGTAAGTAATCACAAATTCTTTTTAAGCTTGACAAATTACTTACTATTATTTTTATTATACGGAAATTTTCAATATAAATTAAAATAAAACGGCGATAGAGAAATCTGTACTTCTTGGCACTTACAAGACAGGGTTGCCAATAAAATGTATGACTTTTGGAGCTATTTTTCAGCTCCTTTTTTGCTGGGATGGGGGATACTTTTCCTGCCCTTTTTATTTTCATCTCAATTATAAAAGATCATTAGGAATTTATTTTCTCAAAGAGATAATTAATAAGTATATTCTTTGTATGGGGCTCACAAGAAGATATTGGAGTCATTCCATTTAAAACCAACCAGCTGATTTTTTCACCTCTTCCGAATTTGATAATATTTGGTACAATTATTATTCTTATCAAAACTAAGACTAATTCAAAATTTCACATAATTTGAAAGTGCAAAATAGCTCAAAATATGTACAAAGTTGCATACACAAAATTACAAATATCTTTCGAAGTATTTATTATATAAGATTTATTGAGATGTCATATTAAATTGATACCTTTAATATGACATCTCAATAAATCTTATATAATAAATACTTCGAAAGATATTTGTTACCTTTAATAAGACGTATACTTTTTTCTCAACATAAAAATGGTCCATATCTCGCGATTTTTTATTCGCGGGTAAATATCTCAAAAAGTGGTCTTTTTAAAAATTTTTAAAAAAATATATGTTGATGATGAATATGTTTTCTATAACCGTGGAAAGTGGCATTTTAGGAGTTATTACAACAAATGTCATAATAAATACGAAATATTTATTGCAATTTGTATTGTTTTGTTTGTAATAAAATAGAAAAATCGCCAATTTCTTCCAAAAATCATCCGAATGTAATAAAATTTGGCAAGAATATTAATATTGATGCTGGTAACGCAAATGCCGAGTTTATGTTTGATTACCGCGATAGTTCGCGATTTATAATATCTCAAAAATGAGGAAATTTTTTTTTTTTTTTAAATACAAATATCATTAAGGCAAATATTTAAAGGTAATGAAATTACCTTTAAAATGCTACCTGAAACATGTTTTTATGTTGAATTTTATTGGTGGATAATTCGCGAATTAAATTTCGAGGTGGCGTATTTTCAAAAATGGTATTTTTAAATTCGTGAAAAATATATATGTAGAGGGTGGATCCATTTTGAATGTTCTCTGTAAGTATCGTGATGGTACTCTCAATGGCTTCTGAGTTATTACAAAAAATTTAACGCAGTGTAAAATAAAAAAATAATTAATTTGAAAGAAATTTCAAGCATGAATTTGTTCACTTTATTCGATGAGTCTTAGTTTTGACAATAATAATAATTGTACCAAATATCATTAAATTCGTAGAGGAAATGTCAAAAATTGGAATTTTTCGTGTTGGTTGTAAATGGAATGACTCATTGTAAAAATGTCAAGAAAAACGATACAAATAAGTAGGTAAACTTAATTCTTTTTTATATTTACAGAAGACAGAAAATAAGGATTATCTTAATTTATTATCTAAATATATAGGGTATATCATTCGTGGCTAAGTTTACCGCGCTATAGATTTTCTCTTGTTTTATTTTTGTGATTGTGCAATTGTTTCTTTTTTGTTAGAAAACATTTGACTACTATTAAAACAGAATACATACATAGCAGAGCCAGAAATATGCAATAATAAAAATATGAAAAGAAAACAGTATCCTGAAGAATACCTAAAAAACAATTACTTAACGTAACAATTGCTATGCCAAAAAAAAAAAAAAAAAGTTAAACGCACCTGTTTTATTACTTTTTTTTAGCGAGCATTGTTCATACATATTCATATGTGCTCATTCGTACATATAAATGCTACAGTAAAACAAAAGTGAGTAGATAAGGTAAGAAAGAAGTATTTTATTACTTTTAATTTTTAAAGTTATTTTAATAAATTGTGATTTTAAAGTTGTGGGGAAGAGGAAAACTTTATTAAAACTAACATACTTAAAATAAAGGTTGTAATATATATATATATATATATATATATATATATATATATATATATATATATATATATATATATATATATATATATATATATATATATATATATATATATATATATATATATATATATATAGCATTTTTTTGGGTCACCCTAAAGCTTTCATTTAAATTTATTTAGATATAAAAAATGAAAATATTTTTCACTCATACTTATATACTTACATAAATATAACTATATAGGTACATATCATAATAAAAGTCGACTAAACTACACTCTATTGAGTTAAAAGGAGATTATGTTGAAAACTAAATTTTTGTTTTGCAAAAAACTCTATGTTTCATTCAAAAAGTCACGGACTTATTGATCCGCCCTCGTATCTCTTACAGTTAAAAAGATATTTATGCTTGAATTTTATTTTTTTTTATTTTTTTGCCTCGACTAAGCTACAGTCGAGCTAAGCTTGTACTCTACTTCCAGCATTGGTCAAAAATGGTGAATTTTAGAAAAAAAAAAACAATTTTATCGATTAAAAAAAATTTGGCGATTTTTTCACTAAATTGTTTCCCACCCAGCCAAAGACGAATGCAGGAGTGCAGATTATATAAAAAAAATAAATTATTTAAACGATTTTTTTTTTAAATTTCACAAAAAAAAAAAAAAAAAAAAAAAACATATTAGCATAATATTTTCACTATTATTTTTTATGCAATGATTTAAAAGGCTTTACAAACCAATTTTTGGTAATTTTTCAAAAATAAGCAATGTAAAAAAAATAATAATAATAATAAAAAAAAAAAAATAAAAATATTTTCTACGGGACACTCTAACATGCGTACAAATTTATTACATTGGTAGGATTCTAAGCTCATGTCATTTCTTAGTGTAGGGAGCTTAAAACCCATTTAGGTTTTATTTTTTATTTTTTTTTTCTTTTTTTTTTTTTTTACATAAAAAACATGTATGTACATTAGACTACCCATGAATACAAAATTTTTGATTTTACTTGCTCCACCGGCAGTTTCTGGTAGATGGGGCTAAAAAAATAATATGTGTGCAAAAATTGGGTCGATCGGTCGTAAACCGGCCAGTCGACTTTGACCTTTGTCCTAAAACAAGGCTTAAAAGTAACTAATATCTTTATTGCACTATAACTCTTTAATTCAACATTTTCCGATAAAATACTATATAAGCTTTTTTATTCAGAATAAAATGCAGAAATTGTTGACATATAATTTTTTAGCCTACTATGACTAGTTGTGATGTTATAAGCAATCAAAGTAAAAATTTTTACATGAACTTTTTTTAAAAAAGCCCTGGTTTTAATATGGGCTTAGCCTGCTGGAAACGGTTTTTACTATTTTGTAGAGCAGGATTTTTAGTTTTTATAAATCGATACGTTTTGTCACATTTGCTTAAAATATTAGGGTAGATGGACCAAAATCTGAATTTGGGGTATCAATTTTTTACTTATGACACAAATATTGGTACTAAGTGTAGGGTGTAGCATAAAATTTTGAATCATTACAGAGAGTATTTTTAAATTGCTATCGAATTAATCAGTCACTCGAAATTTAGGTGTTGCCGATTAACCAAAAATTATAAAAGTTGATATGTTAATATTTTGACACATAAACCACTTTTTTATTCCTTCTGCCTTAAAAATCGGCGAAATATATTAAAAAAATAAAACTATTTAATCAACAGCTCGCAAATAGGTAAATAATTATGTGTAATATAACAATTTTCATTATTATTCGTAAAAATTTAAAATTAAAACATCAAGTGTTGATGATGAATTTCTAAATGTAGAATGGAAGAAATTTGTTTATAAAACCTTGTTTGTATTTAAGTAAATATTTAAATACCATGTATGTACTTCTTGATAAATACATTGGAACTGAGACTAAAAATTACAATTTAAATGTTCAAGACAATGCATTACGGAAATAAAATGGTTTACTTTTAATTAACCTTTATTATGTCATGTACCCTCAATAGAGGTAAATAATAAAATAAGTTGCATAATTGTTCCTTTTTGAAAGGAAACTAAACAATAACAGACAAAAAATATTTCTGATGGAATCGAAACAAAACTAAATTCCTTTATTCTATGAATTTAACTCATATAAGTTAATTTACTAGTTCTTTTGACAATATATTTTTATTTATTTCCAAGTTGTTGTTATCTATTTTTAATATATATCACCGATTTTTAATGTAAAAGAGATAAAAAGTTGTTTATATGTAAAAATATTAACATGTCAACTTTTATAATTTTTGGTTAATCGGCAACACCTAAATTTCGAGTGACTGTTTAATTCGATAGCAATTTAAAAATACTCTCTGTAATGATTCAAAATTTTATGCTACACCCTACACTTAGTACCAATATTTGTGTCATAAGTAAAAAATTGATACACCAAATTCAGATTTTGGTCCATCTACCCTAATATTTTAAGCAAATGTGACAAAACGTATCGATTTATAAAAACTAAAAATCCTGCTCTACAAAATAGTAAAAACCGTTTCCAACAGGCTAAACCCATATTAAAACCAGGGGTTTTTTAAAAAAGTTCATGTAAAAATTTTTACTTTGATTGCTTATAACATCACAACAAGTCATAGTAGGCTAAAAAATTATATGTCAACAATTTCTGCATTTTATTCTGAATAAAAAAGCTTATATAGTATTTTATCGGAAAATGTTGAATTAAAGAGTTATAGGGCAATAAATATATTAGTTACTTTTAAGCCTTGTTTTAGGACAAAGGTCAAAGTCGACTGGCCGGTTTACGACCGATCGGCCCAATTTTTGCACACATATTATTTTTTTAGCCCCATCTACCAGAAACTGCCGGTGGAGCAAGTAAAATCAAAAATTTTGTAAAATCCATACATTTTATGGGTAATCTAATGTACATTCATTCATATGAAAATAAATGCGATTAACATGGTTTTTTTCTTTGGTTCTTCTATGTCAGTGGTCATTTCAACGAAAAGTCTAATGTTTTAAAACCAAGTTAAGCGCAAAAAAAAAAAAAAAACTTTAAAAAGAAGGTGCCAGAATAACATGAAAGACTGACAATGTGATGTTTGTTTGTTCTTGATTGTTATATATGAATATGAGTACAAGTACGTGTACATATGTATATGAATATAAATGTTTTTCTTTAGGTTAATGTTTTTTTTTTTTTTTTATATTTTTAACATACATTTACCAAAAAGTGGTTTTGACACAAAAAAAAAAAAAAATAAAAAATCATCTGAATATTAGCAGCACAGGTGAGGAATTTAATACTTAGCATTTGGTTTTTCTTGCAAATTTTTTTGAGAGCAAGTAAAAAATATATATTTTTGTTTGCTTGTAATTTGATTTAATTTTAGGTATTGTGCTAGAAACTCTTTAAACTTTTAGGAAATCATTTTATTAAATTTTTTTTCTCTTAATTTTGTAAATAGTACTTTAATTAATTAATAAATTTAATATATGTTACGTATACTTATTGTAATTTTTTTTTCATTACTTATACGTAACTAAACCGTAGCACAGTGATTCATGGCATTGGTCTGGGTCCATCCGTTCGTTCGTCTAGTCGGCTGGATGGCCACAGTACAGGGAACAATTTTAAAGATATTTTGATGAAATTTTGGCATGAATAACTACTTTGGTACAAGGAGAAATCCTATTAACAATTGAATTATCGGTCCATTAACTATTAACTTTAACTATTATTAATGTCTTAAAGCAAAGAAATTTCGTATAATTATTAATCCGTATGCCAAATTTTATGAAGATCGGTGCATCATTGACCATACCTCCCAAATAAACCCCCCTTCGAAAATCACTTTAATGTGTATAAATCCCATACAAGGGTACTATATGGTGGAGCTTAACCGACTATATCTTTCTTACTTGTTTTTTATTATTTTAATAGTTAATAAGTTTTTGGAAGATAGACGGAGTTCTGCACAAACAAATTATTATTTTTTGGTTTTTAACTTTTTTTAAATAAGGAGCGTGATCGAAAAAATCTTAACATACGTTTTGTCTCACAACTTTTTTCGAGAGCAATATTTAAATTTTTTTTTTGATATAGTTATCATTGAAAAATATGTCAGTTATTATTTTTAATTGTAATCATATTGATTTGTTGTGAGTTTGATTAAAATGAGTGATGAAAAAGAAATACGTGCTAAAATTATTAAAATGTTAAAAAAAAATCCATATCCATTAGATTACCCATGAATACAAAATTTTTGATTTTACTTGCTCCACCGGCAGTTTCTGGTAGATGGGGCTAAAAAAATAATATGTGTGCAAAAATTGGGTCGATCGGTCGTAAACCGGCCAGTCGACTTTAACCTTTGTCCTAAAACAAGCCTTAAAAGTAACTAATATCTTTATTGCGCTATAACTCTTTAATTCAACATTTTCCGATAAAATACTATATAAGCTTTTTTATTCAGAATAAAATGCAGAAATTTTTGACATATAATTTTTTAGCCTACTATGACCTGTTGTGATGTTATTAGCAATCAAAGTAAAAATTTTTACATGAACTTTTTTTAAAAAAGCCCTGGTTTTAATATGGGCTTAGCCTGCTGGACACGGTTTTTACTATTTTGTAGAGCAGGATTTGAAGTTTTTATAAATCAATACGTTTTGTCACATTTGCTTAATATGGACCAAAATCTGAATTTGGGGTATCAATTGTTTACTTATTACACAAATATTGGTACTAAATGTAGGGTGTAGCATGAAGTTTTGAATCATTACAGATAGTATTTTTAAATTGCTATCGAATAAATAGTCACTCGAAATTTAGGTGTTGCCGATTAACCAAAAATTATAAAAGTTGATATGTTAATATTTTGACACATAAACCACTTTTTTTATACCTTCTGCCTTAAAAATCGGCGAAATATATTAAACAAATATAACTTTTTTATCAACAGCTCGCAAATAGGTAAATAATTATATGTAATATTAATAACAATTTTCATTATTATTCGTAAAAATTTAAAATTAAAACAGCAAGTGTTGATGATTAATTTCTAAATGTAGAATGGAAGTAATTAGTTTATAAAACCTTGTATTCAAGTAAATATTTAAATACCATGTATGTACTAGTCTCCTGCGCAAGATGATTTGAAAAGCAAACACACTTGAATTTCAAGTGTGTGTTTCATAGCCAACATGTGCAAAAACAACAATAAATACTGTTCGTACTGTTCGCTGCCCGAAGCAAAGCAAGTGTGTACTGTGTATGAGCGACTGCAAATCCGTGCGTTCAAATCATTTATCGTAAACAAGTGGTGCAAGTGGTGTGGCAAAAAAAAAGCAAATCATACAAGACGTTGAGAAATGATTTAAAGATTTCAAGTGGGCTTAATGATTTGTTTGTTTTTTGTAATACGTAGTTGCTGTGTGTGGCAAAAAATCTTCATAATGTGTAAAAAGTGGTTGTTTATAAATATTCTTGCATACACACACATATATACAGTATGTCTATATTTTATTGTTGGTTCTTCTTTTCTAAATAAATGTAAAAGGGTGAATTCATAAAGTTTTTAAAAAATACTCTTTATTAAGAGTTAAAAAAGTAAAAAAATTAAAGTTGACATTTAAAACTGTCAGTTACATATGTAAGTTAGAAAATTTTTATCTTTAGTATTTATTTATATTTTAAATAAAGTTAGTCTTATAATTAATTGTATGTTTATAAAAAATTTTAAAATTGTACTTATTTATATTATGATAGATTTTATTGCATTTAATTTATATTTACTAAGTAATCATTCTATTTTAAAACTAAAAGGAAATAATATAGAACAATGTCTTTTCATTTTTCAAATTCGTTTCCATATACAGTGTCTCACTAAAGTATTTGAATTTTTTAAATTAATAATTAAAACGGTTTAATTAAGTGATTTAAAAAAAAATAATTCTAGATTTATTAACTGAATTGTATTTGTCTATTTGTTAACTTTATAATGCAAAAAACTGCAATAAAAAATATTGCATTGTATCCAAGTTATTACAGAAATAGTATGAAAATTCATCGAATTTACCTCACAAAAGTATTTGAATTTTTATCACCTTTGTATTTAAAAATGTCAAACAAAATAAAAATTGGAGAAATTCATGTATTTTTTTTATTAATAGTAGGTCATAATAATAGGCATGTTTCTTTAAATTGTTATAACTAGTAACATTAATAATTTATTTGATCGTAAATAACAATAAGTTTATAAACAATACTTTTAAACGACTGTTTTACTTACGAAATTACTTTATACAGTCATGAACGCACACACACACATATAATTTTAATAAAAAAGAAAACACAATTTTTTTCCTTATTGAAGCAAACAAGTGGTCAAAAGGCTTGTATTTTTTTATACAAGCCTTTGAGAGGCTTGTTTGGTCGCTATCATAGCACACTCATGATTTGTTCATAAAGTTGAAGCACACACGCAGTATTTGTATGGTTTTAAGTGCCTGCAGAACAGTATTTATTACTCCGCACACACACTGATAACAACACTTGAAAAATATCAAGTGGCTTGTACAGCCTTATAAGACACAGTTTGCAGGGCTCTAGTATGTACTTCTTGACAAATACATTAAAACTGAGATTAAAAATTACAATTTAAGTGTTCAATACAATGCATTACGGAAATAAAATGGTTTACTTTTAATTAACCTTTATTATGTCATGTACCCTCAATACAGATAAATAATAAAATAAATTGCATAATTGCTCCTTTTTGAAAGGAAACTAAACAACAACAGACAAAAAATATTTCTGATGGAATCGAAACAAAACTAAATTCCGTTATTCTATGAATTTAACTCACGTATGTTAATTTACTAGTTCTTTTGAAAATATCTTTTTATTTATTTCCAAGTTGTTGTTATCTATTTTTAATATATATCACCGATTTTTAAGGTAAAAGAGATAAAAAAGTTGTTTATATGTAAAAATATTAACATGTAAACTTTTATAATTTTTGGTTAATCGGCAACACCTAAATTTCGAGTTACTGTTTAATTTGATAGCAATTTAAAAATACTATCTGTAATGATTCAAAATTTCATGCTACACCCTACATTTAGTACCAATATTTGTATAATAAGTAAAAAATTGATACCCCAAATTCAGATTTTGGTCCATCTACTCTAATATATTAAGCAAATGTGACAAAACGTATCGATTTATAAAAACTACAAATTCTGCTCTATAAAATAATAAAAACAGTTTCTAGCAGGCTAGGCCCATATTAAAACCAGGGTTTTTTAAAAAAAAAATTCATGTAAAAATTTTTACTTTGATTGCTTATAACATCACAACAAGTCATAGTAGGCTAAAAAATTATATGTCAAAAATTTCAGCATTTTATTCTAAATAAAAAAGCTTATATAGTATTTTATCGGAAAATGTTGAATTAAAGAGTTATAGCGCAATAAAGATATTAGTTACTTTTAAGGCTTGTTTTAGGACAAAAGTCAAAGTCGACTGGCCGGTTTACGACCGATCGACCCAATTTTTGCACACATATTATTTTTTTAGCCCCATCTACCAGAAACTGCCGGTGGAGCAAGCAAAATTAAAACTTTTGTAAAATCCATACAATTTATGGGTAATCTAATATCCATATATAAAAATTGGCCAAAAAATTAAAGATCTGCCGTCAAATTGTTTCCAATGTTATTAAACAGCATCAGAAGTATTTGATCATTGACAGGAAACGTGGCTCAGAAAGAAAAAAACTCCACATGATAAAGCCAAACAAATTGAAAGCATATTGAAAAGAGCTCCAAAAGCATGTGGTAAAAAGCACTTCGGTTAGCTCAGTACTCTGACTATTTGGTACGAAAAGTTAAAGTCAATACAGGCTTGAAAATATACAAAGTAGAAAAAGTTCCATACAGGAATGCTGCAAAGAATTTAGAAGCCAATAATAGGTCACGGAAATTAAAATCTAATTTCATATACAAATACTCATGTTGTGTAATAGACGACGAAACGTATATACTGGCAGAATTATTGCAGCTTCTGAGTCAAAGTTTTTATGTTGCTAATGCTCGAGGCAATATTAAAGATAAGTTTAGGACCAAAAAGCAGACAATATTTCCTAAAAAAAAATCCAGGTATGGCAAGCTTTATGCAGTTGTGGCAAAAAAGCCAGTTATTTGTTACAGTCGGCTCTCAGTTGGCCATGTCTTTAAGACAACATTGACGACGCGTACAAGACCCATAGTAAATTCTAGACGACATATTGACGACAGCCCATACAATTTCTTGACGACTTTTTCAAACAAATATCCGCCAAATCGTTAACGACATTATTAGCAACAATGTCGTGCAAATTATCGTCTGCGATTATATAGAGGACAATGGAGTTAAATTTGACGTCAACGAATATGTTGGCAACATTTCTAGATAACCATGATTACAATAATATATTATACGAGCTGTTAACCCGCTACTTCGTTAGCGGACATTTTTTATAAAAACCATACTATAAAATAAATTTAAAATAGGATTTTCGAAAAGAACAAAAGGCATGTTTCATAGGGTACCAGTAAAGTACCAATTTTTAACATCTTTAACATTCGAAAGTTAAACACAAAAGTATTACAATTATTATTTTTTAGTATAGAGGAATGTGACTAATAGAGCTTGAGAATTATCATTCATAAATAACAATATATCTTTAATATTAAATTTCTAATATTACAATAACGAAAAAGTATTTTAGAATAAGGAAAAAGAACCACAAAATCACATTTAAGGATTCTGATTCACTTAGACCTTACATCTTCAGTTTTATATTTCTAGGATGTATATTACAGAATATTCAAAAAGTATTGTTAGAAGAACGAAAAAGTATCACAAAATCCTTTCTTAGTGTTACTCACTCACTTAGGACCACATAACTTTAACTTCATGTTTCTAGGTTAAATATTATAGAGAATTAAAAAAAAAAACACATGTCCTTAATTTCATGTTTCTAGGTTCATAATTATAGAAAATTCAAAAAGTACCATTAGAAGAACAAAAAAAATACCACAAAATCCCCTATTGTGGATTCTCATTCATTTAGGACTACATATCTATAATTTCATGTTTCTAGGTTAAATATTGCAGGAAATTAAAAAAGTACTATTAAAAAAACAAAAAAGTACCACAAAGTCCCCTCCTATGGATTCTCATTCACTTAGCACCACATGACCTTAATTTCATGTTTTTAGGTTCATAATTATAGAAAATTCAAAAAGTACCCTTAGAAGAACGAAAAAGTACCACAAAATCCCTTCTTATTAATTCTCACTCACTTAGGGCCACATATCTTTAATTCCGTGTTCCTAGTTTAAATATTATAGAAAATTCAAAAAGTACCATTAGAAGAACAAAAAATACCACAAAGACCCCTCTTATGGATTCTTTCCCACATCGGACCATACATATTTAATTTCATGTTTCTAGGTTAAATATTACAGAAAATGCAAAAAGTACCATTAGAAGAAGAAAAAAGTACCACAAAGTTCATCCTCTTGAATTCTTACCCACAGGATGTTTCTAAGTTTAATGTAATGGAAAATTCATTATTAAGTTTGAATAAAATGTAATTTCCCGCATTTACCCCCTTTTTGGTACGTTTTTTTTTTACCAATAGAAGTATCAGAAATTGTATTTCAATGAGTTTCTAAATTATACTGAGATCCCATATTAAAATACGCATATGGTTATGTCAATAAATATAAAAAAATGTTTTATGAAAAAAATACCAAAAATAGGTACGATTTTTACCCCTTAAACGATCGAATTTCGTAAAAGTACCAAATTTATGTTTCTAGTTTTTGATTAGTTATGAATACGGTATAAATTTTATTTGTATGTTGATTGGTTTCAAAGATACATATGGTGACAAAAAAGTACCAAAATACAGTTTTTATCCGTTTTCTCCCTAAAGGGGCCGATTTTCAAAAAAGTACCAGACACCTGTTCGATTATTTTTTAAATGAATAACGACAACTATTCAACTTTTTTTGTATCTTTATTAGTTTGGGAGTTACCAATTTTACCCGTTTTTACCCCCTAAACATTCGAATTTCCAAAAATCCCGTCTTAGTGGATCTATACAGAGGGAGACATACCTACGTTCCAAACTTCGTCTCTCTAGCTTCAGCCGTTTGGGCTGTGGGATGATGAATCTGTCAGTCATTTAGTCAGTCAGTCATTCAGTCAGTCACGTTACTCTTTTATATATATATAGATAGAATAAAACAAACTGTGTATGGAAAATTGTTGGAATTTTGTTTTTATTGAATTGACCTATGTAGATCATCATGAAAGGAATATAATGTTTTTTAAATTTCGCGCATTTTGCATGGATGGATGTGTAAGGTCAAATGACTCTGCTGCATAGATTAGGCCGAGTATAAGCGGTGGACTGAGTTATGTTGATTTTTCAGTGCAACATATTACCGTTGTGTGAATGTATAATTCTTGCAATAAAAATATTAATTTCTTTTTGCTCAATTTTATTTTAACACGCGTTAAAATATTTTTTTTTTAAACGAAACTAATATTTTTCAGAAATAAATAATTGTTTGACAATTGAAACAGGACAAATACAGAATATTGTCGCTCATGTAGTCATCAATTGAACCAGAAGCACGACAATATACATGCAATTGTTGCTTGTTTGTCTTGAACAAAGTTTTATAAACGACAAAATACACAATTTCCTGCAGACAACATTGACGACAATATCGTCTGTGATCATTTGGTCAATTGGGATAATATCAATTAAATAAACAAAGAATGAAAACTCTATGATTAACTATTTCCAAATTATTGAATTTTAGGTATGTTAAAATTTTTTTGAACGTACTCCTTATTAGTTATTTGTGTAAAATTGCCAAAAATTTATTTTTGAAGCTATTTGAATAATTTATTTAGGAAGGAAATACTGGTATTTAATGTATATAAAACATACAAATTAATAGTGGAAACATAATGCAAATACGGTTTTTTGTTAAATTAAAAAAAGTCTTTTGAAAAGTGGATTTTTGTTCATAACATTTGCAACTCTGAATTTTTTTTTCGCCAGACCAGAAGCATGTTAATGTCAAATCAACAAATTTAATAAAACATTGTTTAAGAGATATTTGGGCCGAAGCAAATTTTACCCTCATTTTTGACCTCGTTCTTTTTTCAGTTTTTTAAACTTGTGGGCCTTAATTTGGACCCCAAAATGTTTGAAAAATAATCACAAAATTTTTTACAAAATTCCAAATAGTACCATATCAGTATATCTATTCAATAAAAAGTTATATTAATCTGAATTTCAAACTTTAAAAAAATTGATATTTTGGGACATTTTTGGTCACTTTTAAAATATTTTTTTTGTTCCGGACTGAACATTTTTTGTAATGTTTTCAAAACATTTTTAATTTGTTTTATTAAATTCAAAAATGTCAAAGGCGAGATCAAGAAAAAAATATATTGACAATGTAGCCCCATTGTACATCTCTAAATCAACGCAGAAACACCTCAGCTCTGACCATGCGAAATTTTATTTAGATATATCTAACGGTTCACAAGTTCCAGAATTATTTCCAAAAAAATCGGTTTGGGCCACTGTGGAGCGCCGCACAGTGCGGTCAAACGCAAATTTTTTGGTAATAAATAAATATCTCCAAAACTACTGCACGGATTAAATTGAAATGTACGGAAGAGTTGCAGAGAAAGACCTAAGCTTTCAAATAAATCATCTTGTGGTTATCCTGTGATAACACAAGATAAGATATAGGTTGTCAAGTTTGACTTTTGACAACCTGTTTAAAAAAATCGTAACTTCTACAAATGAAATCCGATTTTAAAGATTTTTACATTTATGTAAAGTGCTTGGTAAGATAAAAATAAGCTTACTCACTTAAGTTATCTCTTACATTTAAAAAGATATTTACACTTGAATTTTTGATTTTTTGCCTCGACTTTTTTCGTTTTTCGGGAATAAGTCCTGAAGTATATGAGGTAAAAATTTTTTAAAAATACTTTTTAATTTGGTTTATATTTCAAAATAATTTGGTGAAAGAATATTTGGATTATCTCAATTCGTCTAGACGTGAAAAATATTCAAAGTCAGCACTCTGAAATAAGTATGAAAAACGGTTATTTTTTACAAAAATATAGTACAATTATTTCACTTTTTTCTCAAAGTTCCGTTAAAGAAAAACATTTTTTCTCAAAAGATAAGGCTTCATAAATGTTTAATAAATAAATTTTGAGTTAATTTATGTTTGCACCCTACATCAGGCAATGGTCGAAAATTGTGAATTTTGGAAAATAGTAAAATTTTTATCGATTAAACTGCTTCCCGCCTGGACAAAAATGGATGCAGGACAGCAGATTTCATGAAAAAAAAGATTTTTTTTAATTGCATAAAAAGCATATTAACTTAATATTTTCGCCATTATTTCTTATGTAGTATATAAAATATATATCGATCTTTGATTCCTACAAAAATCACTAAAAAAGTTTTACAAATCAATTTTTGGCAATTTTTCAAAAATAAAATTTTTAAATGTAAGAGATAACTTAGGTGAGTAAGCTTATTTTTTCTTTATCTTACCAAGCACTTTACAGAAATATAAAAAATCTTTAAAATTGGACTTCATTTGTAGAAGTTACGATTTTTTTAATCTTTTACATACTCAAGGTAGTCAATTTTGACACCCTGAAGCTTTACTTGTATTATCACAGGGTGACTACAGTATGATTATTCTGAAAGTTTAAGTCCTCTTCTGCAACTCTTCCAGACATTTTAATTTAATCTGAGCAGTAGTTTTGGAGATACAGATTTATTACCAAAAAATTTGCGTTTGACTTTGAACAATCTTCACAGCAAGACGAATTGAAATAATCCAAAAATTTTTCAGCATAGAATGTATTGAAAATTACAGAATATATTTAGATAATTATATAAGAAATAACTTAAATGAGTAACCATCTAAGCCAAGCACTTTACAAAAATATAAAAATCTTTTAAATCGGACTTCATTTGTAGAAATTGATTTTTTTTTTTTTAACTTTTACATATTTGATTTGGTCAACTTGGATAACCTGTAGTTTATCTCGTGTTATCCCAGGGTGACTACAATATGATTTTTCTGAAAGATTAGGTCCTCATTTACAATTCTTCTATATAATTTAACTCGAGCCGATCAATAGTTTAGGAGATACTGATTTATTTTTGATTTTGTTTTGGCGATTGTCCCCAGGAAACTCAAGATCAGTTTTAATTTTTTATATTTTTCCTTATTCAGCTCATGAATACGTATCGTTGAGGGTTCTTTCTACATCGAAATTGCAAAAAAAGCTTTTCCTCGGGACACTATTGTACATATACCAACATAATTTTATGAATATATTTGTTAAAATATATAGCACATACATGTGTATGCCTTTATATTATACATAAGCAGGGCAAGTTTTTATATGCACATATGAAATATGTGCTTGAAAAAGCACGAAAAAATGGTATAATATGCACAGAAATATTCAAAAATAGCATGAATATGTATATAAAATTCAACGAATTTATGCATTCTTATATATTAATGTGTAGAAAATATGCACAAATATGCACTTTTTAACTTTCAATCTCTAATAGATTTCGATGTTTATAAAAATATAACTATTTTAATTGTAAG